>CM076571.1:997121689-997822761 GCA_034641835.2 Pinus albicaulis
CATGTTATGTAATGACATGTGTTATAATTTGTTTTGTTTTTAAAATTTAAGTTTTAGATGCTTGGAGTACATTCGGCATATGAAGTAATGTTGTGATCTATAATTTTTTGTAAATAAAAAGTTAAAACTTTTGGATGGTTTCAATCTACATTTGGCATGTGATATTTAATGTTAAATGTTTTTATTGGATAGTTGAATTATAATTCGCATGGCATGTAAAGTTTTAAAAACTCAAGTTTTGGATGGTTTCAATCTACATTTGGAATGTGATATTTAATGTTAAATGTTTTTATTGGATAGTTGAATTATAATTGGCATGGCATGTAAAGTTTTTAAAACTCAAGTTTTGGATGGTTTCAATCTACATTTCGCATGTGATATTTAATGAACTTTAAATGTTTAATGTTTTAATGTTGTACGATATATAATCAAAAGGTTTTTAAAACTTAAGTTTTGGATGGTTTCAATCTACATTTGGCACATGTGGTATATAATGTTAAATGTTTCTATTGGATCTAGTTGAACTATAATTGGCATGGCATGTGAAGTAACGTTGCACGATATATATAATCAAAAAGTTTTTAAAACTCAAGTTTTGAATGGTTTCAATCTACATTTCGCATGTGATATTTAATGTTTTAATGTTGCATGATATATTATCAAAAGTTTTTAAAATTTTAAAGTTTTGGATGGTTTCAATCTACATTTGGCACATGTGGTATATAATGTTAAATTTTTCTATTGGATAGTTGTTCACTATAATTGGCATGGCATGTCAAGTAATGTTGCACAAATCCCTTTTGGATGGTTGAAGTACATTTGGAATTTTAAGATTTCTTTTGATCTCTACATGTAGTCTTGTTTGAATGAAAAAATTTCCAATAGGAAGAACATAGCTTTTCAATGCAACTAACCATGTATCAATTGAGCTCTAATTGAAAAAGAGTTTAAAGAAGTAGATATATGTACAAATTATCCCTTTAATTTTGATTGGAAATATAAGTCTAGTACATATATATGTTTGTTGAATTTGGGTCAATGTTGTTAATGCACTCAAATAGGTAGCCTTGTTGATTTATTTACATTGTGGAAACTTTTTACCAGAAAATCCAACTAGTTTTTCATCAATGCACATAGAAAAACTACTTGGAACAATTAATTGTGCATTCTAGAACATATCTATCCAATACAAGTAACATTTTTCATCAATGCACATTGAACATATCTGACCATTGGGCAAGCAAATTTTGTACTAGATTTTCAATCAGGATTAGAGATGTGGGTCAAATCCCACCAAAAGTCAGAGAAGTGCTCCGAGTCTCTTGTCTGAAAGGAATTTTCGTACAAAACTATACTGCAGATGATTTATTTACATCGTGTCCATACTTTTTACCAGAAAATCCAACTAGTTTTTCATCAATGCACATAGAAAAACTAGTTCCAGTTAATTGCATTCTAGAACATATATATTGAGTACGTAAATAATTTTTCATCAATGCACATAGTAAAAATACTTGAACAGTTCATTTCATTCTAGAACATACACACACACACACACACACACATATATATATCCAATACATGTAACATTTTTCATCAATGCACATGTATAGAAAAGCTACTTTTAGTTGATACTAAAGGATGTGCATGTACCAAAACAATTTGTACATGTGCAAACACTTGCAAAAATAACATAAGCAGCTCAATTTTTAGTTGAGTACTAGAAGTTCTAAAACGTATTTAATCCAAAGAGAATAAATTCTTGGAAAATTCAATCAAAAAAATTCCAATGAAATTCCATCTTCAATAATCCGTTCATGATCGGATTTTGACATTTTCTATCTCTTAATTTTCAATTTTTTCTTTGATTGAACTTCTATC
This sequence comes from Pinus albicaulis, assembly GCA_034641835.2. Classification (NCBI taxonomy): domain Eukaryota; kingdom Viridiplantae; phylum Streptophyta; class Pinopsida; order Pinales; family Pinaceae; genus Pinus; species Pinus albicaulis. Next base: position 997,123,571 of record CM076571.1, read on the forward strand.
AACTTTATGCTTGCTACACACACCAAGTGACTATATTGACAACTTATGGAATTAGGTCCATAGTCTTCAAAGTAAACAAATTCTCCACTTTCATGAGTTTTTCTGAAAAAATAACCTTTCAGTATAATAGAACCTCTGTCATATTGAAATCCGTGATCATTATAGTTTTTTAATAATTTCATTTTTCGTTCAGTGCAACGCATCAAATAATACTTCACATTTTCATCATTGTCAATAGGTGCAATTAGAGCAAAAACATCTCCTGCATAATAAAACAAACTTAACAAAATTATACATATTTAAATTTATTTCTAGATCTTTAAATCATTAGAAAGTAATTCAAATGTTACATTCTCTAATAAGATCATAAACTCGATCACCATCAGATGATATTGTAGTTGCCTCTTATTGCATTTCTTCAAACACTGCAATAGACATTTTTCCCTTTGTATTTAGCTTTGTATGTTTCCAATCGTTCACATACATTTTTTTTTCAAAAACGTCATTGGATTTTGTGTTGTCTATGCAAACATCACAAAAACAAGAATATTTTCTTTTATCCAATGAAAACACATTTCTGGACGACTTTTTTTGAATTGAATGCAATTTTCGAGTCCCTTTTATTGTTTCAATGCCACTTCCAATTGATCTATCTACGTTTTCGATCCCAATATGCTAGAAAAACCTTTATATGGAAAATTAAAAGAAGAATTTGTAAATATGATATCAAAATACATTGAAAGATAATCATTGCATGATAAATGTACAATGTTTAAAATTAGATTTCCAATATAAATTAAATTGAATGTACCTTCGCACTTCCCTTGATGGGTTAGTCTCATGGCTTAGAGCAGCGATGCACCATTGAACAACTTATTTAGCATTCACAAGTCGGCTTGCAGAATGGTTCATTTGATATCTTCGAAGTTCTCATTTTATGCATGCTCCTGCACCGTCATGTTCTCCTTTTCCATGGCCAGTCTCAAAGAAATTCCAACAATGTTTAATGAAGGTTTTCTTATGAAGACAACGAAACCAAAAGAATGATCGTGCAAATTTGAATTGACATGCGTATCCGTCTGACCATATCCAATGTTCATTGAATTTTATTCCATGATTTTTCAAGGAATCATAAATTTTTCCAAAACAATGTTGTAAAAAACATGTATCATGTGTACGATCATCACTGATATAAAAGTGATATTCTTTAATGATATGTCGATTTTCACTCGTGCTTTCTATATGATCGACATTTTGTTCAGCATGTCTATATAGAATATGGACGAGCATGGAGACTTGGTCAGAGTGATAGTATTCACTTTGAATTTATTTTTGTGGAACAAATGTGTAGTTTTCTGCAAAATCAATCACTGACAAAATGGTCCCTGGTGGAAAAACTTCACGAGATTTTTTGAATTGCAAGTCTTGCCATCGAGCTCTATGGGAATGCTTGGTGTATTTGTAAATTTATGCCTCAAACTTTCTCAAAAAGTCTATCAGAAAAATTTCGTCTTCTAGTAATTCAATTCTTTTAACACTATTTGCACCTTGAATCGATGTATCAATATATTCATATCTCTTCCATTTCACTTTCATGTTGGACAATGATTGATCATTTATATCAATACGATATTTGTTTTGAAATTTAGTCAAATTTCCACAATCGTCGCATTTTTTACCACCAACACATTTCTTTTTGTAAAATAGTTCATCGCTTTCTCTTTCACATAGAATTTGAGATATGAATTCACGGATAGTGGAAGGAGGAGGTGAATCCTTCCATAATTTTCTATCGAAATCAAGGAATGTGTCATAATATAACTCAAATTCCACATGATAACGGCAACAACAAGTGTCGCGTACGGTGATAGGTTTTACATACCATGGTTTTGTTGAACAAAAGCACTGAGTGAAACTTGAATTTGACGATTCTCTTCTTTGAACTTGTTGAATAACTCTATTTGAGTGGTTTCCAAGAGATGTTTTCATGTTCTTCGTATTGATTTCGTGTTATTCTTCTTCGCATCACATGTCTTGCAGTCGGTGAAACACGCGAATTGTTCTTCCAATATTCATATATTATTTTTTTAACATTTTCTCCAAGTCTATCTTTGTATGGTTGCCTACAAATAGCTCTCCAACAAGCGAGTTCATCATTTACATCTATTTGCAACCGAAATTTCCGATGTTTGTGCAAAGTTTTTCGCGAGGTTCCCAGTGCTCATGCCATAGATGTTACCAAACGATTCTCTTGAGTACTTGAGGAAACCATTTCCATCTGTATTCCTCTACGTACAATTGAAACATCTTTCTCTCTAGATCTCTTAATTGACTTTATAGCACTATTCATATTTTTTATCACCTCTTCCTTCATTTTTTTATCTTTGGTTGATTTTCGAATACCCAATAGTGTCGTCGCTTCTTTTAATTTCCTTGATGATAGGAGACCTTTCAACATTTGAGCCTGAACTGTCACTCGCTCATTTAAGAAATATTTTTCAAAAATGCGGTCGACACGATATCGTATAATATGGTCAGGTTTTTTATCTCCATATGTGTGAGTGTCAACATTTTCTAACATCTCATTATCGATAGTGATTTCATCTGTACATATTCGAAAAAATAGTACATATTCAATAAATAACTAAATTAATAAATATATATATAATTTCAATAATATGTGCATGTGTTTAATATATATATATATATATATATATACCTTGTGATTCAATTTCTTTATTTGGATTTCTTTCAATATTTTCACCATCTTCAATCATTGGTTCAATATCTCTTTCACTTTCTCTTTCAAAATTTTGTATCTCATCATCAATGTTTTGAGGAATATCTCTGTCTGTTTACATTAAACAAAATATTTTTCAAATTAGTTCATCAAATAAAAATTAAGCTTCACATTTTACACTAAGAAAATTTTAAATATATCAATAGATCATAATATTTACATTTACATACCTGCTTCAATTTCTGATTGAGGTTGATTTTCCTCTTCAATATTTGAGAGGACTTCTAACTTTCTTTTGCGAGATTGTCTCGTCTCTTCTCTAAGTTCCTCAGGGTCTTTTTTTCGATCATATTTTCTCGCACAAGTCCTTCGATTTCCCATGATAATAGAATATGAAGTTCAAAAAATTTCCTTCAAAAAATTAGACAATAACTCAATTAGAAAAAACATCACAAAGGTTTTAATTTTTAAAAAAAATTATTTTAAATTTTTTGCAAAAAATACATACTCCGATCCAAAACACTTACTTTAAAAAATTCGAGAAAAAAATGTCTTATAAAAATGAAACGAAGCTCAAAATATTTACTTCAACTCAAAACACATACTCTAAAAAAATGTCACATCAAAAAATGCTTCCAACTTAAAAAAAAAAATGTCACTTTAAAAAATACTTCCAAAAAATGTCTTTTCGAAATTAAGCCCAACTCCATACTTTCAAAAAAAATGAAGCACAGAAAACATCCAAAAAAATGTATCACATACCTCCAAGAAATATTCTTTGAATGTACGTCCAACAAAATTCTTTAAGCTCAAAACAATTTTTTGCAAAATCAGGCCGCCTCCAAGAAATGTCCTCCAAGAAAATTCTTTAAACTCAAAACAATTCTTTGCAAAATCAATCCACTTCCATGAAATGCCCTTTAATCCAACCCTCGAAGAAATTTTTTTAAACCCAAACTAAGACCTTCGTAAAATCAGATGAAATTTTTTTATTTATTTAAATTACCATTCTATTACATATATTTTCTTCCTCACGTTCTAATCATATTTAGTTTGGTCACCGTCAATAGGGCACTCAAAATTATTTTCTTGTTGGTTTTAAGGTTACATGGTTCTCATGCCTACGCATCTATATGTACTTTTTTTTTATATAATCGGGAGTGTAGTTATATGCCATGGCATGTGAATAAAATTTATAGTTTTTAACCCAAGATTTCTAATACATATAGTCGATTGTTCCCTACTCTTAACCTGAGTTCCACTCTAACTTCTTTAAATTAATATTTCGGGAACCCATACCTCTGTTTGCTCCTCAAGTTTATAACAAAAGTCAAAGACTATGAGTTAACACATTACTCCATAATCGTTGAATGTATTTAATAATAAAATCGTTCATTTTGCATTGAGAAGCAACCCACCACATCACTTTCTTTCATGGAAATCATTACACTTGTTGCATTCAACACTAAGGATTTCATCATGCATTATTGATGGTCCAGGTACATTGGGAGGAGGTTAAGGAGCGAGCCTTATTTCAGCTACCATAGGCCCATTAATGTGCCTAGGCAGGAAATGCCCGTCGCACAATGATCTACAGTTTTAATTCGACGGCGGGCATTTCTTGCCTAGGCGCATTAATGGGCCTATGACAGCTGAAATAAGGCTCGTCAGGTTAAGGTACATTCCACAGGGCTTCATTATTTCACGATGCCTTCTAGAGGAAACACTTTACATGATTTTTATTGCTTCCTATAAACCCTATTTGTTTTCCTTCCGTAATTTGGAGAGTGATACTCATGCGTTGTAACCATCTCTCGCTAGTTCTGGTCTGGTCATGTGAGTTTCATTTAATAAATCTTTGAAATATCACGTGCATTTATAGAATATTAAAAAATACTTTTAATTTAAATATATATTGAAAAATATTTTTAAGTATTACAAATTATATTATAATTTGTGAATTTAAAAAATTCTTATTTTCACTACATATTATAAGTATTTATTTTTTTATTAAATTTAAATTTCATTTTTTATATTTACCAATACAAAAATCTTTTACTCTTATTATATATTCAATATATTATCTATTTTTTCCACAATATATTCTCTCCAATATAAACACACTTGACATATTATTGCTCCCCAACATAAAATATGAAATCTTTGAAATAAACAGCTAGGTTATTAATAAAAACAAAAGTAAATGGCAAGTTTTTCATTTCCACAAATTGAATGAAAAAAGCCCTCTTTCATGTAAAGGTCTTCAAATTTATGGATTAACAAAAACCAAATGCATTGCATAACCCTAAGCCAAGCAACCAGGGGAGGGTATTTTATAACAGCGTAGTCTAAATAATAGACGTTTTGACTTTATGTGGGATATTTTTAAGTGGATTTTGTCCAAATTCAGCAGTGATTTTTCCTGAGAATTACTTTACAACAGCGTAGTCCAAGTAATCCACGTTTTTTTTAACTTTGTGCGAAGATTTTTTATTTTATTTTTCAAATTCAGTAGAAATTTTTTCCTTATTATAAATATTCAAATATATTTTATTACACTAAATTTATTTATATTTAAAAAATATATTTCAAATAATAAAAAAAAATCATAATCCAATCACAAAAATCTATCACGGTATTTTTGAAAAAAAACAAAACTTCAATTACTCACGTGCCTTTTAAGAACACTTTTGAATTCATCTTTATTTTCTCAATATCAAAATCCAATAACGTCATATTCAGAATTGACTTTGCGAAGATTATTTTTTTTTCTCTTCTCAATATCAAAATCTAATAACCTCGTATTCAGAATTGACTTTGCGAAGAGATATATATATATATATATATATATATATATATTTGTTTCAAATTTAGCAGAGATTTTTTCCATATGATAAAAGTCCATATATATTTTATGAAACTGAATTTATTTATATTTAAAAAATACATTTTAAATAAAAATAATTCATAATCTAACCCAAAAAATTCTATCACGGTATTTTTGGAAAAAACAAAACTTCAATTAATCAGACTCTGCCTTTTTAGAACATTTTTTGAATTCATCCTTATTTTCTCAATATCAAAATCCAATAACGGTCATATTCATGAATATGACATTGGAGTTGATTGATTTTCTCTAATTCCAGTGCGATGTCACATTTATCGTCTCTATGTTGATGGTATATTCTTGAAATATCCAGGAATCTGACGATGATTGAACTCATCTGATCTTCACAATTAGTTTCTTGGATTAATTCCGATTTGCAATATGTTTATGGTAGATTGTGGAAATATCTTAAAATCTGATTGTGAGGAACGCCGTCAATGGTTAGAACCCTCTCTTTACGATCAAATTCTGGGAATAATTGGAGATATTCCCTAAATTGAATCTGCAATCCACAAAGTTCAACCTATTTACTGCTAACAATTCAAGATGGAACTAAATGAAGATGGAAAAATTCATCCACTTGATCGGCATCAACAACTGTAACGTGCAGCACCGACGGTATCTATTACCATGTTGTGACAGGATGAAGGAGCCGAGGGAGTATAACCACTTTTTGGAAGTTTATCGTCCAGTAACTGTACATCAATGGTGGTCGCTTTGTCGGCTCGTTCGATATAAGCTTCAGAGATGTTATTGGTATTAGAATTGTCCTTAATGCCGGAGTCAGCAGCAGATTCTCTCAGGAAATTTGGCCTTGAAATTGCTGTTGGAAATAGCGCAGAGACTAGCAAAGCGCAAATAATGATGGCAAACACCACCCTAATCCCCATGTTATTGAATAAACTTAGACGTCTGTAATGGAACGGAGAATACAAACGAAATTGTCTCTCTTCTCGTAAGGATAATAAACTGGTGAATGAATATGTTTGTCGAGTTAAATGTAAGCAGAGATATGAAGGTATCGGCGAATGATTTGAAATACGGAAAAGGAAGCTCTATTTATAAGCGCTTCCAACACATGATTGGACGAATTTGCCGATGGTTGGATTTCGTTGAGTTTGACTTGGTTGTATTCCAAACAAACACTACGCGTTATTGATTTTTAACTCGACCACGCTTTTTGAATTTGAAGAGATCAAACGTGCTAATCTTGAAACTCCACAGGAATGGCGCTCACCAAATGCGCTGTACGTGGAATATTATTATTTTTTAATGGACTTGGCCTTCGAATAGATCAGAAGTGCGGCAATTCTTGAAAATCCATGGTTCGTATTGAATCCGCAAATGGTGGTTATAATTACAGGTAGTTTAGTATTCTACAAAGGATGACGGTTTCTTAGCTAAATCTTAGGTTCCTTTTTTCCGGAGAAAAAAACGCAGTGTATATATACCAATAAAAAGCCTAATTACATTTCGACATATAATTAAAACATGTCTTTTTTTTTTTTTCAGAAGAAAAAAAACACTGTATATATTATAAGATAAATATGACCGTACATGTTCATCATTACATGTTCATCATTACATTCTCAGCTGTAATACTAGACAACCAGAAACTCCATATTCCCAAATACATCTAAATACATAAAAAAGATATTCGATGTACCTGACCAGCAATATCCAATTAAAACATATGTCACCAATGTTGTCAAAATGAGTCCCGTAAAGAGTCCAGATGAAGTTCCAATTAACCGGCCCAAATAGGTGGAATTGACATGATTCGTTCCCCATTACAAGGATGCAAAGAGCAGAGCCCAATTAGAAAATGAAAATACATACAGCATTACTTATATAAAACTTGTATGTACCAAAGATGAGCTAAACAGGGTAATATAAAAAAGGGGAAAAAAAGAGGATCACGCTCGCTTGAAGGGAGACGTGGGCTCGCTTGAAAAAGATTATGGCAGAGGAAAAACTTGTGAGTCAAGCAGAAAGGAGCCCCTGTAATGAGAGATTTGTAAATCACCAAATGTGCAGTGGAGTCCTTTTTTAGAGAGAAGATCGGCCCCAGTATTACTATCTCTAAAAATGTGATGTATACTATATGACTGAAACTTTCCCAATATATATCTAATCCTCTATATCCATCCCACACAGTTCTGATTTGTAAGTCACACCTACCAGTGATTCCATCAATCGTTATCTTCGAATCGCCAAAAATGTGGATAACTGGGAGGTTAAGATGATAAGCTATAAGCAACCCACTCCATAGAGCCATAATTTCAGCCTTATTTTTAGTGCCAGAGCCCCTGTTCCAAAGGATATGATAACGATCATTTTTTTCAAGCCAAATCCAGGCCCCACAGCCACATAATCAATCTTTGCAAGCTCCATCAAAATATAAAGCCGGGAGTAAAATCTGGTGTGGCCAAATCTACCAGAGAGATCCTTAATCTCAGAAGGGAAGCAAGAATTAACATTTATCCAAGCAGAAATGTTCTTTATAAGCAAGGCGAGATGAGGACGGACAGCCTAAAAAATACAATGGTTCCAAGCAATCCAAATTTCCCAAATAACATAGAAAGGAATCGTGTTTTGAGGAAAAGAAGAAACCGCCCAAGATTTAATAGATTGCATACAGTCAGATGGCCGCCAAGATGAATCACCTATAAATCCAGAGAAATTTTTCCATATAGAAAGAGAGAAGGGGCAAGTGAAGAATAAATGAGAAGATGACTCATTATGCTGGAGACAGAAAGGGAATTTGCCGGGACCATTAAAACCACGCTTGCATAAATCCTCCCAAGTCATAATTTTGTTTTTCCATACAAGTGAGACGAAAAGAACAATCTTTGTTGGAATTTTGAGATGCCAAGCAGAATAAAAGGGTGACTGTACAGAGTCAATAGTCGATTGGATCAAATGATCATATATATCCTTCACTAATAATCCATTTCCTTTAAATTTACCTGTCCATACAAGATGATCACTGTCCCCATTGAAAGAAAGCCCCAACCCCTGTAGGTGTGCTTTGTAAGCATTCCAGGCAATCATGTCAATTTCGTCTAAGTCCAACTTCTCAGCGGATTTCTAAATGGGCCCCCCCAGGGTCCAACATAGAATAAGGTCAAAAAAAGTGAAAATGCCAGCTTACGGGAATCTGTGTAATAATTGAGCATCGAGAGGGAAAATTTTAGAGGATGCAAACAATCGGTCAATTCGAATGAAAATATTTTTCCCATTTACAAATGCCCATGCCAACCTTTGGCCCAGAATGGGCATTACCTTCCAGAAGCTCCGCCAAATGGCTGACGCCTGACAGATCATAACAATCATTCCCTTATATATGAGATGTAGCGAATTTCCCTCAAAATATTTATGCCTAATAATTCTCGATCAAATTCGATCGCCTTTTAGAGCACGCCATAGCGACTTAACCAATAATGCATTTGAGAAAATTCGTATGTTAAATAACCCCCAACCATTGGATCTTTTCGGAATCGATATGTCTTCTAGTTTCCAAAGATGCATTTTGAAATGACGAACGGATGCACCCCACAGGAAATTAGAAATAATAGAATTGATTTTGTTGACAGTCGAAGTCGGAAGGAAGAAAATATACGACCAGTAGACCATGTATTGCGATAAAACAGCCATAATCAGAATATATCTTCTGTCCATCGAGAGTGACCTGTTCATCCAATTGTTTATCTTATTTCTGAATTTTTTGATAAGCCAGTTCCAATCAGCACTGTTATATGAATAGGGTTTTAACCTAAAACCCAGATAGGTTAAACCCTTTGATATATGGCTACTGTCTGTCCACATATAAGTGGCGATATACTTGATTTCCTCCTCGTCTCCTGAATTATATAAAAGTAGAGATTTTCCATTGTTGATACGCAAACCAGTGGCATGTCGAAATCGAAAGAGAATGTAGTGAAAATAACACCATTGATTTCTGTTAAGCATACCAAATACCAATAAGTCATCAACAAATAATGAGTGAGTGACACTTACCGAAGGAGAGAAAGCCAGACCATTAAAATATCCCCGTTCCACTGCCGTCTTCATGATGTTGTTGATTTGTAATACGTCTTTAGTGAGATTGTCCTATGACTTATCTCTAACATATGGATTGCATTGTGAAAATATTTTTGTTGCTCTCTGTTGGAATTTCTGAATGATTCCTCAACTCACAAATTGAGGAAAAACAATTTGTTCTTCAAACACAGAGACTTAAAAAAAATTGTGGATAGAGATGTATAAAACTTCTATTTCATTAAGCATAGGAAATCTATTACAAAGTGGCCACAGAATTTTTGTTCTAGCTTTAAAAAAAAAAACTAACTCTTGCACACGTAGTGTTAAAATATACTCTTTGTCTCCTCTTGTTTTCTGCCTTCAGGCTTACAAGGATACACATAGTCAATTCAAAAAAAAACTTTATGTTCTCTACCTTCTGGCATAATGCATTTTCTGCTCTCTTCCTTCTTACATTTACAACACAGTTCATCATCCCTTTTTGCCTTTGAGCATATATATATAGCATCAATGTGTTTCGTTCTTTTATGAAACACTGAATTCTTTGACAATGCTATTGCTGAGCTATTATCACATAGATTGTTGTGCCTTTTACTTGTTCATGACACAAACTTCTCAACATTCTTCTCATCCAAACTGCTTGACATGTTACTGTTGTAGTTGCCACATACTCTGCCTCTGTTGTTGATAAAGCCACAATTGATTATTTATTAGAAGCCCATGAAATGGCTCCTGAACCCATATGAAAAACATATCCAGAGGTGTTTTTCCTGTCATCTATACTTCTAGCCCAATCACTGTCAGTATATTCAATCAATTCAAATTTTTCTAAAGTGGTGTATAAAATTCCATACCTCTTTGTTCCTTTCACATACCTCAAAATTCTTTTTGCTGCTTGCCAATGTGTCTCCTTTGGCCTTTCCATAAATATGGAAATTAAACTTACAACATGCATAATATCAGACCTAGTTGTAGTCAAATACATGAGGCTACCAACTATGCTCTTATACAAACTTGGATCAAAATTCTTGCTGTTGTCTTCTTTGCTTAGTTTCAATCCCATCACTGTAGGAGAAATTGTTGCCTTGAAATATTGCAAATTAAATCTTTCTAAAACTTCATTCACATACTTATCTTGTGAGATAAAAATCTTATTTTCGTTTTTCTCTAGTTCTATTCCTAAGAAGTATCTCAGCAATCCCATATCATTCATTTCAAATTCATCCTTTATCACTGCCTTAAAATTCTCAATGAGGTAAGCATCATTACCTGTAAAGATCACATCATCAACATACAAAACAACAATGAGCATATTACCATCTTTCTCCTTGATGTATAATGTGGGTTCTCCTTCACATTTCTCGAATTCATTTTCTAATAGATAGACATCTATCTTACTGTACCATGCTCTTGGTGCTTGTTTCAACCCATACAGACCTTTCTTCAATCTGCATACCTTGTGCTCTTGGCCTTCTTTCTCATATCCCAGAGGTTGTTCAACATAGAACTCTTCCATCAATACTCCATTTAGGAATGTTGATTTCACATCCATTTGGTAAACTTTCCACTTGTGTTGTGTTTCTATGGACAACACTGCTCTTACTATTTCCATTCTTGCAACCAGTGCAAAAGTTTATTCATAATCTCTTCCTTGTTGCTGCTTATAACATTTGACAACAAGTCTGGCCTTGTGCCTTTCAATCTTACCTTCAGCCTTGCTTTTGGTCTTGTAAACACATTTTACACTAATAACTTCTTTACTTTTTGGGTGATCAACCAATTCTCGTGTCTTATTTTTCTCTATGGAAATCATTTCTTCATCCATAACATCTATCCATTCTTTATCTTTTATTACTTCTTCAAAATGAATAGGATCATATACATGAGAATACAATGCAAATAAAGAGTTCATACCTTCATTTTATACCTCTTGCTCATAAATCTCGCTCAAAATTTTGAATGTGGTTCCTATTTCACTTGGTGTACTTGTGCTTGTAGAAGCATTCAAATCTTCTCCTTGTGATGTGCTTGGAGAAGCATTTTCATCACTTCTCAAGGGTGTTCTCATACCTCCTTGTGGTGTCCCTTGTTGTCCTTGTATTGGTGGAGGTGGTGTTGTTAATGATGGATGTCTTTCAGCCATTTGTTCCTTATCATTATCATGATACAAACAACTTTTTACATTCATTGTTTTCTCAATGCCTCCATTCCAAGCTTCTTCTTCAACAAAATTTACATCTTTTCTTATCATAAATTTCTTGGTGGATGGGTTATAAAACCTGTATGTTTTGGATTCTTCACTGTATTCAACAAATATGCACTTCTCCCCCTTACTGTCCAACTTCTTCCTTAGCTGATATGGAGTGTGTGCATAAGCCACACAACCAAAAAATCGCATGTGGGTGACAAACTGTGTTATGCCACTCCATGCTTCTTCCGAAACTCTGTTCATTACATCTTTGGTTGGGCATCTTTTCAAGATGTATGCTACACAATGTACAGCTTCAGCCCAGTATTCATTTGGAAATTTTTTTTCCTTCAGCATACTTCTTACCATGTCCATGATGGTTCTATTTTTCCTTTTAGAAACTCCATTCTTCTAAGGTGTATACCTTGCTATAAATTGCTTGTGTATCCCATTTTCTCTGCAAAAACGCAGAGATTCTTTGGAGATGTATTCTCCTCCTCTGTCTCTTCCTAAGACCTTAATATGTTGCCCATTTTGATTCTCTACAAGAGCTTTAAAGTGGCAGAATTTCTCAAACACTTCACTTTTCAGTTTCAAGAAGTAAACCCAAGTTTTTCTTTTGTAATCATGAATAAAAGTTAGCATATAGTGATTGTCTGCTAATGATAGTGTTTGCATTGGTCAACACAAATCTGAATGGACAATTTCTAAGGGTGCCTTTGCCCTTATGCTCTTTTCTGATGGAAATTTTTCTTTGTGTTGTTTGCCCAAGATGCAGCCTTCACATAGGTTGTCTGGTTTTTCAATCAATGGTAATCCCTTTATCATTCATTTCCTATGTAAAAAATTCAGACCTCCAAAGTTGAGATGTCCAAATATCAAAAGCCATAACCAGTTTTCATCATTTTCTTCTCTTTGGAATGTCTCTTGTGCTACTGCTGCAATGGCATCTCCTTTCTTCATATCTACTCTCATCTTAAGAGGGAACATTCTGTTCCTTGTCATCTTCACTTGTGCAATACATTGATTTCTTTGTGGTTTATCCATGATGGTGCATACATCATCTTCAAAGAAAACATTGTAGCCCTTTTGAATGAGTTGTCAACGCTCAAAAGGTTACACTTCATACGAGGCACATAGTAAACATATGATATGGTTTTTCTTTCTCCCTTCTTTGTAAAAACACTTACTCTTCCTTTTTCCATGACAGAGACCTTACTGTCTATCCCTGATGTTACTTGAGACTTTACATTTTCATTAATCATGGAAAATATAGAAATGTTTCCAGTCATATGGTTGCTACATCCTGAATCTAGAAACCATATATCTTCACTCTTTTTTTCAGCCATATTACATGCTAAAAACAACTTCTCTTGAATGATATTTTATTTAGTGAAATTAGCACTAGATCTATTACCCATGTCACTCTGTTTCTTCCTACATTCATTGGCATAATTGCCATACTTCTTACAGTAATGAGATTGGACTTGAGATTTATCATATCTTTCTCCATGTGCTTGATTTTGTCCACCTTGCTAGGTTCTGTCTTGGCTTTGATTCTGAATTTGGTTGCTGTCCCTTCCACTAATATTTGTAGGGTTGTTTCTTCTTTTGTTTTGGCTTCTGCCTCTTTCTTTTCCTCTATAGTTTCCTTTGCCTTGACCTCTTCCTCTTCCAAAGGACATTTGGGTCTTGAAGGCATGCTCCAAACATGACTTTGTTGTTCTTCCCAATATTTGTTCATGTGTCATCAATGATATATGAGAATTATCAACATTAAACTTTGAGAGATCCTTTGTCTCTTCAATGGTTGTGACTATCACATCAAAAATTTAGGGTAAGATCTTCAATACTTTCTCCACTATTATTCTCTCTTCTATTGTCTCTCCATGAGATCTCATTTGGGTGACCAACCCAATCAACATTGTGAAGAATGAATCTATTGTATCAGATTCTTTCATGCAAATAACTTCAAAATCCCTTCTCATTAATTGAAGGTTTTCCGTCTTTACCTTCTCCATACCTTGGTAGGCTATTTGGAGGGTATCACATGCATCCTTGGACCTCTTGGCTACTGCAATCCTTGGAAATACACTTTCATGCATTGCCTGATAGAGATAGAAGAGGTAATTTTAGTCCTTATTCCTATTACTCTTCATCAAATCCTTCTCTACCTATGTTAAGGCATTGAAAACTTGTTCATCTGTTGGTTCTTCAAAACCATCTTCAACTAGCTCCCATAAATCTTGAGAGGCAAATAGGGCTCTCATTGTGATTTCCCAATAGTCATATTTCTTCCCATTGAACTGTGGGAGTTGAGTATTTCCCATACTCATGCTTGTGCTAGCTCCTGTCATGGCTAGCTTACTGAGCTATACCTTTAAAAAAAAAAAATTGACTGTGTTTCACAAATAAACCTTCTCATTGCTGAGAGATAAACTCTGTCTTCAAGAGACTTCCTTCTACAGTTCTCTGGACTGTAATCTTCAAGCAAACAAAAAACTTTGTTTTGTAAGTACCTTGTTTTGTTGAGCCTTCATTTTGCTGGTCAAAAGCTACAAAAAAATTCTTCTGCCTTCCTTTAGCTTCTTTAGCAAAGAGCCTAGACTAGCTCCGATACCATGTTGGAATTTCTGAACAATTCCGAGCACATAGAGGAATAAAAAAAATCCCTCTTTTAAACATAAGATCTAAAACCTTGTATAATTCGTTTTCGTGGACTTGAAACATTTTTATACAAACTAGTTGGCAAATATTTATCACATCCATTTTTCTCCAGGCTGACTAGACATGCAAACCATGCAATCGCTCCCTGAACTATCACTACATCAAAGAGCTAGTGAACAATGGAGAAATTGTTTTGAAACATTGCATAAATGAAGAGCAGTTTGCTGATATATTGACAAAACCATTGTGGCAGAAAAGTTTTAATTATTTGAGGAAATGTTTGGGTATGGAAGAGAATCTAACAGTTGAAATTAAGGGGGAGTGTTGAAAATATTAATTTCAACCGCAAACAGTAGTCACAGCTGAAGGACAGAATGCAACAGTGTTTCCTTTTGTTCTTTCTTGCAAGCCACCACGAAATAAATCTATGTATGTAAGACCTGCAAATACAAATTTTGGTTAAAGGCCGTAGGCCTGCTTTGCCATTGAAAACTCCCCATCCTTACATTCAAACCAGCATTCCCACTGCCATCAATATAATCCACTAACCAAAATTGTTATCGTGCATTTGTTTGAAGGTTGAATCCCACCATGTCATGTTTGTGGAACCTACCTCTGCCACGTCTCCAAGGCCTCAATCAATCAATTCTCAATCACATGAATTTAAACCTACGTCACCAGTCTTCAATCCACATGAAAGTAATGCACCCACTGCCATGTCAAGAGACCCATGGACCAATCCGGTGTTGATAGCATAGAATGGAGCTAACGTCACACCAGCCCCAAATGGATGCGATAAGCATTCATCAAATACGCTTGAGTTTTGTTTGAAGTCCGTCGAGCTCCACCTCCAGCCAATGAGGGAGTGATCACATGGTTTGCATGTCCAGTCAGCCTGGAGAAAAATGGATGCGATAAATATCGCCCAACTAGTTTGTATAAAAACTTTTCAAGTCCGCAAAAATGAATTATATAAGGTTTTAGATCTTATGTTTGAAAGAGGGATTTTTTTTATTCCTCTGTGTGTTCGGAATTTTTCAGAAATTCGAACACCCTCCAGGCAACATAGAGTTCAACATGACAAATGCTCTTGCTATGTGTCATTTGCTTCAAAGTGCCATTAAACAAGTATTATGTAGAGCTAATGTATTGAAGGCGCCTAAAGATGAAGTGATTGGCTCTACAGTTATATATGGAACCTTGCCAAATCTAGTTTAGTTTAAAATAAGTGTAGTTTCTTACCACGATCATTTGAGTTTTTATTGTCAAATAGCTTTTCCTCGTTAAATTTACTTGAAGTTTGGTTAAAAACAGATAAATTGATTTGTTTACAAGTTGGAAAACTTATAATTTTGAGTTAGACATTGGAAAAATTATAATTTTTAGTTGCTTTAGTTTACATAATTTGAATATTCATTTTAAATATTGAAATATTACAATCTCAAAAAAAAATTATTGTTATATTTTTTAACAAAAAAAAAAAAAAAAAAAATCAAATAATCTTTTTATTGAATTATGCTTAAAAAATTGCAAGTGAGTTAATTTTCCATTATTTTTCCAAACAAATATTCCCGAATTTCTATTTTTCTTAAAATTGATTAACCAAAATTTTATACCACAAAATTATTTTACCTTAAAAATGGCCAATATTTTATAGATGTAATATAAAATCATTAGAAATTTCAATGATTTTTCAAAAAAAATCACCATTTTTTTTTGTAGTTTTCATATTGAAAACTAGTAAACTTCCCTAAAGTTTCTAAACTTTAAGATAAATTTATATTCTTAAAATTTTCCTTGGCCCAAAGAGGATTACTTAAAAATTTTAAACAAGGGAGAGAGATTTTCCAACCCTCTTCAATGAAGTTTAAGCCAACCAACCATTGAAATCTATAATTAACCCTTCTCCCTTAAAGCATTGACTCACCCATGTAAAAATAAAGATATAATATGAATTTAGCCTACTTCTCTTTAGATATCTAGAATTCAAATATGTAATTTTCTTATTTTTGATTTTCAAGGATATATATACACATTTGAATTATGCTAAAATATTACATCATTGAGTAGATCTTACCAAAATCCTACTGGACTCACCCTTCTTAGATTTATTAGTTAGTGGGTAGTTATCGAAAAAGATTACACAATCCCAAAAGTGTTTAGCTATCTAGAAACACAAAGGAAAATAGAACAAAAAAACCAATAGGATCGGTACACAACCAAGAGTTACTATGAATTTGAGGAAGTTAGTAGAGCATGATCCTATGGTTGTGAACTAGGTAAAAATGGAGGTTGAAACTCACAGTGAACATGTTTCCGTATGTGGCCCAACCTGCCTTCAAATTAGTCCAATTATTCTTATAGACAAAATTATCCCCTTTGCAAATACGTAAATATTCCCTGCATGTGCCACTGGTTACTTTGGAGGTCATTCATGAAAGAGACGATAGTGTTCCAATCATCATGCATGTCTCTATTGTGCTGGTCTATAAGCATATTTAGATTCTTCAGCTTCCAGCTAAGATTTTTGCTAACTAGGATCAACCTTGTTAAGGCACAGTGAGTTGGAAGGGTTGGGATCTATATCCTCCCCTTGACTAGTGTCCTCCAGGGAATTCCAAATTGGTTTCCCTCCATCATCCACCGCCTACCTTACTCATCCGGGCTGACATGCCATCCTAGGCTTCACCGAGGTACACTAGTACCTAGATACATGGAGGCTACATGCAAGCTAAAGGAATAGAGGCTTCCCCTCCAACGAGAATACCAAGCCAATCCAAAAAAACAAGAATGCATCCAACCTAACATTGAAATACAGAAGGATTAAGTCATCAGAGAAATTGGATAATTTTATATACCCATATACCATAAGAGATAAAATAAATAACACCCTAGATGGTGGCTAGGGCGAAGAAATCGACCCAGAAAAATTGTGGCCCGAATCTTCCTTTTGAGGTAGTGCCTCCAAAATAAAATCAAATACAAAATAACCGAGCCATCCAAGGGTAGACCAAAAGCTCCAACACACCCAATATTTCCAAGGAAGGGCTAAAAAACCCAAATAAAATGAGTAAAAACAACAACAATTGAAACTAGAGAGAACGAGTACACAACGTTACCTTTTTCTTGGATAAGGAATTCGACAAAAAGCTCAAATCGAAGTATATTTCGTAGAGGAATACCACCATCTCTTCTCTTCACTCACCTAATTGTAGTTGAGAACGAAAAGTAACCCCTATGTCGATTTCCCATATGGTATGCAATTGAGTTGTCTTATAGTCAACATTAAACTATATATTTTTTTACTTTCTTTTTATACAATTATATTGAAATATTTTTAAAAGTAAAAAGTTTATAAATATTGAAAATATATTTTTTTGTATTTCAATTATTTTATTACTCTATATAAAATTGATGTAAATTGATGTCACTTTTTTTCCAAGGAAAAAATAGTAATTTCATTCAAATTAAAAAAAAAAAATACAACTAGCAGATACACTATATGTTAGTGCATTTTCAGAGTATTAGTCTGTGATGAGAAACAACATACGGTAATAAGTATCAACATTAAGATACAAAAAAATTGTTGTAGGAATACAGTAGCCATTAAGAAACCGACTCAAAGAGACCATTGTCCCACAAAAATCCATAAAGGCTCAGCTGAACATATGATGGAAGAGACCATCTCTCTCAGCATCGTATACTCACACCAAAAACCATTTTTTTCATCAGCAACGCACAAAAACTATAAAGATAGCCTGTAGGGTCCTAGGAGGGATGCAAAAAATTCTAATAATGCCTCGTGCAGATTCCAAGACTCAATGAACTTGTGATTCATCCATATCAATGGTGATAATACTAAAATTGGTTTGAACCCCTATGTCCATTTATATACGAGAGCCCTTGTTCTAGTCAAATATCATCCTTAGAAATATTGTTGGCCTCCTGATTCCTTGATGTGTAGATGTGCTTGCAAGAAAAATGTAAGAAGTTAAGGCGTAATCTAAAAACATCCTCGACAATGTTGACGAAATGAATGTTTCTACATAGCTGAGTTGCATTAACCCAATTGACCACCAATAAGGAATATTCTTAGATATGAAGGCTATCACAACCCTTTTCTATGGAAAATGCAATCAAGGATTTGCTTGCAATTATTTCAGCTCACTTATTCATTCTAGACCCAATACTAATTTTGACATGAAAATAATGATTTTTTGACAGATTGAGAATTAATTCCCCTCCTACCTACTTCGCATCCCCTCATGATGCCGCATCAAAGTATCCCAAAGGAATGTAATTGTCTGACGTCTCTTGTATTTCATCCCTAAGAACCCGCTAATATTTAACTTGAGGGTAGTTTTTGATAATGATAATGCCTTTGTAAACTATCATATCAAGAGAAGAGGAGGAGTCCTATAAAATTTCTTTATTACACGCTAGCCATATTCCTAGCTAATGATTAGAGGAAGGGATCCAATAAATCTATTTTCACATACTCGAATGCAACTTATCCAAGAGATAATAAAATATGGCCCGCCCCACCTACATTATAATCCTAGCAACGAACTACATTAATTCCATACCTACTGAGTAAAGGGACATGAAAATGAAAATATGATTTATTGATTCCTTTTCACAAAGAGCACCATCCTGCCCCTATCACATACCTGTGCTACATAATGTCCCATGTAGGGATCCCATTTTCCATGATGCACCAACTAATTAATTTATAATTCATAGGGCACTTGGTTTTCTAGACAATGTGCCACCACCAATAAGGGGTAGGTATTTGAGCCTAAACATTTAGAAAAATATATTCCATTTTTGGTTTGCAGATATTGTGAGGGGATGATAACGAAAGTAAATCATATTCTTGATCATTAAGTCTGATGTGAGCCCTAGAAATAGATTCAATGTAATGTTTCCACTCTTCTTGGAGACCTTCTATAATATTTAAGTCATCCTTTGATTGCCAACCCTGTCTCCACAATGTGGTAGCGGCTAGATTCCCTATTTAATGCAATCTTGTGACACCTTCTTCTTGAAGATGTTAAATGAGGTTTTGGGATAGTATGTGCTCATCATCACTCTCTGGTCGGGGATCATATCTTAGTCAAACCTCATGACCATTCCCAATTTTCCAACCTTGTCCAACCACAATTAAATCAAAGGAGTTCATGACAAACCTTGACACTATGGATATGTTTCCATGAGCTTTGACTGTCAGTCTAAGCCAATATTCTAAGGAGCGATTCCTAATGTACTTTTGAAAAATTACCTTAGTCCAAATACTATTTTTTGACAAGAGACTCCACCCATACTTCACAGCAAGGGCTTTAGAGAAGAATAAAATATTTTCTAATCCCTATCCTCCTAGAATTTTTTGAACAATGATCCTTGACAATTTCACCCATGGAAATTCAAAATCCTCTTGAGTGCCTTCCCAAAGGAATTGAAACAAATGCTCCTAAAATTTTCCAGAATCCCTTTAGGGATCCACGCTAGTGACATCCAATATACAACGATTTGGTCCAACACATATTTCACTAGAACCAAATGCCCCGTTGTAGCGAGCCATTTGTGACTCCATCAAGAAATTTTTTTTTTTGCAAGGAGCCAAAACAAATCTTAAATCCTGTAAAAATTTAGCTACAAGTGGAAGCCAAGATATTTTAGACCAACTTCAAGTTTAGGATCTCAAAGGGAAAAATTTCTTTGATGTTATCAATTTAATGGGCCTCCAAATTATGAACAACAACCGTAGATTTTGCTACATTAATAATCATGCGATTTTATCTTGTAAAAATCTCAACAATTTATCACAAAAATATTAGAATATCCATAAAAAAATGTTAGAATATCCATCTCAAAATATTAGAATATCATCAACAAGAAAAAGGTGAGGTATAGCTAAATAAAAAACAACACTTAAACCTTTGAAATCTCCTCTTCTGCTAACCAGTTTTAACATCCTTCTCAAGCCTTCATAGGTAAATGGAGACTATGGCGTTCTAAGGTTGTTCCTATACACTTCCAATATTAGCACACTATTTTCCAATTTTTATTTTTTCAGTGACAAGAAATTTTATATAGAATTGTTTATATACCATAGACAACAAAGAGCACCCATCTTTTACTGAGGAAAACTGCAATTATTCATCCTTTGCATCTAAAATGCTTCAATAAAGATGTTAATACATTTTACATGCCTCCACACTTTAGGTATGAAACTGAAGTATGAAATTGAAGAAAAGACATGGTTATACGAATAAAATTGAAATGGTTTGGGTTAAATAATGGATAGCTTGGACATTGCCCACCATCATAGATGAAATTAAAGCATTAAAGATGGAATTATTGTTTATACTATTTAATAATATTATCTTTGCTTGCTCTCCATAAATGTGCTTTCCTAAATGCTCCAAAAATGTGCTTTCCTGAATGTTTGAAATAAATTTAGAACAAAATCATATAGATATCTCCCTTTTCTAAGCTTCAGGTCAATACAATGTGCATCTTTACTACTTCTACAAGATCTTCATTTCAGATGGTGTAAACACTGCTATTTTGTTAAATCCTTTTGTTAGTGATGTGTTCGTCTTTGCTTTCATTTTGTTTTTTCATATGGGATAATGGTAATAGAACTTTCAAAGTGATAGTGGCGGCACATTCACAAAACTACCTACCAACCAAAGCACATTATTGCATAGACAAATTCAGAAATGTACACATAAATATTTAGAAAATTAGGGGGAAAATGTATAGTTGGTATAATTTAGGGAGAAAATGTACAGTTGATCTTCAATATAAAGGATAAGCTTACCCACTTTTTTTTCCGTTATTGATGCAGTTTAGACCTAAAATTTGAGTATGGTTGGAATAGCCAACGTTATACCCTAAATTTTTGGAAACCATCCAACAAAAGTTTGATTTAATCGTTTCTTTTCCTATTGCCTCTGATGCATAAACCGAAGTGTATGTATTCTCTTCTCTTCTCGTTGCCTTCACTGGGTAAATTTTTGCTTCTCTTCGTGCCTCCTCAACTACGTAAATCAGTGGATTTGATGTATTCTCTTCTATTCCTACTCCCTCTTCTGAGTAAATCAATGGACAAAGAACTGACTTCTCAAGTTCTTTGTTGTAAAGATGGAAAGAAATTTCACTTCTTCATGACATGCAGCTTGCCACCACGTTGTGAATGTGATGTGGTGGCTTATTAACTACTTTGGATATGTGCTTCCCTAAAAATATGTATTGAATTGAAATTTAAATGTTTCCCAAGTAATGCTAACTACGACTTAGCATTAAAAAAATTTGAAATGAAATTTTAAATGTATTATCCTCTGTTTTAATAACATCATACTCTTTTTGCAACATTACAAGGTCCAAAGTAAAACTTTGAATAAATAATTACTTGATCTAATATTTCTATTCAAACATTGGATAAAATGACTAGCTCGTCAAAACAAATTAATGTTGATCAATATTCATCAATCGCTATAGTCCCTTCTATGCCGAAGGCATGGACTAATAATTAATTTAATAGTGGTCCCATGTCATTACATATAAAAAAGTTCAATGTAATTAGTTTAATAGTGTTCCTGTGTCATGAAATATAAAAATAGTCAATGTAACTAGTTTAATAGTGGTCCCATGTCATGACATATAAAAAAAAATTCAATGTATGTTTTAAATATAAGTTTTTCATTGTGTATTAGTGGGTTTCTTGTAAATGAATATTTTTATTAAATATATATTGTTACGCCAGCTGTTTTGGAAATTTATTTTTATGTAGCCTGCATGTTACTTTGTTTTATCAACTCCTTTTTTGTTCTTTCAACCTTCCATCTTTGCTTCTGCAAGACCACCATGAAAATTATATAAAATGTCATTGAACAAATTCTTATCTTTAATTATGCAAATCATAAATAAATAAATAAATCATCCAAACCTACTTGCAAAATTTGAAAACTTCGAGTTTCAAATATTCCAACTGCATTAACTATTCACATATAACATGCACACTATTAAATAACTCAGTCCACAAAATGTGAAAATATTACTAGCATCCGGTGTGCCATTTAAGGCTTGGAGACGTTCGTCATGCGGGAGAATGATACCGTGCGTAGCCATATTCCATGAGATCCGATAATGCGGAATGCCAAGCCTAAACGCAATGGCCAGAAAAACAAAATCACATCTTAATATGAGAAATGATAACTAAACGCCAGATACTTTATTATTATTATTATTATTTAATAAAATAAATAAAATTATTTTATTTTATTTAATAAAATTTGAACTTGTGTAATTAATAAAATTCTGAAACTAATAATCATGGATTCAAGTATTGAGAGGTTTTAGCACTGCATTACATTAAATAATTTTTTGAGATTCAATTGTTTTAAGAAATTCATTTAACTATGACCATTTTTATTCAAAGTAGTTTTAATGATTAATTTCCCATGATTTTTGAATAGTCTATTTAGCACTCATTGCATCCCGTGATGTTCACAGGGGTGAAAAAGTGAGACTAGTGAAATAAATCACATAGCTTCAATCATCACTTCCTGGACTTTCACCAGATAACCAACACTTCCTTGATCACCCATCCCAAAACTCCTCTTGCTCAAAATATAATGTCAAGAATAACACTGATTAATTATAAAAAAGTCAAACTCAACCAAGGAATGCACAATGATCTTGCAATCAGGAAGGTTCAACAATGACACGTTTGACTTCATCAACGTCAGAGGGCCTGGTCGAGTCAATAATAATCACTGTGTCCGTGTTGAATAAATCCAACTTAAACTCAACAAATTCAATGTAAGATTGCGTTGAAAATCTTCCATCACGTGTAAGAGTTACCATCGACAAATTCGTCAAAGGTATGGGATCGAAACGCCCTACTTTTAAATAGAGCATACATTTCACGTATCATCTCTCAATTGTTTTAGAGCAGCTAAAGTCTCATTGCACTTGACAAATATATCCTGAATCAATTTATTTTTCTTCAGAGAATAGAGCGGATTTCGTCTATATTGTCCACTACATTGAAGCGGAGGCGTTTACTGAAATTCTAGCATGGCTGCCAGGGTGGTGTGTGGCATCATCATTTGCGTTTTTCTAATCTCTGGGTTGTTTCCAACTGCAAGCTCTAGGCCTAACTACCTCTACAAAGCCACAGGTGACTCAAAAATTAAGAACAACTGGAATACCAATAACATCTCTGAACCCTATATTGAAGAAGTCGTTAGAGCGCCACCCATTGATATAGAGTTATTGAATGATAAGCTTCCAAAAAGCGGATCGACTCATTCCTCTCCTTCAGCGTGCCATAACATGGTAATAAATACTGTCGGAGCTATACGTTATAGTTGTTGAGGCCAATAAAGGATAATAAATTATTCCGTCACGATTCAGTACAGATCATCCTTAAATGTGACATCACATTGGAAGGAGAGAAAATCAATCAACTAAAAAGTTGATTTTGCAGAAGTTGGAATTTCCTCAAAGGAATTTAGCTGGTCTTCTTTCGTGAATAATTCGTTCCCAGATTGGTTGTAACTCACTAACTTATAACATTTAAAAAATAGTTATATTTGGTGTAGCAACCGATTTTTCAAAATTACAGATTCTTGTTCACATACCTGCAAGTAATTGTAACTTGTATTATTAAGTGTGTTGATGGATTCATAGTAATCCATAGATATAAAAATTACATGATACAGTGCCTTGTTGAATTTCTAAATTCAACTACAACTGCTTGCAGGAGAGCCGAAGGACAAACGCCACAACAGTAAATTTCATTGTTTCTTGCACGCCACTGCAATTTAAATTATGTTTTTAATGAACCTTGCAAATTTTAGTTTTTGATGAAGGTCGTAGCCATGTCTCTCTATGATTGCAATGAAAGGTTGTGGTTTCAAACCACCCAGCCGAGAAGTTAACACTCTGCCATACCGCCATTAAACCAACTCAGCAAACAACATTTAAATCTGGCGCATTGTTTTGATTTTTGAATTTTCCAAGTCAACAGGACACATGGACCAAGAAGTTAACACTCTGCCATACCACCATTAAACCAGCTCACCAACTAGCATTTAAATCTGGCTCGTTGTTTTGATTTTTGAATTTGTCAAGTCAACGAGACACATGGACCAATCATGGTTTATCGCGCAGGTTTTAGGGTGATGTTATAAGACGTTTTTGGTATGCGATAATTTTATAAAATCAAATTAAGTTTTGGTTTGAAGTTTGAGAGTCCCGCCAGCCAGCCAGCCAATCACACGTCGATCATGTGAGTTTCGTCTTTGATGACGTCAAGAAAAATTGGTATGCTAAAACCGTTTGCAATGGAGTTTAATTTAGTATTTTTGAAATACGCAAAAGTTTTATACCTTCAGTTAAAAATGGTTAATATTTTTTTTGTTTGTTTTAAAAAGGCTACAGTGATATGAACTTTCAACTTATAAAGTTCTTTTTTGATATTGGGTTATAATATATATAAAGTTGTATTATATATGTATTACATCTATATATAATATATATTATATAATAAATAAAATGTGCATTATAATGAAAAGTAAATGTCATGAGAAAATGTAATGTTAAGAATTATGTATTTTTCTTAAAAATAAAAAGCCCGATGGCAAGTAAGCAGTTGTGTATTTTTTTAAATATATAATGAGTACAGAAGCATAGTGTTGACTGTGTATTAAAAAAAACAAAGAGAGACTGTGTATGAAAGACAAAAAACATTTTTATATGCAAGTGACTATATGTAATTTTGAAAACGCCAGAAGGAAGTATTGGATGCAAAGTGTGTGCACAATAGTGTGTATTATAAAAGCCAGCAGAGACAGAATAATAGATTGGAGCAGTGTGTGTGAATTTTGTAAGAGACAAAGAGAAAATTTTTGCACTGTGTTTTGCAGCAGTCAACAGAAACTTATTTTTTTTGTAAATGCCAGAACAGCAGTTCTGTGACATCAATGTAATAGATTTTTAAATTTAATGAAATAGAAGTTGTTTATTTGCCATCACTGTCTAGCAAATTTTTAATGAGTTCTCTATGTTAAAAAGAGAGATTTTGTTCTTTCTGTGTGTTTGGAATTGTTCAGAAATTCCAACATGGTATCAGAGCTAGTACAAGCTCTTTGAATTTTGTCAAAGAAGCTGAAGGAAGAAGGTGTTGTCACAGCATTTTGACTAGCAGTGTGAAGGCTCAACAAAGACCAGGTATTTTCAAAAACAAAGTTTTTGTTTTGTGTTTAAAAAAAGTGCAGTCCAGAGAAGTATTTTTGAAGAGAGATTTTGTCTCTTAAGTGGAGAGACAATTTGTTTAAAAACACAGTCAAGTTTAAAAGCATAGTTCAGTGTGTTAGCCATGGCAGGAGCCAGGAGAAGCATGAGTATTGGAAATACTCAACTCCCACAGTTTAATGGGAAGAACTATGACTATTAGACAATCACCATGAGAACCATGTTTGCCTCTCAAGAGTTATGGGAGCTTGTTGAAGATGGTTTTGAAGAACTAGCAGATGAAAATGTTTTCAATGCCTTGACACAGACAAAGAAGGATTTTTTTAAGAGCAATAAGAAGGACTCAAAAAACCTCTTCTATCTCTATCAAGTAGTGCATGAAAGTGTGTTTCCAAGGATAGCAGTAGCTAAGAGGTCCAAGGATACATGGGATACCCTCCAAACTGCCTATCAAGGTATGGAGAAGGTGAAGACAACAAAGCTACAATTTCTAAGGAGAGACTTTGAAACTCTTTGTATGAAAGAGCCTAATCACATAGACTCATTTTTCACACATGTGATTAGGTTGGTTACCGAGATAAAGTCTCATGGAGAGAAATTTGAAGAAAGAATGATTGTGGAGAAAGTATTGAGGAGCTTACTCTCAAGGTTTGATGTAATAGTCACAACCATTAAAGAGACAAAGGATCTCTCAATGTTTATAGTTGATGAGCTTCATGCATCATTGATGACTCATGAACAAAGATTGGGAAGAACAACAAACTCATTTTTGGAGCATGCCTTCAAGACCCAAATGTTCTTTGGAAGAGGAAGAGGTCAAGGCATAGGAAACTATAGAGGAAAATAAAGAGGCAGAAGCCAAAACAAAGGAAGAAGAAACAACTCTGCAAATGCAAATGGAAGGGGCAGCAACCAAAATCAGAACCAAGGCCAAGGCAACAACCAATAAGGTGGAAAAAATCAAGCACATGGACAAAGGTATGATAAATCCCAAGTCCAATGTCATTACTGTAAAAAGTATGGCCATTTTCCCAATGAATGTAGAAAGAAACAGAGTGACATGGGTAATAGACCCAGTGCTAATTTTACTAAGAAAAATATCAGTCAAGAAAATTTGTTTTTAGCATGTAATATGGTTGAAGAAAAGAATGAAGATATATGGTTTCTAGATTCATGATGTAGCTACCATATGACTGGAAACATTGCCATGTTTTCCATGTTAGATGAAAATGTAAAGTCTCAAGTAACATTGGGGACAGACAGTAAGGTCTCTGTCATGGGGAAAGACAGAGTGAATGTTCTAACAAAGATAGGAGAAGGAAGATCCATATCAGATGTATATTATGTCCCTGGTATGAAGTGTAACATGTTGATCATTGGACAACTTATTCAAAAGGGGTACAATGTTTTATTTGAAGATGATGTATGCACCATCATGGATAAACCACCAAGCAAGAAATGCATTGCAAAAGTGAAGATGACAAAGAACATAATTTTCCCTCTCAAGATGAGAGAAGATTTGAAGAAAGGATTTGAAATGGCAACAGTGACATAAGAGAAATTCCAAAGAGAATAAAATGATGAGAATTGGTTATGGCATTTGAGATTTGGACATTTCAACTTTGGAGGACTGAATTTGTTGCATAGGAAAGGAATGGTAAAGGGATTACCATTGATTGAGAAACCAAACAGTCTTTGTGAAGGCTGCATCTTGGGAAAACAACGCAGAGAAAAATTTCCATCAGGAAAGAGCATAAGAGAAAATGCACCCTTAGAAATTGTCCACTTAGATGTGTGTGGACCAATGCAAACACCATCACTAGCAAGCAGCCACTATATGCTGACTTTTATTGATGATTACACAAGGAAAACTTGGGTTTATTTCTTGAAATATAAAAGTGAAGTGTTTAAGAAATTATGCCACTTTAAGGCTCTTGTTGAGACCCAAAATGGGCAGCATATAAAAGTTTTAAGAACTAATAGAGGAGGTGAGTATATCTCAAAAGAATTTCTACATTTTTGCAGAGAAAATGGCATACACAAGAAATTTACAACAAGTTACACATCGCAACAAAATAGAGTTGCTGAAAGGAAGAATATGACCTTCATGGACATGGTAAGAAGTATGTTGAAGGCAAAACATTTGCCAAATGAATATTGGGATGAAGTTGTACATTGTGTAGCATACATATTGAATAGATGTCCAACTAAAGCTGTAATGAACATAGTTCTGGAAGAAGCATGAAGTTGCATAAAACACGGTGTCACCCACATGAGATTTTTTGGTTGTGTGGCTTATGCACACATTCTAGATCAGCTACGGAAGAAGTTGGAAAGTAAGGGGGAGAAGTGCATATTTATTGGATACAGTGAAGAATCCAAGGCATACAGTTTGTATAACCCATCCACCAAGAAGTTTTCTATAAGCAGAGATGTGAAATTCATTGAAGAAGAAACTTGGGATGGAAGCATTGAGAAAATAGTGAATGTTAAAGGCTATTTGTCTCATGATGATAATGAGGAAGAAATGGTTGAAATACACCCCTCATTAGCAGCACCACCTCCACGAACACAAGGACAGCAAGGGACACCATAAGAAGGCATGAGAACACCCTTGAGAAGTGATAACAGTGCTTCTCCAAGCACACCACAAGGAGAAGATTTGAGTGCTTCTACAATCACAAGTACAAAAAGTGAAAGAAGAACCATATTTAGAAATTTGAATGATATTTATGAGCAAGAGGCAACAAATGAAGGTATGAACTCTTTATTTGCATTAATTTTCATGTAGATGATCCTATTTATTTTGAAGAAGCTATAAAAGATAAGAAATGGATAGATGCTTGGATGAAGAAATGAATGCCATAGAGAAAAATAAGACATGGGAATTATTTGATCTCTCAAAAGGTAAGGAAGTCATTGGAGTTAAATGGGTCTACAAAACCAAGATAAATGCTGAAGGTAAGATTGAAAGGCACAAGGCCAGACTTGTTGTCAAAGGCTACAAGCAGCAACATGGAAGAGATTATGAGGAAACTTTTGCACCAGTTGCAAGAATGGAAACAATGAGAGTAGTGGTGTCCATAGCAGCACAACACAAGTGGACAGTTTACCAAATGGATGTGAAATCAACATTCCTAAATGGAGTATTGATGGAAGAGGTTTATGTTGAACAACCTTTGGGATATGAGAAAAAAGGCCAAGAGCATAAAGTATGCAGATTGAAGAAAGCTCTTTATGGGCTGAAACAAGCACCAAGAGCATGGTGTAGTAGGATAGATGCCTATCTACTGGAAAATGGGTTTTGAAAAATGTGAAGGAGAACCCACATTATACATCAAGGAGAAATATCGTAAGATGTTGATTGTTATTTTATATGTTGATGATGTGATCTTTACAGGTAATGATGCTTACCCCATTGATAATTTTAAATCAGTCTTAAAGGATGAATTTGAGATGACTGATATGAGATTGCTAAAATACTTCTTAGGAATAGAAGTAGAGAAAAATGAAAACAAAATTTTTATCTCTCAAGCCAAATATGTAAATGATGTTTTGGAAAGATTTAATATGTAGGATTGCAAGGCAGCAGTTACTCCTAAAGTGATGGGATTGAAGCTCAGCAAAGAGGACAGCAGCAATGATTTTGATCCTAGCTTGTAAAAGAGCATAGTTGGCAACCTTATGTATTTGACTACAACTAGGCTGGATATTATGCATGCTGTGAGTTTAATTTCCATATTTATGGAAAGGCCAAAGGAGGCACATTGGCAAGGAACAAAAATAATTATGTGGCATGTGAAAGGAACAAAGAGGTATGGAATTTTATATAGCACTTTAGAAAATTCTGAATTGATTGGATATACTGACAGTGATTGGGCTGGAAGTATAGATGATCGGAAAAGCACCTCTGGTTATGTTTTTTATATGGGTTCAGGAGTCATTTCATGGGCTTCTAAGAAACAACCAATTGTGGGTTTATCTACAACAAAGGTAGAGTATGTGGCAGCTACAACAGTAGCATGTCAAGCAGTTTGGATGAGAAGAATGTTGATGAGTTTGTGTCATGAACAGGTAAAAGGCACAACAATTTATTGTGATAATAGCTCAGCTATAGAATTGTCAAAGAATTCAGTGTTTCATAAGAGAACGAAACACATTGATGCCAAGTATCACTACATCAAGGAACTAGTGAACAATGGAGAAATTGTTTTGAAACATTGTAGAACAGAGGAGCAGTTTGCATACATTTTAACAAAGCCATTGGGGAAAATGAGTTTTAATTATCTGATGAAGTGTTTGGGTATGGAAGAAAACCCAACAGTTGAATTTAATTTGGGAGTGTTGAATTTCTAAATTCAACTACAACTGCGTGCAGGAGAGCTGAAGGACAAATGCTACAACAGTAAATTTTATTCTATTTCTTGCACACCACTTCAGTTTAAGTTCTGTTTTTAATGAACCCTAGAAATTATAGTTTTTGATGAAGGCCATAGCCATGTCTCCTTGTGATCACATTATAAAGGTTGTGGTTTCAAACCATGCAACCGAGAACTTAACACTCTGTCATACCGCCATTAAATCAACTCACCAGCCAACATTTAAATCTAGCGCGTAGCTTTGATTTTTGAATTTGCAAAGTCAACAAGACAATGGACCAATCACTGTTTATCGCGCAGGCTTTAGGGTGACGTCATAAGAATTTTTTGCTATGTGATAATTTCATCAAATAGAATTAAGTTTTGGTTTGAAGTCCTAGGATCCCATCGTCGGCCAATCACAGGAAGATCATGTGGGTTTGGTCCTGATGACGTCAGGGAAAATTGGTATGCGAAAACCGTTTGCAATGGAGTTTAATTTAGTGTTTTTGAAATCTACGAAGGTTTTATACCTTAGGTTAAAAAGGGTTAATATATATATATATATATATATATATTTTTAAAGGCCACGGTGATATGAGTTTTAAACTCATAAAGTTCTTTTTTTATATTGGGTTATAATATATATAAGGTTGTATTATATATATAATATATATAGAATAAATAAAATGTGCATTGTAATGAAAAGTAAATGACGTGAGAAAATGTAATGTTAAGAACTTTGTATTTTTCTTAAAAAGAAAAAGCCCGCAGGCAAGTAAAAAACTGTGTATTTTCTTAAATATACAGTGAGCAAAAACAGAGTGTGAGAATTTTTATATGCAAGTGACTGTATGTAATTTTGAAAAGGCCAGAAGGAAGTATTGGATGCAGAGTGTGAGCACAGTAGCGTGTATTGTAAAAGCCATCAAAGGCAGAAGAATAGATTGAAGCACTGTGTGCGCATTTTGTAAGAGGCAGAGAGCATGTTTTCTCACTGTGTTTTGCAGTAGTCAACAAAAACTTTTTTTTTTGGTAAATTCCAGAATATTAGTTCTGTGGCATCACTGTAATAGATTTTTAAGTTTAATGAAATAGAAGTTGTTTATGTTCCATCACTGTCCAACAAATTTTTAATGAGTTCTCTGTGTTAAAAGGAGATATTTTTTTCTCTTTGTGTTTGGAATTGTTCAGAAATTCCAACATGCCTTTCCCTAATATGACCTGAAAAAATTGTGTATTTAGCTCTATTTTTATTGACAACCTTACTATCTACTTTAGGGATTTCATCTTTTAGAAACAATTAAGTTAAAATTAATACAAATTCTGATAAATACCACAAAAAATTTCTTTAATAAAGTATTCGCGGCGGAAACATCCTTCAATTCAGTGTTTAAACACGTAAATGTTTCAACGCTGTGTTTGTGTAGGTAATTTGTATATTATTGTTTTTTTTCCCTGTAAATGTATTTCTTCTTGTAACATATAATTTCTCCTATATTGTTTAGAGTTTCTGGTATCTCTCATAATTTATGGTAATTTCCTTGTCATTTATACGAAGAATTTAAATTCAGGAGAATTAGGCACACCTCTTAAATTACTGTGGCTATCATTAGTGTATTAAGATTTCTATGGAGAATCTCACCATAACATCTTGTGTATATTTTTTATTTTATTGTCAGTCAATTCAATTAATTTGAATTTGTGAACCTACAGTTCTAATCTCCGTTTAAATGCTATAATAGCTTGTGTTTTCCCTCGAACATATCATAGAAAAACGAGAGTTTAGAAATAGTTTTTCTGCCAATCCTGGGATTCTAAACCGGTAGAGAACGTTACACAAAAAAAGAGGTCGTCTAAGTAGCATAAGTATAAGGAGGTGGATGCTTCTTTTCCTATTGACCTCTCCTATGAGGGGCTAGTGATTTAGAGATCGTTATTTTTGACCACGACCATGCCTACGAGACTGGAAACGTGTCCATGTATGATTTTTATAGCAAAAGGGGCCTTAGATAGCATACGCCCAACTAGTGTGTTTCTTCATGAAAATCATGTCATGGAATGTGCGTGGTCTCGGGTGGGGGCGACCATTAAACTTCACTCCATAAATGGTATTGTGGAGATCCACCGGCCAGATATGGTTCTTATACAAGAGACTATGTTACCAAAGGAGAAGTCATGGGAACCGAATATAGCTCTTATACATTAGACTATGTTACCAAAAGAGAAGTCATGGGAAATTATTTTTAAAATATGTCCTGAATGGTATGTTTGTGCTAGCAATGCAAATGGTTTGTCTAGAGGTTTAGGGATATATTGGAATCCAAGTGTATTTCAGATGTGAGCTTACTCTCTTTGTGCAGGAATCATTCTGTCGGGGTACTTGGCGGAAAATCGATAGAGAATTTGTATATATAACATATATTATCTATACAATGGATGCAAACAGTAGTGGGATGAAGTTAACATGACTAACTTGATTTAAAATTTCTGGTGGAAAAAAGTGGTTCTAGTATGAGAGATGGCATGTCATCGTACTTCATAGAAACGTTGGAGGATCGAGCATTATTAGACATTATGGCCATTCCTTTAGGTCCCACTTGCAGGAACGACAAAGTCGATGGAGAAGGGTTCTCGAAGAGACTTGACAGGTTCTTAATAAGTATGAACATGTGGAACTTATTAACAGGATTGAGGTCTACTATCATTATTGTGGGAATCTTAGACCACATGCCTATTATGCTCTCTTGGGTGGGTATGATTAAGAGGAGGCCTTCCCCCTTCAAGTTTTACCCGATATCGATGGATTCGGCGGAATTTGGGAAGTTGGTCAAAGGGGTGTGGAATCGGGAGTCTTTAAATACTTCAACAAATCCGATGACCACTCTATACCAGAAACTCAAATCTATAAAGGTCAAGGCTAGTCGTTGGATAAAGGAATGCAAGGAACATAAGCTGAAGGAAATTATAGAAATTGAAAAATCCATACAAAATTTCAATGACCCATCAAATCCCTTATTCTTTTCTAAGGCATACAGAGAACAAGTGATTTCTATGGAAGGTGGGTGGAATGAAATTCTCAAACACAAGGAAGAAGACATTCAGATTAAGAGCAGAGCTATCTAGTTGAAAGTAGGAGACAAGAATACTAGTTTCTTTCATGCACACTTCAATAATAGAAAATACCACAACCTTATTAGATATATCAAAGATTCATGGGGGGAAATTAATAGAACCCAAGACGGTATGGAGAAAGTGGCATATGAACATTTTAAAGGGAAATTTGTTGAACAGGTACATTCTATATCTCCTCCATTGGATTATATTATTTCCTTCTTGTTATGTTTTCTTCCGAGGAAGATGGATCCCTAGGAGGGTTGATTACGAGGAAGGAATTGGTAAAGGTTATGAAGTGTGTGGTAAGGAGAAAATTCTGGGGCTGGACGGATGGGGTGTGGAGTAATTTCTCCAATACTAAGAATTGATGCTATCAGACCTATTCGTGGGAGCAGAGGAATCCAAGAACAATGTGGCTTTCTCGAGAGCCATGAATGTGACATTTATTTCTTTGATACCCAAGACAGGGAACATGAAAAATTTAGAGACTATACGATGATCTCATTGTGTAATGCGACATATACGATAATTTCCATGCTAATTGCATGTAGGCTAAAATGGGCTTTTGGAGAGCACATTACAGGAGAAGTTTGGGTTTCTAGAAGGTAGGAAGTGTAGGTTTTAACCCTGAACAGAAATTATCTACACATGAATCTTATAACAGAAAATAAACAATAGCAAGAGCATAAAACATAAAATAGATAAACACAGAGATTTTCCCCTGGATCCCAAATCAAGACCACCAGCTTGATTTTTCATTATATTCCTTTTAGTGTTATAACACATATATATACATGCCGAAGCATACATAAACCCGAATCCATTAACCCTGGATTAGAGCATAACCATAGATCCCTTGACCGTATCTACAAAATACCAGGGGCCAAAAACCATCGTACCCCAAAACCATGTGCAAAATCATGCACAAAACATGGGTGGGTCCGCCTATGAGTGGGTCCAGACCCCAACAGTGGGGGCTGCCTCCCCCCTTGTGACCCCCTTGCTGGGCCCAGCGGAAAGTACAGTGCGTGGGGCTAGTCGTGGAAAGAATATAACACATACCCAACATTCTCCCACTTGTTGTTTTCTTTCCACAGGGGGCCACATGAGAGCTTAGTCATTGGGCTAATTCTTCAACATCCATTGTTTCTCTACACCAAGAGAAATTATGAGTGCTCACAGACTTCGTTAATGCATCTGCAAAATTCTTCAAAGCATCCACCTTTACCACCAACACCCTTTTAGCCTCAACCATATCTCTAAAAAAGTGATATTGAACATCAATGTGCTTTGCCTTTGAATGGGAAGCAGGGTTCTTAGCCAAGAAAATTGCACTTTGGCTATCACAGTCTATCCTTATAGCTTGCTGTACCAACCCCATACTTGAACACAATCTCTGCAACCAAACTGCTTCCTTGCTTGCATGAGTGGCTACTATCATCGTCTGCCTACCATGGTTAGTGGAAACCCTCTGAGACTGTATTTTACTCATCTGTGACTACGCCTCCAAATAGGCTAAACACACTACCCACTTGTAGATCTTCTTTCTCAGGATCTCAGCCCAGTCTGCCCTTAAAAATACGAATGTCCAACATTCCCTCCAATCTGATCTTCCTGGTGTTACAAGCCATAACCACTAGTGCCACGGACATATCTGGCTTGCTTCAACTATAGTCAGTATACTTCCACTGGGTTGGACACAATTTTCTCAATACTCCCCCTTTGCATATGTGATATGTGATGCAATCACAGTTGCTGCATACATCAGTTTCTGCTACACTTGCATATGGAACATAGGACATATACTCCTCTTCTTCTTGTGTCTTGGGACACTGTTCAGCAGACAACTTTACACCTACAGGAATAGGAACACTCACCGCTTTACTATCCTGCATATTGAACCTCTGCAATATAGTCTCGACATACTTCCTCTGGTTTAACCAGAGCTTCCTCTTTGCCCGATCTCTCTTAATTTCCATGCCCAAAATATAGTTTGCGGCACCAAGATCCTTCATGTCGAATTTGGAGAACAGTTGGGTCTTCAAATCTTGGATAATTTCTTTGTCATTTCCAATCAACAACATATCATCTACATACAAGACCAAATAAATAACACGGTCACCAATTAATTTAAAATAAACACAGTGATCCTCCTTGCTTTTGGTGAAGCCAAGTCCCCGTATATAGGTATCAAATTTCTGATACCACATCCTTGTAGGCTGTTTTAGCTTACACTCAGAACCTTCAACACATGCAGGTTCCTTTACCCACTTCACCACCAAAGCCTTCGAAGTTGCTTCATGTAGATCTCCTCCTCTAGATCCCAAGTGAAAGAGAAATGTTGTCTTCACATCCATCTATTCTATCTCAAAATCAAATAAGAAGCTAATAGATAAAAGTAATCTAATAGAAATAACTGGCAACAGAAAAAATATCACCAAAATCAATTCCGCTTTGGGAATAACCTTTTGCTACCAATAGAAACTTTTATTTCTCCACCTTGCCTTCTACATTCATCTTCTTTTTAAACACCATTTCTCCGTGAGCACTGCTTCTGATAGCTTATCCCCGCAGAATCCCATGCCTCATTTTGTGCAAGGATGCCATTTCATCAACCATGGCCTCCTTCCGGAGTTACAGGATCATCATCAATTATAGTTAAGGCAAAACCTGAACAAAAAGTAGATGGACTATACCTTTCTGGTTGCCTTCTTTCTCGAACTGATCTTCTCAAAGCTGGAGTTTCTGGCTCTTCCTCTTATGAATCTTCTTCTACTGTAGAGTCTGATTCATACTCCTTTAGCTCAAACTCAATCTTCTCAGGTTCCTTTGGTATGATTTCATGTTTAACAACATCTTTCACCTCTCTAAACACCACATCTTGGATGTACACAACCTTCCTTATTTATGGGTTCCAAAGCTCGTAACCCTTTAAACCATCCTTATACCCAATAAAGATGAACCTTTCAGATTTATTATCCAACTTGGTCCTTTTCTCCTTTGAAACATGTACATATGCATCACATCGAAATACCCTTAGATGTGAAAGAGAGGGTTTCTTACCAGTCCATATCTCATGTGGAGTCTTATCCTCCAACGCTGATGAAGGTGATCTATTAACTAAGAAAAATGCATTCTCCACTGCCTCTGCCTAGAATTCTTGTCCTAACTCGGTACCACTGAGCATGCTTCTTGCCTTTTCCATCAGCGTTCTGTTCATTCTTTCTGCAACTCTATTTTGCTGAGGTGTGTATGGAGTAGTCTTCTGCCGTGCTATACCACACTTCTTATAGAGCTCTTCAAATTCCTTCTTGCAGAACTCCCCACCATTATCTATCCTCAACACCTTTATCTTCTTCTCTCTCTTGTTTTCCACCAGAGCCTTAAATTCTTTAAATCTGTCAAAGACTTCAGATTTCTTCCTCAAGAAATATATCCATGTATTCCTTGATAAGTCATCTATGAATGAAACATAGTACACAGACTTTCCCAGTGATGGAACTGACACAGGTCCAAACACATCACTGTGCACAAGTTCTAATATCTTGTTCGCCCTCTTAGCACCAGAAGGAAAACTCACCTGATTCTGCTTCCCATATACACAATGTTCACAAAAATCAAAATCCAGAGATAAATTAGACATACCTTCTACCATACCATTTCTATGTAGTATCTGAAGGCCCTTCTCTCCAATATGTCCAAGCCTTTGATGCCATAGCATGGTATTTTCTCCAGAGATAGCTAGGCTTTCCGCTCCGCTTTTAGGAACCACATAACTGTTACACCCATCAATAACAGTGCTACCTTGTAGCTTGTACAGAGTTCCAATCCGAACTCCCCGCATTAATATTAGTGCTCCCCGAACCATCTTGCAGGCATCTTTCTCGAACACTGTTTTTACACCTGCATCATCCATCTTGCTTACAGAAATTAGATTTCTTGCCAATGCAGGAATATGCAGAACACCAGGAAGTGTTCTAATCCTTCCACCTTGCAGCTTTAGCTTGACCTTTCCACATCCAACGATTCTAGCCTTCCTATCATCCCCTAGGAAGACATCACCACCATCATATTTCTCATACTCGCAGAACCACTCCCTATGGGGAGTGAAGTGAAAGGATGCACCTGAGTCAATCAACCATGACTCATGATCTACATGTGTATTTGAAGAAAAAGCCAAATACACATCCCCACCTTCATCTGAGGTGGTTTTTTCCTCTGCAGAAGGAGCATCATCAGATCCCTTTCCTTTCTCAGGAGCTTTAGATCTGCAGTCCTTTTTGTAGTGCCCTTCCTTTCCGCATTTCCAGCATACCTTTACAAAATTTCTAGGAGATTTAGATCTCCCTCTAGATTTGGATCTCCCACTCGAAACCTTATTCTTGTTTCTATTTTGGGACCTTCCTCGTACAGATAAGGCATCTCCATTCTGGCCCTCCATATTTCTTTGTCTCATTTCCTCCGACAACAAGGCTGAGACAATGTCATCAAAATTCAAGGTAGTTGTATTGCTACCTATTGCAATAACCAGACTGTCCCACGAGTCTGGTAGAGAACACAACAAACTGATGCACTTATCTTCATCTGAGATTTTAATATCAACAGATGACAACTAACTTACCACAGTATTGAAGGCGTTCAGATGCTCTGTCACCGAGTCTCCATCCTTCATCCTCAGGTTATACAGCTTTTTCCGCAGGAACAACTTATTCACGAGAGACTTAGATTGGTACAAAGTCCCA
Organism: Pinus albicaulis; assembly: GCA_034641835.2. NCBI lineage: Eukaryota > Viridiplantae > Streptophyta > Pinopsida > Pinales > Pinaceae > Pinus > Pinus albicaulis. The sequence continues at coordinate 997,161,582 of CM076571.1, forward strand.
AGTTTTTCCCACAAGGTCTTCGCCGTAGCTTCCCCAGATACATTCAACAATACTGAATCTGAGACACACAACCGTATTGTGCTTTTAGCCTTCGATCCAGTTTCTTCGAGTCTTCATCTGACATTTCCGTTGGTTTAGTACCTGGATCTACCGCGATCCACTGATCTTTATCCACCAGCAGATCCTCCATCTTGAGCTTCCACAACTCAAAACTCTGACCATTAAATTTCTCGATCTCTATCTTTCGGCCGCTCGCCATATTCTTTCACCGCAAGAATCGATCCCGCCGAGATCTCCCACCGAATAGGGTCTACCTCACGCCAGAGCAAAAAACCCCTCGACGCGTGACGTCCCCTTGGTAAAACCGTCGATACCAAATGCCAAGGTTTTAACCACGAACAAAAATTTATCACACATGAATCTTATAACAGAAAATAAACAATAGCAAGAGCATAAAACATAAAACGGATAAACACAGAGATTTTCCCCTGGATCCCAAATCGGGACGACCAGCTTGATTTTTCATTATATTGCTTTTAGTGTTACAACACATATATATACATGCCGAAGCATACATAAACCCCAATCCATTAACCCTGGATTAGAACATAACCGTAGTTCCCTTGACCGGATCTACAAAATACCAAGGGCCGAAAACCATCGTACCCCAAAACCATGTGCAAAATCATGCACAAAACATGGGTGGGTCTGCCTATGAGTGGGTTCGCACACCAAAAAAAATTTCACCGGGACGCTTCCCTGGACGCCAACAGTGGGGGCTGCCTCCCCCCTTGTGACCCCCCTGTTGTGCCCAGTGCAACGTACAACATGTGGGGCTAGTTGTTGAAATAATATAACACATACCCAACAGGAAGATACAAGATGCGATCGAGATTTCCCAAGAAATTATACATACCATGAAAACACAGAACCAGAAGGCATGTCTTGTTCAGGTCGATATTATTAAGGTATACAATTGTCTAGATTGGGGTTTTGTCAAGTTGGATCTGTTCAGAATTAGAATATCTAGCAAGAATGTAAGATGAATTATGGGTTTTATTCATTCCTCCAACTTATCGATTATCAAAAAAGACCTACCAACAAAAAATTTCCAGGCACCTAGAGGAGTGATACAGTGATTTTCCCTCTCACCTCTTTTATTTTTGTTGGTCATAGATTTCCTCAGCAGAAAACTGAGTGCAACAGGGGAAAAATATTTTATCGTTGGAGTCAGAATAGCCAGCTAGTTTGATGGCATAAATCTTATGTTCTTAGATGATTTACTATTCAAAGGGCAGTCAAACATTAAGGAATGGGAATAAATACACAAGATCATGGTATCTTTTGGAGAAGTTACAAGAATTTTCATGAACGAAAGGAAGTCAGTGTTGATAGGGCTAGAAGGGGATTTAGATAAAACCAAGGGGATTTCAGTACTTTTAGGAGTGAAGAAAGTATCCGTTGAAGAGGGTTTCTCATACCTTCGTTTTCGGCTGAAACCCACTCCATATGGTATCACGGACTAGGATTGGCTTATAAAAATATTATAGAAAAAAAAAAAAATACGGATGGAAAAATTGATTTTTGTCTGCAGGAGGAAGGATCTTGCTGATCAAATCAGTTCTTCAAAGTTGGGTAATATATTGGATTCAACTGTTCCTCCTACCTAGAAAGGTAATTAAGAGGATAGAATCAATAACGATGCACCTTCTATTGGAAGGCACACAACAAAACATGAAATTTCATCTCCTAAAATGGTTAGACATTGGCAGACTAGTTGAGGATGGAGGATGGGGCTTCAAAGATACAAAAAATTTTAACAAAGAATTGATAATAAAGAATATTTGGAGAGTAGTATCTGGAAAGTGTCTATGTCCACAACTAATCAAGGCGAAATAAATCTTCGGAATGGATTTCCACCTTTAGATCAGAAACAGGGAAAGGAAAAAGCTAAGTTGCTCGATGATTTGAAGGAGCATGATGAAAAAAATTCAATGGTTGGAAAGATTCATTAGATGGGAGGTAAGATGTGCATGTAGGACCAAAATTGGATTATATGCCATCTGCGGGATGAAGGGTAACCACACACTTTCATAAAAAGATCCTAATTTCCTGCACTGTAGGGGCATTCACCTAATGAGATATATTCACCATTATTATGATATGAGCATAGAAAAATAGAAGTGGATGGGGGTTGTATATTTTTGCATACAAGAGAGGCACAAAGTGGAATGGGAGTGCTACGCTAATCAGTTAAGGTAGGTAGACATCTATCTAGAGGCATAGGGGAACAAGACACTATGGAGTGGGGAGGAAGCCTTAGAAAACGAATACCTAAGGTTAAAGAGATATACCTGAGCCTTCCTAGAACATAAGATAAATTTATGTGCAACACCCTGTCATAGAAACTATGGAAAGGGAAACTTCCTCTCAAAATCAAAAGCTTTTATTGGTTAGCAGTTAATGAAAAAATTCTGACATGGCAAAACTTGGAAAGAAGAGGGTTTCATGGACTGGGTATGTGTATGAAGTGAAACAAAGAACTGGAGAATACTTTCCATTTATTACTGACCTATCCACATGATAGAGAGGTTTGGGAAGTTTGTAGGGATTCACTACAGATCAGATTAACTAGGCACCAACACACTCTGAGTGCATGCTTCCAAGTTTGGTACAAAAAATCAAAAGGTTTAAATATATTGCTCTTATCATTACATGGATAATATGGAACAAAAAAAACACATTTATTTTTTAACAGAAGATAGTGCAGGTCAGGGAAAGTTTCCTAAAGGCCATCTCACTCTTTAACGAAATAGGGGAAGGGCTAAAAGCTACAAGACATAGAGTATGCAAGTATAAGGAGTCGTGGCAATATTATCTGGTTGACTTCTTTGATGGAGCAAGAATGAGGGAGTGTGGATGTGGAGCAGTTATCTATATGGAGCCACACAAACATTTTCATTTCTGGTGGGAGGGAGGGAAGGGAACAAAAAACAAGGTGAAGATCATGGCTCTATGGGGAGTGCCTTCAATGGCTAAATGGCTCAGTATAGAGAATATTATAGTATTTGATGGCGCAAAAGGTGTAATAGACTAGATCAAGAACTTCACAAATTTCTCCCCACCTATCCTTAAAAGTTGGATGAGAAGCATTAGAACATTGATCAACAAATTTCAGGAGATCAAATTTCAACATATGTACCAAGAAAATAATTGGATGGCGGACATGCTTTCAAAAAGAGGGATAAAAAAAATACATACAAGTTTTTCTTCAATGAATTTTCATAAGGGAAACTGGTCAATGAAGGACACGTTAGCTATTCATAATAAAAGTCAAAATATTTCACTCATTACATAAAGAAACAAGTGAGTGACAATACTGGAATGATTAAGGAACTCATTCACTTTAAAGATCTCAGATGTTTTGTAATTCTGGAATTTGAATATGTAGAACATTGAATGATAATTATTTTTGATATATGACTGTCATAAGGCCTGTAACAAGGATGTAAACATTTTGTTTATATAGGATTAGTCTTTTTGGTAGAAGGATAAAAGAAACAAATTTCATTTGATGTAACGTGAACTATATTTTTGTTGTATGGAACATAGGAAAATGGGGAAATGATGTAACAGCGATGTAGACAGATGATTGAAAAATGACATACAAGATGCTAAAACATACTATGTACTTAAAAAAATTTTAATGAAAGGATGAAGCATGTTTTTCTCTAAAAAAGAAATATTTTTCCATGTAAAGAAAGTCATTGTTCACTTTTCATTACCAATGCATTGTGCAATGCTGCTTAGTCATAGTTGAGAGTTGTTTTTTATCATTTATTTGTTGAGAAAGTAGCTACATTGTTCACCAAGGAGAACTTCCATCACTCCAAAACCCTATATTCTAGATGAAGAGGGCCATTAGACATGAGAGCTATTGACAAATGGAACGTAGGGCCATCTTTTTCATCCTACAGCGTAAAAGGTTTGAAGGTTTTTTTATATTCAAACCAAGGTAATTTAGTTCATTAATAATTATCAACAAGGATTTCTTCATTATTGTTTTCCACCGCCCCTTATTATTATAGGTAAAAATTATGATTTTTATTAAAAATATGATTTTTATAAAAATTATGATTTTTGGGTCATTAAGGTGATTACCAATTTAGTGTACATAGTTTATGGGATATTTTATTGAATGGATTTGAAGAACCACTAAGTTAAGCAATTTATGAGACCATGATTTGAGATTAGAAGGAAAAACTTACAGTGAACAAGAAGAATGATGCAACAATATTATTTCTTGTTGAACAAGATTTAGATCACAACATTCTTCAAAAAATTGTAGAAACAACTAAGTCAAAAAAAAAGGTTTTGATATTGTAGAGATGTCATACGAGTAACACTTATTAGTATGTAGTTGAGCCACAAAGCATTATAGTTAATGAAGAAATTGTTCTAACAAAAGAAGTAAATGATTATGACATTGTAGATATAATAAGAGACATTTTGGAATACCCCACTGAAACAAAAGAAGATATATAAGACATGGGGATTATAGTTATCCTAAACAGTACAATTTTTTTTGTTAAAAATGAAAATGAAACTTCTTTTGGAGCACTAGCAAAATGTGAGGAGAATCTAACAATAATTTTTTAATCTATTTATGAATTTCAAGTAATATTTATTGAGTGGCCTAAAATTCCAAATTATGAAGGAGATGAGAGAAACTGTGGGAAAACCATCATCGTGGCACTAAGAAAAAAATAGTTGAGGTATTTCCTTCTATTCAAGACCCATCTTGTTGATTTGAATGTTGCATTCTAGCGTAACAACATAGGGGAAATTTTCCTAAGGGAGTGTCTTATATAAAAAAATTACCATTCGAGTTGGTTAATATAGATATTTGTGGTCCAATGTAGACTTACCCACTTGGAGGAAGTTACTGCTTCTTAACCTTCATAGATGATTACATAAAAAATACTGGGTATATTTCCTTGCAAATAGTTCCAAATTTTTGACAAGTTTAGAGAATTCAAAGAAATGGTAGGGAATCAAAGTGCCTATAAGATTAAAGTACTAAAATTAAACAAAGTATGTGAGTATGATTCAAAATATTTTCATAACTTTTTCAATCATAATGCGATCAAAAGAAAAATCACAAAGTACATAGTGAAACAAAATGGTGTAGCCGAGAGAGAAAATGCAACCATCATGAATGTCGTTAGAAGCATGTTGAATGGAAAATATATGTCAAATGTTTTCTTTGGAGTAGTATTACCTCTCTTATTTTATGTTTTAAATATATTTCCCACTAAGAGTGTTACAAGGAAAGGAAAATAGAAAGAAAACACATGTATAAGTTGCACTATAACACATTTCAAGGTATTTGGTTGTGTGACATATTCTTATGCACCTAAATAATTGAAGAGAACTCCAAATGAAAGAAGTTAGAAGCCTATTTTTATTGGTAACAATGATCACTCAAAGGCATAAAATTTTTATAATGTAATAACAAAGACCTTGATGATCAACATAGATGTTGAATTTAAAGAAGTTGAAGCATGGAATTGAAGCATTGACAAATATATGATAGATGGAGTAGCAATACCCCGAATAGAAGATGAAGTAAAGGAGTAAATTATATAGGAGGACGACAAGATTTCCAAAACCAATTATTAATAAGAGGTATTCAAACAAATCTCCAAAATTTCTATCCACTCTAACATCTTTGTCTACTACTAATATTCAATCAAATAGTGGATGTGATCATAAAAATGATTCCTTAAGGTCTAAAAATACTAGATGTTTCAAATAAATCTATGAAATTTAAGATGCAAATTCAAAATTTGCATTGTTTAATTCCAACCCACATGTTTTGAAGAGGTAATGAAAGAAGAAAACTAGTTCAAAGAAATGGATGAAAAGATTGAATTCATATAGAAGAATGACACATGAGATCAAGTATAATTGCAAGAAGTTAGAGACTACATATATGTGAAATAAATTTATAAAATAAGGTAAAATGAGAAAGAATAAGTTGAAAAGTACAATTTTATATTGGTAGCAAAAGGTTTCACACAACATCCTCACTTGGATACTGGTTATATCTTTGTAGAAATTGCAAAGTTAGATACAATTAAATATATTTTAGCCATGGCAGCTCAAAATAGGTCAAAAATTTATGAAATGCATGTAAAATCTAATTGACAATTTAAAATAAGAGTATATTTGGATTAGTCACTAGAATATGTGATAAAAGGACATGAATGTAAGGTATCTAGGTTGAAGAAATATCTATATCAACTTAAGCAATTCGTATTTGTTCAGTAGCATAATTACCAAAAATAAAAGTAAGCCTACATTAAATACAAAGGTGTATGAGAAAGGTCAACTTATAATTTTGTATGTATATTTATGATATTATTTTTATATATAATCTATCCATAAACATGTATAAATCAATGGTAGAGAAAAAAATTAAAATATTATTTTCGATTGAATGATATTCATTCCTTGTATTGAAGTCGTTCAATCATATTCAAATAGTTTTCTATTTCAAGAAAGGTATGCTATCGGTTCATTGAAGAGATTAAAGATGATGGAATATAAATTAACACAAACTCCAATTGCAGTAGGAAAAAATCTCAACAATGAGGAAATATGATCTAATGTAGATCAAACTCTATTCAAAATATTGACTAGTAGTCCTCTCTATTTTGTTGCCACTAAACCAAACAATATGTATGGTGTTAGTTTTATTTCGAAGTTCAAAAATGTCCAAAAGATTTGAAAGAATAATTCTATAATATATTGTAAGAACAATAAAATATGACATACTATACTCTAGCACTAATAATGATATTTTAGTTAGATACACTGACATTGATTTTGCAAGTAGCATGGATGATAAGACGAGTATTTTGGGATATATTTTCCATATCAATTCAAGTGTTACCTTATGGGTATTCTAGAAGCAATCCATTTCCATAATATAATTAGTTGAAGCATAGAATGTAGGAGCTACAACAACAAAAAATCCGGGTAGTTAGGTTATGTACAATATTGAAATAGCTAGAAAAAGAACAAGATGGAGAAACTAAAGTGTATTGTGACAAAAAGTCAACAATAGATCTATCAAAGAACCATGTTTATCATAAAAAGCAAGAGTATATTGATATGAGATATCACTTCTATTATAGATCTTGTAAACAATGCAAAAATTTACTTCGAAACTTGTAAATTGAAATATCAATTGATTGACATATTCAAAAATCCATTGGCAAGAGATATATTGGAGTTTCATAAATAAAATTTATGTGTTATAAGCCTATTCTAGCTTAGATGTAGACATGTCAGTCATAGTGGCCATAATTAAGAAACAAAATTAAATATAATTACACCCAAACTGCAATTTGAATGAAGAGACTAACTTAGGTAGAGTTGAGTATGTATAAGCTAAATTAGTATTGCTATTATTAGCACACTAATATTTCTCAAAAATATTTTTCGATAATTTTTTTTGTTCATTTATTCTTTTATTCTCAATCAATTCATGGAAATTTTTTTCCTAAACAACAACTCTATTATATAATTTTTCAAAACAATTTCGAAAAAAAATTATATATCCTTTTTCATCATATCATTCTCAACATTTATGATTAGCCTTGATCTTCTAGAGTGTGATTTTATAAATAGAGAAATTTTTTCCCATTTTATTTTTCATTTTTTGTATCCTTTCGATCCATGAGTATCCTATGGTATAGAGTGCATGGTATATAAAAAATAATGAGGATAATACATATTAATAGTTTCAATAAATAATACTAATTGTATGCAAAAAAAGGTTGAAACTAGTTATGTTATCATGGTATACAAGTTGTAAGATTACATAAGGGACTTGTAAAATATGTATGGGCGAGAAAGTTTCCCATCACTTTTCCTACTTTAACAACATGGATACAGGTGAAAAACCAGAGGTTCCAAGAGTTTCGACACAAGTCGAAGAGATGATAATAGCACGGGTAAATCGAACTTTGCATGTGTCGCATGCTCATGGTGGCTAATATAAATATAGTAGCCACACAATAAGTTTTTCACCATATGTATCTTCCATAGCAAGGAAGATTCCATGACAGATTGAGCAGTTATATTTTTTTATTATGAGAAAACGAGGTGTCCAATCCAAATACTATGAATGCTACATGAAGACACAACATTTGTTGGATTAATTAGTTTACAAAATAATGGAAAAGTACTACAGGGATGTTGAAATTGACATGGATTTAGTTGCTGCTCTCCAAAAAATTCCTATTGTTGTCTCTAGCAGGCTCCAATTTGTTGATAATGATATTGATGAAATAGCTAGGGAGGATGCGAATATTGATAGGGAGGGTGTTAATTCTTTGCAATGTCACTTTTCATCCTTTATTTCCCACTTGCCTAATTAATATAGGGAATTTGATCGAATAAGAAAATTTATTGAGAACACAGATTACACATCAATTGAACTAGTATACTGGCTTAATATTGGTACATTTCCCATTAATGAATATAATATTGAAGGATTTTTGGACATGGAATTCCCAACTTTATTCCCTAAAGGAGATGGTCATTAGTGGCATCCACATATTTGCAATGTTGAGATGCATGAATATGGTTTCTATCTACTCAGATATTATGATCAAAGATTTGGAATCCATCCTAGGTTTTGATTTTTTTGTTGAATATGATTACCTTCCATTGAATTCAAGGAACATATTTTTTCTTCTGAATAAGACTATACATGAAAATGTACCTACAAATGTACATGAGTTGCATCGACAACTACATGATTTACCAGGCAATAAATTAGCTAAAAAATTAATGGATTTTGGATCTCATCTTAGGCAGGAAAGCTATTATTGGAAAATGTGTTATTTTGAACTCACAAACATGATCACCCAACTAGGTTTCCCTACTTTATTTTTTACATTGAGTGCAACAGACACAAAGTGGCTTGACTTGCATAGTTTAATCCATTCAAATAACCATTGCTATCAAGAAAATGAGCATGCCAAAAAATTTGAAAATGTTATTCAGTACCCAAATATAATCACTATGTACATAAACCAAACTGTAAATTTCTTTTAAGAGGTTATTTTGTAGAGATATCTTTGTGCTAATGACTACTAGTATAGGTTTGTTATCATTCCTTTTTGCCATTTTTTAAAGCCTTGATCCTAAAGGTATGTTATTATAGTTTTTTAGTAGTATGTTAATTGAATGTTTTAAATTATGTTAGATATGAGTGCAAGTATATAAGTTTGGCCCACATTCATGTATTTTTTTTGGTTTCGTGGAGCATCGTATATGGAAACATTGGATTTTTCCAACACCACTATTGTTGGTGTAACGAAGTTTTATTTATACAAATATGATACTTCCTAGAATCAACCTGAAATAAACCGTTGAAATGTCATGATCCATCAAAGTTTGAATGACGATTCATGCCTATTAAATACACACAAAATTTTTTCTTACAATCCTAAAGAATATTATGAGCATTTGGTGAATCACGTCCAGAGGCATACATAATGCAACATTGATTCATGTCTACGTAAAAAAGGATTTCTCATTTTGTGTCACTATGATGCTCCATGGGAGGTTCATGTGGAGTTAGAATTATATATAGATGTAAAAGGGAAAAAATTATGAGCTAACACAAAACGATGAATTCTTAAACGTTCACAAGGTATATATTTTAACAATGTGGCGAGCAAATGTTTATTTCCAACGAGTTGTCTCTTGACATACAATCTTGAAATATATAGCAAAATATGCTTCAAAATAAAAGAGGAGATTAGAAATTTATCATGAAATGTTGACAAGAGTGGCTGGTTGTAGTTGGTTTGAGGCTCCTACGTTGTTTGCGTATACAAGGTTCCTTATTGAAGCGCTTTTTGAGGATGACACTGGAGCTCAGGAAACCTACCATTTGTTGCTAAAACTCCCTCTTCAAATTTTGTAGTCGCAAATTTTTGCCTTTAAATGATGGAAAAAAAGTGTACCAAAATTTATAGCTACATTTTGATGAGGTTTCCTACACAAAAAATATATTCTAGTATATCAAACCTAACCTATTTTTTCCATTCATTTGTGCTTTATAAAAATAATAAGATCATGGAGTTTTGATGCTAACCATAGGCAGGAGCCATGAGTGCCATGAGATAACGATAATATTATTCGTGTTTGGTCATGATTTTATGTTGTTCTTGATGTTGAGTTAGAAGAGTATGAAACCTTTTGTTGGATTCAATTGCTTTTATACAAGCCATTTCATGATATTTCTTCTAATATAGGGGTTTCAACTTAAATTATTATTCAGGATTGGATGAATTTTAGACATCACGTGTGGCATCTTGATCGATCCCCTTTGTCAGATGGAGGCGATGAAGAAGATGTTGAGCCCCTTGTACACGAAGGAAATGTTGATTGAGACTTGGAAAAGTGGCGTAATGTTTCTTGGATAGTTCCTCCAATAAATCTAGTCATTTTAAACCTTGAAAATCGTATTATAATGGACATTTATATTCATTACAATTGGTGGGAATCAATGGGCCCAAATGAAATCAGGAAGTCTTCAATCATTCATTGTATTTCTCATGTTATTCTACGTTAACAACATCTGATAAAATTCCATTTTATTTCTCGCTCCAACCAGTATAGATGCTTTTAACATTAATGGAAAGATAATACATTCTTATTTTAAAATTTGTATAAAATATATGAAATTTTTGTCCAACCAGGCTCTAACAATCTTTCAAAAATAAATGAGGCTTATTTTCTAAATTTTTATGGAAGAGACGAGATTTATAGGTCCAATCCTATTCATATAGATATATTTTAATTTGCGAGAAGCCTTTCCCAAAAAAAAGATTCTTCTTTTGGTGGTAAGTTTGTCATTATTTTGGGTGACCTTGGCCAGCTGGCTGCTCTCAAGGATAAAACTTTTTATGTGACTAGAAAAACTGGAAAGTTTTTGTGGGAAAGCTTCAACATTTTTGTGACTTTGGAAAAAAATTATAGGAACCAAGGAGACAATTCAAAATGGGCATATTTTCGCAATATTTTGACCAATATTAGAAATGCAGAGCTTTTTCTTGCTAACTAAGATCTACTTATGATGTGTGTCGATAATTTCTTGGATCGACAGGAAAAAATTTTTGTTGGGAAAAATATTGAGGAGGAGGGGGGGGGGGGGGGCATCGATCAATATTTATAACTTACTATAAAATTTTACTTTTCTTTGCTGATTTCTATATGTGACTTTAATGAACCAAACTAGCGTATATATGTGGCTATCTTTAAAGAAACTTGCGTATGTCCAGAGATCTTATTTTGCAGATAAATATTTACTTCGATCAGTGCATCATTCATTCATCAGATTTTTAATAAGCAGTAAGCATGTGCAGTAATAACAGAATAAATCATCACACATAAGGAACACACACGAACAACAGGATTTAAGGTGGAAACTTAAGTCGGGAGAAAAACACTGATGTTGTCATCTCCGTCTTCAATATTTATTATAAAGAAAACTTCTTACAATCTTGTACCGGCATGGACTCATACCAGCACGCAAGCACCCACCTACAGAACTCTACAACCTTCTCTCATTCTCCAGCCTCTAGTGGAAGGGAGCTCCAACCCCCTACTTCTCGTTTACCAGCCACTCCTAGAAGGGAGTTGCTACCCCCCGATCATGTTTACCAGCCACTAATGGAAGGGAGCTACGACCCCATTAATGAAGGCTCCAACCCGCAAAAGCACCGCTGACCACATTTCATCAATTTTCACATTGTATCCAACACCTTGAACACAACACAACTTGTAGGCCTCTTGTCATCATATTTTTGGACTAGATCCACTCCTCACATTTAAGATCAAAGAACATACATCAAACTAAAATGCATAACCATATCAAATCATTATATTAATCATCAATCAACCAACCGACCACTGATCTTTAATCATAATAAACTAGTAGCATTATTAGTACTCAAAAAACCCAGATATGTATGAAGACATCATTGACAAACAACAACAATACAAAAAAATAGATCAGAAATTTCCTTTTCCACACTTCAGAAAAACCCTAGATTCCACTCACGCTTTTGTTGAAACGAAACTGTGTATATACGCGCTTTCACAGAGATGAACTTGTGTATAGATCTGCAACTATTTTAGGACTGTGCAACCCTTCAGAATAAATAATCATCTCATAGCTTACCCTTCACTCCAGCAAAAATTCGCCAGATCACAAATCTAAACATTTCATAAACAGATCTAGCAAATACATAGTCATTTCAGGTCTAGAGATCGTGATCCATCATTGTATTCATATGTGCATTATTACTTCAGATCTATCAATAAAATGTATCCCATTCCATGTAGATATACTTCAAAGTGAAGTATTCATTCAGTACCCAAAACCTGCACACCGTTGTACTGTGATCTTCTTCTCCTTGTATAATTTTAGCCTTTACCAACACCATGAGCCAAAACCACACAAGTGTCGATGATATTCTTGGACATAATCAAATAGATGACACAACACTCAATATTGTGGGATAATACCATTTTAATGCCCCCTGGTGTCATAATTTTATAGCGCAAAAGGCATACACGACTTGGATTCAACGTACCCGCATGTATATGTGATTTCGCTTCATAAAAAGTGCATATATACTAATTTTGGATGTGTATACGGGTTGCATGTATACCAACCTACATATGTATGCGTGTTTCCTTCATCAAACATGTGTATACATTGTGACATATTATATTTACCATTTCTTCGATCCTAACTAGATTTTCTTTCTCTGTCACATCTGAACTGATCTGTAGATACATCATTTTTACATATTTAACAAATAGGTTGCTATCAAAAGGTAACTCATCAAGTAGGTTTCCATCAAGGACAACATATTGCATCATATTGCTAAAAATATCCCCCTTTGTACTTGATGGCAACCATGTTGGTGTTTGATCACTACAACAGATAGATACATTAATCATAAATATTATTCAAACACAAAGATAATCTTCCGCTTTGACATCAAGGGAAAAGGGCAGATCAATACCAAAACAAGGTTTCTCTTTCTTTGTAGAAAGAAGAGCTTTGTAGATCTGATGTGCATGTGGACTATATTGAACATGCTCCCCCTGAGTTCATGCTAAATCTTCAGATAGATTTTTCAATGAAGTATATGACTCTATAACTCAACCAAGTATGACCAATCCTATCACCAAGGACTCATACTTACGTTAATGATCCAACCAAGTAGAATTACATAATTGACTGAACTACCCAACCAAGTGGTGTTTAAAAATTTGAATCAAGTCCTTACATGGATGAATATAAAAAATTTACATCATAGGTCTCAACATGACCTTTTCATCAAATAACAGATATGAATTTGTATAACCAAGACCAAAAGACCTCAAGAGAGAGATCATAATTCAACAACCATCATAATGCCAACAATGCGTTATTCTTAGCAAGGATAATGCTCCCCCTAAACTGTGCATCCTGAAAAACTTCACCAAAAAATTCATCAAATCATCTTCATCAAGTAGATAAAAAAAATTTAATATCATATCAGCAGATATAACCATCATATCGAGAAAATTATAATTTCCAGCAACATATCATAAATTGTTCTTGAGCTGTATCATTGTTTTTCTTATCAGAGAAAAACATACGCAACTGTCTCCAACAGAACTCACATGTATATGCGGCTTTAGTTCATACAACCCACGTACAAAAAGTGAAATATTTTAAATTTCACATCTCCATCTCCCGCCTAGACTTATACATTTTGTACATGTCTTTTGTTGTCACATCAGATGCAGTGTTAGAAATAAATACAACCAAAATTACCAAACCAACCATGGGAATCACCATATATTTCTCCCCCTATGATGATACATTATTGATTCCTATAATGTATCTCACATCGCTCATGCAGTCATTATGAGAAGTAAACTTTGATCGGTGCTTCTTCTTTTTCTAGCTTTTCTTGAAATTTCTTATTATATGCTGGAAATTCTCCAATTTCTCAAATCTGCTCATCATACTTAGCCTGCAATTACTGGCTGTATGCCCAAATGAGTTACAATAGAAACAACATACACGAAAGCATCATTTCTTTCTTGATCTATGCAATTCTTCAATAATCAAATCCCTTTCTTTCGGGAAATTATCATCATCCATGGTACATGCCATGAGCACTTGGAGATCTTGATCAGAATTTTCTTCTTCCTAAGTTGACAATCCATTATTATCTTCATTTGTATAATAACTCCTTGACTTTTCAAAGTATTTCCCTTTATCATGATTTTATTTACAAGGTCATTTAGCAGCATAATGACCAACTCTACCACAAGCAAAACACTTGAGGGGAAGCCTACCTCTAAATCTTCCAGTACCTGATTGAAGTCTTCTAAAAAAAAATTCTTCTTCTTCTTCTGATATATAACTTGATTCCTGGAGAACTTCCTTTTCTTTTCCTTTAGCACAGGCCTTAAAATAAGCTTCTCTGAATTTTTAGGGACCTCCTCTTATCATTTCAAAAGCAGTCGGGATACCATGCAGTTGAATAACAGTAAGAGTTTGTAGATATTTCTTATCTTCAATAGCTGACACTTTTGACTCAAGATTTGGAGTTAGGGATATCAATAATTTCTCTACTGACGTTTAGTTTTTTATATATTCACCCATATTCCTCATAGAATTCACAATCTCATCTAGTCTTAGGAATAAAATTGCAACACTTGAACATCATCGTGCATTATAATATTTTCATATTGAATTCTAAGAGTTTGAAGTTTGGCACTTTTACCTTTGCATCACCTTCATATCTTTCAATGACCTTGTCCCATATTTCCTTTGCTGAATTGAGCTACATAAATTTGACAAATTTTGTTTCTCACAGGTTTCCTAATAAAGTATTGACAACTTTGACTTTGATTTCATATCTCTTCCTTTCTGCTACATCTGTAGGAAAACTTTCTGGATATTGGTAACCTCCTTCCACGATTCCCCATATTTCTTCTCTAAGGATTTGCAAATAAGCTCATGTTCGTATCTCCCAGAATAATAGATTACTTCCATTGAACAATGGTGACTTGATAGAAAATACTCCTTCATGACTTCCCATTGCGACGGATCTCCTTCAAGTGATCATGCTTCTTCAGAAGGACCCACTCTGATACCAATTGCAAGGGGTGAATCAGTACTTCTAACTTACTATAATCTTTTACTTTTCTTTATTGATTTCTATACGCAACTTTAATGAACCCAACTAGTGTATACATGTGGCTATCTTTAAAGAAACTTGCATATGTCAAGAGATCTTACTATGAAAATAAATATTTACTTAGATCAGTGCACCATTCATTCATCATATGTTTAGTGAGCATTAAGCATGTGGAATAAGAACAGAATCAATCATCACACATAAGAAACACATATGAACACCAAGATTTAAGGTGGAAACCCAAGTCGGGAGAAAAACACTGTTGTTGTCATCTATGTCTTCAATAATTATTATAAAGAAAATTTCTTACAATATTGTACTAGCGTATACTCATACCAGCACGCAGGTACTAACCAAAGGAAGGCTGCAACCTTATCTACTTCTCCAGTTTCTATTGGAAGGGAGCTCGAACCCCCTAATCTTGTTTACAAGCTACCACTGGAAGGGAGCTATGACCGTTCACATTTACGAGCCACTCATGGAAGGGATCTACTACCCCCTTATCTACCTTACCAGCCACTACTGGAAGGGAGCTACGACCCCCTCACTAAAGGCTCCAATCCTCAGCACCACCGCAAACCACGTTTCATCAATTTTCACACTAGATCCAATAGCTTCAACACAACACAACTTGTAGGCCTATTTTCATTAGATTTTTAGACTGGACCCACTCCACACGTTTAAGCTCAAAGAAAATACATCAAACTGAAACTCATAACCGTATCAAATCATTCTCTTAATCATCAATCAACCAAACAACCATTGATCTTTAATCATAATAAACTAGCAGCAAAATTTGTATTCAAAAAACCTAGATCTATATGAAGACATCATTGAAAAAAAACAGTAATACATCAAAACATATCAGAAATTTCCTTCCGCACACTTCAGCAAAACCATAGATTCCATACACACTTTTTCTGAAACGAACTTGTGTATATATGCACTTTCACAGAGATGAACCTGCGTATAGATCTGCAACTATTTTAGGACTGCACAACTCTTCAAAATAAATAATCAGCTCAGATCTTACACTTCACTTCAACAAACATTTGCCAAATCATAGATCTAAATATTTCATAAAAAAATCTAGAAAATACATAGTCATTTCAGGTCTAGAGATCTTGATCCATCATTGTATTCATATGTGCATTATTACTTCAGATCTATCAATAAATTGTAGCCCATTCCATGCAGATATACTTCAGAGTGACGTATTCATTCAATAGCCAAAAACCTGCACACATTTGTACTATGATCTTCTTCTCATATATTTTTATCCTTTACCAACACCATGAGCCAAAACCACACAAGTGCCGATGGTATTCTCGGACAGAATCAAATAGATGACACAACACTCAATATTATGGTCTAATACCATGGTAATGCCCCCTGGTATCATAATTTTAAAGTTCAAAAGGCTTACATGACTTGGCTTCTTCGTACCCGCGTGCATACGTGACTTTGCTTCATAAAAAATGCTTATATACTAATTCTAGATGTATACACAGGTTGGTTGTATACCAACCTGCGTATGTACGCGGGTTGCCTTCATCAAACCTGCGTATACATTGTGACATCTTATATTTATGATTTCTCTGATCCTAACTGGATTGCCTTTCTCTGTCACATCTGAACTGATATGTAGATACATCATTTTTACATCTTTAACAAAGTGGTTGCTATCAAAAGGAAACTCATTGAGCAAGTGTCCATCAAGGATAACTTCATCAAGTAGGTTGCATCAACAATGACATATTGCATCATATTGCCAATGAGGTTATTGGATTCTTCTATTCACTTGTTTTCAATGAATAATCTCGTCAATTTGCACAACTAAAATACGAATAAATCATTAAATTGACCTATTGCAAGATATGTTGCAGAACACAATAGAAGAACAAAATTTGGTGAGAATGATGATGATGTATTGGAGAGGAAGTGGTGCTATTTTGTGGAGAGTGCGTGATGTTAATGTGTAATTTATGGGTTGAGGTTGGGTTGGTTAATGGTGCACTTGGATATTCTAAAGATATTTTCCATGCGCCTTCGGCATTTTGTATATAATCATAGTTAGGACAGATTAGTTATTTCCCGTATTTCTAGTTATGGAGACATCATTGTCTCCCTCTGAATTTGATTGTATAAATAATTCCTTCTGATTAATAAAAGCATCGCAAAATACTATCATTTATATTATGAATTTGTCCACGCATGTTCAAATTTAAGTGATAATTAAAACATATGAAGGTTAAAAGAGGTCGATTTATGAAGAGATATAGTTGGATGATAAGTTGCAATGTGGATTTAAATTGAAATGTTGAAGAAAAACGATGGAAGAAAACAACAAAATAAATAATAATTTAATTTAATTTGTTATTCTTGCTTCTAAAACTAAAAAATGTGACTTTCTTTTCTCAAACCCTTAATCTAATTCGTTGGATTCTGACATAAACAAAGAATATTCCAAGATTATCAAATCAAGACTATCCAAAGAAATTTTTATTTATGAAAACATGAAATTCCTCAAACCCCTTCCAATATAGACAAAACCCGTTAGAATAATTAAAAAATAAAATGAGTATTATATATTTTATGTAAATATTTTTTATCTATTATAAAAAAAAATTAATATCTATATATATATATATATATATATATATATATATATATATATATATATATATAATACTATTACATTTTTATTTTAAATTATCAATTTTTAATATTGTCAATCCAAGCCACTTTTAAATTATGTACTGCAGATTCCCTTTTCCATCTAATATTTTTAACTTCCTTGCCGCTAAACTTAAACATATGCATTAATTAACTATTTAATATTAATTTTTAATCTGATTATTTCATAATACTTAATTTAAGAATCCACTAACAAGTTACTAATCGTTGACCACTTAACTCACATATCCACTAATTCTGTAAAATCTCTCTCTTGAGGGCATACAAAAAAATTCCGTTTATAACTGCAATTCACATATTGTACTGTACTTTTTTCAAGTAAAATTATTGCGAGGTGAGTATATGTCCTTTCTATCCTTTTACGATCCAATTCTTATATTTTTTTTTTCTCTAATGTGTTAAGGAGTTTTTATACCTTGTGCCTTACCATAACAACTTTATTTGTCAAAGTTGTATTCTTTTAAAATCCTTTCAGTATGGTTTTTTATTTTATTTAAATGACCATTCTATAATATAGGTTTTCTTCCTCACTATACACGTTCTAATCATATTTAATTTGGTCACCGTCATCAGGGCACTCAAATTTATCTATTTTCTTCCTCACTATACACCTTCTAATCATATTTAATTTGGTCACCGTCATCCGGGCACTAAAATTTATTCTCTTGCTGGTTTTAAGGTTATATGGTTCTCATGCCTACGCATCACTATGTACTTTTTTTATATAATTGGGAGTGTAGTTATATGCAATGGAATGTGAATAAGATTTATGGTAATACATATAGTCGATTCTTCTCTACTGTTAACGTTAGTTCCACTCGAACTTCTATTATATTAATCTTTCGGCACCTATTCTTCTGTTTGCTCTTCAAGTTTATAACAAAAGTCCTAGGCTATGTGTTAACACGTTACTCCATATATTCGTTGAATGTATTTAAATAAAATCGTTCATTTTGCCTTGAGAAGAACTAGCGACCTGGCAACCCACCACATCATTGTGTTTCATGGAACTCATTACAGTTGTTGCATTCAACACTAAGGATTTCATCATGCATTATTTACGGTCCAGGTACATTGGGAGGAGGTTAGGGTAACCACCCTACCTAGTCCCTTCGACAACGCTTCATTATTTTACGATGCCTTCCAGAGGAAACGCTTTGCACGCTTTTTATTGCTTCCTAGAAACCCTATTTGTTTTGCTTTCGTAATTTAGGGAGTGATACTCATGCGTTGCAACCATCCTTCGCTAGTTTTGGTCATGTGAGTTTCACTCAATAAATTATTGGAACATTACATAAATCTTTGGAATACCCTATGTATTCATGGAATACTAAAAAATATTTTTAATTTAATATATATTGGAAAATATTTCTAAGAATTACAAGCTATAAATAATTTCTCAAATTAAAAAATCTCTAGTTTCACTAGATATTATAGGTATCCATTTTTTCATTAAATTTGAGCTTCATTTTTTATACTTACCAACACAAAAATCCTTTACCCTTATTATATGTTCAATATATTATCTCATTTTTTCTTGGATATGTCCCCTCCAATATAAACACACTTGGCATGGTATTGCTCCCCAATGTAAAATATGAAATCTTTGAAATGGACAGCTAGGTTATTAATAAAAATAGAACTAAATGGCAAGTTTTTCTTTTCCACAAATTGAATGAAAAAGGCCCTCTTTCATGTAAAGTTCTTCAAATTTATGGATTAATAAAAACCAAATGCATTTATGGATTAATAAAAACCAAATACATTGTGTAACCCTAAGCCAAGCAACCTGTGGAGGGTATTTTATAAGGAGTTGTCTAGCTGGAGGGCAGTTTTTTTGTCAGAATCCGGTAAAAAAAATCAAAAAATCAGATATTTGTAGTGTTTGAATTGTATTTTTGATAGTGGAAATGGATTCAACACTATCAAAACCAGTTAGGACACTCAATATATTGAATTTTAACAACTGAAAACAAGATTATGATAAATCTTTGCCAAAAATTTTCAGAATCTTACTGGATTTTTTAGACTACAGCATTTTATAACAACTTAGTCTAAATAATAGACGTTTTTTACTTTATGTGAGATATTTTTAAGTGGATTTTGTCCAAATTCAGCAGGGATTTTTCCTGAGAGTTATTTTACAACAAGGTAGTCTAAGTAATCCAAATTAAATTTGTGTAAGGATATATATATTTTTTTTCTTCAAATTCAATAGAAATTTTTTCCTTATTATAAATGTCCAAATATATTTTATTACACTGAATTTATTATATTTAAAAAATACATATTAATAAAAAAAAATCATAATCTAACCCCAAAAAAATCTATCGCTGTATTTAAAAAAAAACAAAACTTCAATTACTCAGCCAGACTTTTAAGAACCCTTTTTGAATTCATACTTATTTTCTCAATATCAAAATCCGATAACGTCATATTCATAATTGACTTTGCGAAGAGATTTTTGGTATTTTTGAAAAAAGCAAAACTTCAATTACTCAGCCAGACTTTTAAGAACACTTTTTGAATTCATCCTTATTTTCTCAATATCAAAATCCGATAACGTCATATTCATAATTGACTTTGCGAAGAGATTTTATTAATTTATTTATTTATTTTTGTTTGTCAATATCAAAATCCAACAACGTCATATTCAGAATTGGCTTTGCGAAGAGATTTTTTTTTATTTTGTGGTTTCAAATTCAGCAGAGATTTTTTCCATATGATAAAAGTCCAAATCTGTTTTATGACACTGACTCTATTTATATTTAAAAAATACATTTTAAATAAAAATAATTCATAATCTAACCCTTCAATTAATCGAACTGTGCCTTTTTAGAATTCATCCTTATTTTCTCAATATCAAATCCATTAACGTCATATTCAGTATTGACTTTGGAGTTGATTGATTTTCTCCAATTCCAGTGCAATGTCACATTTATCATCTCTATGTTGATGGTATATTATGGAAATATCCAGGACCCTGACGGGGATTGAACCCATCTGCTCTTCACAATTAGTTTCTTGGATTAATTCCGATTTGCAATATGTTTATGGTAGATTCTGGAAATTCTTAAAATCTGATTGTGAGGAACGCCGTCAATGGTTAGAACACTTTCTTTACAATCAGATTCTGGGAATAATTGTAGATATTCCCTGAATTGAATCTGCAATCGACATAGTTCAACCTATTTACGGGGATTGAACTGAATGAAGATGGAATAATTCATCGAGTTGATCGGCATCAACTACTGTAACGTGCTGCACCGACTGTGTCTATTACCATGTTGTGGCAGGATGAAGGAGCCGAGGGAGTATAACCACTTTTTGGAAGTTTATCGTCCAGCAACTGTACATCAATGGCGGCCACTTTATCGGCTCGTTCTATATAAGCTTCAGAGATGTTATTGCTATTAGAATTGTCCTTAATGCCGGAGTCAGCAGTAGATTTTATAAGGAAATTAGGCCTCGAGCTTGCTGTTGGAAATAGCGCAGAGACTAGCAAAGCGCAAATAATGATGGCAAACCGCACCCTGACCGCCATGTTATTCAATAAACGTAGATGACTGTACTTCGATGGAGCGGACAATACAAACGAATTGTCTCTCTGCTCGGATGAATGAATATGCTTGTCGAGTTAAATGTAAGCAGAGATATGAGGGTAGAGGTGAATAATTTGAAATAAGGAAAAGGAAGCTCTATTTATAAGCGCTTCCAACATATTATTGGACGAATTTGCGGATGGTTTGATTTCGTTGAGTTTGACTTGGTAAGTTGGTTGTATTCAGAACAAACACTACGCGTTATTGATTTTTAACTCGACCGCGCTTTTTGACTTTGAACAGATCAAACGTGCTAATCTTGAAACTCCACAGGAATGGCCCCAACCAAATGCGCTGTACGTGGAATATTATTATTTTTTAATCGACATGGCCTTCTCACTTCGAATAGATCAGAAGTGCGGCCATTCTTGAAAATCCATGGTTCGTATTGAATCCGCAATTGGCGGATATAATTACAGGTAGTTTAGTATTCTGCAAAGGATGACGGCTCCTTAGCTAAATCATAGGTTCCTGCCCTCCGTGTTTGTAATACGTCTTTCGTGAGATTGTCCTATGACTTATCTCTAACGTATGGATTGCATTGTGAAAAGATTTTTGTTGCCTGGAGTTTAATATGACAAATGCTCTTGATGTGTCTCGTTTGCTTGAAAGTGCCATTAAACGAGTATTATGCAGATCTAGTGTATTGAAGGCGCCTAACGATCAAGCGATTGGCTCTACAGTTATATATGGAACTTTGCCAAATCTAGTTTAGTATGAAATAGGTGTAGTTTCATACCACGATCATTTGAGGTAATTGCTGAAAAATATTACACAATCCCAAAAGTTTTTAGGTATCCAGAAATGCAAAGGAACATTGAACCAAAAAAACAACACGATCAGTACACAACTAAGAGCTATGACGAATTTGAAGAAGTTACCAGAGCATGATTCTTTGGTTGTGAACTAGGTAAAAATGGAGGTCGAAACTCAGAGTGAACATGTTTCCCTATGTGGCCCAACCCGCCTTCAAACTACTCCAATTCTTCTTGTGGACAACATTATCCCCTTTGCAAACACGTCGATTTGGCTTGCATGTGCCACTGGTTACTTTGGAGGTCATTCATGAAAGTGATGATTGTGTTCCAATCATCATGCATGTCTTTATTGAGCTTGTCTATAAGCATATTGAGATTCTTGAGCTTTCAGCCAAGGTTTTCCTAAATACGATCAACCTCATTAAGTCAGGGTGAGTTGGAAGGGTTAGGATCTATAACCTCCCCTTGACCAGTGTCCTCCAGGGAATTCCACATCATCCACCCCGTGCCTTACTCATCTGCACTAACATGCCATTATAGACTTCACCAAGGTACTAAAGTACCTAGATGCAGGGAGGCTACGGGTAAGCCAAAGGAATAAAGCCTTCCCCTCCAACTAGAATACCAAGCTGCTCCAAAAAACAAGAATGCATCCAACCTAACAATGAAATGAAGAAGGTTTAAGTCACAAGAGAAATTGGATAATTGTATACCCACAGACCATAAGAGAAAAAAAAAAGAACCCCCTAGATGGTGGCTAGGGCGAAGAAATCAACTTGAAAAAATTGTTGCCTGAATCTTCCTTTTGAGGTGGCGACTCCAAAACCAAATCAAATATAAAAGAACCCAACCATCAAAGGGTAGACACAAATCTCCTACACAACCAATACTTTGAAGGAAGGGCTACAAAACCCAAATAAATGGAGTAAAAACAAGAACAACAATTGAAACTAGAGAGGATGAGCACACACCGTTACCTTGTCTTGGACAAGGAATTGGACAAGAAGCTCAATAAGTATATTTCGTAGAGGAATACCACCATCTCTTCTCTTTTCTCACCTAATTGCAGTTGAGAAAGAAAAGTAACCCCTATGTCGGGTTCCCATATGGTATGAAATTGATTTGGCTTATAGTCGACATTAAAATATATATTTTTTACTTTCTCTTTATAAAATTATATTGTAATATTTTTAAAAGTAAAAGATTTATAAATACTAAAAATATACAATTTGTATTTTAATTATTTTATTTCTCTATACAAAATTGATGTAAATTTATGTCACTTTTTTTTCCAAGGAAAGAATTGTAATTTCATTCAAATTAAAAAAAAAAATTACATTTAGCATATACACTATATGTTAGTGCATTTTGAGAGTATATGTTTGTGACTAGACACAACATAGGTACTAAGTCTTGACATTAACATACAAAAAAAATATTGTAGTAATATAGTAGCCATCAAGAAACCAACTCAAAGAGACCGTCATCCCACAAAAATCCATAAAGGCTCAGCTGAACATATGATGGAAGAGACCATCTTTCTCAGCATCGTATACTGAAACCAAAAATCACATTTTTTCATCAGCAAAATGCAAAAGACTATAAAGCTATCCTGTAGGGTCCTAGGAGGGATGCAAAAAACTCTGATAATGCCTGGCGCAGAGTCCAAGCCTCAATGAACTTGTGCTTCATCCATATATCAATGGTGATAATAATAAAAGTGGTTTGAACCCCAAAGTTCATTTATATAGCAGAGCCCTCCTTCTAGCCAAATACAGTCCTTAGAAATCTTGTTGGCCTCCTAATTTATTGAACTGTAGATGTGCTTGCAAGAAAAATGTAAGAAGTCAAGGCGTAATCTGAAAATAACCTTGATAATGTTGACCAAATGAATGTTTCTGCATAGTTGAGTTGCATTAACCTAATTGACCACCAATAAGGAATCACCTTAGATATGAAGGCTATCATAACCCTTTTCGATGGAAAATGCAATCAAGGATCTTCTTGAAATTATTTTATCGCAGTTATTCGTTCTAGACCCAATACCAATTTTGACATGATAATAGTGATTTTCTGATAGATTGAGAATGAATTCCCCTCCTACCTACTTTGCATCCCCTTGCGATGCCCCATCAAAATATCCCCAAGGCATGTAATTATATCACGTCTCCTATATTTCATCCCTAACAACCCGCTAGTATTTAACTTGAGGGTAATGTTTGATAATGGAAATGCCTTTGTAAATTATCATATAAAGAGAAGAGGAGGAATCCTAGAAAAAATTTCCTTATTACGCGCTAGCCATATTCACAGCTAATGATTAGAGAAAGGGATTCAATAAATTTGTTTTCACATACCTGCATCCGCTTATCCAAGATATAACAAAAGATGGATTGTCCCATCTACATTATAATCATATGAAGGAACTACATTCATTCCATACCTACTAAGTAAAGGGACATGAAAAGGAAAATATGATTTATTGATTCCTTCGGACAAAGAGCACCATCTCACCCCTATCACATACTTGTGCTACATAGTGTCCCATGTAGGGATCTCATTTTCCATGATGCACCAACCCATCAGTTTAGAATTCAGAGGACACTTCGTTTTCTACACAATGTGCCACCACCAATAAGGGGTAGGTAGTTGAGCTCAAACATTCCGAAAAATATATTCCATTTTTTTCGTGTAGATACTGTGAGGGGATGATGCCGAAATTAAATCATCTTCTTGATCATTAAGTCTGGTGTGAGACTTGGAAATAGATTCAATGTAATGTTGCCACTCATCTTGGAGAACTTCTCGAATATTTAAGTCATCCTTTGACGCCAGTCCTGTCTCCACAATGTGGTAGCAACCAGATTCCCTATTTAATGCAATCATATGACACCTTCTTCTTGAAGATGTTCAATGAGATTTCGGGATAGTATGTGCCCATCATCACTCCCTAGCCGGGAATCATATATTTTCGAACCTCATGACCATTCCAAATTTTCCAAGCTATTAAAACAACAATTAAATCAAAGGTGTTCATGACAAACATCCACACTATGGATATGTTTCCATGAGATTTGACCATCAGTCTATGCCAGTATTCTAAGGAGTGATTCCTAATGTATTTTTGAAAAAGTACCTTAGTCCAATGACTATTTGTTGACAAGAGAATCCACCCATACTTCACAACAAGGGATTTAGAGAAGAAGAAAATATTGTTTAATCCCCATCCTCCTAGAAGTTTTTGAACAATGATCCTTGACAATTTCACCCATAGAAATGAAAAATCCTCCCGAGTGCCTTCCCAAAGGAATGAAAAAATTCTCCTAACATTTTCCAGAATCCCTTTATGGATCAATTCTAGTGACATCCAGTATACAACTATTGCCTCCAACACATATTTCACTAGAACCAAATGCCCCGTTGTAGAGAGCCATTTATGACTCCATCAAGAAACCCTTTTTTTTGGAAGGAGCAAAAAAACTCTTCAATCCTGTAACAATTTGGCTCCAAGTGGAAGGCAAGATATTTTAGACCAACTTCAAATTTTAGGATCTCAAAGGGAAAAATTTCTTTTATGTTATCAATTTCATGGGCCTCCAAATTATGAACAACGACCACAGATTTTGGTACATTAATAATCATGCCAGTTTCTCTTCTAAAAATCTCAATAATTTATCACAAAAATATTATAATATCCATCACAAAATATTAGATTATCATCAACACTGAAACGTTTGAAATATCCTCTTCTCCTAACCAGCTTTAACATCATGATTAAGCCTTCACCTATAAGTAAAAATAGAAGGGGGGAAAGGGGGCATCCTTACCCTTATACGAGCTTTAATTTATGATGTTATTCGAAGAATATTATGTATAAATATTGGGATAGAGATTTTGGTAGGAAAATGTTTCTTTGCATGAAAGAATAAATGTTATATGTTTGATCCCTTGGAAAAAAAATGTGGTTATTTTTTAATGCAAGATTTCGTTAGTTTCCTTTGGAAAGAAATATATGTTTCACATGCATTAAGAAAAAGCTATCATGTTATTTTATGTTGGAGAGGACAAGTAGTTGCATGCATGAATTTATATCTATTATGTCAATTCTGTTTGAAATAGGGCTTTCATTTTTATACATAATAGCCATTGTGAATAGCTCTCTTGTATAAAATATGTCTTTGGAAAATAAAATTCATTCAAATTCATTAGTATATAATTTATTGTGTTAACCCCTTTCAAAAAGAAAACATAATAGTAGGCAAAAATAAAAATTATTGTTGGGCTAGTTCTCGTGCAACCTTGTAACTATGCATTTGCATGGACAAGAACAATATCTAGTATGTTAGCTTTCCTTTAGAATGAATATGAATGTGCATGCAAGTTTATGTTACTGTTTTGTTGGAAATATGACACTTAATAGTGTTTTTGTTATTACTAATTCATGTGTAATGATTTTAAAGAATATATTTCATTACATTATGTGTATGTCTTATGCATGGACACAAATAGATGTTCAAGTTCCACTAATAAATATTGATTATTGGTTTATTAATGTTTTATCTAATCATGATATCAAGTGTGCTCACAACAACAATGACACGAAAGAATGATGACTTGTGCAAAGGAAAGTTCACATTTAACATTGTGGCAGATAAATATTTGTGTAGATTGAGGAATGCTAACTACACGATGATCGCATGATGGAAAACATCATACCATAAAGACATAGAGATTGAGGATTCATGGATAAATGATATCATGATGATTGTAATAGCTTATAGCTAGTTATGTTGCATTTAAGATGATTTTTATATTTAATATTTTATTACAATAGTGAAG
Source organism: Pinus albicaulis (assembly GCA_034641835.2). Classification (NCBI taxonomy): domain Eukaryota; kingdom Viridiplantae; phylum Streptophyta; class Pinopsida; order Pinales; family Pinaceae; genus Pinus; species Pinus albicaulis. Next base: position 997,188,780 of record CM076571.1, read on the forward strand.
GGATGGACTCCCTTGTAACCATTGAGTGAGGGGTGAACACCCTCATGAGAATTTAATAATAAAATTAAATGTTTGCTAGTTTTCACCCTAGAGGGTTTCCAGGGTATATCAATGTCTAATGATGTGATTGTTCATTTTTCCATTTTTATGATGTTAATCTCATTCATGATATTATTTTTATATTATGGAGTGGGTGGTTCACTAATTGATTTAAAAGGATCATGCAATACATACATAGTTATAGTAGGAAATTTAGGTTAATATGCTACAAAAATGAAATTTAATGGTTATGTAACTCACTATGCTTTTACTATATATATATATAGGTAATGATTATGGTTATTTTTTTGGTGATTGAGGGACTATAGAAAGTAATTTAAAAATGTGCACATTGGTAAATGCTGAAAAAATTTCCTAACTCCGTACTTTCCCCTGGGGGATGTTACAAACACTTATACAACAAGTTTTATACAAAACATCTATATACATGAAAAAACAGAGGATATAAATGAAATTACTTATATCATGTAAGTACTATAAGGTCTAAAAGACTTTTAATCCATGTTGTGATACCATTTGAAAGACCTACCATTATAGTTTGTCTCTAGAAGCATAGTTTTATGTAAAATATTTATGAATGAAATTACATATATAACAACATAATTACTTCAACCAAATTAAAATGTAAACCTAACAATTTTAAATACACATACATGGTTTTCCTATCTGATGTTGATCTCTAGATGATCTTTCTTCGTGGAAAATACAAGTCATGTGAGTCCATTATCAAACAAAAAAATTCCTCCCTAACTATTTGGGGTTAGCCTCTCTAGCTCCCAAATCTAGAGGACTTCCAGACTGGAGTATTATAACCCCATTCCCAAAACTCCAAGAACAATGCTCTAGTTTCCTAGATTTTTAGGTGAGCCTAGAGCCCCCAACTCGCCACTTTGGTTCATTCCATCACAATCTCTCTTCATCGTAACTTTGTTTCCTTCCTCCTCCCATCCAAGAAAAAAAACACCACCCACTTTAGTCCATTCACATTCCCTATATCGAGGAGATTTATGGGAATACTTCCTTTCCCAGAAATCTCCTCACCGCCTTTGCATAAAATAATCCCTTAAACTCCAATTTGTTGCATGTCATCTAACAATGTGATAAATAGCCTTCATGGTCGTTTTAGTCATTCAACTTCCTTTAGGCTCTTTAAAAATATATTTAAAACCATAAAATTGGATTTGGTAGATTTGGGTTGGTCCTCGAGTTTCATATTAAATGGGCTACTTAGTTAATTGTTTATCAAATGAGTTTATTAATAAATGGTTTATTGATTAAGGGTTCACTAAATTTGTTTATTAATTATAATATTAGTTGAGTATATTCATTATATTCATTATATAATTATAGACTTAATAAATTCATTGCATTCTTGATATTTAGGTATTTAATTTAATATTAATTAATTTATTTATATTTCGACATTCTTCATAGCCACTAAGTATGTATACTAGTACAATGCATGTGATGCATGCATATGTAGTTATCATATGCATGCTTCGAATATATGAAAATAATTATATTATGCTTGTAATTTGAAATGGGTTATTACATTGGTTTTATAATATTAGGGTATTTTATATTGGCTTTATAATATTGTGTTTAGTATTAGGGTTTGAAATGTTTCGTTTTTAATATTTGGGTTTTTAATATTGGGTTTTACATTGCAATTTATTTAATGCTGCAGTGTGCGAAATTACAAAATTTGGGATTAATATTAGGGTTTATAATATTGGGTGTTATATTATTGTGTTTAATATTGGTTTTATAATATTAGGGTTTAATATCGGGTTTAAGATATTTGGATTTTTAATATTGGGTTTTTAATATCGGGGTTTATAATATTGGGTTAATATTAGGGTTATAATATTAATGCAAGGTTTTACAATATTAATCTTAGCACTTATAATATTAATAATATGCTTTATAATATTTATCACAGGGTTATAATATTAGTCCTATAGATTACAGTACTAATATTAGGGTCTATAATGTTGGGTTTTATAATGTTAGGCTTTATAAAATTTGGTATATTACTAGGGTTTAGTATTTTGACATTGGAATGTTACAGAAATCTATCCAACGTTGTAGTGTGAAAAGCATCGTCACAAAGTGACAAAAAATGTGATAATGATTGTCACAGTGATACAATACATTGTCATTTATTCAATGTTGCATTCTGACATTGAATAAATTAGGGTTTAGTATTTTAGTTTATAATATTTAGTTTAGGTTTTATGATTTCAAGTCTATTCTAGTTTATAATATTTGGTTTAGGGTCTATAATCTTAAGGTTTATAATTATAAAATTTATAATAATAATCATTGGGTTTAACATTAATCCTAGGGTTTAATATTATTCCCTTGGGTTTACTATCCCTTGGGTTTGTTAATCCCTTGATTTGATAATATTATTAGTCCCTTGGTTTTATTAATTTCTTAGTTTTACTAATCTCTTCGGTTTATAATATTAATCCCTAATATGTATAATAATATATTATGGTTTATAATATTAATCTTAGGTTTGATATATTAATCAAAGGGATTATAACATTAACCTTAGGTTTTAATATTAATCTCGATGTTTATAAGATTAATCGTCACATTTAATATTAATAAATTGGGTTTATAATATTAATAAAAACTTGGGTTTATTAATCCATTGGTTTTATAATATTAATCTCTTTAGATTATTAAATACATGGTTTTATAATATTAATCCCTTAGGTTTATCTATTCCTTGAGTTCATAATACTAATATTAATCCACTGGTTTTATAATATTAATAATCCCTTGGGTTTATTAACCTCTTGGGTTTCTCTTAGATCCGATCGAGTGTTAATCACAGGCCCACAACTTGTTGGCACTCAGAGTAAATGGTGTCCACCTCACATTCCTTTACAGTAGTGTGATCACATATTCCTTCGCTCCTCCATAACTATTTTCCTCTTCCATGTATTTGCACACTCAAAACCATTGAGCTCTTGAACTTCCTCCTATATGCTTTAATGGTTTTCATGTCTTCGATGTGGAGCCTTCCTTCTCTCACCTTGTTTGTTCTTCTTCATGCTCCTCCCTACATTTCTCCCTTTCTAGATATTGCAACTTTGGTGACCCTTGCAAACCTCAAAGACCTCCAATTTTCCCCAATGGTTTGTGAACGAGGCTAAGTGAAGTGTATTGGTCGAGGTCATGGATGATGACATCCTCCTTCCGCTTCAGAAGTGGACGTTGAATTGGCTTTCTTTGAAGGCCATATCCCAGATCACATCCAACACAAGGTTACATAATTGGAAGCTGATGAGGTGAGTCTTGGGGGGAATGCCTTGTCAAACCTTTTGGATCTTTGTAAACTCCTTGTCTTCCACCTCCTGACTTGGGAACGCAGTTGTGCTAATGCTTCAAGGTGAGTTTCCAATGTCAATGTGTATTCCAACCACCTCTACTCCTCCCTGTGATGTCTCTTCCACAACATTGGAGTTGTCTTCCCCATAGAAATCCCATCCTCTTGATCTCTTGGCCACTCTCCTTCAATTTTTGTTCCTACTAGCTCCTCCTTAGCCATAATTATCTTCGTTGTTGGGCGTAACTCCATTTTTTTTATTCAACAGAAACCTATGTCAAACCCATGGATGTGCAGCCACCTATAGATAGAATTTATCCCCCTTTCCCTAGTCCTTACAGTTGTTACATTCTCAAGGAGATGCAAGATGTCGAGGTTGCAACTATATCAATAGGCAAGTGCTTGCAACAAAAAAATGTCAATACTCTTTCCATCCTGCATAATGTGAGCACAACATCACCAAGTTCATTTTACTGATGGCTTCAAAGTTCACATTTTTTCTTGCAAACTTTGTTGACCTATTTTTTTGGTACGATGCTATTGGAATAATAATGGTGACACATTTTCAATGGCCCTGCTCATTACAACTATTATTCTCTCATTTAACTATTATAATTAAAATGGTATAATTTCTCTTAGGCATCTCATTTGGTTTCCCCTTCTAATCCAGTGGATCAATAAAATGCTCAGCATTCAAAGTGCTCAAAACAGCTTGAAACTAGTGTAAAAGAGAAGATATTGTCGCCTCGAATCCAACGCAAATCATATCACTCAAAATCGATATTGTACCCTCCTGATATCAAATTCTAATCGATTTGCCAAATAACTAAAATTTTAAAAATGCAGTCACGGGAATGCCTAGTCAGCAGTATGTACAATGAATGGGAAATGACCATATAGGGTGATTGTACGTCCTATGGTCTAATGAGATGAGGAAAATTGACACGGGTTGATAGGTTAAAATTTTTGTAGTTTCATTGGTTAAAGGATCATTGAGGTGGTCCAATAAGGAGAGGCCATGTAGTCCAATGGGAGGTTGCCATGAGGACTCTTGAGATTGGTACAAAATATTTTTTGGGGTTGTAATCAACCTCTGATGGATTCGAATGCATTACCACCAATCTCGAAGAAAATACCTCCACCGACCCGCTGAACTTGTTCCTTACTATATTATGGTTCATGACATGTATTTGAAGTTTCATGGCAAAGGATTTGAGGGTCGGGAATGGGGTTAACCTTGGACCCCGTTTCACCAACCCACTTTGCATGGCTGGTAGACAGGGCCTAGGGCTAACCCTGGTCCCAAAACATATTTTATGCCCAAACCTTATGTTAAAGTCGTAAACTATATGTATATCTCGGTGGTCAAATATGTTTCAATACATATGTGAACCATATATTAAAACAATATCCAAAGCCTCGACAAATATTTTAACACTAGTGGTCAACCCAACCATGATGACATGTGAAATGATTACGGTTAAGATTGTATGGCAGGTTCAATAGTGTGAAACCACCAACAGTTCAACTGGAACCTAACCCAATGGATATGCATATCACATTCCACGATTTGGGTGGTGATGATGTTTAATGTTGGCGAGAACCATACCATAACCAACATTGAACCATAGTTGCAAAGGTTTAGTTTGGAGCTGGAGTGGAACAAAACCTGCCTTGGGTGGGGTTCCAAGTAACTAAACCATGGTAGGTTAAACGAAAACCCAAACTCCAGTTCTAAATTGGGTTAGAAAACTTGGCATGAATCATTTAAATCAAACCCCAGATTCTACGACACCCATGGCGCCACTTTGCACATTTTTATCAGTTCATGGACAAAATAGGAAATATATTGAAGTGACAAATTTCACCTGAACCGGCGTGAATATCACCGAAGCGGGACTAATTTGTCACTCCATGTGGTCGCAAAAGTCAAAAATTGTAGAATAGTGAGTATGTGCGTCCGAAGTGGAGAATTGTTAGCAGGAAAAATTCTCTCAAGTATAAATGAGTCAATGGTCAACCTTTTTAAGTGCAAAAAGAGCACAGCTAGGGGTATTTTACTATTATGGAGCCATTGGAGACAATTTTTTCATTATGAACACTATAACTTGATGTAAACACATATTTTTGAGCATAATGAAAGAGGCCCAACATTGAAATCCAGACCAAGAGATGTAGCCCAGGAGAGGTGAACTCATCCATCATTTGTTGTCTTGTGTATGTTGTAATGGTACTATTGTCTTCAATATTTTATGCAAAATTTAGTTTTAAAATTATGTTTATGTGTTAATCTAATTAACATAATTTCCTAAAAACCCTAAACATTTGACCTTCCGTTTTCACCATAAACTTTCAATTTTACATATACAGATCAATTTTGTATCATAGCTTAGGTTCTTAAGTTATTTGGTTGTTTTGAGGGTTTAATTTTTCTGCAAGTGTTTTTGATGCTTTCAAGTTTAAATCTCAAAAGAGGAGAAGGAAAGCTTGTGGTAGCAAGTCATCAAGTTAAGTTAAGGAGAGCACATTTGCCACAATCTCCACAACAAATTCTTCCTCAAGTTTCACCAAAAGCCTCACGAGTCATGGCACATGAAGGAAAACGAGACAATATTTCAGAGGATGAGAAGGCTTTCAGAAAGGAATTCTTTAACCTGACACAAATGGTGAAAGTTCTCTATGAAGAGAGGCATACAAGGTTGCAAAGTGAGAGCTCTAATCCTCCAAAGGGAGATGGAGATAAACCTCCAAAAGGAGATGGAGGATATGGGGACAAGCCTCCAAAATGTAATGCAAGGAATGGTGAAAAACCACCTTTAACTACATATTTCTCTTCACCTCTATCCTCACCTCCATCTTCATAATCATCATCTTCTAAATCATCCTCTTCACAAACACCTCCACATTCTCCAAAGTGACATTGCAAAACTCCACTTTTGAAACTTAACATAAAATTTGAATTTCCTATGTATAGTGGAGAGGTAAATGCTTATAAATTAGATAATTTGGTTCATTTTCTTGAATTATTTTGCATGATTCAAAGGATCAAGGATGATGATACCCATATTAAACTTTCTTCATTAAGGTTGGAAAGTGCAACACTCATTTGGTGGGAAGCCAAAACTCAAGAGGGCATGAAGAGACATGGTAAGGTTTATCCTCTTGGAATGATTTTTTTTTAGCATTAAGAAAACTATTTTATCCTTTAGCATACATATATAAATCTATTAGGAAAATAAAGGGCCAAAATGTGCAATGTTATACCCAAGAGTTTAGAACGAGAGCATTGATTTTGGTTGTAGATTTATCATCTCAACACACTTTACTCAAATACAATGGAGGTTTACATAGCTAATTGAGACACACTATTCTCATGTTTAACCCTACAATTTTAGATGAAGCTTGTGTACAAGAAACACATCTAGAAGCAAGAGGTAAAAATGTTGCACAAGAGGGAAACAAAAATCCATTTAAGAGTGGAGTGAAAGGAAAGGGTAAATTCAAAGGAAAAGGGAAGAATAATACTTCCATCAAGAAAGAGGGAGAAAAATTAACATGCAAGCATTGTTCAAAGGAAGGTCACGATGAATATCACTATTGGAAACTTCATCGTGAGATGAGACCCAAGAAGTTTAACAACAAAGGTAAGAAAAAGGTAGCTGCAACTACACAACATGATTTAGGATCCGATTCGGGAGATGAAACAAAGGTCACAACTATGGTATTGAAAGGTTAGGAATCCAATGTTAGCACTATTTATTCAAATATCCAAAATGAAACTCAAAATGAAAAAGAAAGAATAGATCTTTTCCATATTAGATTCATTTCAAAATATAACAAAATTCATATTATATTTGATAGTGGCTCACAATAAAATCTCATTTCTAAGAACATTTTCAGAAAGTTGAATTTGGAAACCATTTCGCATTGTAAATGTTATCCTTTAGGTTTGGTGTGTGATAATGCAAAGGTGCAAGTAAATAGAAACTGCAATATGAAATTTTCCGTTACTGCAAACTTCATTGATGAGGGGGAGCTTGATGTAGTTCCATTATACATATGTGGTATTTTTTGGGGAATCCCATACCTTTGTGATAGAAGATATATCTTTAATCTCCATGAAAACAAGTATCATTTGTTTAAATATGGTATTGAGTACATTGTTAGATCCCATCGTAAGAAACTAAACCATTCAATTGTGAATGATAGACAAATGAAGAGACTTGTTAAATATATCAATAAACTTGTACTTTTGATGATCAAACGAAAGAATGATGTTGATAATGAAGCCTTTCAAGGTTGTGATTCAAAGTTGAAATATGATTTGATTGATGTTTTTAACCATTATGATGATATGTTTTAGGAGCCTAAGGGATTTCCTCCTAAAAGAGGAATCCAACATGAAATCCAATTGAAATAATATTATCTTCCTCCTAACATTGTCATATATAGGATGTTAGTGATGGAAAATGCAGAAAAAAAAAATAAAAATCCAAGGGTTTCTTGACAAGGGGATCATATGACCAAGTACATCACCATGTCGTTCAATTATCTTTTTAGTGCCAAAGAATGATGGAACATCCCGCATGTGTGTGGACTTCAATGCATTGAACAATATTATGGTAAATAAATGTTACCCTCATCCTAGAATCGATGATTTACTTGATCGATTTAAATATGTTGTGTATTTCACTGAGTTGGACTTGAGGAGTGGCTATCATCAAATTAGGATCGCTGAAGGATACATATGGAATACAACATTCAAAACAAATCGAGGTTTGTTTTAATGGTTGGTTATGCCCTTTGGGATTTTTAATTCTCCTCCTACCTTCATGCATGTAATGAATGATGTTTTAAGGCATTTTCTAGATGAATTTGTGATAGTCTACATAGATGACATAATATTTTTAGCAAGTCTCATGAAGAGCATGTCATGCATGTCAAGCAAGTGTTAGATGTCATGAACAAAGAATAGTTTTTTTAAAGATGTTGAAATGTGAATTCGGAAAAACTTCTTTAGTCTATTTGGGTTATATTGTTAGAGGAGGTGAGTTGAAAATATATCCCTCCAAGGTTGATGTCATTTTGGATTGGCCAAATCCCAAGACAATGATAGAGGTTAGAAGTTTTTTGGGAGAAACCCAATATTGGAGAAAGTTTACTTCTAAATTTTCTTCCATTGTAGCTCCATTTAAATGCATTGACAAGTGTGAAGCAGGATTCTCATTGGGAAGGAAAAAAAAAACATTTGATGCATTGAAATAAAATACCAGTTGGGCTCATGTACTTGCACTTCATGACTTGAGACAATCATTTGAGATACAGATTCATGCAAGTGACAATGCCATGGGCATAGTCTTGATGCAACATAGCGATCCCATCTATTTTCATTCAAAAAAATTTAATGGTGCAACGATGAAATATCATATATATGACAAGGAATTGTATGCATTGCTGCAAAGTTTGAAAAATTGGAGACATTACTTGATGGGTAAGGAAAAAATCATTCACATGAATCATCAACCATTGCAATAATTAAAATAAAAAACAAAGCCACAACAACCAAGGAAATTTAGATGGAATGGTTTTCTTGAACAATTCTACTTGGTGATAAGGTATAATAATGGTACCTATAAGAAGGTTGTTAATATGCTTTCTAGATAAATCGTTAGTGCATCCATTATTCTTAAGCATAATTCTATCATGTTAGAGAGCTATGTTGAACAATATGCTTTAGACAATGACTTCAAATATGCATATGGAACTTTGTGTCAAGGTAACCAAGTAGAGGAATTAGATTATCGTTTGCATGAAAACTTGTTGTACTATCTTGGAAATATTTTTATTCCACAAGGAGAGAGAGTCAATATCATAACGGAAGCACATACTTCACTTATTGTTGGTCATTTCGGTGTAGGTAAGACAGTGGTGCAATTACAGAGGTATTGTAACTGGCCTCGTATGCTTGAAAGTGTATCACGATTTGTAAGGCGATGTTCATTATGCATTGTCAATAAGCCTAGCAATAGAAAGTTGGGGTTGTATACATCACTTCTAGTACCTTCTCGTCCATGGAAGAGTGTTTGTATGGATTTTGTAGTAGATCTGTCTATGAATAGAAGAGGTCATGGTTATATTTATATAGTTGTGGATAGGTTCAAAAAAATGTGTATTTTGATGCCTTGTAAAAAGAAGATTACAACTGAACAGGATGCTCAATTATTCTCTCAGAATGTATGGGTACATTTTGGGTTACCCACACCCATTGTCAGTGATCGTGATTCTCGCTTTGTCGATAAATTTTGGTCAAGCTTGTGGGGACTCATGGACACCAAATTGAAATTGAGTAAAACATTTCATCCCCAAAAAGATGGCCAAACTGAGGTGGTGAAAAAAACAATGATACTTCTTCTTTGACGTTATAACAGCAAGCTTCCTATGTTGTAGGATGAAAATTTGCAATAAATTCAACATGCTTATAGCCAGGCCAAGAATTCATTGACCCAAACATAGTCATTTGAGGAATGCTTGGGATAGTTTCCCAAATGTCCTTTAGATTTTATCTTCAAGAAGGATGTTGTTGTTGATTGTCATAGTGACATAGACTAGGCGAAAATAATCATTGACCAAGTTCAATTGGTACATCAAACACTTCAAGAACAATTGGAGAAGAGTCAAGTAACGTACATGACAAGACATGATAAGAATAATGTGGATCACAGTTTCCAATTCGGTGATTAAGTTTGGCTTCACATTGGGAAAGAGAGACTTGAAGGAGAAGGTAAAAATATAAAACCAATTCGATATATCACATTCATAATTCTGGAAAATATTGGTAATAATGACTTGAGGTTGGATTTTCCTTCATATATGAAAATTTATGCAGTTGTTAATATTGACAATTTAAGATTATATGAGCCTCATTTGATTTAAGATCAAGAAGAGAATGTTCAGATTCCTTCAATTGAATATTTCTCTCCTGAATATATTGAAGAATTGCAGCAATACACTATCCTTGATAATAAAACAAAAACTTCAAAACGAGGGAACGTGGAGTACATTCATGTGGGGCTCATAGGGAAAAATCAAATCAAAGCCAAATGGATTGATATTGGAATGTTGAGGGACTTGTACCCTCACCTATTTGTTAACTGAAAGTGATATTTTGGGGTCAAAACTCTTCAAGTGGGGATGTCGAGTCAACAATCCATGCACTGACTGGGAAGTGACCATACAGGGCGATTGTACCTCCTATGGGCCAATTATATGAGGAAAATTGGCACTGGTTGACTGGTTAGAATTGGTGTAGTTTCATTAGTTGAAGGCTCATTGAGGCGGTCCAATCAGGAGAGGCCACGTGGGCCATTGGGAGGCTACCATATGGCCTCCTTATATTGGTGCAAAATATTGTTTCGGGTCCAAACCAACCTCCTTATATGGATTCCTTGTTATACTATGATTCACAACTTGTATTTGATGTTTCATGGTGGAGGATTTGGGGGTTAGGACCGAGGTTAACCCTTGACCAAGGTCCACCCAACCACGCTACGTTGCAGGCAAACACATATATTATTGCCAAACCTTATGTTAATTTCGTAAGCCATATGTATATCTCAACGTTAAAATATGTTTCAATACATATTAGAATCATATATTAAAACAATATCCAAAGTCTTGGCGAATGGTTTAACACTCGCGGTCAACCCAATCATGATGACATGTGAATTGATGGTGGTTAAGGTTGTATGGTAGGTTCAAGAGTGTGAAAACACCGACTGTTAATGTGGAAACTAACTTGACAGAGACCCATATCACATGCCACAGTTTGAGTGGCGGTGATGTCTAATGTTTATGAGAACCATAACCAATGTTGAACCATAATTGCATAGGTTAAGTTTGGAGATGGTGGGGGAGCGGAACATGTCGTGGGTAGGGTTCCAAGAAACTAAACCATGGCACGTTAAACTCAAACCCAAACTCTAGTTCCATATTGGGTTAAAAAACTCGGCGAGAATCGTTTGAAACAAACAGAGGATCCGACGATGCCCATAGCACCACTTGGCGTGTTTTTATTAGTTCATGTGTGACATAGGCAATTTAATGAAGTAACAAATTTCACCTAAACTAGTGTGAATCTCGTTGGCACAGGGTGAATTTGTCGCTCCACATGGGCGCAAAAGTTGGAAATTGTAGAATAGTTAGTAGGTGGGTGTGAATTGGAGGAAAATTAGCAGGAAAACTTATCTGGAGCATAACTTAGTCAATTTTTGACCTTTTTGACTATAGAAAGAACCCAGATATGTGTTTTTTACTGTTCTGGAGCCATTCAAGATAATTTTTTTGCATTTTGAGCACTATTATTTGATGTAAACACATATTTTTGAGTATAATGAAACAATTCCAACAATGGAAGTTGGACGAGGAGATGTAGCCCACGACGGGTGAACTCCATTATATGTTTTTTTGTGTATCATGTCATGGTACTGAAGTGTTCATTATTTTTACAAAATTTAGTTTTAAAATCATGTTTATGTATTAATATAATTGAAATACTTTCCTAAAAACCCTAAACATTTCACTTGCAATTTTCACCATAAATTCTCTAGTTTACATATACAGATCACCTTCCTGGGCTAGATCCTCTGCCCTCTACATCCTTTTCTAGTGCCTTCGGACAGTGACTCTCCATGCATATTTACTTATATTCTATGTATCTCATTTTTCTAATATATGTAAATCATTTTCCAAAAAAAGGACTCTTGGCTTTAAAATATTAATCACTTGGGTTTATTAATCCCATAGTCTATTAATAACTTAGGTTTATAATATTAATCCCTTGGGTTGATCAATTGCTTGTGTTTATAGTATCAATAAACCCTTGGGGCAATTAATAACTTTGATTTATAATATTAGTCCCTTGGGTTTATTAATCCATCGAGTTTATAATATTAATCTCAAGGGTTTATAACATTAATCCCTTAGGTTTCTAATTGATGCAGACACCTCAGGCTACTACATGATCGAAAATTTTGGCCCTTACTGGAACCTATTCCCTGCATTGAAAACCCAGCTAACAAGCACAAATATTCAATAAAGAAACCTTTAATAGAACCAAAATAATCACAAAAATGTCATGTTACACATATTAGAATGCAAAATTCCCTCATTTTATTTCTATTATCATCTAAATGACTATGTCTAGGGAGTTTCAGTTGCAAGCTCCCAAACAACACCCTAGAAAAAAAGCAACAATTGAGATAAAAAATCCTCTTTCCTTATTCATTTATTTCATAAAATATCCCCCCTCCTCTGCCCCCTCATGAGTAGTTACAACAACTACTAATTCTCGCCCCAACAAATCCATTCAATTTGTGAGTTTATTTACCTAACCAAACTGAACTATAGTTTCCTAAATAGAACTTCAGTCACGAGGATTCAATGAACTTCCGCACATTTAAGGATTTGTAATGCATAAATAATCCCTCAGGTTTATAATCTTGATCCCTTGGGTTTAATATTATTTCCTTAATTTTATAATCCATTGGTTTTATAATATTAATCCATTATTATTATTATTATTATTACAGGCTTAATATTATTAACATATTATAAGTATATATTTATATCAATATATTAGTAATAAATATATATTAATCTCTTAATGATGTGAGATAATAATATATTAATAATAATAACCATATGCTACTATTATATTATATGTTAATTATGTTATAGTTTGAAATATAATTGTTAATATATTAACACATATTATTTAATAACTAAATATTATATTAATATAAAATACAATATTCAATAAATTACATTATATATTTAATAATATACACTAGTATATCAATTACATTAGTAATTAGTAAATGTAGTTGTTCTAATTTATTCTTATTTTAATATAGAAAAACATTTTAATAAGTTTTTTCAATTATTTTAAATTAATCTGATTTAATAATAACTATTTAAAACTAAAACATATTAACCATAACTAATGTAATTGTGTTACTCCTTTTTTTTAGTATAGCAAAACATTTTAACAAATTTTTAAATTATTTTAAATTAATCTAATTTAATAATAACTATTTAGAATTCTGGAGCATATTAAAAATAAACAAATCATGTAGTGAATTAAAACCATCCCATGTACATGTAATGTGAAACATTCCTATATAAACATGACTGCATTGCCGTGGCATACCTGCCGTTAAAATAAACACCTATGTTCACGACTGCATAGATTTAGATTTAAGTTTTCGGAATCCATTTCTAGCGTTAGAGGTTACTAGAACCTCTAGAACCTAAGGCTGATGGATTAATCATAGTCTAATGGATTAATTATAATAGAAATCTTTAGAGTACAAAAATATTCCATTTCTTTAGAGGATCCTAAGTAGGTCGGTTAGTCCATTTTCATTTATGGATCCCAACAACCTGAAGAGAAGTATGTGGCAACTCTTGTTCCCCATATTCCCCACTGTAACCATATGCAAAATTGAAAACCTTATAAGCTTAAAACCTGCTGTAAACTTGTAAGAGTGTTTGATAGCCTTGTAGATTTCTTTCAAAATACATAGTTGCTATAAAGGATCAACGATCAGACATGGCGCTTGTATATTTATTTAAAAATACATAGGTGCTATAGAAGATCAACGATCAGACATGGCGTTTGAGAAATATTAGACGAGGCCCCAAGGTTTAAAAAATTATAGATAAAATTGATTTCAGTCTGAAAAGATGTTGTTTAATATTTATTTATTTAGTGCAAAATTGAAAACCTTATAAGCTGAAACCCTACTGAGTGTAAATTGTAAGAGTTTTTGACAAATTTTTATATTTATTTCAAAATACATAGTTGATCACACATTGTGTTTGTGAGCAATATTAGACGACGATCACACATGGTGTTTGAGCAATATTAGACGAGCCTCCAAGGTTTGAAAATTTTCTAGATAAAATTTGAAGAGATGTTGTTTGATATATTAGTCAGAATAATATTTATTTAATAATATATTTTTGAAATTTTTACACTGATATTTTTATATTATATTAAAATTTAATTCAATTTACATTTCACATTTGGATCAATTTGAGGATTTGAATTAGTTATTATTGGAAATTAATATTAATTGTAATTATCGAAAATTTGTGAGTTAAATTTGTGATTTATGGTTTAATATAATTTGATTGATAAAAAATATTGTTGTTTTCTAAAAGAGCATAGGAAATGCAGATATGTGAAAATTTGTAAGTCATTATTTAACATAATTTGATTCATAAAACGATTCATAAAACTTATTGTTATTTTTAATCTTTTTATTTAAATTAAAAGAATAGTGGAGATGTAGATATGTGAGGAGGGATGTTGCAAATATTAAAGTCACCTGCAAACCCCGTGCAGGTAGAAACAGAGTACAACAGGGGCAGCTTAGGTTGAGTGCGCACCACTGTGCATTTAACAAAGGCATGGAGAATTGTAAGGATGAATTTATGTTTTATGGCTACTGCTGTCTTTTGTAGAGGAATTTAAGGATTTGTGGTTTAAACCACGCAACAACAGAGTTTTCTTAAAAAACAGTCTTATCGGGCTTAAATCCCTCACCAACCAACAAACGAAAGTTTTTTTGTTCAATGCGCCAAGTCTTTTAAGTTTATGAAAGGGCAACGTCATGGTGATCCCCACCACTCATTTCAATATCGCCCATTGCAAATGTTTTTTTTGGTGTCTTATTGATGTGAAGTTCCGATGCGATGTGATGTTGCGACATCGCACATCGCAACAGACCATGTTATGCCCCTCCGAAATGTCACCGTCGATGCACTGATGCGATGTGGTCCCTACCACCATCACTACATCGCACATCGCAACGTCCATGCCACCGCAATCATATGTTCCGTAGATCCATCACCGATGCGATGTGGTCCCCACATTCATCACTCATTGCAACTACCGTCCGCCATTTGCTACACCGCTCGTACGTCGATTGTCGTTGTGATCTGGTCCCACATGCCAACTCAGCCAACAGTTGACCAATCGCGCTGTTTTGCGCAACTTTGGGCCATGACATCACAATCACCTTTTGGTACGCGAAGATTTTATGAAGTCGGGTTTATCTTTTGTTTGAGTTGCACGGGCCCCAACAATCAGCCAATAGGATTGCATTCGCGTTGGTTTCAGCCTTGTTGACGCAGGGGCAATTTGTTACGCGAAAAGAATGCAACATAGTTTTGTTTGAAGTTTGAAGTCTGGGTCTAAAGGTTAATTAAACTTTGGTTAAAGTGTTGTGCGGTGATTGTATTAAAAAGTTTTCAAACCTTATTGTATTTTTTTTGTTTTAATATGTTTTATGTTTTTATAATGCCACGCCATATAAAAGAAAAATCCCATAGGCTTATTGAAATAGAAAAGAAGGCTGTGTAGTGTGTTTTTTGGTGCTCGAAGGAAAAAACAAAAACAGAACATTGTATGTGCGTATTGTGACAAAGATAATTTTGTTTTGAGAGCACTGCGTTCATAGAAGTCCAGTCCATTTTTGTAAATCCATCTGATAGAGGAAGAACATCATTTTTGTAATACGGTTTTATGTTTTGAAATAGAAAGCATTTTTATGCCATCTCTGTCTAGCATTCAAAAATTTTTATAATCTTTGTGTTGAGGTAGAGGAGAATTTTTATTCTCCCTATGTGTCTAGAATATTCAGAAATTCCAACATGGTATCAGAGCTAATCTAGGCTCTTTGAAGGTGTCAAATAAGTTGAAGGAAGAAGGGAGCTTGTTTCATTAGTTCACCAGAAGATCTCCAGCAAGCCCAAAAAATGTTAAAGTCTAGGTATTTCTAAAAAAAAATAGAGTTTTGTTTTGTTTAAATGAGTGTAGTCCTCAAATATGGAGTTTGTCTTTTAAAGAAGGGAAGACAGTTTGTTTGAAAAACACAATCAAGTTTTATTTCAATGTTCATTCTGTAAGCCATGGGTAGACCAAGCACCACTATGAGTGTTGGAAATACTCAGCTCCCACAATTTAATGGGAAGAACTATGATTATTGGGCCATTACCATGAGAGCCCTGTTTTCCTCTCAGGATTTATGGGAATTTCTTGAAGAAAATTTTGATGAACCAGTTGATGAGAAAGCATTTAATGCCTTAACACAGGCAGAAAAGGATTTATTGAAGAGAAATAGGAAGAAGGAATCTAAAGTCCTCTTCTATCTCTATCAAGCAGTACATGAGAGTTTGTTTCCAAGGATAGCAGCAGCTAAAAGATCTAAGGATGCATGAGATACTCTTAAGAAAACCTATCAAGGTATGGAGAAAGTGAAGACAACAAAACTGCAATTGCTGAGGAGATATTTTGAAACTCTCTGTATGAAAGAGTTTGATAACATAGACTCATTCATCACACATGTGATTGGGATGGTCACCCAAATAAGGTCTCATGGAGAGATACTTTAAGAAAGAAGGATAGTCGAGAAATTATTGAGGAGCCTACCCTCAAGGTTTGATGTTATTGTAACCACCATTGAAAAGACAAAAGATCTCTCAAAGTTCACAGTTGATGAACTTCATGCATCACTAATGACTCATGAACAAATATTTGGAAGATCAATAAACCCATCTTTGGAGCATGCCTTCAAGACACATATGCCTTTTGGAAGAGGAAGAGGTCAAGTCAGAGGAAGAGGAAGAGGCAGAAGCCAAAACAGAGGAGGAAGAAACAACCCTTCACATACACATGGAAGGAAAAACAATCAGAATCAAATCCAAGGCCAAAGCAGCAACTAGCAAGGTGGACAACAAAATGCTCATGGAAAAAGGTATGAAAAATCCAATGTCCAGTGTCATTATTGCAAAAAATATGGGCATTATGACAATAAGTGTAGGAAAAATCAATATGACATGAATAGTAAGCAAAATGAAAATGTAGCAAGAGAAGAAAAGAACCCAAAGAATGTGTTGTTAACATGTAATGTAGCACAATATAGGCAGGATGATGTATGGTTCTTAGATTCAGGCTGTAGTAATAACATGACTTGAAACATAGCAATGTTTGTCAATCTTGATGAAGATGTTAAATTTGAAGTAACAACTGGAACTGATACTAAGATATTTGTCAAGGGAAAAGGCAGAGTAAGTATGCGTGCAAGAAATGGACAGCAGAAATTTGTGTCAGATGTATACTATGTTCCTGGCTTGATGTTTAATCTTTTGAGCGTTAGGCGGCTCATTAACAAAGGTTACAATGTATTCTTCAAAAATGATGTGTGCAAAATAATGGACATACCTCCAAGAAAGAGGGTTATTTCAGAAGTGCAAATGACCAGCAATAGAATGTTTCCACTCAAGCTCAATACAGACTTGAAGGGAAAGAGAAAGAATGTAGCAGTTGTAACTCAAGAGGTCTTTCAAAAAGAAGTCAAAGATGAGAATTGGTTATGGCACTTAACATTAGGACATCTCAATTTTGGAGGTCTGAATTTGTTGCATAGAAAAGGAATGTTAAGAGGACTACCATTGATTGAAAAACTAGACAGCCTATGTGGAGGCTACATCTTGGGCAAACAACACAGAGAAAAATTTCCATCAAGAAAGAGCATAAGGGAAAAATCACCCTTAGAAATTATCCACTCAGATTTGTGTGGGCTAATGCAGACATCATCAATATCAGGCAGCAGTTATATGTTTACCTTCATTGATGATTTCACAAGAAAAGTATGGGTTTATTTCTTCAAGTATAAAAGTGAAGTGTTTGAAAAAATTTGCCACTTTAAAGCTCTTGTAGAGAAACAAAGTGGGCAGCATATCAAAGTCCTTAGGACTAACAAAGGAGGTCAAAAGTCCTATGTTTTTGCAGAGAAAATGGCATACACAAAAAATTTATAACAAGGTACACACCGCAGCAAAATGGTGTTGCTGAAAGGAAAAATCGAACCATCATGGATATGGTGAGAAGTATGCTAAAGGAAAAACATTTTCCAAATGATTGTTGGGAAGAAGCTACAAATTGTGCGGTATATATCTTGAATAGATTCCCAACAAAAGCAGTAATGAATAGATTTCCAAAAGAAGTGTGGAGTGGCAAAAAACAAGGAGTCACCCACATGAGAGTTTTTGGGTGTGTGGCTTATGCACACATTGCAGATCAGCTGAGAAAGAAGTTGGATAGTAAGGGGGAGAAGTGCATCTTTCTTAGATACTGAGAATAATCCAAGGGATATAGATTGTATAACCCATCCACAAAGAAATTTGTTATAAGCAAAGATGTGCAATTCATAGAAGAAGAAGCATGGGATGGAAGCATTGATAAAACAATCAATGTCAAAAGTTGTTTGTCTCATGATGAAAATGAGGATGAGACGGCTGAAATACATCCATTATTAGCTCCACTACCTCCACCAACACAAGGACAACAAGGGACACCACAGGCTGGAGTAAGAACACCCTTGAGAAGAAATGACATTGCTTCTCCAAGCACACCACATGGAGCTGATTTAAGTGCTTCTTCAAGAACAACTACACCGAATGAAAGAGGAACCAGATTCAGAAATTTAAATGAAATCTATGAGCAAGAAGTAGCAAATGAAGGTATAAATTCTTTATTTGCTTTATATTTTCATGGTGATGATCCTATTCATTTTGAAGAAGCTATAAATGATAAGAAATTGATAGAAGCAATGGATGAAGAAATAAATGCAATAGAGAAAAACAATACATGGGAATTGGTTGATCTCCCAAATGGCAAGGAAGTCATTGGAGTAAAGTGGGTCTACAAGACCAAAAGTAATGCTGAAGGTAAGATTGAAAGGAAGAAGGCCAGACTTGTTGTCAAAGGCTATAAGCAGCAACATGGAAGAGATTATGAAGAAACATTTGCACCAGTTGCAAGAATGGAAATAGTGAGAGAAGTGTTGTCCATAGCAGCACAAAAAAAATGGAAGGTTTACCAAATGGATGTAAAATTAGCATTCTTGAAAGGATTTTTAATGGAAGAGGTTTATGTTGAACAACCTCTCGACTATGATAAAGAAGGCCAAGAGCACAAAGTTTGCAGATTGAAGAAATCTCTTTATGGGCTGAAACAAGCACCAAGAGCATGGTATAGTAGGATAGATTCCTACCTACTGGAGAATGGGTTTGAAAAATGTGAAGAAGAACCCACATTATACATCAAGGAGAAAGATGGTAATATCCTGATTGTTGTTTTATATTTTGATGATGTGATACTCACAGGTAATGATGATTACCTCATTGATAATTTTAAAATAGTCATGAAGGATGAATTTGAAATGACTGATATGGAATTGCTGAGATACTTCTTAGGAATATAAGTAGAGCAAAATGAAAATAAAATTTTTATTTCTCAAGCTAAATATGTGAATGAAGTTTTGGAAAGATCTAATATGCAGGATTGCAAAGCAGCAATTACTCCCACAATAATGGAATTGAAACTCAGCAAAGATGACAACAATAATGATTTTGATCCTAGTTTGTACAAGAGCATAGTTTGAAACCTCATGTATTTGACTACAAATAGGCCTGATATTATACATGCTGTTATTTTAAGTTCCAGATTTATGGAAAGGCCAAAGGAGACACATTGACAAGCAACAAAAATAATTATGAGGTATGTGAAAGGAACTAAAAGGTATGGAGTTTTATATACTACTTTAGAAAATTCTAAATTGATTGGATATACTGACAGTGATTGGGATGGAAGTATAGATGACCAGAAAAACACATCTAGTTATGTTTTTCATATGGGTTCAGGAGCCATTTCATGGGCTTCTAAGAAACAGCCTATTATAGCATTGTCTACAACAAAGGCAGAGTATGTGGCAGCTACAGCAGCAACGTGTCAAGCAGTTTGGATGAGAAGAATGTTGAGGATTTTATGTCAAGAATAGGTAAAAGTGACAGTGATTTTTTGTGACAATAGCTCAGCTATAGCATTGTCAAAGAATTATGTGTTTCAAAAAAGAACTAAACACATAGATTTCAAGTTTCGCTACATCAGGGAATTGGTGAACAATGGAGAAATTGTTTTACAACACTGTAGAAGAAAGGAGTAGTTTGCAGACATTCTTACAAAGCCATTGGGGCAAAAGAGTTTTGAATATTTGAGGAAATTCTTGGGTATGACTGATAACTAAGCAGCTGAATTTAAGGGGGAGTGTTGAAAATATTGAAGTCACCTGAAAACCCTATGCAGGTAGAAACAAAGTACAAAAAGGGTAGCTTAGGTTGAGTGTGCACCACTGTGCATTTAACAGAGGCATGGAGAATTGTAAGGATGAATTTATGTTTTATGGCCACAACCATCTTTTGTAGATGAATTGAAGGATTCGTGGTTTAAACCACGCAAAAATAGAGTTTTCTTAAAGAACAATATTATTGGGCTTAAAGCCCTCACCAACCAAAAAACAGAAGTTTTTTGGTTCAACGCGCCAAGTCTTTTAAGTTTATGAAAGGGCCACGTCATGGTGGTCCCCACCACTCATTTTAACATCGCCCATCACAAATGTTTTTTTTTTGTGTCTTCTTGATGTGAAGTTCTGATGCGATGCGATGTTGCCATATCGTACATCACACATCGCAACGGACAATGTTATGCCCCTCCGAAATGTCATCGCTGATGCGCCGATGCGATGTGGTCCCTACCACCATCGCTACATCGCACATCACAATGTCCATGTCACTGCAACCATCTTTTTCGTCGATCCATCGCCGATGCGATGTGGTTCCCACATTCATCGCTCATCGCAACTACTGTTCGCCGTCCGCAACACTGCTCATTTGCTGATCGCCGATGCGATGTGGTCCCACATGCCAACTCAGCCAACTGTCGACCAATCGCGCTGTTTCGCACAGCTTTGGGCCATGACGTCACAATCACTTTTGGTACGCGAAGATTTTATGAAGTCAGGATTATGTTTTGTTTGAGTTCCGCAGGCCCCAACAATCAGCCAATAGGATTGCATTCGCATTGGTTTCAGCCTTGCTGATGCAAGGGAAATTTGTTACATGGAAAGAATGCAACATAGTTTTATTTGAAGTTTGAAGTCCGGGTCTAAAGGTTAATTAAAATTTGGTTAAAGTGTTGTGCGGTGATTATATTAAAAGGTTTTCAAAAATTATTGTTTTGTTTTTTTGTTTTAATATGTTTTATTTTTTTATAATGTCGCGCCATATAAAAGAAAAATCCTGTAGGCTTATTGAAATAAAAAAGAAGGCTGTGTAGTGTTTTTTTTTGTGCCCGAAGGCAAAAACAAAAACAGAGCACTGTATGTGCGTATTGTGACAGAGAGAATTCTGTTTTGAGAGCACTGCATTCATAGCAGTCCAGTCTATTTTTGTAAATCCCTCTGATAGAGGAAGAACATCATTTTTGTAATACGGTTTTATGTTTTGAAATAGAAATAATTTTTATGCCATCTCTGTCCGGTATTCGAAAATTTTTATAATCTCTGTGTTGAGCTATAGGAGAATTTTTATTCTCCTTGTGTGTTCGGAATATTTAGAAATTCCAACAAGGGATGCCATATCAACTATTATACATTTTGAGTATCCATTTAAAAAAATATTGATTTATATTGTGTACTCGGCCAAAGCCAAAGCGAGGTAAGGTAGGCAATCGTGCCTCAGAGAGGGTAGTGGTGCGAGAAGGTATATGAAGAAAGTAATGGTAAGAAAATGCATAGCCCATGAGATTATTGAGATAGAGTGTATAACTTATTGATATAAAGCGTGACTTATTGGGATGACTTAATGAGATAAGGCATAGCCAAGAATCAGTGGTAGCTTAGACTTAAGCTAGAATCTTGACTCAAAAGCCGTTTTCATGACCTAAATTTTATGATTCCAGCTTGGATTTTATTTAATTGGGTCAGAAATCCCTTTCTCAGTAGTGCCTAAAGATTATCTAATTGGGGTCAAAACTGCCTTCCTCTGCCTTACTCAGTAGTGCTTGAAAAATAACAGAAGCTGGGGGTAAGAACTTACAACAGCCTAGTCCTTTTAGAAACTGCATGAGAGAATTCAACCACTTTACCGCTCTGCACCTTATTGCAGGCTTTTAAGAACCAAAGATATCTGTGTGGTTTGGGAGGTATGCGTTGCTCACTTATTCATTTTCAAGTTTCTTAACACCATCATATACTTATTATTATATGATGCACCCTATTGGTGCTTAAGCTCTTGTTGCCTTTGCCTCTATATCAGGAACTATGTACGTAGTTACTGCATCTGTATCTAGATGAGATAAGTAGGATATCGAAAAAGCTATTGGAATGGTAAAATGTTATATTTAAGGGGCAAGGTGTGATATGTTATAGTTAAGGGGACAGGTGTGATGTTGAAATAAAGGTATAGATATGAATACATATACCATGTGAAATACTTAAATGCCTAAATAGATTAATCAACCAACTTCTCCTTGTTTGTTCCTCGCCATGTTACTTCTTATGTTCCATTCTCCCACATATGAAATTTTCCACATAGTTAGAATTCTCCACCTTTCCAAATGACAATATGACGAAATAGTTCCCCATTACTTTTAGAATTTCTTAATGGTTTTTTCTTGGATATCAATTTTCTATGGTCCATTTATTTTCTCATCCACCCAATTTTGTTTGAATTTTTTTTTATGTTACATGTGATTGAAAAATTCAATGTTTAACAATGCATGCCATTCATCATAGTTTTTGAATGTAAAATAAATTTTTACAGTTGTATTAACATTTTATGAATTTTTGGGAAGGTTAAACTTTAAATTTTTTTAAAGCTATTATCCCAGATAAAAAAAATAAAAAATATCATAAACCATGGATTTTTTCTGGGTTTTATTGTCTGCCATGCAATTGTTCCAACTGTTTCTTAGATATATCCTCCAAGCGGTAAACAACCACACCTAGTCGTCAGAGCATTCTACCTTCTCCACTTCCTCACTCAGTGCTGCTAATGCTTCTGGAAGATGGAGAGGTTGAAGTTGATATCAGAAGAATGGAAGCTTCTAGCTCAGCAACCAGAACCAACAATAAAGACAACAGTTGAATATCAAAGCATCTGACTAATAATTTTCAATGTTTGAATTTTTGTGAACTTAGAATTTTTGCAAATTGGTACAATATGTTTTAGCAACAACATAGCATCATTGTTGAGGTTAGGGTATAACAAAGCAATTCCTAGGCTCTAATCTTCAATTTCCTCATTAAAACCTACTAGTAATGACTTATCTTTAGTTTCCTGATTAAAACATGCTAGTAATTACTCATAGAAGCAACACCGATACCAACAACAAAGGAAGATAAGCCTTGCCCAGGAATACATTGATGACTCTACCTAAGATGCATTTAATGAAAGTGAAATTTTCTGCCATCAGCAACGGCGATGTTTGTTATGCGTCTGAAGTGAGTTTTTTCCAATTCAAGTAGGATGATGGCTTCACTGTTCCTATATATATGGACATATTTATTGAAATCAATAGAAAACAAATGTAGATGATAGGAATTTCAATGTATCTGAGTCTAATAAAATTAACACGTTAATCACGTATCTATGTTTTTCTACATAAACGAAAATTTCAATTATAACCATTATTCAGAGATGGGAATAGCTTCAACATGTTCACGCTATCCTGCATCACTGCAAGGTTAAGGACGTATTTTTCTGTTGGATCTATGGTCGATTCCTTTGTCTCTCCTGCTCCACTCTTTTGGACCAAAAGGTGTTGATTCCTTTGTATCTCTAGCTCCAGCCTTTTCACAGACCTAGATCTAGCCACATCTGCTCCAGTGTTTTCACAAACCCAGATCTAGCTACACCTACTAGACTGGTGAAATTAGGATTGTTTGCCTATTTGTTTTAGTTTGGTTTTAGGAATGAAATATATTACTAGTTTCAGGTATGCATTTAAACCAATTATGTATCACTATATACAACGTGACACGTAAATGCTAGCAACTGAAAGGAAACATGTCGACATCCACATGTCTACAACCATAGGGAATATGACAACTATAATATGGAAAAAGTATTAGGGTAGATGGAAATCATAATATGGAAAAGTATCTGCAAGCTTTGGATAATCTCTAAACATAGAAGAAGACCTTCTAACAAATTTTGGTTAAATTGTTCATAAAGAAAGTTTCACAACAAAATTTTGTTAAATTTTAATTATACAAAAAATAGTTGCAATAAAGTGTCATCACACTTTGGTTAACTTGATCATAGAAAATGTTTCTTCGAAGAAATCAACATCCATTTAAAATTTTGGCTAAGAAGCTTTGGTTAAATTGTCAACACTAAAAAGTTTTGGTGATAAGAGGTCCATTTTTCATATCCAATCAAACATGCAAAAAACAAATTTTAAATTATTTAAAATTTAATGTTCGCCTCAAACTTTTTTTATATAGTAAGTAAGGGGAACGTCAATGAAAACTAATAGGCGGTCAGCAATTTATCAGTCACTATATACCTTGCCTTGGGCAAGTATAGAGTTGTAGGCAGTAGTAGTCGCTACTGGGTCTAAAATACAAAGGTAATGAAATAATTTTACATTTTTAAATTAAGAATGACATGTACTGTTAAATGTTGAATTGTTTTAATGACATACAATGCTAAACACAATTCGAACAAAATTGGGTCGATGAGAAAAACAATGGACTACAGGATATCGATACCCAAGACTCCATCAAAATTTTACGAAGAGGTTTGGCTACTTTGGTTGTATTTAGAAATTCTGGAAAATTCGGATGGTCTTCTCGAAAATTTCAAATATGTGGAAACTAAGAGTCGAATTACATAAGTAGGAGAAGGGCACAAAAGAAGTAACATAGTGAGGAATAAATGATGGGTGGTGAGGAATAAACAAGTTGGTTGTTTATCTATTTAGTGTTTTCATATGGTAGTAATATTTATATCTAGTTCTATATATCAACAAAATTAACCTTGGAACCTTGCTACGTATTTATCTATTTAGTTTTCTTGTTTCTTCACTTTGCTGCATATTCCCCATGGTTTAGCAGTTAGCTATGGCTACTTAAATCGTTTAGCTATCACCTATGGCTACTTAAATCGATATTCATTCAAATCTGGTTGCTTTAACTATTAAGTAGACATTGCTATTCAAATAGTATAATAGTTCCTATGGAATTCTCCTAATATATCTACATCTCCTCTCCTTTTTATGTAAAATTTAATCAATAAAAATATAAAACAACATAACAATACTTTATTTTATTAATAAAATAAAATTGGAATAAAAAATTTATCATTCAAATTATACTAAATATTATTCACTATCATTCATATTATACTAAATATTATTCACTGTAATATACATGACTCAAAAATTCAATTCAATTGCAATTATAGTATTATTTTCCAATGTAACTCATCAAAATGAGAAATGTACATAAAATTAAGTTTTAATATAACGTAAAAAAATCAAAGTTTTAAAGTTCAAAAATATATTAATAATTTTTAAATGAGAAATGTACAATGAATTAAGTTTTAATATAATGTTAAAAATCAATGTTTTAAAGTTCAAAAATATATTAATAAATAAAAATTATTTGCAATTATAGTACTAATTTCCTATAACATCGGATTGTACGATTAAATAAAACCTTTTTTAATTAATCAAAATGAGAGATATGTACATTGAATTAAGTTTTAATATAATAAAAAAAATCAATGTTTTAAAGTTCAAAAATATATTAATAAATAAAAATTATTCTCACTGATCTGTTAAACAACATCTATTTAAACCCGAATTAATTTTATCTATAAATTTTTATGGCTCAAACTCCAATATTGTATGTATTTTTACTGAAATATATAAGGTGGTTAAAAACTCTTACAAGTTTGTAGTTTGGAGACAAGAATTTCCTCATACTTAGTATTAACTAACGTGAGCAAGTAGATTGGTATTATTTGAGTTGATATTAGAGGTTTTTCTAATCCTAAGCATTGGATAATTTTTTTATAGAAAGCTAATGGCAGCATTGAAGGTTGGCATTGGGACCCAATGTTAAATAGCATACATGTATAATGCTGCTCACAGGCTCCCACGTCTGGTAGCATTCCTGCCATTGTTATGTATATAATTTTTCCATGGCATGTCTCCACTCTCTTCATATGGAAGGTTTTACTTCGTTTGTATTCATGTGGATTGGCTCTTTGAGGATCTTCGTTTGCAACTCCATGGACTCAGAGCAATCTCTTCAATTTCACAGTGGTCGTTGTATTTAGAGTCAATCATAGCGAATCTAATTCTGAAAATGATTCTCATTCAATGTTAATACTCCCATTAAATATATACACATTATTAATTGAAATAAATAACATTTTATTTAATAAAGCTACATGCAATGTCTTATTTTATTTAATAAAAGAACATGGAATGTGCTAATAAGAAAACCCACCCACAATACACTTGCATGAAGCGAACATTACACGTTCATCACAAAATAAAAAACCACCCGCATGGATTACATTTTCATGCCCATTAAAGACAAGGATATGGATCAAATGGTTATAGGTGAATACTTGTTGCTTGATCCATTTTGTAGAAGAAGGCATGTTAGAGACATAATTCATGTTAGTTACATAATGGAACCCTGGTTATAGGTGAATGCTTGTTGCTTGTTCCATTTCGTAGAAGAAAGCATGTTAGAGACAAACTTCATGTTAGTTTCATAATGGAAGCCTTATTACCTATTTATATGTTTATTACACTAATGAAAGAAAAACAAAGGAGATAGGATAAATAACAATTATTTGGGCAAAAGGTGGGATCTCTTGCAAACCATCATATTTGAGGAGTTAAGAATTCTTTGGAAAATTTTTGGAAACTTTGGGTAAAAAATGGAGCAAATCTATGATATGGTGTGAAAAGGCCCCATGATCTAGTCTCTCCTTCGGTTTCCTCTGGTTCTTGCTTTAGTCACGATAGCCTAGTCGTCCGTAATACCCCATGCTCTAGACTTTCCTTCGGTTTCCTTTGGTTCCTGCTTCAGGCACAATAGCCTAGTCTTCGCTAGAGAGAATTAGCAAGTTTAGAGAGCTAACGGAATCTTGGGTTGCAGATTCAGTTCTATGGTTGCAAGTTACAAATACGTTTCCTTTCTTATCGATTTTAAGCTTGTGTGATCTATTTTAATCTTTAATATCTATTTTAATTTTCTGTGATCTATTTTAATCTTTAATATTTTTTTATTTATTTGGAATTTTAGAATCTTGTACCATGCATATTTTGTTCAAAAGCATGAAAATTAACACACAATCAATCAAAAACTACTACAAGAGGGTAAGTCCACACTTACAATAAATTTATAAATTTTAGAATCTTGTACCAAGCATATTTTATTCAGAAGCATGAAAATTAACACACAATCAATTAACAAGTACTACAAGAGGTGATAGAAATAACTAAAATCACACAATTACTAAACACACTCATATATTATACAAAAATGGTGTATGTGTAAACAAACTCACACACATAGTTTACATTCAAATTACTCTATTAAATAGAGTTTCTGAGATCCAAATTATTCCTAATTTAGAGAGAGAGAGGTTGAGAGAATTTCTCAACCATCAAACCAACTTCTCGAAATAGAATGTAAGCATTAAATCCAACATCCCCCCTTAATGATTACATTACATGAATTTATTTAAATCACTCATAAATAACAAAATCATCAATCATTCTTTAGCTTATCAGTAGATGCTCCATCAAGTTGCCTCATAACCCTCGTAAAGGTGTAGTTGGCAAGTTGGATTCCCGAATTCGCTTCCTCAACTCCCAAATCAAGGACCTCCCGAAGTCAATTACTGGACAACATCCCAATCTGTCACATAACCTCATTAGAAGACAACTCTACGTCTTCAACGAATGAGGGATCCTTCACTAGATCCACAACTGCCATACTATCTCGACAACCATCCATGTTGAGGCTTACTGCCACTTAATCTCTTCAAAAAACAATTGATTACATTTTTGCAATCGCTGAACTCCTATTCATTCTATGGATGAGCTCCCATCCACCGAGATACATGGGTGCTAACTGCTGTACTCTCCAATTATCTAGAAAAGCCGTCTAGATACATAATGTATCTAGATTCAGCTATTACATCATAACCTTTTTATTTAAAAAAATTGCCATCAATTTTACAAACAAAATAATGATAATACAAACTCACAATAGTTCTAAATAATTCTCTCTCACTAAAAGTAACATAATCACACCATATGCCCATGTCTTTCTGTTATTTGGAAATATTTAATAATTTCCAATGGATATTCCAATGTGCACTCGTTCTTGAAACCAGTACTCTACCGTTCATCCCATGTGGGTCCCTTCTGAGAACATATCACTTCATTTTTCACTTCTCCTAAAGATGAACCGCTAATATGAATATTTTCCACTCTATAAATTTGTACACCTCGCTACGGTTGTTCCTGTGTGGTTATACAGAAAGGCAATCAGTTGCAGCTCTTACATTGCAGTCATGGAGATGGATCGAAAATAAATTAATGTGCACGTGATGTTATTGTCATACCCAGCAACGAGCCACATGAATCCAATTTTACAGTTCTCCAAGAACATCGCCTCCATAGGATTGCTGGTCACATTCATTACTTTCAGCTTCAATCATGAGAAAGTAATACAAGCCAAGGACTCTCTGCAATGAATTAATCTCCCTATACAATTCAAATGCATTCCAGACAGCCTTCCACAAGACCATACCCTTGATTCAAATATCAACGATGTTGTTTTCAATCATATGACAAAAAACATGGATGGCTCCACATTGGAGAGGCTCATCCACAAACTCAATACTACAGGAAATGGTCTTCCCATGTGCTAGAATAATTAAATCTCCTTCAGCAGTGACACTGGAAAAAAATGCGAACTCATTCCCCGCTTCACCCTCACAACATGAATGGAACCTCTTCCAGCAAACAAGATATTTTACTTGATAAACACAACACAACACACATGCCTCTGATCTTGTGCTCTGATACCATGATAGAAATAACTAAAATCACACAATTACTAAACACACTCATATATTATACACAAATGGTGTATGTGTAAACACACTCACACACGCAGTTTACATTCAGATTACTCTATTAAATAGAGTTTCTGAGATCCAACTTATTCCTAATTTAGAGAGAGAGAGGTTGAGAGAATTTCTCAACCATCAAACCAACTTCTCAAATATAGAATGTAAGCATTAACTCAAACAAGAGCGTAAGTGCACACTTACAATAAATTTATGAGATATAAATTAAATATAAAATGAAAACAATTATCGAGACTTTACAGTCTTACTCGTACTTACTGTTTACGACCTTACTAGTACTTGATAATTATCAATATAGTATCTTAGAGTATCCTCACTTCGTAATTAATTAATGATAAATATGTATTAAAATGAAAACAATTATCGTGACTTTACAGTGTTACTCGTACTTACTGTTTACAATCTTACTAGTACTTGATAATTATCAATATAGTATCATACAATATCCTCACTTCGTTATCCTCACTTTGTAATTATTTAATGGTAAATATGTATAAAAGAAGAAGAAGAGATACAATAATATAGTAAGTTATTACCTTTGTCCCATTTGAAATCTCAATATCAGTATCTGTACTAACTTTACTCATTAATTGGATTAAAAAAGTTTCTTTTGCAATTTTGAATAGAAATAAAATGACCTAACTCATATTTGTTAGCACTATGGAATTTATAATAAATAGCTGTGATCTATATTGAAGTTGTTCACTACACTGAAAATAATAAGAAAATGTGCATCGATATTACTAGTGAATATCAAATTTACAATGATTTTTTTGTTTGAATGTTTGGTTGTGGCATGGATTACCAGAGGAGACGCAAAGAGAAATTGATGAGGTTTGAAATCATTCTCGACTTCTTATTCTTTCGCTATACATTGAATATAATGAATCGAATGACCATATCACCTTTGGTTGTAGGTAAGACCAGTTGCAAGCCAACCAAGAAAAACCTGCAAGTCAACCAAGAAAAACCAGCAAGCAAGAAGGGAGACAAGACCCGAAAGGAAATGAGAAAGATTGATTTTATGAAAAATCCTGAGGTCAACCATTGCATCTCTCCTGTGCCGGCTCTCAAAGCCAAATTGTTAGCAACAATGTCCATGCGATGAAGAAATGGTGAACCAGTCATCGAGTCACCTGATGGCTTCGCATAGCTTGCTTCACTTTAGAGGGATGGCCCCCCATAGTTTGTTTCATTCTGGTGTAGGTCTCGAGATTTCTACATGAAATGGTGAACCAGTTAGGCTAGTCGCCTGGATGGTTTCGCATATCTTGCTGCGCTCTAGAGGGAGGGATGACTCTGCATAGCTTGTTGCACTCTTGAGTAGGTATAGATATTTCTACTCTGGATCTTTCTACATGAAATTCTCTTGAGTAAGACTTTATTTACAATGTGAGAGTAGCAATGAAATGCCCTTTCAGTTTTTCTTTACAATGCTAGAGCAACAAGGCACCAGAGTTGCATGCAGACAGATGGCCATCTGGAAAAGTCTAGATAGCCACATGGAAGGACCTTGGAAGGACGTTTTAGCCACGTGGAAATTTTGGATATAAAAAAAGGTTTAGGAAAAAGTTTGGATATAAAAACGTGTTGCACAATAGAAATTTGGATATCAGAAAACTTTCTATATTAGAAAAATTTGACACTACAAGACTTACGATAAAATTATATTAGAATACTTTGACCCTACCAGACATAGGATAAAATAAGGTTTCCCAACATTCTTGCATTCTGGAAGGTGATCTTTGCAATAAGAGGTGAAAATTTTTCTAGCCAATAACTTTGGTTAAAATTTTGATGAATAAGATTGCCAACATAAAACTTTGGGTTGAATTACTAGAAAGAGAAAAAAATTAGTCAAAAAGTGAATTAATAAAAAGTCAGCGAGCAATTTCTATAGTCCTGCTCAAGGTAGAGACTAATAAGGATAATTTATTTGGATTATCAAAGAAAAATAATAATAAGCCAACACTAACGTACATAGAGAACTAGATATCTATTTGTAACTTTAATACATATGTGATGAAATATATTCTTAATTAATATTCTTAACCCTTTCTCATCGATTTCTATTGAAGATTCCTTTGATTTGAGTATAATGTTTGGATTTTTTTTTAATCTGAATCAAGAGGAGGATACATCAAATAAAACATCCTTGAACATGTGAAGAGTTTATAGAGACAAAATATCCCATGACGACGAATCACATGGGAAGGTGGAAGGATATCCCTACTTCATGAGTAAATTAACCTACGCGACCATCTCGTAAGCAATCTTGAAACTAATAATTAGTTGGTTGTAATTTTTCAAAGGGCTTCTTATACAGTTATTGAGGTTGTTATTTATGACCATTGAAGATCCAAGTCACTCTACTAACGTTATTTCTAACCATTCACTTTACTAATGTTTTTTTGTCAATAAAATCTAAAAAAGCTTTAATGTGTTGAAGAGAAGGTTCTAAAATAGTTTAGGTGTGCAATATAAATACATAATATGTAAAAAATCGGATGAAATATCTAGCTATTAAAGAAGAGACATTCTCTTTTAAATAGACAATTTATAATTATTGATCATATAATCATAGTTTTTCTTGGAAATCTACACGTAAAACTAATAAAATCACCCTCTATTATACCTTCCCAAGAAGGTATATAGTGATTTCTAGTGCGTTGACTTGTATTAATTCGAGTTGAACTATTTTATATATACAACTTAACTAAATTTTTAAACAATTTTATATTTTAACAAGAGTGGCTGCGGGGCAGCAAGTCCCTGCTGTCAGCCAGAACATGTGCCTCCCTGCCAGCCAGATCATGTGCCTCGTTCTTGTGCGACCATTGTATCAGGTGAGCTGCCCTCCGCATAAGCGTGAAAAATATATGGTAATGTATAGTTTCCTACAATAAAATCATAACAGACAGAGAGACATTCGATTTTTGTGGAGCACGTTTCTGCTACTTGCTTCAAGATTCAATCTCCAGGACCAGGGCCAGAATTTTCTTCTGTGCATGCATTATGACTAGTTATGATTACTCTACACCTGTTGACTAATGTCGTATGCTCTTGCTTGGATAGATACTACAGCCTTTCCCCATTGATGCTTACCGCTACATACTTTCTGGATATGGAGACAAGAGATTAGTGGTTCCGTGCCTCCTTAGTCCATGAGAAGACACTATCTTCCCATGGAATGACAACCTGAATCAAGAAGCTCTGAATTGGGTGCTTCTGACTCTAATGCCTATGTCGAGGCCAA
Organism: Pinus albicaulis; assembly: GCA_034641835.2. NCBI lineage: Eukaryota > Viridiplantae > Streptophyta > Pinopsida > Pinales > Pinaceae > Pinus > Pinus albicaulis. The sequence goes on from CM076571.1 coordinate 997,221,536, forward strand.
CTATTCAACTATCGATTAATAATAAAAAACGATTTTACATATATGAAATTAATTTACAATATAAAAAACTATTTTACATATATGAAATTAATTTTGCAATTCCAAAAGCATTGGTTGTAATATATATGAAAATGAAAATGAATAGATTATATATTTCCTCACGGTTTAAATGTAGATTATATATAGTTTTATCAATTAAATCACTATATAATAGAAATTAAATATTATATATCAAATTTAATGTTTAATTAAAATATAGAAATATAGGTGGCAGCATGCAGCTTGCATGCAGGCCATGTATCCCCTCTGCATAGAATTGGAAGCACAAATCTATATATCTTGAAGTCCAGTGGATCAAATACCTTAGTTGCAGTGAAATGTAAGTGAACTGCACAGTGAAAGAGGGAAAGGGTAAGTCGCGTACAAGTAGAAGATACAAAGCCAGATGCATTGCTGTAGTGGGGGGAAAAGAATAGTCAACTTAAATAGCAGAGCCTATTTCATTTCCAGTACTAGGTCCAGATGAAGAAGTAAATCTGGTAGCACCACCGCCTATTGAACCAGTAGAAATAGCGGTCACAACTATAGCTTCTCCAATTGTTGGTCCAACGGTAGCTCCTTGTCTAATGCTCCATCAAGCCACCCCGCCATTGAATCCAGCGATAGTGAAAGGCATGAGTGAAATCTGTGGGGAGAAAGAGAAGCAGATCCACTTAGACCTTCCAGACGGTGGTACGAGTTTAAGGTCCGCCAATACTTCTGTCATATGACGCCATGGCTAGCATACAATAGCATCAACCCCGATTCACATGTGAATTGATCAGAGGCTTTTCAATGTTACATGTGGCCAAAGTATGAAGCCCAAGTACTCTTGAGCCTTAGAGGGTTATAATGTGTATACATATTGTACATGTATTTTCTGTATATTTCTGGAAACATAACATAAGGGTGACTCACTTGTCACCGTTTCTAGTTTCATTCAGACGACTTCTTACAAAATATTTTGATAAATTTTTAGCTTTGTTTTGATAATTGAAATGAAATTGTAAATACAAAACATTGCTATAAATCAGAGTTTGTTTCTATATTGGATGTGATTACAAATAAAAAAAACTGAAATGAAAAACGTGAAATGAAAAATAAATTTGTATCCATTTATATTACACGTAATTACAAATAAAAAAAACTGAAATGAAAAACCTCAACTTTCCTTTAAATTTATATTGGATGTGATTACAAATAAAAAAATAAATAAATGAAAAACCTGAAATGAAAAATAAATTTGTATCAATTTATATTGGATGTGATTACAAATAAAAATAACAGAAATGAAAAAAAAGAAATGAAAAACCTGAAACTTTCCTTTAATCCTTTTGTAGTACTTGACAAATTTGTAAGTGGAGGACCATGAAATTGAAATATAAATGTATTGTTCCATTCCATTAATGGAGTGTGTATGCCATTTCAGGACATTTTTCTCTAGACGCTTATATGTCCTTGCACTCCTTTTGACTTCCATAGCTCATCCGGCAGGCAGAACGACCAGTACGATAAAAAAAACGCAACATATTTTGTAGGTTATACTAGAATTGAAGGGTTTTGCACTTAAGAAATATCTATTTTCCCCAGTATATTCAAAAGGTTATACCAGAGATTCTATTTCGAGGGTACTTCTACTGCATCTGCGGCCAAACAAGGAGGTTTTTGTTGTGGATTACCCACCCCCACAGAATCATAAGCTCAACCACAAAAACAAATAAAGAAACTTTGTGAAGAGCTAGCAGCAGCGAAGACCAAGTCCAAAGAAAGTGCCCTCCTGGGTTTGTTAAAAGAGCTACCTATCCTGGGTTTGTTAAAAGAGCTACCTATCCTGGGTTTTTTAAAAGAGCTATGTTCAATAGGTAGTTTAGTCCAACTAAAACCAAATGACAACTTGGATAGCCATGCAGTGATTTGCGTAAGTGACAACTAGTCTACACATGCAGACATGCAGATAGTGTAGATAGCTAAGTGGTGAGTCGCGTAAGTGACATTGCTCCAAGAAATGAAATTGTTTACTGAAGATGAAATCCAATGCTTAATTTGTAACATTTAATACTAAAGAACTAATTCTAGCATTACTTTACTTGCGTTTACATTTTTGAAAATATGATACTGAAAAAACAATATAACATATGATTTTGGCTTTCCTTCATCGAGAACAGGCCAAATAAGACAGTAAAACCAATTCCATTATAAAAATACATTGTGGGCTAATAAAAAGGAAAAAAAAATTAGTTTTTGGTGACAATAAACCCCGAAAAAACCCTGAAACTAATGTTAACTAAATATTTTCGATTACTATAGTCCTAGTCATGCCTGCGGCCGGGACTAATAATAATTTAAAACAATTTGTGAATTTTTTGATTGGGTATTATATTAGAGCTCTTATTGTAGAGTGATGACGGTATACTAAGATTTTGTAACCAAACCATCCATTAAAGTTAGAATTAGCATGAAATAAACCTGAAAGGAAGTCTCAAAGTCCACTAATGCTATCTCAATGTTAGCATTAATTTGTGACATTTTATGTCTTACAAATGGTTTGAAAAAATACTTTACAAATTTATATGGATTTTCTAATTACTCCCAAAATCAAAATGTATTAAATCCTACTTACACCTATCACTATTACTTACACCTTCCACCATTTCTCTCCAACATGATTTTAACCCTTTTCTTGGAACTACATTGCAACTTTTGCAACTTTCTCAAATTTCATATCTTTGAAGCTAGGTTCTTAACCCTCTGCTCTGGCTGGTTCTAGCTTGCTCTGGCTGGTTGCAACTTTATCAAACTTCATAGCTAGCTTTCTCAGACTTCATAGCTACCCTGCCTCGACATTCAAACCTCATAGCTACCATGCTTTTCCCTGCCTCGACATTCAAACTTCATAGCTAACATACTTTTCCCTACCTACACATTCTTTTCCACAATCTGTTGGTAAGCTAAGACTTCATAGCTACCCCTCCTCGATGTTCAGAATTCATATCTACCATGCTTTTCCCTCCCTCCACATTATTTTCCACAATCTGTTGGTAAGCTAGGTTCTTAACAGCCAAGCTAGGTTCTTAACACCCTTGCTAATTGTATCCTTCTTACCCTTCATAGCTCCAATGCTCTGCCTTCGCTATATATTCTTCTCCAAGATGATAAAGATCCAATGCTCTGCCCTCGCTATATATTCTTCTCCAGCCTGAAAATTGGACAATTGAATCAACATTTGGTTCCAATAGACAAAATGGCATACCTAGAGTAAGCATACCTAAGTAGAAGTGCTCTGGTTTACATCTGACCGAGCTGTGCAACATTCTCGCACCATATTGTTCTCTTATTTTGAATGCTCTTGGAGGAGATAAAATGTTGCTAGGATATTGTTCTCTTATTATGAAGTGCAATAATGTTCCCGGAGTAGATGAAATTAGCAGTGCTTTGGTTTACGTCTAACCAAGAAGCTAGGCAACATTCTCGCATTTGTATACCTGCCAGAATTGTTCTCTTTTTTTGAATGCTCCCGGAGGAGATGAAATTATACTGGGATATTTTTCTCTTATTATGAAGTGCAAGAATGTTTCCAGAGTAATTGAAATTAGCATTGAAAGACATAAACGAAGCAGCACCAACAACAATAAACACATACACAGACATCCTGGTAAATAAAAATCATTCTTACTGCTTCATGTTGCCATGTTTAATATAGAACTATTTACTGCATGTTCCCATATTTAATATAGAACTATTTACATTTGTCTGAATTAGCTCAGCTCAAACTTTTGGTGCAAGCTCTAGTACTAGTTGTAATTGATGTTCCCATATATAATTGTTTTGATATAGAACTATTTTCATTTCATTGAATTGTTTTCATTTCCATCTTCTATAACCTGGTCCCATTCATGTATTGAGAGCTTTGTAGTAGGACAAAGGGATTCCATAGATGCAACAATGAATTCCTCAACAACAATCTCTCTCTCATGTAACGCACAATATCTCTCAAACATCAATAATGCACGAGATAAAACAAACCCTCTCACATTTGAAGGTACAGTAAAAAATAAAAAATGCATGGAAACCCAACACCAGTGAAGGTAAGTCATCATCCTTTGTAGTTTCCAATTCTTGATAGGTTCCCTTTCAAATCATTAGAACATCTCAAAGATTGTGCTTCCAATCATCTCATCCAACAACACATTTTTTTCTACTTCGCCCAATTGATTATACCTCGGTGAGTTGGTAATGGATGTACTTCATTGAAAATGTGATCGCTACGATGGATACTGCGGCTTTTCCCTATATATTTATATTGAAAGCTGTCATAGCGATGTGCTTGTATTTTCTCATTTAAATACTAAACAGGAATAAAATAAATCACCGATCGTCATTGGTTTTGTTCTAAATTTAGATTCATTATTTAAAGAGCATACATCTCATTTTTTTTTTTAATAGGCAACGCTTTGATTTTTAATTTAGATCCATTAGGTAAGAAGCATACATCACTTATATTTTTCTTTATTACAGCAATGGTTTGGTTTTAAATTTGGATCTAATAAGTAAGAAGTGTACGTCACTGCCATAGCAATGTGCTTGTATTTAAATACTAAATAGAAATAAAATAAAACATTGTATCGTGAATGGTTTTGCTCATAATTTAGATTCATTATTTAAAAAGCGTGCATCGCATTTATTTATTTTTATTGCGACAACGCTTTTTTTTTTAAATTCAGATCCATTAGATAAGAAGCATACAACACATTTATTTTTCTTTATTGCAGCAATTGATAAAAAAATGATTTACATTAGCTAAATGACTCTCCAGGTGAGAACCTGGAGAGTGTACAAACACTCATACAAACTCTCTTACATTGAATCAGATGAGCCTTAATTATATAGGCTTTTGTAGGTTTTAACCCTGAACAGAAATTATCTACACACGAATCTTATAACAGAAAATAAACAATAGCGAGAGCATAAAACATAAAACAGATAAACACAGAGATTTTCCCCTAGATCCCAAATTGGGATGACCAACTTGATTTTTCATTATTATCATTTTAGTGTTACAACACATATATATACATGCCGAAGAATACATAAACCCCAATCCATTAACCCTAGATTAGAACATAACCATAGCTCCCTTGACCGGATCTACAAAATACCAGGGGCCGAAAACCATCGTACCCAAAAACCATGTGCAAACTCATGCACAAAACATGGCTGGGTCCGCATATGAGTGGGACCGCATACCAAAAAAAAAATTTCCGGGGCGCTGCACCTGGTGCAACGTACAACACGTGGGGCTAGTCGTGGAAAGAATATAACACATACCCAACATTCTCCCACTTGTTGTTTTCTTTCCACGGGGGGCCACAGGAGAGCTTATTTATTTGTCCAATTCTTCAACACCCATTGTTTCTCTACACCAAGAGAACTTCTGAGTGCTCACAGACTTCGTCAATGCATCTGCAACATTCTTCAAACTGTCCACCTTTACCAGTAACACTCTTTTAGCCTCAACCATATCTCTAACAAAGTGATATTGAACATCAATGTGCTTTGTCTTTGAATGACAAGAAAGGTTCTTAACCAAGAAAATTGCACTTTGGCTATCACAGTCTATCCTTATAGCTTGTTGTACCAACCCCATACTTGAACACAATCTCTGCAACCAAACTGCTTCCTTGCTTGCATGAGTGGCTACTATGTATTTTGCCTCTGTAGTTGAAAGAGCCACTACAGACTGTCTTTTACTCATCCAACTGACTGCGCCTCCAAATAGGCTAAACACATACCCACTTGTAGATCTTCTTTGGTCCAGATCTCCAGCCCAGTCTCCATCAACAAAACCACGAATGTCCAACATTCTTTCCAATCCTGGTCTTCCCTGGTAGCACAAGCCATAATCACTAGTGCCACGTAAATATCTGAAAACCCGCTTCACTGTTGTCCAATGCTCCTTCCCCGGGTTTGACATAAACCTGCTCAATACTCCCACTGCATGTGCAATGTCTGGTCTAGTACAGACCATTGCATACATCAGGCTACCCACTGCACTTGCATATGGAACACGGGACATATCCTCCTCTTCTTCTTGTGTCTTGGGACACTGTTCAGCAGACAGCTTTACACCTACAGGAATAGGAACCTTCACCGGTTTACTATCCTGCATATTGAACCTCCGCAATATAGTCTCGACATACTTCCTCTGGTTTAACCAGAGCTTCCTCTTTGCCCGATCTCTCTTAATTTCCATGCCCAAAATATAGTTTGCAGCACCAAGATCCTTCATGTCGAATTTGGAGAACAGTTGGGCCTTCAAATCTTGGATAATTTCTTTGTCATTTCCAATCAACAACATATCATCCACATACAAGACCAAATAAATAACACGGTCACCAATTAATTTAAAATAAACACAGTGATCCTCTTTGCTTCTGGTGAAGCTAAGTCCCCATATATAGGTATCAAATTTCTGATACCACATCCTTGGTGACTGTTTTAACCCATACAGAGACTTCTTCAACCTGCATACCAGTTCTTTCTTACCCTTCACCATAAAGCCTTCAGGTTGCTTCATGTAGATCTCCTCTTCTAGATCCCCGTGAAGAAATGTTGTATTCACATCCATCTGTTCTATCTCAAAATCAAATGCAGCAGCAACAGATAAAAGTAATCTAATAGAAGTAACCTTGGCAACAGGAGAAAAAATATCACCAAAATCAATTCCCGGCACCTGGGAATAACCTTTTGCTACCAACCGAGCTTTGTATTTCTCCACCTTGCCTTCTACATTCATCTTCTTTTTAAACACCCATTTTCTCCCTATGGGCTTCCTTCCAGCTGGCAACTCCACCAGATCCCATGCCTCATTTTTGTGCAAGGATGCCATTTCATCAACCATGGCCTCCTTCTAGAGTTTTCCATCCTCTGATTCTACTGCCTCCCTGACAGTTCTGGGATCGTCATCAGTTATAGTTAAGGCAAAACCCGAACAGAAAGCAGATGGACTATACCTTTCTGGTTTCCTTCTTTCCCGAACTGATATTCTCAAAGCTGGGGTTTGTGGCTCTTCCTCTTCCGAATCTTCTTCTATTGTAGAGTCTGATTCATCCTCCTTTAGCTCAAACTCTATCTTCTCAGGTTCCTTTGGTAGGAATTCATGTGTAACAACATCTTTCACCTCTCTAAACACCACATCTCGGCTGTACACAACCTTCCTTGTTTCTGGGTTCCAAAGCTTGTAACCCTTTAAACCATCCTTATACCCAACAAAGATGCACCTTTCAGATTTATTATCCAACTTGGTCCTTTTCTCCTTTGGAACATGTACATATGCATCACATCCAAATACCCTTAGATGTGAAAGAGAGGGTTTCTTACCAGTCCATACCTCATGTGGGGTCTTATCCTCCAACGCTAATGAAGGTGATCTGTTAACTAAGTAACATGCAGTCTCCACTGCCTCTGCCCAGAATTCTTGTCCTAATCCGGTACCACTGAGCATGTTTCTTGCCTTTTCCATCAGTGTTCTATTCATTCTTTCTGCAACTCCATTTTGCTGAGGTGTATATGGAGTAGTCTTCTGTCGTGCTATACCACACTTCTTACAGAACTCTTCAAATTCATTCTTGCATAACTCCCCACCATTATCTGTCCTCAGCGCCTTTATCTTCTTCTCTGTCTGGTTTTCCACCAGAGCCTTAAATTCTTTAAATTTGTCAAAGACTTCAGATTTCTTCCTCAAGAAATATATCCATGTATTCTTTGAGAAGTCATCTATGAATGAAACATAGTACACAGACTTTCCCAGTGATGGAACTGACATGGGCCCAAACACATCACTGTGCACAAGTTCTAATATCTTGTTTGCCCTCTTAGCACCAGAAGGAAAACTCACCCGATTCTGCTTCCCATATACACAATGTTCACAGAAATCAAAATCCAGAGAGAAATTAGACATACCTTCTACCATAACATTTCTATGCAGTATCCGAAGGCCCTTCTCTCCAATATGTCCAAGCCTTTGATGCCATAACATGGTCTTTTCTCCAGAGACAGCTAGGCTTTCCGCTCCACTTTCAAAAACCACATAACTATTGCACCCATCAATAACAGTGCTACCTTGTAGCTTGTACAGAGTTCCAGTCCGAACTCCCTGCATTAATACCAGTGCTCCCTGAACCATCTTGCAGGCATCTTTCTCGAACATTGTTTTTACACCTGCATCATCCATCTTGCTTACAGAAATCAGATTTCTGGCCAATGCAGGAATATGCAGAACACCAGGAAGTGTTCTAATCCTTCCACCTTGCAGCTTCAGCTTGACTTTTCCACGTCCGACGATTTTGGCCTTCCTATCATCCCCTAGGAAGACATCACCACCATCATATTTCTCATACTCGCAGAACCACTCCCTATGGGGAGTGAAGTGAAGGGATGCACCTGAGTCAATCAACCATGACTCATGATCTACATGTGTATTTGAAGAAGAAGCCAAATACACATCCCCACCTTCATCCGAGGTTGTTTTTGCCTCTGCAGAAGGAGCATCATCAGATCCCTTTCCTTTCTCAGGAGCTTTAGATCTGCACTCCTTTTTGTAGTGCCCTTCCTTTCCGCATTTCCAACATACCTTTACAAACTTTCCAGGAGATTTAGATCTCCCTCTAGATTTAGATCTCCCACTCGAAACCTTATTCTTATTTCTATTTTGGGACCTTCCTCATACAGATAAGGCATCTCCATTTTGACCCTCCATATTTCTCCGTCTCATTTCCTCTGACAGCAAGGCTGAGACAATGTCATCAAAATTCAAGGTAGTTTTGTTGCTACCTATTGCAATAACCAGATTGTCCCACAAGTCTGGTAGAGAACACAACAAACTGATGCACTTATCTTCATCTAGGATTTTAATATCAACAGATGATAGCTGACTTACCACAGTATTGAAGGCGTTCAGATGCTCTGTCACCAAGTCTCCATCCTTCATCCTTAGGTTATACAGCTTTTTCCGCAGGAAAAAATTATTCACCAGAGACTTAGATTGGTACAAAGTCCCAAGTTTTTCCCACAAATTCTTCGCCGTAGCTTCCCCAGATACATTCAACAATACTGAATCTGAGACACACAACCATATTGTGCTTTTAGCTTTCCGATCCAATTTCTTCCAGTCTTCATCTGACATTGCCATTGGTTTAATACCTGGATCTACTGCGATCCACTGATCTTTATCCACCAGTAGATCCTCCATCTTGAGCTTCCACAACTCAAAACTCTGACCATTAAATTTCTCGATCTCTATCTTTCTACTCCTCGCCATCTTCTTTCACCACAAGAATCGATTCCGCAGATCTCCCACTGAACAGGGTCTACCTCAGGCCCAAGCAAAAAACCCTCAGCAGCAAAGGCGTCCCCTTGAAGCCGAAATAGCTATGATACCAAATGTAGGTTTTAACCCTGAACATAAATTATCTACACACGAATCTTATAACAGAAAATAAACAATAGCGAGAGCATAAAACATAAAACAGATAAACATAGAGATTTTCCCCTGGATCCCAAATTGGGATGACCAACTTGATTTTTCATTATTATCCTTTTAGTGTTACAACACATATATATACATGTCGAAGCATACATAAACCCCAATCCATTAACCCTGGATTAGAACATAACCATAGTTCCCTTGACCGGATCTACAAAATACCAGGGGCCGAAAACCATCGTACCCCAAAACCATGTGCAAACTCATGCAAAAAACATGGGTGGGTTCGCACATGAGTGGGACCGCATACCAAAAAATTTGTGGGCATCGCTCGACCCCGACGCGCGTGGCCGCGCCTCAGTGGACCGTCACAGCAGGCATTTCCCGGCTGCAGGTGGGGTTGGGGTCGCGGGAAAGAATATAACACATACCCAATAGCTTTCACACTAACAGGATGGTTTCAACCATTCCTGAGATATTAGGAGTTGAGATCTAATCTTAGCATCTCAATCCTATCATCATCATAACAATAATCTGATTATAACTTTCTCCATTAATTCCAACACTCCCCCTTAATGGAGAAAGGGTACTAAATAATAACATATGCCTGCTGGTTTAGTCTCAGTTACGCTTACAATAAAAACATGAAAAAAAATTGGTAATGGAGTTTTCAATTTTGTCATTATGCTTGTGACTCCATACTTGTTCATTCTGAGTCGAGGTTTCATCTTCACTTTCCTCGCCGTGAGGTTGATGTATTTGCACCTCATTTCTTCCCCAGTGATGGATAGCTTGAACGCTTATCTTTGTCCTTCTCAAAGTTATGACAGACTTAATAGGAGAATGTTTTCTCTCACTATTTTTGGTGTCACGCATGTGAACTTCCACAAAGTTGTCTTCAACATTTTGTTCATCTTTACATCCTTCCTGAAGATCAACTCGTGACTCTTCATTATCACGATCTTGCACACCATATTGTGCCTCTTGTTTATCATGTTCATCGGCATAACCACATTGTTTTTCTGAAAAAATGCTACCCATGCTATCCAAGCTAACACCTCCAAATGTCCACATGAGAAAATCATCATCATCATCAGAATCAAACATATCTAAAAATATAGACATGTTGTTAAAATTCCAGCTTATCTGGTTTTGTCTTGCTTCCAGATTTCGACTGCACTCAGTCCTCTACTGAGCTCCAACAACCTCGTTACCACGCAGGCGGGAAACATCCCTTTGGCAGCTCTTCAATAGTAGAACCTTGTAGACTGTAGCTTCTATGCCACGTAGGTCTCAGTGCCCTCGGATTTTGCGACGAGCAACAAATGACCTCTCAAAAAGTTGGAAATGCTATCAATGTATAATTCTGATTCATGTAATTACATATTTATGAAAATACACAATAAATCAATTAATATTTTTTTAATGAATGCTTTCCACCCAACCTGACTACGAAATTAGCCTCCGCGTACAGATTGGAGAAATGTAGCAGTTTCTCAGTGTTGGTCCACTCCAAACACAAACACTGCAGAACATTCACAGGCCACACAGATGGTTGATATCCTCCTCTGCGATGAGCTGCCTCTGCCACAACCTGACCACGCTTCTACAGATCCACATTGTTTTGAATCAAATTAAGGGTAAAAAACCTACCGTAATCACATCATAGTTACGGTTTTTAACTTTTCAAGTCCTAAAATACATTCCTAACTTGTGCAACGAAATCGAGAAACTATGCAGAGAACGTGATGAGTTGCTAGCCACTACCAAACGATCAATTTCTGAAACCTCCCCAATGACCTCAAAATCTGCAAGCAACAGTAAAGCTGGAGGACTGATTGACTTTATGCACTCTCCTCCTCCTAATTCAACGTCCCAATTAGACTCTCCTGATCGTCCTAGTGCTACTGTAAATGTTGTCTGGGGGCATTCACAGATAATGATAACAATCTGCAATTGCAGACTTGGAGCCCTCTTCTCTAGGCTTATGCTACCCAGCAAAACAGGATCAATGTTGTCTTGTATACAACAAGGCTCGCAAGTCGATTAGGAGTATGGCCACACTTTGTCCACATTGCAGATCCAACACAGCGATTCGTCACTGACCATATACTTCAAACATGATGTAGATCCAATGCAGCGATCTGTTCACTGATCCTGACTCCACGCATCTGCTGAGCACCTCTTGGCAACCCAGCATCGGCCTCGCAGGCAGCGTAGGCAACGTACTTGGTAGCGTAGCTGCTTCCAGCAGCCTCTTCAATCGGCACAGCAAGAAAACATCTTATGGGTAGTGCCAAGTGCTTCAGTGTAGCTCTAAACTGGAAGGTCCAAGCTGCCTCAGATCTCTCTGAGCTTTTTGAAGCAGACTCCATAGAAAACGTTACGAGAGGAAGTGTAGAACGTAGAATGTTTCCCAAGCTCAACAATATAGTGCGCAGCAAACACCAGTGCAGGTTTTCTTTAATGATTGCCTGAACAAGATAGGAGAAATGTCGAGGCTGTAGTAATGACTTTATGTCCACTTAAAAATCTGGTGAGACTAGTTTCGATCCCCACGTCCACCACAAATGTGTTTATAGATAACTCAGCGATTGAAAGCATAATCTGGAAGCACAATTGATCGGTCAGATTCCCGCTTCTGTTTCTTCCGTACCCAGGACAGTTACAAAAAGATATACACTGCTCAGAATGCACATCACACAAGCTAAACACGATTCCATCTAGACCACTTCAAATTCTACACACAGCACAGGTCCTCTCAGCTTCAACCTGTAGCTCTGATACCATGATAAAAAATTGATTTACATTAGCTAAATGACTCTCCAGGTGAGAACCTGGAGAGTGTACAAACACTCATACACACTCTCTTACATTGAATTAGATGAGCCTTAATTATATAGGCTTTCACACTAACGAGATGGTTTCAACCACTCCCGAGATATTAGGACTTGAGATCTAATCTTAGCATCTCAATCCTATCATCATCATAACAATAATCTAATTATGACTTTCTCCATTAATTCCAACAACAATGCTTTGGTTTTAAATTTAGACCCATTATGTAAGACATATACATCTCATTGATTCTTTTATTCTTTTATTGCAGCAGTAACTTAGTAAATTCAACTGCAGGATTGAAACTTAGAAAGAAAAAGTTTAATTCCTCATGTCATCTACCTTAGGTGTCTCTCTTGCAGTCTTGTAGATCTCGAATCAGGGGCATCCCCGCAACCGACGGGGCTAGTTCAATCTCAATATGAAACCCTCTTTGATTCACGTGAATTTGCTCAATCCCCTTAGCTTATTACTTAAATCCAATTTAATATACAAGATTTTATTAGGCAGATATGTTGTGTGCAACGCTAACTCATTTCATAAGTATAAGCAAACTCTAAACCTAAACTCTACTCTAGCTATATAGAGATATATTGAAAAATGAAACTTAGAGTTTAACCCCAAACCTTCCATTTAAAACGATATTTTAATGGAAGAAACTTGTAGTTATATGTTATTTTCTTGACAAAAATAACATGTTCTTTCAAACGAAACCATTTGTTACATGAGGACCATATTAGATTAGTCATTGAGAAGGTGCGTAAACGTAAGCACTATAAACTCTATTACAGTTAAGTCTGCAAAGGTGAAATATTATTTATTATTCATATTAATGACATTTTATAAATGACATGATATTGATTTATACATGATTTAATTCATCCATATCATGTTACCGAGAATTGATATAAACCATCCAACTTAAACATGACATGCCAAGGATCACAATCGCCTAATTGATCACTCGTAGATCAAAAAATCAATTGATTTCATTTTATCATGTCCATTTTGTTCAAAAATGCACTAATAAATGTAGTCAAAATCAAAATGATATCAACTAATGTGTTCGTAGACATAATACTGATAAACATTAAAAGAAATAACAATTTGGCTTTGAACAATTATCTAGTTTCAATCTACATCAAAGAGTTTGATATCTTATAGATTGACATCAAAACCCTTCATTATGTTGGTAGATATTTTCTAAAGTAATTGATATTATGTAACATATCGATATATACGAACATGTATCATTGATTATATTGATTAATTCATGCAATATATTAATCTACATGCAATCATATTTACTAACATGGAATCTGAAATAGACATCACACGAAATATTTGTTTTTCTACCTGACAACATACGAAGATCATTGTATAAAAACTTTTGTAATTTCAAAATTTTCAAAATTATAATTACTTTTATATTACTACTTTCAAATATTACATTGGATAGGTCGCTATGCTACTAGCCGCCATGAAGGGAAACACATGGTGATGAAACAAATGACGCTCTGACAGAGTTGCACCATAATGGTGAAGCTGGGTGGCCAATTCAGAGTCCCAATCCAAGCTGCAAACAAAGGAGGTCGAAGGTCGACAGATGCAAAACTAAGAGTGAGGCAGACGACGGAGACATTCCAGTGCCTGGAGAGCGATAAAATGGTCAAGACTGGACTAATTGAGTTAGAGGAGATGATAAATGGGACAGGCATGATGATTATTTGATGATAGAAACGATATCATTTTTTTCCACTAATGAACACCAAGAAGACCTGGGTGGTAAAAATATGCTAGAGAGAGCACATCTGCTCACAATGACACCGCCCTCGTCCAGCCCAAGATGGAACCACTGTAAACCATAATTCATTGTCATTATTTTAGCGCAAGTCAGGCTAGTGCAAGAATCATATCATATTTATAACAGGTGTGTCGGTAAATTAAAGAGTCAAACATGCTAGCGAAGTGGTTGTCATTCCCGCTCAGCTCTGATAGTTTGACAATCGTCCGGGCTAGGTACCCATGGGGATATTATATATTTATATTAATCTTTTTTTATTTTCGGTTGATAAATGAGGTTTTGTTTTTTGGTTTTTTTTTTTTTTTTTTTTTTCGGGTAAATATGGTAGGACTTCGTTATTTTCTATTTATAGATGTAAGGCAGGTTACAAAAATATAAAATTAAGTCTGTGGCCTCAACTTGCCCATAGGAAATCAGGTTTGTTGGCCACCTAAAAGCATGAAAAGCAAACCAAAACTGAAATTGTTTCATCCGTCTATAAGCCACATGAGCTATCTGGCCTATAACAAAAATATCCACATACTGATAAAATAAAAGAAGTTCATACAAAATCGATAATTGCATTAGAAAGCATGATAAAAAGAAAACCACTAGCCATCAGATGAGTAAACTGGAGCTGGGTATTTCACAGTGGACCCAGGCATATCAACTTGCTGTAGCAGCTGAAGTTGCTTCTCCATACAGCCTACCTGATCGTCCAATCTGCTAATGTGATCCATTGCCTGATACTGAGTGATCTTGATATGTTGCAGCTGGTTCTGCATGTCCTGAAGCAATTCCAGAAGGCGAGGCTCAACCTTAGTTGCATTAGTCCTAGCTTGGACGAGAGGAAAACTCTATATAGCCTTGGCTATAAGGCACTTGACTATCCAATACGTATATACAGTCTACTGGAATAAAGTGAGATGACCTCAGGTATTCCCAGGGTCAGTTATGAAGTCCAGGATCTCAGCTTCCACTTCATTATCTTCAAGGTCAGTCTGAATGTCTCATTCCCAACTGCGGATTTCCTGGCGAACAATGGATGAATTCCCGATGACATAATTTGCAGCGAGGGTCTCAAGGGTCTCTTGATTAGATTTCCGACCGTGCTTCTTAGGAGTAGGCTTAGACAGGGCTGGTTGTTTACCTTTAGCAGAATGAGAACGACGCTTCCCCGTGGTGGAAAGAAGCCTATTTAGCAACAAAGACATGCAGGAGAAAATGACAAGGAGATGAGTAACATCATATAGAGAACCGGTGGCCACCCAGTGAACAGAGACGGTGTGTCTGCCCAACGAACAGAGGAGAACTATCCACATAACCCAATTCTGAAAATAGTGCATAGAGACGGGATGTCTGTCCAAAAAACAGAGGAACAAGAACCACAGGACCCATTTCCATAAACGAAAACCCTGATCTAAAATGGGTCGGAAGAAATATAATTGAACAGTGCACATGCAAAAGAAAGTATCTGAGCCCCCAGAATAAGTAGGAGCTGGGCGAATAACAGAGCGCGAAAAAGGAGCATGAAACATATGAAACATCACTGCATCCCAGCTATCAACAATTAACAAAGAGTCCCTACATAGTATCCCTGTGAGATGAGAGATAACGAAACAAAAACAGACCCATGCACAAGATAGCAACAGACTAGTGATACTAGAACCCCAACGACTTGCACTGTAACTGAGGGTAAGTGACAGAAAAGACCCAAAGCAAAAACTTCCCAATATGTCCCGGTGAACATGAAGAAGGCACCACCTACAAGCCCTAACCCGGCAACTTCCCCTCTAAACAGCAGCGAAGCCTACCCCCTGACACCGAGAGCCCCACAACCAACCATCAGATTTCAAGCCGGCTGACTGCAAAGTCCAAAAGCTAACTAGAACAACTCGAAAAAATGAACAAGGATCCCGAAAGCAAGGATCAACAGGACTCAACAGTCGAGGAACTGGGCTAAAATCCATCCAAAACTACCACACCCTTACAGACATCAACAACAACGGTATTCAGACAGACAAATACGTACCCCAATAGAATTGCTTGCCTGATTGAGAGAGCTGCCAACAGTCTCCGGTGCTACATTCACATCTGCACTGCAAAAGATCTTTGAATGGAAAAATGCCACAGACGATCTAACTTGAATACCTTCCCTTGCCTTTCTGACACCCTAGGCTGGCAAGCATGCGAAAACATAACTCTCCATTCCATCATCCAGCGCCCGCATAATGCGATGGGCTGCTCCACAATATGGCATAATGACTGGGCTTGAGTACCGCTGCCAACTGTCAATGCCATTTAAGACGCCGGTACCAAGTGTCCACCCCGATCGGGGGGTCATTGTTTTATATAGTCCTGTAGGTCCTTATTCACAATAAGTTGCAAAGAATGGAGTTCAACATCCCATATGGCATCGATCAGGGGTGCTTCCATAGAGCGATTAGGATTTTTGCAACCCCAGTTAGCCAGATAATCAGCAACCGCATTTCCTTTTCTTCGAATATGAATCGGTATCATATACTAGATATTTCTAATCAATTGGCTAACTTCTTGGATAAGGCTTGATGTACGCCAACTACGAGTCACCTTATCCCATAGTGTGCCATGCTGTAACTTTTGGAGGACCCCTGTCACCATTGTAGAATCGCCTTCTACTATTAGCCTTTGATAATTTTCGCGGATAGCAATGAGAAGGCCTTGTTTAACTGCCATAAGTTCAGCCTCATTATTTGTGGCATATCCCAAATCGAAGGAAAAACACCAACAGACTGCCGCCTGAGAATTGCCAAAAATCCCACTTACTCCTGCTTGTCCAGGATTTCCTTTAGACGCACCATCGTAATTGAGCTTGAGGAAGCCTAGCTGAAGTGGTTTCCACTATTCCTCTATTGACTGACACGGTGGCTGATACTTCCATAAATTCTTATATAGCATCTGAGGCCTTAGATTTAAACATTCCAGTATCTGAGCTTCGAATCCATGAGTTTGCCAATCCTCCTCTGATCGGCATTCTACTAAGATTGTTTCCTGGATATTTTCAATCGAACGCTGCCAGATCTAATGCATGGGTTGCTCGATTGCATGAAAAACCCATTGATTCTATTCTTTCTAGATATTCCATAGAAGGAATCCAAATGAAATGTGCCAGGCTCTATTTAATACTTGAAAATGAAACTTTCCTTGTCTCCAGTTGTGGATTGTGTCTGTTATACTATGAGGATTTTTGTTTGTTTGTCGAAACAATTGCTCCAAATTCCTCCATAACTGCTGCACCATTGGACAATAATTCAGCAGATGCTCAGTTGTTTCAATCTCTGCATGACGTAAGTAACATCGAGAAGGTCCAAACATGCCACGTTTCTGTAAATTCTCCCAGGTCAAAATCTTGCAATGAATAACCAGCCATAAAAAGTATTCTACCTTCGGCCAATGTTTTAGGAGCCCAATTTTCTTCTAGATAGTTCTGGCAGCATGCTGCTCATGCTGGGCTTGAATAAAATAGCCCTCTTTGACCGTAAACAGTCCTTTGGGCAAATATCCCCACCTGAGAATATCAGAGCCTTGTACATACCGAATCTTTCTGGATTGGAGTTCTTTTGCAAAATTTTCCCATTGATATGTATCTGGAGCATCCTGCCAATGGTTTCTATCATTCCATGTTCGCCATAAAATGTTCTGATTTGGGCACCAATAATGATGAACCTATCTATAATTAGGTGTATTGGTGAATAAAAAGATCTCCCCCAAGTCAAGCCTACTAAACAATTTCTCCTGTTGTTGCCAAGAATCTTCCCAAAAGAGAGCTGTGTATCCTTCCTTGATTTCCTAAAATCTATGTGAATGAATTAAATGCCGATTTGTTGCCTCCAAATTCCAAATAGATGAGCCACGAGGAACAATATCTGCTTTCAATTGACCAGTGACTGTTCGGGGCATATCATATTTGGTCAGCCATATAGTCTTCCAAAGATCAGACCCTCCCTGGACCCACCTCCACCAGAGTTTTGCTCCGAGAACATTATTCAAAATAGATGGATCCCGCACTCCTAGTCCCCCAGTTGATTTTGGCTTGATAAGTTTATCCCAGCTGAGAAGGGCCCATTTCTTATTGGCTTGCGCGCCCTGCCATAGAAAGTTTTTAAACAAACTGACCAACCGATTACAGATCCCTTTCGGACATGCTCGAGCTAACAACTGATATAGAGGGGGGGATTGGAGAACTGATTTTAACATAATTAAATGCCCCAGAGCATTGAGGACTCTAAAAGCCCAATTTTGAATCCGTTTCTCCACACGAAGAATGATGTCCTACCAATCAACCATTCTAACTGGGCCCGAATTTAAAATCATACCCAAATATTTCATCGGCAAAGAACCAATTTGAAATCCTAAATTTCTAGCAAGAAAGTGTTGGACAACCAAATTACAGTTAAAGAAATATACATTAGATTTGTCGTTATTGATTTGAGTACCTGAGGCATCCATAAAGAGGTCTAATATCCGGATAATTTCCTTGCATTCCTTCACCGACGCCACACAAAATAAGAGAATATTGTCCACAAATTTCTGATGAGTCAAAGGAAGGTGGGGACCCCACAATTCTAAACCCTGCAACTTTCCTTCCGCAAGATGAGCCTTAATTAATCGGCCAAGTCCTTCTACAGCAATGATAAAAATAAAGGGAGATATAGGATCTCCCTGGCGAAGGCCTCGGGAACTATTGAATGGAGTCGAAGGGCTACCATTTAGTAAGATGGAATAATGAGGGGAGGAGATAAAGGAGCGCAACCATTGAATCCATCGATCATCGAATCCAAACGCACACAATATCTCAAGCAGATATTGCCAACTAATAGGATCATAAGCTTTGGACAAATCTAATTTGATTAACAAGCCTTTCCTTTTTTGCGATTTTAAAGTATCAATGGCTTCCTGGGCTACCACTATGCCATCTAAGATTTGTCGACCTTTTACAAAACTAGTCTGTTTCGGTGAAATCAACCGGGGCAACAGGGGTTTCAACCGATTAACCATAATGGTCGAAAGAATTTTATAAATAACATTACACAGATCTATGGGCCGAAAACCAACTGGAGTGTCTGCATTTTGCTGTTTCGGGATAAGAGTTAAAAAAAGTGGCATTTAAAGATGGGTAGACCATCTTATACCTTTGGGACTCTTCAACAACTTCTAAAATATCTTGACCCATAAACTTCCAGGAAGCTTTGAAAATCTCACCTGTAAAGCCATCTGGACTCGGAGCTTTATTCTTAGGCAAGTTGAGGACTACTTCTTCGACCTCCTGGAAACTGATCTCCCGAAGCAGGGTGAGATTCTGATCTCTGGTAACAACTCTAGGGATATGAGAAGTAATTTTATCAATAGTTGCTTGGCGTTGGGGTAGAGGTTCTGTAAGAAGGTCTTTAAAATGATTGGTCAGTTCATTTTCCATATCTACATGCTTTTTCAGTTGCTCCCCATTTGCAGCTTTTAGAGAGAAAATCCTATTGTGTTGACGCCTCTGTATCAATGTTTGGTGGAAAAACTTGGTGTTGTGTTCACCTTCCTTTAACCAATTGATCCTGTACTTCTGCTTCCATAAAATCTCTTCTTGCTTCCGATGCTCTTCTTGTTGACTATGGATATGACCTTCCTGGAAGGCTAATTCATCTGATCGACCATGTGAGATAATTATTTGCTGAATTTCTTTCATTTGATCTTGCAATCTGATTTGTTCTTCATGAATATTGCCAAATTCAAGATGATTCCAACGCTTAATTTCTATTTTTAGGTGCTTAAGGTGAAGCTGAAATGTGTGCATCTTATTCCGTCCTGTGGCCGGGTGGGAGGTCCACCAATTTTTAACCTTTTCTAGAAAGCCAGGATCGCGTAACCAAAAGAGTTCAAACCTAAATGGGCGATTAGGAAGACCTGCCTTAACATCAATCTCCAATCGAATCGGCCAATGATCAGACCCTATCGTTGGAAGGATAGTTGCTTCATAATAGATATCAAGGCTTACCAATGCTTCTGAGGCAAGGAAGCGGTCCAAACGGGATGCCACTTGATGCCGTTCACCCCTTCTATTGTTGCAAGTAAAGTGCCCATTCACCATCGGTATGTCACTAAGCGTAAGTCAGTTAATAACTCACGAAAAAGATCCATGTCTGGTTCTTCCTGTCTAATACCACCTTTTTTTCAGAGAGATTAAGAATCAAATTAAAGTCACCACCAAGGAGCCAATACTTTTCTTGGTGCATTGTACTAAGTGTTATAACATTGTGTAAAAACTCTACGCACTCTCCTGGAATTGGAGGTCCATAGACAGTTGATATAAGAATTCTTTCCTCAGAGCCAAGTAGCCTAAAATTTCCAGTTAGGATTCTGGGAAAGCCAATCCATCCATCTGCAATTACTTCAGTAGCATTCCAGAGAATCGCTAGTCCACCCGCCGTACCAATGGAATCAATTGCCATAACTTCATATTGCATTTTAAAAGATTGAATAATGGATTGAAGCTTCTTTCCAGATAATTTTGTTTCCTGCACTAACATAACCTGAGGTTTCTCTACCTTCAACCGATCCTTCAAATAGCGCTGCTTTCCTTTACTATTAAGACCTCTGATATTCGAGGAGAGTACCTTCATTAGGAACTTTTGGGTAGTTGCTGAAATACCGTTGTTAATGGTATGATCTTGCCGGTATTAATTAGCATTTATTCAACTAACTGAATAGATTCTTGCAGGGTCCAGCGGCCATGCTTTTTAGCAGGTTTTGATGAAGAAGGTGCCTTCTTGCCGGCTGTTTGCTCCATTTCTTGTACTTCTTTGCGGGCTTGCGCTGTCAAGTAATGCTCGAAAGTTTCCTTGTATAATTTTTTGTGATCAGCCAGAATAAAACGGTCATCCAAATTCTGCCATTCAAACATAAGTCTTTTTAAGATTTTCTCCTCAGCACTCAAATCCTCTTTATTTTGCTCCACCTCCATAGGGGCATGTTCTTACGAAGTAGTTTCTTCAATCGTCACTGTTTCCGGAACTGCCTTTCGTTTTGAGGCTTGGGATTTCGGAGGTACTGTAGTGGAGCCTTCAGCAGCACCATCATCAGTCACCTCAATCACCGATGGTTCACCTTCTTCCTGTAAAACCTCATATCTATTTTCAGTAATTCTTGGGCCAACTAGAATTGGCGTGGGGGTCGGGGTAGAGCTGCCAGTCCCCATTCTATTGGATTGCTTCCTATTTGTAATTGTAACAAAACCCTCCTCATTTTGGCGAGGTTGATCATATGAACCATTCGCACGATATGGTTGAGGCTCTGAGACATTAAGAGGGCAGGATTTATACAAATGCCCATATTCATGACATCGCCAGCAACGAAAAGGGATATGTTCATAGTCTAGGAGCTGAAGCTAGATTTTACCTTCATACTCCAGTTCAATCATTTCAGGTAGAGGTTCAGAGATATTCATATAAATACAAATGCATGCCAAATATGTATATAGTCCACGAGAAGTGGACTCTGCTATTTTAACAAAATTTCCCAAAGAATTTCCTATTTCTTCCAGGATTTCTGGATCCCAGAAATCCATAGGAAGGCCAAACAAGCAAACCCAAACAGGCGCTGCCAAAAATTTCTCTTGTTCTAGGTTGTAACATTCTTCCCATTATCTGAGAAAAATCCCTGCAGTGTTATAAAAATATGGCCCTCCCTAAAAAATTCGTTCTTTATCGAGTAAATTAGTAAAAATAACTGTGAAAAATCCTTTGGCCCCAAATTTGAGATCAATATGACCCTTGGGCTGCCATTTTATTTGAATCCATTTTAACAAATCCTTTTCTGTCCGCCAAATACTAATGAACTTACAAATTAAGGCATGGTTCTTCATGTATCCTCTGTACTCATCCAGCTTAGAGACTGGGATAACGAACCTGGGTTTTTTGACTGCTCATGGAAAGCACTGCCCTTTCGTTCTGGCTTGCCATTCTGCACCTAAGACAGGAGCCGTCCATGATTGAACAGTCACAGATGGAGGCTGACGCGATAGGTGATCCCTGCTCGTCAAATTATGGTAGGAGGGTGGCAACCCTCCTCCCGAGGAAGCTGCCATGGCATGGCCAAACAACAAGCGCTACTGAAACCTTCGAAACCCTACAAACCCTAACAATCATACTGTTGTTTTCTTGGAATCGTGCACACAACTCTCATGGAAGCCGGTTGATAAATGAGTTTATTTTGGAATAAGATTTTTAAATAGTTAATTTAATGGTGAATAATTATTACATGGATGATAGGATTTAAATTCCATAAAATATGTTGCAATATTTTTTATAATAGCCATAAATTAAAAAGTGAGATTTATTTTCAAAGTATTGACATTGTTGCTTTTGTTTTAATTAAAATGATTAATTAAAAAATATATATATGAACATGTGTCATATGAATAAGATTTATGGGTATCAAATACCCCTAGTAAAGTGGAGATGGATCTATATGGTTAAGAATCTTGTGATATATATATATATATATATATATATAACTTTAATAATCAGTGTTTTGATATCTATTTATATTTACCAACTATTTAATTTATACGAATAAGTAAGTAGTTATTTGAACTTTCTCTTATTGTAATGTAGTTATCTATCTTGTATACATCAACCAAACACATTTAAAAAATCATTTTATGTTGCACATTTGATATATTATAAAATGAAGTAACCCTTAAAATATGTTTTTATTAATTCACCTTTTCACTTACTATAGGTTTGGAATAAGAGCATTTGAGTTTTTTTTCTATTTAGTTTGTTGTTTGATCCATGAAATTTGGTATCAAATTTAACAATATTTTGTTTCCTCATTTAAATTGAATATTGTATTATTTTTGCTAAAGGTTTTTGGCATCTTTAGCACTGAGTGAAATTTTCAAGATTAACTAATGACTAGTTAAATATATTGTATAATAATTTTGAAATAATCTTGTTATATTGTTGAGAGCTACATATTAAGAAATATAAGGGTTTCTTTAGTTCTCAAACTAGTCCTTTCTAATTTGGAAAAAGGTTTCTAGAATTTTAATTTAATTATCAATAAGTAATAGGTAGATCATATGGATTTAACTTCTTCTAATATTCTAGAATATTCTTAGTAATAGCTAAATCAAGGGTTGATCTTTATCTCAAAGATAGTTCTTCCCTTTCTACTAGTTTAATTAAATTTACTTTTTCTCAAAAATAATTATATGAACATGAGTTATGGTTTGTTGGGGCATGTAGTATGAGTAAGTCATGGTATTGGTGAATGCTAATGTAACAGAGCCATTTCACAACTTTAAGATATGTGTTGTAAAGTAGAGGTGAATCTCCATAATTAAAAATTTTGTTAAAAAAATTTTAGATGTAAAATATTTAATATTTTTATAATTAATAGTAATACTAATTAAGATTAAATTCTAGTTTAATTAATTTTTAATATATATATTTTTTAATTTTGTAATATAAAATGTATGATAAAGTCAATATTTTGATGCTTATCAATATTTATCATTTATTTTATTTATATAATTACTCTAATCATAATTGATAATAAGTTAATTTTAAAATAATAATAATAATAATAAAATATATTAGTTCAATAATAATTTTATTTACGAATTTGAAATTGCATTGAATTATTAGAAGATAGAAATAGAGATATCCGAGTGTATGTTGTAAAATTGTATTTGGTAAAGTTGTAAGAAGTAAAAAGCCATAATATCATCCTATTAAGATGTAATAAATCAAATAAAACTTGTATAAAATAAAAGAAAATATAAATATAAAAATAAAAAATAAAATAAAATAATTATGAGAAAAAATATATATATATATATAAAAGAAAATAAAAATCTAAAATCTAAATAATAATAATAATAATAAAACTCAAACACAAGTAAAGTTAAGTAAAACTAAGAAAATAAAATAAAAATAATAAATAAAATAAAATATTTATGAAGAAAATAAAAATCTAAAATCTAAAAAATAATAAAATATTTGTTTCTTAAATATATTTAAAAATGAAATTCCAAAAATGATATTAAATCTCAAACACAACAAGTAAAGTAAAAAAAATTAACATAAGAAATTATCAACAAAATTACTATGACATGGAGGTATCACATCATCATTCGCATATTATTTAATGTCAAATTTAGGTGAATCCTGATGATTTGTGTTTACCACCATAACATGAGAGCGCAAAATTTGGCCATATGGGGCCTCATCTGGTTTGCTACTCACTTATATTTGGATAAAATTTGGGTTTTTGGTGACTCATAGGTTTTCTTGAACCATCTCATGAAAGGTACATCACTCAACCTAGGGTACCTCATAGCATGGTCGGAAAGAATAAAAGACCTCCGCACATCTCTTTTGAACATAATCTTCAAGCATATCTAC
This sequence comes from Pinus albicaulis, assembly GCA_034641835.2. Taxonomy (NCBI): domain Eukaryota; kingdom Viridiplantae; phylum Streptophyta; class Pinopsida; order Pinales; family Pinaceae; genus Pinus; species Pinus albicaulis. Next base: position 997,246,116 of record CM076571.1, read on the forward strand.
AGAGAAAAAAATACACAAGCTAATAGATTGACAAAAAAGAGGACTCCAAGGAATTTTTGGGTAGATGCACTATGAGCTACATGATTCCACAGGACTTGGAGCGAGAGGGAAAGTTAATTTTTCCTGATCAGACAGTTGTGGAGATGGATCCACCTCATTTTGATGTTTTTGTTAGCACAAGGAGGAAGAAAAGGAACTACTCTACGTTTCTAGTAGATATGGAAGAATGTCCAAAGGACATTTTGAGGAAATTGATACAGGATCGTAAAAGGAAGGCACTAAGTTAACACCAAGTTAACAAATAGTTATGATACAACAGAGTAATTTTGTTTATAAAGTTTTAATGATTGATGACAATTCTTAATGTAAATTTTTGAACGGACAAGTGATCTTGAACTTTTAGATATGAATCTACATGTAATGTCGTTGAAACATTTTGTAGAAAGATACGAAGTATATTTCACTGGTACATTAATATAAACTAGGAATTTTTTCTCACTGAAAAAAAAGTGCTGCATGCAGTTGGTAGTCGCTGCTGGTAATGTGGTAATGTTGTTTCTTCTAGGTTGGTTTCAAAGTAAAGGCTTACTGGTGAAATGGCTCCATGGCCCCACTCAACCGATTAATCATTAATTTTTCTATTCATGGTGCTTCGTTCGTGATTCATAGTACAACTTTTTTAATACCCTTGATGCTTCAATGCGTAACTATAGCACCAATATCGATGTACAGTGACTCTGCATTGCAATACTTCATATATATATCTGTGTGTGTGTGTGTGTTATAAGGCTTTTGAAAAAATGGATGATAGTGTCATGTAGGGGCATGATGTTCCTTTTGTGTTAAATTATGGCCATTATAGGGTCTCGTAGGCGTAAAATACTTTTGAAACAAATGGATGATAATGTCCTGTAATGAGATGATGTTTCCTGTCTTAACTATGGCTATTCTAGGGTCTTGTGGGTGTAATCTAGTGGAGTAGAAGTTTCCTTGAAGGTGGGATCCTGTTCATTATATATTTGATAGACTCATTAATTATTGCAACCATAATGTCAACATAATGACCACAACGTTGATGGATTTATAGTTAAAATAAATTCATGATTATGGTAGGGGTGAGCCGTAGATTTGACTTTCATATGGGTTAGTTCATTGTAATGTAAATGTGAAGGTTGTGATGACTAGTTGTGTTTGGAGGTCTACCCTAGTCCTTTCCATGTTAATTGTGTACAATTACAATTAACATGTCGAAATGAACTCCATAGATGATTGTAATATAAATGTGAAGGTTGTGATGACTAGTTGCGTTTGGAGGTCTCCACTAGTCCTTTCTGTGTTAATCGAGTACAATTACTTTAACGTGTTGAAATGAACTCCATAGAGGTTGATGGCATTAGCTCTATAACAATATTGTTACTAACCTCTCGGTATTCTAATTTATGGTGGGATTTTGGCATGAGGTGTTTCCCATGGCATCACAGTCAAACTTACTTCCCATGTTACAAACATAGATTTGATAGTAATTGAAAGCACTCAAATACGAGTTGCATAAGTTTCAAGGATTGGAAAATACCTTGTTCCATGGTGCTAAAAAACCATAAAATATATGTCTCTCCGGTCGATCACATGGAGTTGGAGGCATAGGTTACATTACCATAATACAGCGGGGACCTTTCCCTTGTTGAACCGACACATCAAGAAGTTGAACCATCGAGGAATGGTCGTTTATCAAGTAATTTATAAATTATGATATGTTCATTTATTTAACTAAATAGCAATGACATGACCACACATTCGATAACTAAATATGTCCACTTGTCCATAATCTGTCACTTGTTCATAATGTGATAAGAAATTAGAACGACATGCATGTAATGGAGGATGAATATGTGGGTTTTTAAGCTTTCTTTCTTCAAGTAGGGGGCTATGAGATCTTAAGTGCTTGTTTCAACGGAAAGAGAATCTAAATTCAACCAGTTTTTTATAACAAACAAGGATTATGCCAAGTAACTAGGGGCATATAGTAATTTGGTAGAGGTAGAGGACTCTGTAAGGCATAGATTAATTTAGCAGGGGTAGATAGTAATTTAGCAAAGGCCACCAAGCTTCCATCTCCTCACTCTAGTAACAAATGTCTGCAGTTAAACTTGTAACAGATTGAATGTCTGCATTCCAACCAGTAACGGAATGAATTTTGGTTTTCAAACTCATGTGGTGATCATTTTTTAAGGAGCTTTCCGGATTATCCACATTGATAGAGAACGATTGTCAACACAAGGGGATAAAATCCAATCCATTTAATAGAACATAAAGGAGATCAATTGGGATCATGCATTATTGAAAAGCTACCTTATTGAAATCTTGGAATGGCTTCTTCTCTTTCCCAACCACCAAACAGATGGGCTGGTGGAAAGTGCGGACTGTTAATTGATCTCGTCGAAAGTGAAGATTGTTCATTGCTCTACTCTGCCTCTTCCCCATGGTTGATCTACTTCCATAATGGAGTAGGAAAAATAGGTGAATGGAAAGCATATATTATTTCTGCTCTGATTTTGACGGGTCTCTACTTTTTCGTTTCTCTGCTATGTTGGTGAGATTTTGCAATGGGTCTCTACTTTTGCATTTCTCTGATATGTTGCTCTGATTTTGCATTGTGTCCCTGTTTTTGTGTTTCTCTTCTCTCCTTTTCCGTTTACTCTCTCTGATATGCTTGTTGCAATGGATGTCCACTTTTTCGTTTATTTTTTTCGATATTATTTTTTAAATGGATATCTGCTTTCTTGCTATGAATTTTTGTTTTTTCGTTTATTGTCTCCTCTTTTTTGCGTGGATTTTCTCGGTTGGTGACATGTCATAAGACCTATTACACGTATTTCCAAAAGTTAGTTGTATTGCTTAGAAGGCAGCAAGATCTAACCCATGATTGTTCTGAGATGCAAATTGGCGTGGTGATAATGCCATAAATCAATCCACGATTATGGCAACAATGATCATGACTATCCCACATGATTCCATTTTTACAACATCATTTATATGCTCTACATGTGCTCCCCATGTGATTTATGGGCGTTATTGTCAATATGTCGAAGGGGACAAGGGGATTTCTTTGGAATAAATTGATGAGCAGGCCATTTTGATTCCAATTTCATTTTCTATGTCATTTAGACGAACGTAATTATTTTCATTATGTTTTTCATTCTTTTAAAAATCGTGCATTACATTACAATTTAGATTAATACAATGATTTATTGCAATACAAGACTAGTCTACAGGTGAGAATAGTCCCTAGGTTCCATATATGTAGAGGTCTAGGGTTGAAGGTATAGAGATCGCTCTTTCAATCCACTATAGGAAGGAGCTTACCAGTCGAAAACACAAGGCGTGAAGCCCCATTAACCCATAAGTTGAAACAACATAGCTGAAAACTTTGCCCACACACTACAGAGCAGGAACCTGGTAATTATATCTCGCATATAGACCTGGTTCACAGAGAAGGAGAATTGTCAAAAGAGGAGTCCTGGTCAAAAAGGGAATAAGCATATTGTAGAGGCCCAACAGACCAAGAAGATGATTTGAAAGATGGGTCTAGTTAAACCACTATATGAATGAGCTCTATTGCTAGTTATGGCTATGGCGATTGATCTATTAGGTATGTCGCATGCTATAGCTATTGATCGTGCTATTGATATGTTATAATTCTGAGCAACCTTAAAATAATTTTGATAGTTTTCATTGCATCACCACCTAGCGAAGCCCAAAAAGTATGCATCACAACCTACCCAGGTCAGGAAAAGAAGAATAAATGATCATACTACAAATAAAGAAATAGTAATTAGATGATAATGGATGTTAGTTTTGAATAATAATAGTCGTTGTAGGAAATCCATTCCACTTGCTTCTATTTCAACTTCAACAATTCTAATTTTTCCTGTTCCACTTGCATCTCTTATAATCTCATAGACATAAGCTAAAATAGCACTAAGATCATCCTTTGTCAAAGCAGCAGTAGGTTCATATCCATACTTCGTTTATACTTTTTATCCAATATATCCTATATTAACAGTTTATCCAATATATCCTATATTAGCTGTTTATCCAATACTAGTAAATGTGAATTTAGATCTTGTTGTTTATTCAGTGATAGTAAAATAATAAAGATAGGAGTAGAGAAAGGAAAGGAAACATTGTTAAATGGAGGTGGAATTATTTCCTATGGAATACGTTCAACATTAAAATTTAATGTTGTTTAATTTCAGTAGTTTAAACTAAATATTTATGTAATTTTCTGTAAAGTTTCTTTCAAATATTTGGAAATAGCATATAATTGTCTGTAAATTTTCTTTCAGTATAATTTTAAAATTTTCAATTTCAAAATGATGTGGAAATAAAATTCTATTTATCTCTTACACATACATGTATGTAACCATATCTCTGTAACCATATCAACAAGGAATCCTCTGTTAGAGCATAGAGAAAAACCACATAGGCATGAGGGTATTTGTTCCCAAAAGATGTCAAGAATTTATGTTAGTGAGATTTGAATAGTAGAAATCTTTGTAATCTACCCAGGCCATATTATAATCATGCTCTACTGGAATACATGTCACATCAATTTCCCCAGGAAAAGTCGTATAACTAGATTTTGTCCCAGAAAAGTAGGAAAAGTAACACGATAACCAATAGATCGTGAAAGAGAAACATTTTCTCATGCAAAGTTCAACTCAAAAAATAAGATGTCATCCAATTCTTGCTATCTTTGATGCTGGTTCAACTGAATTAGCTGGTTATTAATCAACTTTGACAACTTGTCCTCTCCCTCTCCCTTATGGTCGAGCGTGAAGGTTCTTATAATGTTCGTCGACAGATAAATCCTACCTCTACTTGGGAAGGACATTCTATGGGAAGGATGTTCTATGTATACATGGAATCTTGGATTTAATACTCATGCATTGCTGGATTTAATACTCATGGATTAAGAGAATTCAATTTTTATAAGGAAGCTCCAAATAATGAAACAATTTGTTGTTGAGGTACAACATAAAGCACAGGGGAATGAAGAAGTGGCTCTCAGAGCCATGTTGGGCTCTTCCTAGTCACTGCAGCATATGAAAGTGGTTCTCAGAGCCATGTTGGCCTCTTCCTGGTCACTGCAACATCTCTAGGATTCCTAGTCTTAGAGCCATGTTGGCCTCTTCCTGGCCTCTTCCTAGTCACTGCAACATCTCTAGGATTCCTGGTCTCAAATCCATGATGGCCTCTTCCTGGCCTCTTCCTGGTAACTCCAACATCTTTAGGCACATCCACAGGCTCTCTTGGCTCTATAGTCTTATCCGAACAAACTTCTGGTGTTTTTTACTTCTGGTGTTATTTTGTTTTGGGACTAATGAATCTTACTCGCCAATAAGGTGCTTTAATGATAATCTTCCTCTTCGATACTGGTAAGTATTTTGTCATACTGGTAAGTATCATGTCTATATAGCACTTAAGATGATTGTCTTCAGTACACATTGAACAAATAATCCTTTGCAATATGGTTCCTATGGGGCTCAGGGACGTTACGCACTAAGAAAGGGTGGTAAGATGGTTGACAACAAACAACTCTGGCAAGTTTAAACAACTCTGGAAAGTTTAGGACAGTTGTTGGAGTTGGGTAGAGCAATGGAAACTGTTGCATGTGGATAAAAGCAGTGTTGCATGTGAATAAAGTAGTGGCAACCTTAAACAGTAGATGTAAAAAAAATAATTTGAGAAATGTAAATGTATTATTATGCGAGAAACATTAAATGTGATGGAGTAATGCTAACTCCACACTAACAGTAGCTCAATTTTTACGTGAAAACTCAATGAAATTGAAAATTTATATCTAAGTTTTAGTGATTTATACCTCTTGGTCCGACAATAAAACATGGAAGCTCAAACTTTGGATAAATGTTTTTTTATGGAATGATTGTCCTAAAACATTGGTTAAAACGGTGAATACATTGGTTGGTCAACACAAATAAATACAACGTCAATGCGTCAAGTGATCGTTATAGTCCCTACTTGCCTGAGGCGGGGAATAATAAAGAATTGTTTATTTTGAACTTTATATTTTTTTGATGTTAATATGAAGTTTTATATTCAAAAAGAAATATCGTATTTATATTTTGATAATGGAAAAATAATAAATTATAATATTTAAATGATATATTTAATAAAAATAATTATAATTGTTAATATAATTTAATATGAATTTATTTAATTTAATTTTTTAATATTCTTTTATTACTTTTAAATTTTATTAATTAAAAAAAATTATAAAATTTAGAACTTAAAATAAAAAAAATATAAAAAAATAAAAAGTATTCAAAAATTTATATTTTAAAATATAGCTTCATTTTTTCTATCTTAATATGTTTTTTGTAAATTGAATTTTATTATATCATAAACAAATATTATATAGGGAAGTAATACACTTCAAAATGCTCCTTATGTTTAGTGTAATACACTAGAATTGTTTAAGGGTTTTTATTTTTTCCTTATTCTCTTAAATACATATACTTACATCATAGAGTACCTACTTTATAGAGTTACTAAACATAGTACTTACTTTACAGAGTTATGGATTATAATAAGAGATAAATACATATACCTACTTCAGAGAGTACCTATTTTACAGAGTTATTGATTACAATAAGAGGCAAAGCCATTTTTTAGGCAAACCCATCTTTTTTAGGTAAACCCAGTTTTTTCTTGAAAGCTCCATCGCTACCATCTCAGCATAGCACGAGATACCTTTATATCTTTATACAATTTGAGTGGTCAGACTCGTGGGAGCACTTCTACCCACTAATGACGTGGTTAGACTCGTGGGAGCACTTCTACCCACTAATCATGTCAATCACGGACATGATTAAAGTTGATACACCTTCATTCTCCTTTATAGGGGTTTTTTTCCTTAAATCGGGGGTGAGGTGAATCCATAGATGGCTACACTAGATCTTGAGAAGTTGAAGTGTTAGTAGTTGTATTCTGCTATTGAGATTGGTGCTTCTTATGGCTTGCCAAATTAAATTTACATTATATCTTGTCTTCTCATACCTCCAACAATGATTTTATTCTCTTTGATCCAAGGAACTAGACATCCATTTTAAGACACAACATGCATTCTGAAGATTCCCTAGTTGCTGACAAATTCTACCTCTAAAAGTAGTCTTTTTTTAATCCAAAGATGGAATATAATCCTTTCTATCCCCTTTAAAATTCTTTTATCTATAATTCCTTTGCTTAATTCCAATTGCATACAAATGTAGACTAATGAGATGAATCCATTTTTGAGTCTTTCACTTTCAATTTTAACGAAACAACTTAATTCCAATTTCATACAAATGTAGACTAATGAGATGAATCCATTTTCGAGTCTTTCACTTTCAATTTTAACGAAACAACTTAATGTCTTTCCAATAACTTCATAGAAAGGGTGTTGAACTCTAGAAATCATCGCTCAATTAGAAGAACTTCACGACCCCATAGCCAGGGTCCTTCGTCGAAAACCTTATTTTGATATTCAAGGCCTTCGAAAACCTTCGAAAACCTTCTTTTGATATTCAAGGCCCTTGAAGACAACCAAAAAATTTCCTTTGGAATAAAATAGCAGAGATATAGGCTCTTGGTCCAATTCTAATGAACCCAAGCTTGAAAGGCGGTTGTCAAGGACCCAAATCCCCGAGTCGACAAATAAGCACACATCATTGATAATCTATAATCTTGGTCTCATAGTAAAAAAACATGTTTATCTGAAGCATTGGGGGTGACCACTAAATGCTCCACCACAAAATTTGGTCCTAAGAGAGCCTTAGAGGACTCATAGCTGGAACTTAAGTAAGAGAGCCTTAGAGAGCTCATAGTTGGAACTTGGCTTAAGGGCAGCTTTAAATGACAAGGGTTTTGATGTTGAGGATGGACCATTTCCCTCACCACATCCAATCAAATCTGAAATGGGAAAAAACTGGAATCCTTCGTGATGCCATAATCTTTGAATTCATTAGTTGAAATTAATTTCCTACCCTTGAAAAGGAGTCTCATCACCCTATGGGGATTCTTGTTTGCTTGTGAATATTATCTAATTTCTCAATATTATTTTTAGAGAGTGTTTTAATTTATGACATACTAATTTCATTTGACATGTCTTTATCTTTACATGGGAAAATCGTGGTTGGTTATGGATTTATATGTCTCGTGAGTAGAATTGAAATTTTATAAAAACATTAATCATACATAAAAATAATTATACATAGAAATATATGTGGTTTAAAGATAGAAAAGATATATTATTTGTAAAATTAATTAGTTTAATAATTCTTTCAATAAATATTAATTTAGAAATTATTATTGGAGAAAAAACTCAAAGTTAACTAATTCCAAAAATCTCATACAAAATAGAAACAAACTATTTTTTGACCAAAGCCTTCAAGCAAGCCTTATCAGTGCCTTTGGTCCTTAGAGAGTGAATGGCTGCCTTTGGCCCTTTGTAGTAAGGCTCTCTAGTAAGGCTTTCTAATAAGAATGGTTGCCTTGTAGTAAGGCTCTCTAGTAAGCTTATATCCTTCCCTCTTTAGTGCCGAAGGCCCTTAGAGAGTTAAAGGCCAGCTCTCATAAAGAAATCAATCTCTCATAAGGTGTCGAAGGCCATCTATGGTGGCGTTCTACTTGGGCCTTCATCCATATAACATCACTGGTGTTTTATCGCCCATCATACGGGGCAAGAATATTCCGTTTTATAGAGAGAAAAGGTACGGTTCTCCCCCTATAGGTCCGGTAGGCCCGGTAGTGTAGTTTTCTACCGATGTTTTCTCACCCATAATACGGGGCAAGAATATTCCGTTTTATAGAGAACAAAGGTATGGTTCTCACTCCCCCCTGTTTAAGTTTCGGCGAAGCGCCTTAATGCAAATAACTTCAACCAACAAACTCCCTTCGGCGAGAATACACCCCGGCTCTTACTAGAGAGCCTTGAAAAGTGTAGGAAGCTCTCTAACTTCTCTCTTTCCTTGTTTTGAATATTTAATTTTATTTGTTTTTAAGTTGTCTTACGCTTTTTTTAATTGATATTTCATTAATTTTTTTAAGTTATTAAACTCTTTCTTTAATTTTTCAAATTAGAGTCTCGGAATTTTCTTAAATGATTTAAATAACTCAAGTAACCTAAATTTATATATTTTTTAATTTGTAATGAGATTTAAAAAAATCAATGGAAATTTCTTAAATGATTTAAATAACTCAAGTAACCTAAATTTATATTTTTTTATTTGTAATGAGATTTAAAAAAAATCAATGGAAATTTCTTAAATGATTTAAATAGCTCAAGTAACCTAAATTTATATTTTTTAGTTTGTAATGAGATTTTAAAAAAATCAAAACATTTTAAATTTATATTTTTTATTCGTAATGAGATTTAAAAAAAAATCAAAGCATTTTAGCTGGAGTGATTTGATTTGGTAAAAAAAAAATGGTACTTGGATATGTGAAGATGCGTTGTAACAAATCTATTAATAACATTTATGAAATAATTGATAGTAAACTGTTCAAAATTATAAAGTCTCCAAAAATTAGCATTCATATTTTAAAATATATAAAATGGTGAGTAATTGATAGTAAATTGTTCAAAACTATAAATTCTCTAACAATTATCATTTATATTTAAAAATCAATTAAAAATTCTCATTCATATTTAAAAATAAATAAAAAGGTGAGAAAAAACAACTAATATTTCAAAAATTTAAAATAATCACTTTATCCAACTCTACCTTTTCCATCCATGCTCAACAAAATTTGAGAGATTTTCAGATATAACCCTACAGCTAAACACTTATCATTAACTTATCATTAGGTGCCCTCAACACACGAGCTGTGCTTAATAATGGTTTCATGGTACTTTCAAGTAAACAACACATAGGAGCGTTCACCCTAATAATAAACGTTATGTTCCTAAGAAAACCTTTATGGGGATCAACAAAAATCTTTCCAAAAAGTTAAGGATGAGGAAAATCTCACTAAATACGTATTGCAAACCATAGTTACCAAATTACCCTGTATGGGAGGAAAAAATATGGAAATTTGAGAATTTGATTCGTAAATCGAATAATTCAATGAAAATTCGATTCGGTTCATGGTAGTTTTGTTTGGATGATAGAAATTCATGGGATTGGGTTCAAGTAGCTTAGTTTGGATGATAGAAATTTCTATTCGATTTAGGGTAGCTTCGTTTGGATGATAGAAATTTTTGGGATTCGGTTTAGGTATCTTAGTTTAGATGATAGAAATTTTGTTGGAGATAAATCCAATTGCCAATCTGTGGCAAAGAGGATAAAAACTTCAATTTTGAATTGAAACTAAAGGACACAGCAGTAGATATTTTTTGTTTGGATTTTCACTCAACTTGTGCATTGAATTTTTGTGTCTAATTCTCCCGCAAAGACTTCTTTTCTTTACACGGCCGTAGCCCTCCTGATTTTCCAAAATTGTGTTTGAACCACACGCAAACCTCGCCATTAATTCTACGCACCTAACCGCATTTAAAAGCCGCACAATTCTTTTTAAATTCAAACCTCCCACGTCATTTTGGTGGACCCTGCCAGTCCACGTCAACCAACTGTGACCAATGGGCGCTTATCGCATGCCCTGGAGTCTACATCATCGGCCATCCGAACCCACGCAATGGATGGACCCCGCTAACACCATTTCAACCATTCGTAGCCAATCAAATGTTTTTCGCACTGTTTCTCGTCTATGTCAGCAACTCGTCGCAACCGCATGATAGCACGACCCCACCATCTGTCACTCATCTCCATTGACCAGTTGCGCATCGTCGCAAGGTTTTCAAGTCCACTCAGTCGGCACATTAAACGATGCGATAAACTATTGCATTTCTTCTCCCGTTCACTTATCTCACCATCCGGTGCTGATGTCATCGGGCGTGCAAATCCTTGTGATATCCCATCACGATGTATTTTATAATATTTTATGGTTTGTAATGGTCGTGATATAATTTCATTTTTCATATAGTTTTATTTCATATAAGTTTTTCAGACTTAGGTTAATATTTCATATATATGTGTTTTAACCATATATATGTTTACAATACATAAGATAGAGAAATAGAATGTAATTTTGTGGATGCCGAGAATGTGAGAGTAGTAGATAGTGTGCGAAATAGAGCAGAGGAGCAGACTCATTTTGAAAAATCTAGAAGAGCAATTCTGAAGAGAGAAAAGAAAATTTGTAATAGATGAAAGGCATATGAATGAAAGATAGTTTATATTTTTTTCTCCACTATGTATGATTTGTTTTTATGCTCCATCTACAAGTATTCTTTTTGTTGCTCTTAGTGTGTTTAGAAGAAGAATTTTGTTTCCTCTGTTGTTAAGGAATACTCAGAAATTCTGACATGGTATCAGAGCTAGTCCAAGCTCTCAGCAATTGCTGAAGAAGTTGAAGGAAGAAGAATATTATTGAAGCATTTATCCAACAGAGTGAAGGGTTCAGCAAGTCAGTGAGAAAGTTTTATTTAAGTTAAAAATTCAAGTTTTGTATAGTTCTGCATAGAAAAAGAATAGAAGGAACTAGAACAAACATGAGTATGGGAAATACTCAAGTCCCAAATTTCAATGGGAAGAATTATGATCATTGCGCAATCACAATGAGAGCCCTGCTTGCATCTCAAGCTTTATGGGAAATGGTTGAAGATGGATTTGAAGAACCAGCTACTGCAAATGAGTTTAATGCCTTAACACGGGAATAAAAAGATATGCTGAAGAGTAATAAGAAGAATGACTCAAAAGCCCTCTTCTATCTCTGTCAAGCAGTGCAGGAAAGAATATTTCCAAGAATTGCAGCAGAAAAGAAGTCTAAGGAGGCATGGGATACCCTCCAGATAGCCTATCAAGGTATGGAGAAAGTAAAGACAACAAATATTCAAGTAATGAGAAGATATTTTGAAGTTATTTTCATGAAAGAGTCTGATAGCTTAGACTCATTGTTCACATAGTTGATTGGGTTGGTTACCCAAATGAGATCTCATGGAAAGACAGTAGAAGAAAGAAGAATAGTGGAGAAAGTATTGAGGAGCTTACCCTCAAGATTCAATGTGATATTCAGTACCATTGAAGAGACAAAGGATCTCTTAAGGTTTACAGTTGATGATCTTCATGAATCCTTGATGACACATGAGGAATGGTTGAACAGAACATCAAACTCATATTTAAAACATGCCTTCAAGACCCAATGTCCTTTGGAAGAGGAAGAGGTCAAAGCAGATCAAACTACAGAGGAAGAGGTAGAGGCAGAAACCATAACAGAGGAGGAAGAAGTAGCCTTGCAAGTACAAGTGGAAGGGGGTTGCAACCAAAATTAGAATTAGAGTCAAGGAAACATCCAACAAGGTGGAAAAAATCAAGCACCTGGACAAAGGTATGATAAATCCCAAGTCCAATGTTATTACTGTAAGAAGTATGGCCACCATTCCAATGAATGTAGAAAGAAACAGAATGACATGGGTAACAGACCCGGTGCCAACTTTACTAAAGAAACTCAGAGTCAACAAAATTTGATTATAGCATGTAATATGGTTGAAGAGAAGAATGAAGATATATGGTTTATAGATTCAGGATGTAGCAACCATATGACTAGAAACATCTCTATGTTTTCCATGTTGGATGAAAATGTGAAGTCTCAAGTAACATTAGGAACATACATGAAAGTCTTTGTCATGGAGAAAGGTAGAGTGAGTGTTTTGACAATAAAAGAGAAAGGAAATCCATATTAGATGTATACTATGTACCTAGTATGAAGTGTAACCTTTTGAACATTGGACAACTCATTCAAAAAGGCTACAATGTATTATTTAAAGATGATGTATGTACCATCATGGACATACCACCAAGAAATCAAAATATTTCACAAGTGAAGATGACAAGAAATATAATTTTTTCTCTCAAGATGAGAGTAGATTTGAAGAAAGGAGTTGCAATGGTGGTCGTAACACAAGAGACATTCCAAAAGGAAGTAAAATATGAAAACTAGTTATGGCATTTGAGATTTGGACATCTCAACTTTGGAGGCCTAAATTTGTTGCACATAAAAGGTATGGTAAAGGGATTACCATTGATTGAAAAACCAGATAGCCTTTGTGAAGGTTGCACCTTGGGCAAACAATAAAAAGAAAGCTTTCCATCAGGAAAGAGCATATGGGAAAAAACACCCTTAGAAATAGTCCATTTTGATTTGTGTGGTCTAATGAAAACACCATCATTAGCAGGCAGCCACTATATGCTGACCTTTATTGATGATTATATAAGAAAAACATGGGTGTATTTCTTGAAGTTGAAGAGTGAAGTATTTGAGAAGTTTTTCCACTTTAAAGCTCTTGTTGAGAATCAAAGTGAGAAGCACATAAAAGTTCTCAAAACTGATAGCGGACGAGAATATATCTCCAAATATTTCTTGTGTTTTTGAAGAGAAAATGGAATTTACAAGCAATTTACAGCAAGGTATACACCACAAGAAAATGGATTTGCTGAAAGAAAAAATAGAACCATCATGGATACGGTAAGAAGTATGTTGAAGGCAAAACATTTTCCAAATGAATATTGGGCTGACGTTGTACATTGTGCAGCATGTGTCTTGAATAGATTCCTAACAAAGAGTGTGATGAAAAAAGTTCCGGAAGAAGCATGGAGTGGCATAAAACAATTTGTCATCCACATGAGATTATTTGGATGTGTGGCTTATGCACATATTCCAGATTAGCTAAGGAAGAAGTTGGATAGTAAGGGGGATAAGTGCATATTTTTTGGATACAATGATGAATCAAAGACCTAAAGATTGTATAACTCATCGACAAAGAAGTTTATGATCAGCAAAGATGTGCAGTTTATTGAGGAAGAAGCTTAGGATGGAAGCATTAAGAAAAAAGTGAATGTAAAGAAATATATGTCTCAAGAAGATTATGAGGAATAAATGGTTGAATGAAATCTCTCGTTGATAACACCTCCTCCACCAACACAAGCACAACAAGGAACACCTCAAGAATGTATGAGAACACCCTTGAAAAGTGATGACAATGCTTCTCTAAGCACATCACAAGGAGAAGATTTGAGTGCTTCTACAAGCACAAGTTCAAGAAGTGAAAGAGAAACCAGATTCAGAATTCTAAATGAAATCTATTGTCACATCTCCCTTTCTCGTCCAAAAAATTTTATTTTTTTTCGCAGGTGTAATTTAACTTGGTTCATCTTTACTTTTACACTGTCATATTCCTCCTTTGGTGAAGAGACATAAAATTTAATAATAACCCTCTATCACGGTGAAAATGTTAACTACATACATTTATCATTGTGGTTCATCCCTTTTTTTCTTGTTCCTAGGAGCAATTAATCATATGATCATCCTCATATAGTACCTTTACACCATGTTTTCCCATTTTAATTAGCCATTGAATTTTATATACGATTTAGTCGAGGTATTGAACTTTGTACATTATAACATCGACCCTCTCATTTTATTGTTAAAATCAAATGGGATCGAAACCCTAAATTGACCTTGTCATCATTTACCATAGGTCGACGTTGGCCCAAGCCACGTCTTACTCCACTTGATACGCTGGCATTTTATTCGTAAATGACTGATATTGTTTGGACCCATAGGGTAGGGTTCGAATATCGATTTATAAATCAGGACACGGTGAACTATCCGCATTCACTTTCTGGTTTCTCCATAAATTTTGATTGGCGCGAAGTACTACCAGTCTGAACTCTGGATTACACATCACGTGATTTGGTGTACAATAAGTTTGATTAAATAATTTAAAATACTCCCCTCGGGTTTGATAAATATGTCGTTCAGATCACGCTATGTATGAGTTTAATGTTACAATCCCTCTCGGGATCTTTGGATGTACTCCCCCTTGACTTATTCAGACGCCAATCCCAAACCGAGTCATTCCTACGGTTATCTCCCTACACGTGGACGGCTCGATTTTAATGGAGTTAGGGTTTCCTACTCCATTATTAGTTCCTGTCTTTTTCATTCCAGAACTTCATTTTGCTCTGGTGGCGTTCGTCGTTTTCTCTCTGGCTATTTTTGCACAGAATGGCACGTTGAGGGTTTCTACCAAGCGATCATGCATTTGACCATAGTAAGTATGGTTTGTTTTTCATCTGGCTATTGAATTCTGTTATGGAAAAAATTTGAGTGACGATGCTTCTCGGCTTGTTTCCACAGTGTGGTTTCACACTATGGCAATCGTGTAAGAGGGGAATCCTCACAATGGCATTCCTGAAATTATTCTCAGTATTGCTTCAGCGAAAATAGGTATTATCGTTTTTAATCAATGGTTTTCTTCTCCCCGTCTTACATATTTTCGTTTGCTGTGGGTTGAATGGAAAACTCGGAAAGAATATATGGGTCAGCTAATACCGTTGCCATTTGCTCCTGTCTTCTGAATAAAATGAGGTATTAACCTCAAAGGCTTGGGTGTCCTCCCATAATTCACAATGGAGAACAGAAGCTTTCGTATGAAGGCGAAAGGCCTGGTCCATTCGTGGCGTGACAAGGTAGCCATCAAGTTTGAAGTGCAACTCAGTTTTGTAAGGGTTGACTTATATTTTTTCATGCGCAATTTCATTTAACTCTCCTCTTCTCGCTGTGTTCATTCCAGGAAGTGGTGGTCTGGCGATTCTCGCGCTACCCCAGGTATGCTGTACACTTCATTTTTTTTTTCATCGTTCGGTGGACACTTTCTATTAGGGATCAGAATTTTTCTAACAGAAATTTTCTCGGTTCCTTGTAGGTATATAAAGTCTGCTATGGTCTAAGGCGTTTCAATCCTTTTTGTTGTTTTCTGACGACTTCACTCGACTTATTTCCTTCATTCGTTATTATACAGGTTCTCCGATTTTTCCAACGATATTCGAACAGATTTCCTCATGTTGCTATAGAAAGTATTTAAATTTGTTTGTTTATTCTTATAGCCGCGGTCATGCGGTTGGTATAGAGGCGTTGAACCATTATGAGTTCTACTTTGAACATTGCGACTAAGCTCGCTCAGTTTCATTTTCTCTGTGCATGGTTATATATGAACTCAGCCGACCAAGGGCGAACTGAATCTCAGAAGTGACTCATGGAAATCTCTATTTTAAATTTGGCCCTCATTTTTTTTCAGTTGATACTCGTACTGCCTTATTTCAGGATGAATTAGCATTAGTTCTGAACTGGGTCGTATAAATATGTGCATTTCGTTTCGTGTGCCTTTGGTTGGGTTTTTCATTTGACTCCTCCCTTTTTGCTCGAATCTATTATATGCAGAGAAGTCTCTTTTATATTTTCTCTTTCTTTTGAGTTAATATTTATCATCTCATAACATACTTATTCGCTAAATGCTAAAGGAGTATATTAAGGTTTGTCTATGCTTAATGTTCCAAGAAGATCTAATCGATGTCAACGAAGTTTTTATTGCTTTTATTATGCTGATTTAACCTGCATATATATATATATAAGCACTGTGCAACTATATGTTAACAGTTCCTTTAATAACGGTAAACTTCCTGTGAATTTAATTTGGACCACTATGACAGTGTACAGAATCCTCAAATGTTTTATACTGCAGAATAATTACATCTGGATTTCCCTCATATTTCTGGGGAAGCTTTAGGACAGATAACTTAAAAGATTAAGTCAATACCTGGCAGCTTTTAACTCTCAATTATATACAAAAGTTTATACATGTTTCTGAACTAGAGTGTGGCATAGCTCCGAAGAAATCTATTAAAAGATTAACTGTTCACCCACTAGCATATATCTCTTGGTGTGCATAATTAGTTGTTGTGGTATTTGGGCAGCATAGATTTTTTTGTTGCTTAGACAAGTTTAAAGTTGGCTTATGTTCTATAGTCCAGTAATATCTTCCTGAAGTTTGGTTTGTTTTAGAATTCTAATGGCATTCATTCTGGTTATTCCAAGTTTTGCAAGAAATTTTACTCTAGACTTAAAATTTAGAAGTCTATAAGGTTTAATTGACTCCACCAAGGAACTCGTACTCTGTCCTCAGATTCATAGAATCTATCAGGTAATTCTTTCATGCACAGGGTAGATTAGCCAATCTTTTACTATTTCTTTCCACTATACAATGGAAATTTCAGGGTTTCATACACATATATGCAGATACTAAGATCATTATAAGAAACAGAAGCAGATTAAAGTTAAGTTATTGCTTTCATGTTCTGTGTAAAACTAATTATCTATAGGTTTAACCCATTCATTGGTTTAGAGACTAGGTGGAATTCTACTTCACATATTGAATTCTACAACCATATAGAGTGGCAAGGAATAAACTTCTTATAAGCAACTCTATTAAATGTAGAATTTATGATCTAGTAAACCATGAGATTTTATATGTAGCCAATTCATACTATATGAAATAAAACATCTGTAAGATTAGGAACATAACACTCTTGCAAATGACCAACCTCCCAACCTTAGAATCCTTCTGTCTCCCAGGACTCACCCCCGAGCTGAGATCAATCTCCTAGAGCAGACCAACCTCAATCTGTTCTAGGGCAGCTTATTTAAGCTTTTACTCCCCAAAGCCTGTTTCTAATTCTGCGTCCAGAATATCAAGATGATTTTATTCTTGTTTGCCTAGGCTTCCCATTTAGGGATTCTTTAAAGCTGTTTTATGCTTTTCCTCAGCTTTTCCAGCTTTTTACCTCTTCCCAACTACTTTCCTCATCATTGGGGAAATTCAGATTTTTCCTCAAAATCTAATTTTAAAACTTACTATCTTTCAAGGATTTTTGAAAGATTGTGAGGAATTATTTGCATCATCCATCCTCAAAGATTCTGCAAGTGATCTCATCATCTCATCTTTTGTCAATTTGCACCACAATAATTTATTCATTTCCTCAGCTAAATGTTTAATTACATTCACAAAATAATCATCCTTTGGGGTCCACACCCCTTAGGATGTATAGTTCAAGTATCTAACTTTAAAATGAAATCACATGAATTGGGGGTGTTACATCTATGAGCAAGAAGCAAATAATGAAGGTATGAACTCTTTATTTGCATTGTATTGTCATGTAGAATATCCTATTCATTTTGAAGAATAAGTGAAAGATAAGAAATGGATAGATGTTATGGATGAAGAAATAAATGCAATAGAGAAAAACAATACATGGGAATTAGTTGATCTACCAAAAGTTAAAGAAGTGATTGGAGTAAAATGGGTCTATAAGACCAAAATAAATGCTGAAGGTAAGATTGAAAGGCACAAGGCCAGACATGTTCTCAAAGGTTATAAGCAGCAACAAAGAAGATATTATGAGGAAACTTTTGCACAAGTTGCAAGAATGGAAAAAGTAAGAGCAGTGTTGTCCATAGTAGCACAACAAAAATGGAAAGTTTACAAAATGGATGTGAAATCAACATTCCTAAATGAAGTATTGATGGAAGAGGTTTATGTTGAGAAACCTCTAGGCTATGAGAAAGAAGGCCAAGAGTACAAAGAATGCAAATTGAAGAAGACTCTGTATGGGCTGAAACAAGCAGTGAGCACCAAGAGCATGGTACAGTAGAATAGATGTCTATCTACTGGAAAATGGGTTTGAGAAATGTGAAGAACCCACATTATACATCAAAGAAAAGGATGGTAAGATGTTGATTATTTTTTTATATGTTGATGATCTGATATTCACAGGTAATGATGGTTACCTCATTGAAAATTTTAAAACAGTCTTGAAAGAATAATTTGAGATGACTGATATGGGATTGTTGAGATACTTCTTAGGATTAGAAGTAGAGAAAAATGAAAATAAAATCTTTATTTCTCTAGCTAAATATGTAAAAGAAGTTCTGGAAAGATTTAACTTGCAAGATTGCAAGGTAGCAATTACTCCTATAGTGATGGGATTGAAATTAAGCAAAGAAGACAACAACAAAGATTTTGAACCAAGTTTATACAAAAACATAGTTGGCAGCCTTATGTATTTGACTACAACTAGGCTAGATATTATGCATGCTATGAGTTTAATTTCCAGAGTCATGGAAAGGCCATAAGAAACACATTAGGAAGCAACAAAAAGAATTCTAAGGTATGTGAAAGGAACAAAGAGGTATGGTATTTTATACACCTCTTCAAAAAAAATTGAATTAATTGGATATACTAAGAGTGATTGGGCTCGAAGTATATATGACAGAAAAAATACCCTTGGATATGTTTTTCATATGGGATCAGGAGCCATCTCATGGGCTTCTAAGAAATATCCAATTGTGGCTTTATCAATAGTAGAGGCAAATTATGTGGCAACTACAGCAGCAACATGTCAAGCAGTATGGATGAGAAGAATGTTGAGAGATTTGTGCCATGAACAGGTAAAAGGTACAACAGTTTATTTTGATAATAGTTCAGTAATATCTTTATCCAAGAATTTAATGTTTTATAAAAGAACAAACCACATTGATGCAAAGTATCACTATATCAGAGAATTGGTGAACAATGGAGAAGTTGTTATGAAGCATTACAGAACAGAAGAACAGTTTGTAGATATATTGACGAAACCATTGGGAAAAAAACTTTTAATTTTCTCAGAGAATGTCTCGGAATGCATGATAGCAGCATTTGTGATTAAGGGAGAGTGGTCGAGATAACCATGACTGCCGATCCGTGGTAAAAAGGACAAAAACTTCAATTTTGATTTGAAATTAAAGGACACAGCAACAACATTTTTTTGTTTGGCTTTGCACTCAACTTGTGCATTGAATTTATGTGTCTAGTTATCTTGCAAAAACTGATTTTCTTTATAT
Organism: Pinus albicaulis; assembly: GCA_034641835.2. Classification (NCBI taxonomy): domain Eukaryota; kingdom Viridiplantae; phylum Streptophyta; class Pinopsida; order Pinales; family Pinaceae; genus Pinus; species Pinus albicaulis. The sequence goes on from CM076571.1 coordinate 997,265,952, forward strand.
GGCTGTAGCCCTCCCAATTTTCCAATTCGCGTTTGAACCACACACAAACCCCGCCATTAATTCTACGCACCTAACCACATTTTAAAGTCGCGCCATTTGTTTTAAATTTAAACCTCCCACGTAATTTTGGTGGACCCTTCCAATCCAGGTCAACCAACCATGACCAATGGGCACTTATTGCAAGCCCTAGAGTCTACATCATTGGTCCCCCAAACACACGCAATGGATGGACCTCACCAACACCACGTCAACCATCCATAGCAAATCAAATTTCTTATGCATCGTTTCTCGTCTACATTAGCAGCTTGTCGCAACTACGGGATAGCGCAACCCCACCATCTGCCAACTCATCCCTATCGACCAATTGTGCACTGTCGCAAGGTTTTGAAGTCCAGTCAGTCGGCACATTAAACAATGTGATAAACCATCGCATTTCCTCTTCCATTCACTTATCGCACCATTTCGTGCTGACGTCATCAAGCGCACCAATCCATGTGATAACCCATCGCGATGTATTTTATAATGTTTTATGGTTTGTAATGGCCATGGTATAATTTCATTTTTCATATAGTTTTATTTCATATAAGTTTTTAAGACTTAGGTTAATATTTCATATATATATATATATATATATAATACATATGATAGAGCAGTACACTGTAGTACTGTGAATGTCGAGAACGTGAGAGCAGTAGACAATGTCTAAAATAGAGCGGAGGAGCAGACTCATTTGAAAAATCCATAATAGCAGTTCTGAAGACAAAAAAGAAAATTTGTGATAAATGAAACGAAGATGAATAAAAGATAGGTTTTTTTTTTGTTTTCCACTATGTATGATTTGTTTTTATGCTCCATATGCCAGCATTATTTTTGTTAATCTCTTTGATTTTAGAAGAGGAATTTTGTTTCCTTTGTTGTTAAGGAATTCTTAGAAATTATGACAAATTTTTAGGTTTATAGTTTATTACATAAATTTGTTAATTTGTGTATTTTAGAATAGTTACTATAGTTATTTTGAGAGTAGTAATGGTAGTGATTTTGAGAATCGTAAGTAATGGTAGGTAAAAAATGGAAAGCTATTGAAATATATAAGAAATGGAAATTAATGCGAGTGCAAAAATTTATGAGAAAATTAAAGGTGTAGTTTAATAAGCCCACAAAATAACTTAGAAATTCCGGTAAGATTTTGAAAAATTCCGGCAAAGATTTATCAAAATCTTGTTTATTTTGCATGCCTGATTTTTTTTTATTTTTTTTTACCAGATTCCTGCAAAAAACTATCGTCCAGACTATTCTATTGCATGGGTAGACAACTCCAAAATTAAATGGCAATGAAAATGAAAATTAAATAGAAATGGAAATGAAAATTAATTCTAAAATAACTCAGAAAGAAAAAGTTTGAGCTAAATCTTGAAAAAATGTAAATTTTATAATAATTCATTGAGTTTTTAAATATAATATATTTATATTAAAAAAGATTATAAGTTTTGAATATTTTATTTTTAAACATGTATTAATTATAAAAAAAAAATAGATAAAATTTGAAATTAAGGAAAGATAGTTTTGATTTTTGAATATTTATTTTTTAAATAAATATTAATTATAAAAGATTTTAGTTAAGATTTGAAAGTGAGAAAGAAGTTTGAATTTTGAGGAAAAAAAAACATGTTAGAGATCACATAAGTGTGGTTGTGGTTTTACCAAAATCAAATAAACTTTAGTTTTAAAATTATTAAAAATTATTTAAATTTGAAAATAAATGTTAAAAAAATAACAAAAACATGGTTGTTAAAAAAAAATTATATATATTTAAATATTTAAAATATATACTCTCAAATTTTATCGAATAATTTTTATTTTTTTCCTTATGGTATCGAATTTATTTGAATCCAAAAAAACACGCGATACTCCCGTCTAGCAAAGTAGCCGTCATCCATTGCATAATATATTAGTAAACTCCGTGCAAATATATCCAACATTTGCGGATTCCATGGAATTTAAAATACACATTTGATTTATTCAAAGTCAGAAGGCTGGTCGAATGAAAAATAAATATCATATTCCACAGCCTCTGCGGATTTAGTCAGCCCTATCTCCATGTATTTTCAAGATGACAACGTTTGAACTATTCAAAGTCAAAAAGCTTGGTGGAGAGAAAAAAAAATATAAACAAGTCAAACTGAACGAAATCAAGCAGCGATGATTGCGGTGATAACACCCCATGTTCAACTTACAGTTACTGGATGATAAACTTCGAAAGAGTGGCTATACTCCCTCGTCTCCTTCATCCTAACACAACATGGTAATAGACACCGTCCGCGCTGCACGTTACAGTTGTTGATCATGATCACGTCAATAAATTATTCCATTTTGATTCACTTCAATTCTCCAAATGTGACGTCGCACTGGAATTAGAGAAAATAAAAAAACTCCAACGTCAATTCTGAATATGACGTTCAATAAGTGGAGTCTGATATTGGGAACTAAATATGAATTCAAAGAGTGCGATGAAAAGCGCCGTTTAACTAACCCACGTTTTTTCCCTTTTGGCTTAAGTTTGCATAAATTTTTGTATGGGTTAATATTTGCCGATAAATTTTGTGTAAATTTGTGAATTTATATGCTTTAAAATCAATTAAAACATGTACTTGATTACTTAGAAAATGCTATTGTAAAATATTCTCTTCTGTGTCCGTTGGGTGGTATTAGGTAATGTGAGCAATCCTTATTTCGATTTTCAAGTTCCTGAGTATTTCGAAATAGGATTGAAAAATTGAAATTAATTCTTTGACCGGGCTCCCGTCCAAAATATTTTCAAATTCCACAATTGAGATAAGTTCAGCTGGTATTGTGATCATTGGTTTCCATTAATTCATAAATATGAATTTTAAGGAAAAGAATTATTTTTTCACTCTGTTGAGAAAACAAAATTCTTAGTATTTAGTCCTGTTTTTATTAACAACCTCACTATCCTTTCAAACATTTCATATTTTATATAGGATTAGGTTAAAATCAACATAAATTCTCAAAAACATAACGCAAAATTCTATTCTGAAATGAACTGGAAATATACTATGGTTTTAATTAAACACTTCAAGTTTGAACGTCGTGGCTATTCTAGGTAATTTGAAGACGTGTATCTGTTTTCAATTCCGTTTTCGGTGTAAATGTGTTTTTGAAATATAAAGAAATATCTAATTTACTTCTTAGAAATTATTAATTTTTATAGCGGTCAATTCAATTATATTTACTTATTTTAAAAAACCTAAAAAAATACAAACATCACATCATCCATGTAAATATTCATAGCATATTTTTCTCCGTAAAAACGAGCAAATCAACTAGCGAAACAGTCTTAGCTCCTTCGTTAAAATCCTTACCGTATTCTCATGGCTTGACTATGTAAGAGTATGCTTAACAATATCTAAACAAACTTAAACTCTGGACACCAAACATTTGGAAATTTTATATATCGAAACAAAATCTAATATGTGGACACAACCATTTTTGTCATAAGGTCTTCCGTTGATTAAGAGTTTTAGGTTCTTTAAAATAGAAGTCGTTTTTCAGGCAAGAGTTAATAGACAGAAACAACTATTTTATATTAATTGCATGGTTATTAATGGAGCCTAGTATTTGCAATCTGAGTTTCCATAGAATTTTCTTACTCTTGAGGTTTGACAATTTAGGGAATACTCTTGATGGATCATCTATTTACATAATTACAAGAATACACTTACGGGAGTCACGTATTTTGGTTAAAAAAGACAATTAACAATAAATATTGAAAAATATGTGCCATTCCTTTTTGAAACTCGAGTCATTGTGGAAATATTATGTATATATTGTTTCACACGGAAAAAAAAACGTTACACGTTTTCAAACCACTACTTTCCATTACACTCAGCCATGCAAGTTAGAAGATAGTATCCATTCACTCTTGTATGAGTAATTTATAAAATGTAGGATTTAGGTTGCATAATTCAATGTTATATTGAATATTTCTTTTTAATTGGTTTGTAAAATTTGAAAAGTTTGAAGGGGACAGTGATGCTTATTCGATACTGAAGGCAGTTCTTTGTGTCCAAAATATTTCAAAATTAACAATTGAGATAAGTTCAGCTGAATATGTAATCAAAGGTTTCTATTAATCCATAACTATAAATTTTACATTAAAAAAAATGTATTTTTCACTTTTTTTGAGAAAAAAAAACATGATATTTAGTTTTTATTGACCACCTTACTGTCACTTTCAATCATTTCATATTTTAGATCTAAAGATGCTAATCAAGTATGTAAACTAAAGGAATCACTCTATTGGTTAATCACTCTATTAATCAAGTATGTAAACTAAAGGAATCACTCTATTGGTTAATGAAAACTCCAAGAGAATGGTATTCAAGGCTGATATATATCTACAATAGCAATGATTGACAAGAGGTACAACAGACAATAATATTTACATTAAAATGGAAATTAGAATTTACTCATCATTGTTGTATATGTAGATGATATATATTTTTAATTAATGAGGATCAAATGGATTAACATGATCTTTGCATTAAAATGGAAAATGAGAATTTACTCATCATTGTTGTATATGTGGATGATATCATCTTTGGAATTAATGAGGATCAAATGGATCAACAATTTGCAATAGACATGCAAAGGAATTTGAGATGTCCATGCTAGGATAGTTATCATTCTTGCTTGGGTTACAAGTTTCTCAATTAGAAAAAGGTATTTTTAGCTCTCAAAACAAATACCTAAAAGATACTAAAGAAGTTTGGCATGGAAAATTCTGCACCTATTATAACACCTAAGGTCGTGGGGTGCAATTTTAACATATATGGTGAATTTGTTAATGCAAATCAAACCATGTATGTGTCAATGATCGAAATCCTTCTACGTCTAACAACATTAAGATATGATATAATGCAAGTTGTGGGACTAGTTTCCAGATTCAAGTGTAACCCCAAGGAGAGCCACTTAAATGTAATAAAATAATATTTAGATACCTCAAGGATACTATTCAATAGACTATGGTATTTAGATGACATTGATTTCACCTTAGTAGCATACTCATATGCACATTGGGTGGGTAGTGTTGTGATGACAGAAAGTGCACAAGTGGTGCGAATTTCTTCTAGGGTAATTTCCTATTGTTTTAGCTAAGTAAAAAAATAGAACCCTATCTCATTGTCTACAACTAAAGTTGAGTATATAGCCATTGTTTCATGTTGCACTCAGATTCTATACATGAAACAAACTCTAAAAGATATCAAAGTTGAATATGTTCACCCCATTCCAATTATGTGTGATAGTAAAAGTGTTATTGGTGTTTATAAGAATCCCATAATGCACTCCAAGGAAAAGTAAATTCCTATTAAGTACCATTTCTTGAGAGGCCAGGCAGTTGAATTTTTTTTGGAGACAGGAGCATATTGCGACAAAAGAAGATATTATAGATATTTTTACCAAACCTCTGCCCAAGGATCCATATGAGTATTAAAATATAGAGGTTGGGATTGATATCCCTCTCATCTCATTAGTCTTGTATATTTTGACTTTGGGAGCTTGTTATCATACCTTAAGAAAATGAGCTGCAGAATAAAGATGTTGAAACGAGGAGAGTTACTAGTCAAAAGAAGCATAAGTTCATGTGTAGTTTGGATGAGAAATCATGCATGATCAGTAGTATCAATTTCTAAGTTGTGGACACATTTCTTTGTCATTCATTTCAAAGGGGGAGAAATCTAACCTTGATTTTCCACTTGAGTTAGTCACCTTCTTGGTCACTAGAGACCCGAGCGAAGTATCAATGAGTTTCAATCCACGTAAACTACTTGTATGTAGTTAAATATGTTATATTTGGTGGTATTTTTTGTGGTATCTATGGTTGTCTCTATGGAATTTTTTGTAATGGAAATCATGCTCCACTAAATGGAAACTTGATTTGGCGCATTTCAGTATTAAAACAATTGACGAATAATTGAAGTTCAATAGAAGGGAAAAAGAGATAGGCTCCTAGTATGGTGTTCTTTATGTAGACTCTGGAACTTGGATGTGAAAGAAGACAATGCACAAGGATACTCACACTGCAATGCCACGTTTTTTCATCAATGAAAAAGTGGGATATTGTTGATAGTGTTTTCATTGATGTCAAGGATGTTAAGGCCAAGAAGGAAGAGTGAAACAAGTTGAAGAAGGAAACATAGCTTATGTGCAAGGAAATTTGTTAGGAAGTAAATTTTTTGTGGAAGAAAATTTGATGTGGAAGCAAAGTCGGTGTGGAATAAAATCTTGTGAGGGAGGAAGGCTCATGAAAAATGAATATTTGTGTGGAAGGAGAGCTTCTATGGAAGGAAATCTTGGACGAAAGAAATGTTTATGTGGAAGAAAATTATATGCGATGGTAAGCATATGTTCTAGAGCTTCACACAAATAAGGGCCAAACAATACATGTGGTGGTGATGATGTAGTATGCAAGATGGCACCCAATAATCAGTCCATAATGACATAACACAATAGAATAAAGGGAAATGAGATCGATTTAAGGAAACTCCTAATAAAAAATTGATGTGTTAAAATTATTGACACATTTATTATTGGTGGATGAGGATCATGCAACAACCATATTCATAGCATTTATAAGTCCTAGATCGAGTCTCGAGAAAATGGAACAATAAATGTTTAACTGAAAAAGTGGTGAATCATCTCAATGAGAAGAGTCTCAAATTAAAGGGACAATTAGACATCATTCTTTTACCAATTTTTGGATTTTGGTCCTTATTCGATATCTGGCTAGGATAGTTCCAATTGATCCAGGTTCCACTACAAAGTAGTGTTCATCATAATTTATTTGTGCATTATTTTTATATAATTAAACATTGATGTGGCAATTAATAAAGGTCACCATTCTAACCTTTTAAATTCATATTATAGATTTAGTTACAAGAAATGATTTAATAGCATTAAAAGGAAAGAAACCACCCAAGTTGAAAAGTTCCAAATATGAAACCAAATGGAGCATGGAAATGTTGTAAATAAAATAAGTCATTAAAGGATAGTGTGGATGGTTGTTGTGATAAGAGAATATGTGACATAAAAATGTGTGAGTGGAAAAATTACACATGTATTAATTGAACATGCATGTGGTGATAAAATGGTGAAGTGAATGATCAATTCTTGTGAAGAGACAAGAGATTTGTAGAGATTCAATCTTGTATGTTATGAAATGAAAGCTCAAAGATAGTTTGGTGGGAGATATGAGCTAACGTATGTAAACAAAGTGTGTGAGGCTTAGAAGTATGAGATAAAATATCATAATGAGAATGTAGAACAAAATATTAAAATATGTAGCATGGTAATATACTATTATTGAATTATAAATAAAAGGATATTACTTTGAAATAAAAGATAGAAAGGGGATAATAACTAAATAATTCAACAAAATTGAAGAAGAGGCCTCTAGTTCTACTCTGCAAATGTGAGGAAATGAAGATATAGAGGAAAAAAGAATTTCATATTAATATATCCATAGGGGATTGGTGTATCCAACAACTGTGCAGATGTAAATATTAGGGGATTATTGTCTCTATAAATTTTGTACGTGCAAATCCAAGGGGTTTGCTTCCTCCAACATGTTGGTGTTGGTAAAGTTGAGGAGATTGGTGTCTCATATATGGTGGTGCTTTCAAAATAAATTATAATAGTAGGTTGGTGCTTGCTCTAATTCATATAAAGAAAATAATTACTATGGATTTCTCCTGGATGGGTTTCCACACATATCGCGGGTAAAACTATCTAATATGATTGGTGTACTGTTTTGTGATTTAATTTTCTCATCAATTTCTAAATTGTACGATACTAATTCAACCCCACCACATTCTCAATATAATTGATAAATCTAATTGTTAACTAGCCAAATTTGAATTTTAATGCAGATAATTGACTAAAGCAAGATGCCTAGCCTTAAAAGGGTTGTAAAATATATCATCAAGGTAAAATATGATAACCAAATAAGCCTTTATCTAAGTAAACACACAATAATCTAAATCAGCTAGCTTATCTATTGTTGAAATTTATCTAAAGTGGTTACAAACCATAATCTAAACCTAAAACATAAAAAAATATCTATTTTGTTTTATGATTTACTATTGGGAGAAGAATAGTGCCCACTTTTTCTTGGGGATATGGAACAAACAAAGGACTAATTTCTATATATTTAAAACAATTGTAACACGATGAATAGGGTTGTCCACTACAAAATGCAGAAGATCCACTTATTACTTTTGCAAGATCCAACATAAATTCAAAGAAATATTCTCCACTTGAAATATTTCTATGCTTTAAAAGAATGGATTTAACCAAGAGAAATATAAAGATAATGCACACTCAAAAATATATGACTACATTTTCACTTAAGTATCATTCATAAAGAAGTCCAATAAGACATAGGCAGACAAATTACTTAATAAATCACACACATGCATAAACCATTGGTATGAAAAAATCCATAAAATTTACAAATTCATCCACAAATCATCTAGTAAAATATGTCCATTTAACTATCCATCCATGTCTAAAATTAAGAGTAAAATTAGACAAGTAGTTATATATCTCCACAAGTAATGATAAATTATAAGTGAGGAGTGATTCTCTTTTTTATGTGAAGGATCTAGTACTTCATCATTTACTAAAATCCCTTAATACATAAGATAATGCATTTATATCATACAAACCCTAGATATATGGAAGGAAAAAATAAAATATATATGATACAAGAGTTGATAGGTCTCAATATGCCCTAAAACTGCTTGATAAATGAAGATTAATGTTGAAAACAATAAATCATCCTCATAAACTATGTGTTATCCATGGCCACATATGACATAAATACTCTCCAAAGGTGGATGCATCACTCCAAAAAAGAATAGGCACTCAACAAGTAAAACATTTCCTCCAAAATTTGCAACATTTCATAATCAAAAGATCATATTATCCCTCAAATATGTGACTTCATCATGAGATATATCCAATCATCATGGAAAGTGTTATATCCATCATTAATATGTAAATTCCATCATAAAAGTCTGTAAAATTTCAACATAAGACTGCCACATAACCTCAAATATGGGATGGGATGCCTAAAAAAGGGGCCATGTCATCATAAATTCCAACATCCCAAATTATGTATGGAATTCCCTCAATCAAGTGTGGAAGAATTCATCATCAACATCCTCCAAAGAACCATGTCTATACAAAAATCATCACTACGGAGGGCCTACAAGCATTTTAGTGTGACCATTTGACATATGTACAAGAGTGAAGACACAAAAAAATTGAATCATGTCCAATTTAAAATCCATTAGGTAGATCACATTAGATATCTTCTTCAAACTTCACATTAGGTTATAAATTTATGTAATTCTTCAAGTTTAGGTATGGGAGGATCACCGTAAAACCATATTATGTGTGTTACTAATAAGGAAGAGGAGTATTTCACAAGAAACTAATCAAGGTGTAAGTGTAATTGAGAAAGTTACAAATTCTGATTTACTTCTTGGAATGGTGGCATTGACATGAAAATATAAATAAAATATTAATCCTCGTGAGCACCTTTGTAGAGAGAGAAATTATGCATTAAGTTACCCTAAATAAGTTACCAAAAGTTTCTTCACTTGTGTGATGAACATGCCTAGAATTCATTAACACTAAGAAAGAAAACAATTCTATTGTGAAGAGCATATCTTATAAAAGCTTGTTGAATCCAAGGGTGGAATTGTTGGTGTTAATTGTAGCTTGTTGTAGAGATTTGATGGTTGCTAGTGTTTCATGATTTTACCTTGCTAGAGTTTGGAGAGCTAGATATTGTAAAAATTTTGTGATACATTTCTTCACATGTATTTCATTTCTTCTACATATGGATAAAGTATATTTCTATCAAAAATTATGTGATTGCTAACTGGATTTGTGTCCTTGTGGTGTCTTCAAGGTTTATTAATTTCAAATATTTTTCATTCATGTTGACTTGATTTAACATAGGGTTGAGATTATTAAGAGATTAAATATATAACTTGAATATAAAAATCATACTTATATTAGAAAAAATATTCTAATAAAGAAATTTTCGAATCTGGTATACACTTGGTGAAGTGTCGCATAATGGACAAAACTCTTGGAAAATTGTTTGGGATGTTCAATGACATGTATCACAAGGAATATTCTCAAGTGACATGTCCTAAAAATCTTATACGAACACCTTAAACAATATAGCATGTCATAGTGCTCATATCAAATTTTCTTCTTTTGTGACAAGCTTTGTCTCTCCAAGGCTCTACAAAGAAATCACATTCTCGCTATTATTTTTTTCCACAATAAATAACACACTTACAAAAATATATATATATATATAGCTCAAGCCTAGAAAACTCATCAAAGATGTAATAAAATGTCAATATGGTGTTTTCCTCCTCTGAATCCCCAACCTCTCAGAAATGCACCTCATGATAGCCACGAGTCAAATCGTAGAATTTAAACATGAAATTAGAGCTATAATAAATTGAGTTCATCATAAAGAAAAAAAACCATCATTTAATGATATCACCATGAATCTCTTCCCGAATAATGTATAATGAATCATAGGTTTATATCTCACATAAAAAACCTACTTATATGCTATTGGGTGGTCTATGAATGCAATATTTGTGGGTGGATTGGATGGTGGAGGTGGGTGATGATCAACACCCTTGTGTTTTTGATGCGGAACTAACCACTTATCAGTGATAAACATGCTTATTTGTTCCCAAGATTTCTTTACCGGGGCTTAGGTGATTTGTTTAATTCCATGGTACATTTGAAGTCCAATTTCCAATTTCTACAAAAACGTTCATACATCAAACCCAAAGGTTTGATTTAAATCCCACTATTTTGTGTTGTTCCAAGAAAATATACTGACTTGTTCATACTACCACTGCTCGGATTCTTACATCCAATTTCCAATCGTGACTAAGGATTGGAGTTCTCCAGAAATGCGATATCTCTTCTCAACAGAGACTCAGAATTTTCCCTTATTCCTTGCACTAGCCAAAAACTTTGTAGTCGAAACCTTTTATCCACAATCAATAGAGGAGGGATCTCATCTTTAAAACCATCAATTTACGTTTTTCCAATAGGCGTTAACTAGTTTAGACTTATTATTTACAACCACAGGTTCTTACTTTCTCCTTCGTTCTTCGTAATATGACCAACTCCCATGCCCAAGCGCCAGCATTGCAACTTGATGAATGAATTGTCTGTTGGACACGTCTTCCTGGCTCCACTAATTGTTGATCTTTCTTGACACATCATTGTGCACTCACATCATCTCGGTCATTCGAAAAGTGCACAAAGAAAATTTCCCTCAGATATAGACTCCAAGATTTTCTCCGTCAACTATTGGACCCTAGAACCTTTCATTAGTCATTCCTAATCCTTCAAAGCAGTGCTCAATCCTTCCACCTCCGAGATGAGTCAACACAGACCCACCTCCACTCTATGCAACCCCAATCTCCTTTGTATTGGTTGGGCACACACGTCATATTGTTCCTATTCAACCTATTTATTCCCATTAAATTCTCCTCTTATACTTCTGGGATAAAGACTCCATCCCGGTGTTGTCAAGTTTTGGATTTTCCTCGAACATAGATTTGAATTATGGCTCTTGGTTCTGCTAAATTATGGACTCTCCTTGGTACCAAGAAAACATTATGTGTTGCACTCCTTTGTGTTCGACTTCACCTATTTACTTTAACTTTGGTTCTATTAATGCTATTTGATGGTTATCTCTCACTCTTGCAAGCCTCCCACTTAGAAAAACTCAATTTATCTATCTCTGGTTACGGTAATTTATGCACGTTTGGGCATGATTCAGATCCTGTCCATGCTTCTTTTTCGCTTACTATAATCATTTATGCTACATGACTCTAATTAAATTGGATTGTTGATATTGTATGTGAATCAACGACAAATACGAACTTCCTCCAAATTCAAAGAGACCCTCAGCCTTATCTGCATAAAATGTTCTCCCTCTTGAGCTTTAGTAGATTCCCTCATTGTCTCTGTTGACCTGCTATACATCACCGTGCACGCTCCCTATAGCATTTAAATTTTCTTTGTATGCATCACACTCATATACAATAAAAAATTACAAATGCACATCATCACATATAATAGACATGAACTTTATTACACGGACTTCAAACACTCATAAATTTTTCTTCCATTAATAAATATACACACATAGAGGGATTTACAAAGACCTCTCCTAGCCCAATTTACATTAATTCGGCCCTTGTTGGCCTTGTGGCCCTACTTGGCCTCTCGACTCTCTCTCCTCTATCTTTTTCATACTTCTACATCTATTTGGCTACAGAATTGTACAAGGGATTCTGAAACAGATTCTAGTTCAGATGCAAAATTTCCTCAAGAAAATAACCACTATATCTCCTAGACATATTTTCTCCTTAAAATATCTAACCATCCCTATGATCTCTATACGTCTCTCAAATATTATTGATACTTATCCTATTTTAAAAGTAATTCATCACTTATATACATTTTCTCATAAAACATAGAAAAATAAATTAAATGATTTATTAGGGAACCAACTCCCTTGGTAAATGAAAGACCCCTATCTATAGTCAAAATGTGTTTTGACTTGGACGTAAGATGCTCCTGTATCATACTACCAAGGTAGAAGAAAATTCATGTTCTCCTGACCATTTGTTGTTATGGACAAATAAATCCTCCTGGATCCCAAATTTTATGTTGTAGTTTGTTATTTGCTCCATCATTTTGTTGTTGCTTTCTTTATTCTTCAAGGTTGCTACAATTTATGTTGGAGTTCTCCTCATTCCTTGCCGATGTCGAATTTCTTAGTAATCTGCAATTTTTGGTCATCCATTCTTCTATGTCTAAGATACGTCATCTAATTCTTTTTAAGCACCAGTTTCCTAATCTCTTTAATTTCGATGTCCATTTTTTTTTTTGGGCCGGTACAAATTACTGCTTCCTTGCTCAACTTTGTTATTGTTGTTCGCAATTAACATTAAAGATTCCTTGGTTACTGCTTCTGTTCCTTCATCCCTTCCAAATATATCATATTTTTGTTGGGTATTATTATCATTCTTTCCCTCTAGTTGTTATATTTCCTCCATGGAAATATTACCCTTATCCTCCTTTGCACTACTACAATCCACCATAATTTCATTTGTTTCATACTCCATCCTCAGATCGTTCAGCTAGTCTTCCAAAATTTTCAATTTTGTTACAACATTTTCCATGTTTACATATCATGGTCCTTATTTATTTCATTTGCACCATCATTTTTTTTCACAAAATTTTTTATTAGTTGTCCATATTTGACATCTTTAGGAAAAAATTCTTCATTTAGAAGATTCATTTCTTTACCAAGTTATGTCCATCATCTGTACACACAGAAAAGTTCATATTTTTTTCATCATCACCAACAAGTCCTGAACCCACACACCAATTATCATATTTAGAGTCAATATGAAATTTATATTCCATCAGTGATTCAACCATCATATATTGATCATATAAACAACATGTAACACTCTCAAATGGCTTCTCCTCATCATATTCATCACTATCTCTCTCTCCAAGGATTGATCCTTGCTTTGGTGACCAAATATATCCTACTTATACCTCATATACAGTTGTTATGAGTTTCCTAACAAGGTTATGAACAAATACCTCATCTTCTTCTTTAGTTTCCTTGCATACAATTTATTAACTGGTCATTGTATTAGTTTCATCCTTAGTACCCATCTATAGCTCTGGTATCTTTCTCTGTCTTGAAATAACTTATTTATCCTATTGAACTTTTCTCTTATCTCATCCATTTCATTCTCCATTTATTCTTTACTCCTTTTCTTTCCAATTACTTCAGTTTTCTTCTTTTGATTGTGATCTTTCTTTGAACCCTTCACATAACTATCAACAATGGTCCGGGATAAGTCAACACAGATCCACTGTGCATGATCCCTCCTAAGATTAAATTTTCTTGGTCTACATAACACTCATATATAGTAATAAAATGAAAATACACATTATCACAACAAATAGACATGAACATGTTTTCATAGACTTCAAACACTTAAACCAAGTTTTCTTTGATTAATAAATATACAAAAATGCAAATATTTATAAAGACCTCTTTTGGCCTTATTTACATTAATACTTCCCTTCTTGGCCTTGTGGCCCTACTTGGCCTCTAATTCTCTCGACTCTCTCTCCTCTATCTCTATCACACTTCTACATAGATTTTGATAAATAATTATACAAGTGATTCTGAACTAAATTATGGTTCAGATCCACAATTTCCTCAACATACTAACCACTATATCTCCTACATCTATTTTCTCTTCAAGAGATCTAACCAACCCTATGATCTCTCTAACCCTCTCGAATATTATCGAGACTTCTCCTATTTAAAATATGTTAGTGTCATTCTTTGCATCCCATCACCAGTGATAAAATGGAATCTTATCATGTCTTGTTAGGGTCCCATAGTCAAAAAAATTTCATTTCACTAGATCTTCAGGCAAAAATTTGGTCACTGGGTATTAGGTCTAGGACTATTTTCACTCCTCCCAAAATTTTTATATGCTGGTCCATGTCACCACTCAACTGAGTGTATCATCATTTATAGATTATCATCATAATTTCAGTCATATCCATCGTGATTTCATTCATTTCAGTGTATCCATTAGGTCATTAGGGTTTCAAGGTCATCAAAACTGCCATTTCATGCATAAAATTTGGGAATCAGAAGAGTGGTAATAAATCAAGTTTCTTCTATAAATTTTGATTTTTAAAGGTAATTTTATGTTTATATATGTAATAAGCACTTCAGAGTTCTTAATTTTTAGTTCAATGTTCCAAGGAAGATTCAAAAAGTTCATATTACAAAATGTTCAAGGTTGTGAAGTCAAAAAGAGAATGAAAGCCATGCTACAAAAAGTCTTGTGGGGTCCATCATCACTGAAAGGGAGTCAATTCACATTTATAAAAGGGCCTAAATGTCACAAATGCATTTAATTTTCACTCCTCTTGCCCTTCATCATCGATCTCATCCTTTATTTGGTGAGAAAAAACGCATTTTTTCAACTCAAAGAGGAAAAAATTGGGAGGTGTTGCGCATCTGTGAACTATTCTGTGCATCTAGAGGAGGCGTTGCATATGGATGAACTGCGTTGTGCATAGGCACTGCACATTTTTGAACTTCACTGTGCACATGGAAAATTTGCCCAAATTTTCTCAAAACCACCCAAATTGATTTCTCAGAGCTCCATTCAGATTTTTCATCTTCCAAGCATCACAAAAAGTAAGTACATTAATTGTTATATCCTCTCTTCCTTTGCAAACCAAGAAATTATGACAAGCTTAATTCCCTAGGGTTTTATAGGAATTTCATGCTTTTGGTTTACAAATGATCAACCGATATTGTGAAACCATAGTACCACTGTTCCTCCACCTTTTTTTCTAGTTATACATTATTCCCATACCTCACAAACCATTTCCCATCATTTTTTCATCATCTCCCTACAAACGCTAGCCATATTCTACCAAATTGGGTCATTTTCCTAGCTAAGAAGGTGTTTGAAATTCCCTATCTCACTTACTGCACTCATTTACCTTCATTTCACTCCCTAAACATTCCTAATATCCCTGCCCCTCTCCCTAATTTTTTCTACCCCCATATCCCTTCCCTAACTCCTTCATTTCATTCCCTTCACTCACTTTTCCCTGTTTTCTTCCCCTCCTATCATCTAGGGTTTCAATCATGGAGGGATATTCCTCACCATTAGAGAAGAGAAGACAACAAAAAGGGGGAAAGACACTAAGGTATGAGCCCTCAAATTGTAATGAAATCATTTCCTCACACTTCATCATAAAATGCTTTGAATATGTCAATTTCCTAGGGTTTTGTCAAAGGGTGGAGGAGGTAGGCTACCATGAGGAGCTTACAGATTTGTTTGCGACCAACTTGAAGGGAGAAAAGGCCACCATTGTAGGGATTTATTTCACATTTTTATTTTTTTCCATCTCTCTTGCCATAGCGATACCTAATCATGGGGAATATTGGTTCAAAGGCATGAACCTTGACCTTGAGCAATACAAATCCTTCATAAAATCACGGTACACAGAGACTCATTCTCACATTATTCCATTCAGATACTTGCTGGAGAGGTATGCACCATTCATGAAGGTTGTGATGAAATTATTCACATGTGAGGGTAGGCTTTCCATATTTTACCAATATCATAGTAGATTTCTCATGCACTTCACAGCAGTGAAGTCCCTAAAATTATGAAATTTCTTGTATAGGAGTGTGAGAAAGATGGAATAAAAGGTGAAGTTCATGAACAAAGATCATTACCCTACCCTCTTTCACCATAGCTTGGTGAATGTCATAGTTTTCTATCAGTTGGTAGAGAAGAACGTGACATGGGATGCTTCATTGAGACATCTTTGTAGATTCACACAACTACTACACCAACTCAAAAACAAAACATAACATGTCAACACAGCCTATGGAGGGGGGATCATCAAGAAAACTTGGTGAGGTTTCAAAGAGGCCTAGGCCTAAGGTTACTCTCACCTATCAGAGAGGTAGGAATCTTGTGTTTTCTCATTGGAAATAGGAAGGGGACAAGCCTAATTCACTACAGGGATCACCATTACCACAGCATAAGAAATTTATGCATGATGAGGAGGAACATGACTTTGACTTGGTTGACTTGGAGGACCATGATGAGCAAGAAAACTTGCAAAGGATAATCAAAGACAATTATGCTTAGATAAAATAGCTCCAATACAATTTCGCAATGTCCCAATTCATCATTTCATTCCTTGAATAGGAGAATAGTCAACTCAATACACAACAATTGATTTTGGAGAAAAGGCTACTTGAGGCCAACAAACATGAGAGACGCAAAGTGTTGGTTGAGAAAGATGAAAATGATGAGCATGAAAATGAGGTGAAGAAGAAGAGGCCAAGAACCATGGGTCTTAAGAAGGCACTGCAGAAAGAGGAGCAGAATCCTATAGATGAGGAGCTCAATTTTGAAGAGAGGATTGCCAAAGAGTTCAATGAGGACAAGGATTTTTGGCTTGAGAAGGTCAATAATCACTTGGAAAAGCTCTTATAAAATGTAAAAATTGATAACAAGATCCACAAACACATGGCCACCCACTACCAAATAAGAACTCAAATTGCACACATAAAAATCAAGCAATTGCAAGACAAACTTAAGGAAACCCTAATCAAGCAAAAGAAGAAGGGAAAAATTGATTTTATTTCTTATGCTTCTATTATTTCATATCACACCTCATGCAGCACCTCTGGACAAATTTTGGGAAAATTTGGGGCAAATTTTTTTTTTTGGTCAAATTTGGTGAAAATTTGCAAAATTCAGAAATTTCACTGACGCTGGATAAGCAACGCTTTGGCGTTTCACTTTTTACTCATGGCTCCAAATGAAAAGTGGCTTAAATTTTTTGAAAGCTTATGCCCTCCCCCCAAAACCAATTCCTTCATATTTTCCAGAAAGGGCTCAGATTTTGAGAAAAATGAAGAAAAGAGGTAAAAAATCAGCGTTCTCCCTCAATTTTTTACAAGCGGTGTGCATCTGGAGACACCATGGGAGAATGCGTTTTTAAAGACCTTCCCATGGGTCATTTTAAAAAATTCAAATTTTTCTAGAAACTAGATAGATATGGCTAGTTTACAATTCTCTCATATTTCGATTTCTACTTCAGGAAGGTTCCAAAAAGTGGCTTCCATGTTGGCCCTGTGCTTCTCCAAATTTCTGAGATTTATATAAATATTTCACTATGTAATTTCTGCCAATTTCCAGTTTGACTTTTGAAAAAGTGAAAAAGTGAATGTATATGAATGTAAAGGTAAAAATTTAAATGTAAATGGTAAAAATGGAGGTAAATAGGTGTCTTATCTTCTATTTATTGCTTTGAGGATATGTCTCTTAGTGGCTAGATTAAGAAGGAATTTTTTGTGTAACCTCCCTACTGTGTAGAAGAATTCAGATAGATGCATGCATTTTACTTTCTTGCTGGGAAGTTCGACCTCAAAGGAAGGATTTAGACCTCATTATCTATATGAGGCATTTTGTAATCATTTCCAAGGGCTGGAATCTTGGAAATTGAGCTAGTGTATTTCAGTTTGACAAAGTAATACAATGAATACAAAGAAAAGTTGCAGCTTAAATTTAGGTATTCATGTGGTGAGATTTTATGGCTATGTTTCTCTTTTGTAAGTCACTCCATTGAATTATTTCTATTTCCATTACATATCTTATGCTTTCACTCATTGTCTTAATAGTATTTAAACAAGATTCATTAGTAATACATGCCCTATTTGATGTGATGATTATGTTGTGTTTATATTCTTCTTAAGGAATAAATTCACATTTCTATGCTTGTTCCTGATCTCCCTTTTCATCTTACACCATAACCATACAACATAAAGGGTCACTCAAGATTTCCTACCTTCCCCCTTCAATCCCCTGCAATTTTTTCTCTTGTTTTCAAAGCCTAGCTCTAAAGGTCCATTTTCATCCAGCATAAAAAACCAAATCAACCAAACCCTAATCTGCATATCTAGCCTAAAATATCCATGATCTAGTCAAGTTGGTTGTGAATCTCATTGAGAGAGCCCTCTCAATCTAGTAGGGCTATCTACTAGGTAAAACCTGTTTGTGGTCCTTTGCTGGTCTCTTTTCAGCCTTCCAAGATCCGGTGGATTGATAACACAATATTAATCACTTATATATATTTTCTCATGAAAAAATATGAAAATAAATTAAATAATTTATTAGGGATCAAACACCCTTGGTAAATCAAAGACCATTATCACTAGTCAAAATGAGTTTTTACCATATCAAGAGCCTCCACAATTAGTTTTCGGTCAATGTTTCCAAATCCATAAAGTGTTGGTAATGTGTTCAACAAAATTATTCCAGTTGATATATGTTACAATACTCCTAAGCGTTCTTTCATGTTTGTTGTTCCTGAACCATCTTTACATCATCATCATTCTCTCTCAAATCTTGATGCCTTTTTCATGTTGTTTA
Source organism: Pinus albicaulis (assembly GCA_034641835.2). Classification (NCBI taxonomy): domain Eukaryota; kingdom Viridiplantae; phylum Streptophyta; class Pinopsida; order Pinales; family Pinaceae; genus Pinus; species Pinus albicaulis. The sequence goes on from CM076571.1 coordinate 997,285,112, forward strand.
TGGGGGATACATCAAGGCCCTCCTGCGAGAGGTCACTTCATGTTGAAATTAGTTCATAATCCATGAATTTTACTTAGATAGTCCATTTAGTACCTTGGATCTTGTATACACCAATGGAAATTTTCCTCACTATCGGAGACAAGTCCTGATTATTGGCCTTTGACCAAAATATTCTGCGTGGTTTTGAACTTCAGCTCATCTATTCACACCCCATATATTTTATTATAGTACCTTGAGAACCATTCACATCATCAGTGGTTTCTCTCACACCTGTTAATTGCTTACATCATTAGCTGGTAATCATATGGTGTCTACCATGTTCGACTTCAACTGATTTATTTGCATGGTGGGACTCATACATTAAGTGATCGAGTCAACATGATACCATGGATCTAGTTCTATCCATTTGGGTCACGATTTCAGGATTCATAAAGGATCAAAAAAGTATCATGAATATTGTCAGTTAGACAATCATCCAAGCATGGGTCCAAACGGTGTCATCAGTGGATAAGAGTACTTGATCATTTTACATTTAATATTGGATTATATGTTGAGCATGGGTATGCCTCCCTCAGTGATGATATCATGATGAAACTTTATTGTAAAATATGATGATATTGACTGATTGTTCTTGATTTAGACTTGTCACAACGTAAAACACTTCAATCATTAACTATTGCTTCTAACATTGTACCTTAAGGGAAAATCTGTTACATCCCATTTTGTCACATTTGGTCAATAGGGCTACAAACCATATCAATCAATATCCATGAACATTATTTCATCGTCCCTTCAAAATTTCATAAGCATCATTTCTCCAAAAACAATCTGAGTTTCTCGGACTAATTGCCCAAAAACATTGTTTTTAACCCCATAACACATTTCCTTCTTGTCCTTCCATCATATATGGATCTCAAGCCGATAATGGTAAATCCTAAACTACCACACTCATCTATTAAATATTTTTTCTCGCATAAGGTATAGGTTTTCTTTTGGAGATTGCTAGTGCCCTCATGTTGTTGCCTTGAACCTAAAGGAGTCATCATATTCATACATTAGGGTTGATATTGAGATGGTCTTTTTGACAAGGTAGGAAAAGTCAACTTAGGGAGACATCTACAATGTCAACTACTATTTTATTCTTGTAAGCTCTCTCCTATGAATTAATATAAAGAGTATCTTTTTTTCCTATATTTGTTGTGTTATGTTTGGAGTTAGGTATTTTAATTCCATGTTCATTCATTGAATAACGATTTTATATTTTCCTACGTGTATGTTGTGGATCCTTTTCTTGATTTATTCATCTCTATAGGTTCTAATTATAGTACTTGGAGCTATAATTGGAGCTTACAAGTGAGGAGGAAAGAAAGGCTTGCTACATATTTCTACTAGGCTTCTTTCCCATACTACAATTTCTCTAAGGAAAACTTTATTCTTTGTATCTTCTGTTTTTCTAGATTAGACCACTAGTTCTAGGGAATTCACCTTTGTCTATAGTCTTGAAAATTCTCCATAAAAAATTTGAGACTCCACTAGGGAGTGATTCTTCCCTTAGTGATTTCCTTGACCTTAGCATATTTTTCACCTCTTAAAGCGGTCTTAATTGAATCACTCACAAAATGACTGACCTTAGGAAAACACCTTTTTGAGCTTGCTTTCATTTTTTTGTCATGCTTTGGCCAAAACTATCCCAATACATTCCCTGATCTGGAGACCAAGCACTTCATTGCACTTTATCCTTCTTTGTACATGCGCAACAGAGCAGTGGTGTATGTTTTGCACTTGTCCTAATTCCTATAAGATGCAAATTTTTTCTTTCCTTTTCCTTTCTCATTTATTTTCTTTTGTCTAGAAAGTTTTCCTTGTGTCTATGAGTGTGTCCCTATCTCTGAATAACCTTCATTATGTTTTATTTTGGTTTTATTAGAATTTGATGAGAATTTCTTTGGGTTTTTCTTTGTTCTTTTCAATTAGGTATTTTTCAAACTTTTTTCTTGATCATTTATTGGCTTGAAGAAATTTATATTATAGTCATATTATTTTTTATTTATCTTGTTAATTATCTTGTTGAATATTAGTTTTCATTGCATCTGAAGATTAAGAGAAAATAAAAGAAAAATGATTATTTTCATTACATATAGGGCTTTAATTTTGACTGTAAGAGTGAAGTTGAGGAGATTGATTGTTGCATTGTTTATTGATTTCTTCTTCCCCTACTTAGCTAGGATGACATTCATTGTTAAAATCAAAATTGAAAGAGTTGTTTCTATCATATTATTTTAATCATAGGTGTGTTCAAGAGACATAGTGTTTTGCACCTTTAAAACTGAAACATAATCAAAGATCAACTCTAAAATTTATTGAATCAACCTAAGGATAATTTTTCACATTAACACAAAGATGTTGAGTTCTAACCTAGAGATGTGTTATGACGTCTTTAAACTTAGGAGTTGTCATTATTTTTCAATGTTAAATTTCATGGGTGATATCCCATACCACATAAGTAAGTGTATAGGACCATTCTCCACATACGTTCAATTATATTTCATGGTGCTCCATGCATGATAAGTATATGGGAGCGATCTCATTGAATGGTTACGCATTAAAAAACAATACCACAGATTGTGCTTCAACGTACCTTTGAGTATATTTTGGAATTACCCTATAGGTTGCTATCCCACCATAGGAAATTGAGTCAGTCATCTTGTACACTGTGATACACCGAACACAACATTCAGGGATATTTCTTGCATGCACATAAATCCTTGGTTTACCAAGGTTGTATATCGTAGTTCCAGTGACTTTATAACCCTTTTTCCTAGTTACTCGTGTTTTTATTTTTATTTTGTGTATTTAATTTCTAAAATCAATTAATTAACCTCATAATAACGTCCTCACTGTGGAAAAACTCCTTAATAGATATTAGGTTGAGACTAATGGAAACAATTCTTGAGTTCACCAGTCAAGGAAACCCCTTTGATGATAATTATGGTCCTTTTCCTCCTTTTGGAAATATTAGTGCTCCTTATATGGCAATAGTGACCCTTCCTGGATTTACCATTGGTTTACCAACTTGGTTATTTTCAACCTCTTTGGTTCTAAATGTCGAAATTTCTACTCAACCAAGTAGTCCTCCACTTGAACAAGTTGATCCTAAGATTAACACTTTTCCTTCTTCGCCTATTCAATATTATTCCTCTTCTTCCTCTTCTGTTAGTGAAATCCTCAAAGTTAGTATCCAGGTGGATAAGAAGAGGAATAAAAGGAAGATTAACAAGAACAAAAATAAGTATAGGGGCAACCAATAAACCATTGCTACCGATGAAATTGATGTTTAGAAACCTTAAAAGCCTCGTAAAGTGAAATTCCCTTGCATGACGTGTAACGATTACCACCTTCGTAGGGATTTCAATGGAATTCCATAGGTATTATAAGTGTGGTCCATAGGATCACATAAACCCTAGTCATCAGCCTCTAGAGATCATAGTGGTGACAAACCACCAACTAATGACAGTAATATCCACGTGGAAAAGGGTAAAGCTAGTTTCCATGTAGGTTATGTGAAGAGAATAATCCTATTCACCTTTTTCATTATATTGATGGAGACTCAAAAGTGTTGGAAAACATTACAACTTCTCAGCCTCATCTTTCGGCTAGTTATCGAAAGGTTTCTCCCAAAACTATGCTAATTGATGAAGTGATTGATCATAATTTGAATCTTGTCAATCCCACTCTCTCTGAACGTGAATCCTATGAGTCCTTTCTATACAAACCATTTGTTGATAATATGGTTGAATCAATTCCACATTCCATTGATCATCTATTTCCTGTAAACAATTACTCTCATACCACTTAGGTTCTTCTTGTTTCTTCAGGTTCCAATGAACTATGGGGAAATCCTCCCATTCGAACAATGCAAAGAGACCATCCTCCCGTTACCATGGCATAGGGTGGAAATCCTCCCATTCCCACAACACAGGGGATAATTTCTCGCATTCCTATCACATAAGGTGGTAGTTCTCACATTCCTACGAAAACCCCTCCAAGTAGTATGGTCACTTCCTTTGATTGTTGTCAACTAGAAGGATATCATCTTTCTCCTTAGGTTCCCTTGTAGATCATAGTACGTTATTATAATATGGTTGTACATGGAATGGTCATATACGAAGGTGTGTCAATTAGTATTTTGTCATCAATTACATGGAAATATTTTGGTTCTTCAGAGCTTGTGCCCATTACCTAGAATTTTTTGGCCTTTAACAGAGGAACTATTCAACCATTAGGGATCATTACTCAATTGCCTATTACTTTGGGAGGAAATAATGTCTATATCGATGTGATGGTAGTCCAAGGCCGTCTGGAATTTAATTTAATCCATGGGCATGCCTATGTTTATGAAATGGGAGCCCTTATCTCTTTAATATTTTATGTGATTGGCTTCCTACATAAAGGAAGAATTGTGACGATTGACCAAATTTCATTCACTAGCCCAAATTTGACTCCCAATCAACCAGATTCCATAAATGTTTCAAATATCCAAGTGATATCTTTCCCTCCATAGGTTAATTATGTGGAAACCTATTCCATGACCACATATATTGATGATCTAGTAGGTGACGTAGTGCATCATGTATTGGGATAACTGGTGCCTCATCTTTCCTTTGGAGCCTTTGGTAGGTGTTGCTTCCAGAGAATATTTTAACCATATTATGTTAACTTCTTGGAAGAAATGGTATCCAGGGAGCCATTATTAATATAAATAGATATATCAGAGAAAATTTCCTTGTCTTGTTTCAAGCTCATTAAAAAATGAAACAAGGTCTTATGATTAGAGTTCTTTTCCTGTGTCAAGCTCATTAGAAAATGAAATAAGGTATTATGAGCAGAGTTCTTTTCCCATGTAAAACTCATTAAAAAATTAAACAAATCCCCTTCCAATTCGAATCTTTGATTATATCTTGTAAATTATCAGTCGATTCTTTGACTTGATCTCATAAATGAACCTTCATTCCATCTTCCTATTATTAACCAATAGTCTACTTAGGTGAATTAAATGAATCATGGGGGGAATGTATTTAGAATTAATTCATTATGTTGAGGCCATGAAAACAAATTCCAAGCATATTTTCCCCATGTTTCAATATTTTGTAAAAATAAAACCATCTTAGCAAACTCTCAAGCATAGATTTTTCTCATTTCAAGCTTGTGTAAAAATGAAACCACTTTCAAGTATTCTCAAGCACAGTTTCCCTTGTTTCAAGCTTGTGTAAAAATGAAACCATTCTCATCCTCTCCCTCATGATTTCCATTTTCATCAGCCTATTTCTTCCAGACGAGCCTTAGTTTTCTCATTGCATCGTTACCATCTCGTTGGTTTATCATACACTTTCAATTGGTTTTTTCACCCTTTCCTAAGGAACCGATGTGATGAGTGGTATTATTACCCACCATATTGACCTCTACATGTTTTGAGAAGTTTCATCATGACCGGAACTAGTTTCTACCCTTTATACACTCATTCCTCTAGGAGGAGTCCTCTTTCAGCTCTTTTCAAATTCCAAAAACATGAAAATATCACTGAGAAATTGTCTTTTAAAATTCATTAAAGTAAATGAAAAGGTGTCTACTTAGTATAAATTTAATCCTTTTTTGAAATTAGATAGAATATTTAGGAAAAAGGAATATATTAGTCTGATATGGCTAAGAGGTTCACATGGGTATCATTTTCTACCTTTTCGGACTCAAGAGACAATTTTATGAAAATGAACCTTTGGAGTTTTATTTTTCGCCCCTTTTTCAAACTCTCTAAACATGAAAAAGGAGCCAAGTTACACCTCTGTTGGACTGGTGAAAGAATCAAACAATGTTGAACTTTTCAAACATGATGAGATCGAACTACTCCTTCTCAAGGTTCGTTAAAAATACTTAGAGGGATTCATCGGAATGATGAACTTATAAATCAAGCATATGTTATCCTCCTCTAGCTTGTCAAAAATAAAGAGGTACTAACCAAAAATGGTTGGGGAAATTGGGAAAACATGGTACTCAACCTATTAATGGTATTGAGTCACTCTTTAACATTACACTCTCTCACTTCATCTCCATGACTGTTGGGTTCGGAAATATTCTTACCTTTTTTATTCATCATGCCATATCAAAAGCCTCCATAATTGATTTTGGGTCAATGTTGCAAACTCCATAATGTGTCGCCAATGTGTTCAAGAGAATTATTTCAGTTGATATATGTTAAAATACTCCCAAGCCATATTTCATGTATGTCATTCATGAACTAACTTTATATCAACATCATTTTGTCTCAAATCTTGATACTCGTTTTATGTCATTGTTGGGGGATACATCAAGGCCCTCTTGCGATGAGTCATTTACTATAGACATCAGCTCATTATCTAGGAATTTGACTTAAAAACTCCCTTTCATACCTTGGATCTTGAATACATCAATGGCAACTTTCCTCGCTATTGACGACAAGCCCTGATCACTGGCCTTCAACCAGAATATTTTGTGTGGTGTTCTAATTTAGCTCATCTATTCACACCACATAGATTATACTACAGTACCTTGAGAACCATTCACATAATTGATGGTTTATCTCACACTTGTTAATGACTTACCTCATTGGTCGATAATAATATGGTGTCTACCATGTTCGTCTTTATCTCATTTATTCATATGGTTAGACTCGTACATTAATCGATTAAGTGAATGAGATAAAATACCCCAGAGCTAGTTCCATCCATCTGGGCTGTGATTTCATTATTCATACAGGATCACAAAAGTACGATGGTTATGATCAGTGAGACATTCATCCAAGCATGGGTACACACTTTGTCATCAGGAGACGAGACTAATTGATCATTGTACAAGTAATATTGGCTTATATGTTGAGCATGGGTATTCATCCCTCACGATGATGTCATGATGAAAATGTATTGTAACAGATGATGATCTCGACCGATTTTTCTTGATCTGGACTTCTCATAAGCTAAAACACCTAAGTCATTAGCAACTAATTATGAATTTGTAATTTAGGGGGAAATATGTTACATGCCATTTTGTCACATATGCTCAATAGGTCTACAAACTGGATCAACCAACATCCATAAGAATTTTTTCATCATCCATTCACAAATCCATAAGCATCATTTCTCCAAAAATTCTAAGTTTATGGGACCAATTGGTCCAAAACATTGTTTTTAGCACCAATGCACAATGCCTTCTTGGCCACCTATGTTCAGTGCATGTTACATACTTGTTCACTGGCACTAGTGAGCACACATTCCTCCCTTTTGCAGGTGCATTGATTCTAGTAATTCTTGCAAATAAAAAATATCTTTGAATATTCCTCTTCTAGAAGATTCCAATGTAGTTTTAACTATTTACCATGGATAGAGAGCTCAAATTCCTATACGTTACTATCTTGGAGATCTTATCTCTTATCCCTTGATCTCATCCTCCCATCATATGTGGTTCTCTATCCCATAATGGAAATTCCTAAACAACCACACTCATCCTATAAATTTACTACCTCCCATAAGGTATGGGTTGCATTTTAGATATTGCTAGTGCCCTGATGTTGTTTCCTTGAGCCTAAAGGAGTCATCATATTCATGCATTAGGGTTGATATTGAGGTGTTATTTGTAACAAGGAAGGACAAGTCAACTTGGGGAGACATCTACAAAGTTAGCTATTGTTTATGGTTCTAAACTCTCTCCTATATTTATTAATATAAGAAGTATATTTCTTTCTTATATTTGTTGTGTTATGTTTGCACTCATGTATTTCAATGCCATTATGGTTTATTGTATATAGATTTTAGATTAGGCTAAAGGGATGTTTTCAATCCATTACTTATTTTAATTGTGTGTGGAGGTTCTAATTATAATACTTGGAGATAGAATTGGAGCTTACAAGTGAGGAGGAAAGAAATGATTACTATAGATTCTAGGTAGGCTTCTTTCACATACTCTAAGTTATTTAAGGAAAGCTTCATGTTTTTTGTCTTCTATTGTTCTATATCATATGACTAGATCTAGGGAATTAAACTTTGTCCACAATCGTGAAAATTTCACATAAAACTACCAAGGAAGAAAAAACTTTATGGTCTCCTCACCATGTGTTGTTATGGACAAATAAAATTCTCCTGGATCCCAGATTTTATTTTGTAACTCATTATTTTATCCATCATGTTGGTGTTTCTATGATGTTTTTTCCTTCATTATTCTAGGTTTTTATACTTTATGTTGTTTTTATCCTCCTTCCTTGTTGATGTAGACTCACTTAGTCATCTGCAATCTACTTTCATGCATTCTTCTATGTCTAAGATACCTCCTATGAGGCTTATTTTAGCATGAATTTCCTCATCTCTTCAATTTTGATGTCCATATTTTCTTCTGGCTAATAAAAATCACTGATTCATTCTTGAGCTTTGTTTTTATTATTCTCCATTGACATTAATTATTTCCTTGGTCGCCACTTTTTTCCTTAATCCTTTCCAAAGATATCATATTTCTGTTGGGACTTATTATCGTTTTTTCCCACTAGTTTTTATATTTCCTCCATGGAAAACTTTCCCTTATCCTCCTTTGCACTACTGCAATCCACCAGGATGATGAACCAATGAAAATCCTATGTAGCAACTAAGGATAACCCCAATCAAAGAAGACCCTTGGATACAACATGACTCGACCCGACCCGACCCGCTCGAACACGTTTCCTTGGGCACCCTCACACGACACGACCTCACCCAACTAGCCTAAATGCGCTTCCTTTGGCGGCCTCACATGGCACAACCCAACCGGACCAGACCCTACCAGCATGAACGCATTTCCTTGGGCGCCCTCACACTACCCAACACGACCCGACCCAGCTGCATTCCTTGGGCACCCTCACATGACCCGATCCAACCCAACTCGCCCGAACGGTTTTCCTTGGGTGCCCTCACACAACACGACCCAACCTAACCGAAACTAAATGTGTTTCCTTAGGTGTCATCAAACAACCTAACTCGACCCAACCCGCCTTAACGTCAAAGGCACGAGGGACCAAATGGGAAATGGGTCGCACAAACGTGCACAAGGCACACAGGTGATCAAAACTTAGCATTTTTTATATGACCTCCCTCACATGATCCAACTTGAACATGTTTCATATGGTGCCCTCACACGGCACGACCCAACCCACATAAACAAATGTAGAAGGGAGAAAATGGAAAACGGATCGCATAAACGTGCACAAGGAACACGAGTGGTCGCAACTTAGAATTTTGTATACGACCATGCTCAAACTACTCGACCCAACCCGACCCGACCCACGCAAATGCATTTCCTCGGGCACCCTCACATGACCCAACTCCACCCAACTCACCTGAACGTGTTTCACTGGGCGCCCTCACAAGACCTGACACGAACCGACCCGACCCACCTGAATGCTCTTCCTTGGGTGCCCTCACATGGCATGACCCAACCTGACCCACCAAAACATGTTTCCTTAGGTGCCCTCACACGACCTGCCTGACCTGCATGAACACGTTTCCTTGGGCGTGCTCACACGACCTGATCCAACGCGACTCGCCCGAACACATTTTCCTGGGCCCCCTCACATGACACAACCCGATCCAACCCGACCTGCCTGAACACATCTCCTTAGGCGCTCTCGCACAACACGACGAGAGCCGACCCGCTCGAACGCGCTTCCTTGGGCAGCCTCACATGGCATGACCCAACCAAACTAGACCCAACCTACCCGAACACGTTTCCTTGGGCATCCTCACATGACCCGACACGACCTGACTAGGATGTGTTCCTTGGGCACCCTCACACGACCCAACCAGACCCGACCCGCCCAAACGCATTTCTTTGGGCGCCCTCACAATATGGATGACTCGACCCGACCCAAATGCATTTCCCTGGGCGCCATCACACGACCCGACCAGACTAGACCTTCTTGAACATCAAAGGTACGAGGAAGAAAATGGAAAACGGGCCGCACAAACGTGCACAAGTCACACGGGAGGTCACAACTTAGCATTTTTGATACAACATCGATCACATGATCCATCTACTGCTTTCTTGGTCTGCTATACTGACTTGCACCTGACAAGTTTACGATTGGAAGATAGTGAAATGAAATCCGAAGTCTGGTTCTCAATGAAAGAGTTGTATTCCACGTCCATTGTTGCCTCCCATTCAGGATGGCTAACTACTTCTGCATAAGTCTATGGATCAGATGCATTCATATATAACCATGCATGGCCATGCATGGATCTATAACTAAGAGTGCTTGTGGATCTTCCTCAAACAGAGGAATAGAGGCAAGATCATCAAAGAGATGACTCATGATACACCATTTTTGTGTTGAAGGTGGTCCATAATATTTCGAACTACATGAGGATGTATTATCTTGATGTTCGACAATTAGTGATCCAACGGGTGTCGCATGAAAAGGCTCATCTTCATCAGAATTTTTATCTAAAGTATCATCAACATACTCATCAATGAGTGTTGAGGGAAACTTGGTAACATGTTCATATGCCGGTGCATGCAAAATATCTTTGTCAAACTTTACACTCCTTTCAATAAAGAGCTCTTTAGTGTTAATATCAAGCAATCTGTACCCTTTGACTTCATCAAAATATCGAACAAACATGCATGCTTTACTTTGATGCTCCAAATCCTTACTCTTCTCTATAGGAATGTGGGCCCATGGTTGAGATCTAAAAAATGTGGAAATGATTGAATTCAGGTTGCATATCAGTCCAAGCGTCAAAAGGTGGTTTTACAGTAATATATTTATGAGGAGATCTATTATGGATGAATGATGCACAATCGATAGCTTCAACCCACAAATTTGACGAAAGAGATCTTGCATGAAACATGAAATTGGTCATTTCTTTGAAAGATCGATTCTTCTTTTCAGCCACCCCATTTTATTGCGGAGTGTAAGGAAATGTATGTTGCAAATGTATTCTTGTTTCATTACAAATATTTTGATATCTTTGTTGACCGTATATTCCGTCCTATTATCTGTGCAGAGTGTCTTTGATGCATTTTCTAGTCTTTTGTTCTGCATGTGCTTTGAAAATATTTAGATGTTGAAAAAATTAAGACTTGAGTTTCAAGAAGTAAACCCAAGTAAATATTGTGTACTCATCTACAAATGACAACACATATATTTCTTTACTCATTGAAAGTACTCAAAATGGACCCATGAGATCACTATGAACAAGCTCCAAAGGTGAAGAGTCTCTCCATGCATGCCGCTTCTCGAATTTTTCTTGTGGATGCTTTCGAAGAGCACATCCATTACAAACACCATTTGAAAATTAAATGGTCAACAATCCTATGACCATCCCTTGATTGCTAAGTTTTTTCATATATATTAAATTCAAGTCCCCAAATCTCTCATGCCATATCCTACTTTCTCCATTTGCATGAGTAAGTATCAAAATAGAATCTGACTAAGGAAAAATATCAGAAAACGTATATAGACGAGATTGATCATTTACCTTTCTAGATGCAATCTTCAAGCTGGTTTGCATGTCATAAATGTTCATGGAATCCGAGGTAAATTCCATTTTCCTTCTAGTGCATGTATGTGTCATCTCATACACTAAAAGAAGATTCACATAAAGCCTTAGAATATGCAAGACATTCTCAAAACTTCTATCTTCGAATTGCACTCTTCCTTGTACAGTTGCTTCCACTGCAGAATTGTCCCCCATGAGAATAGGAGGACCCGAGTATGCATGTAGAGAAGAAAAGGATTCCTTAGAAGAAGTCATATGATGTGAAACTCTTGAATCAATGATCCATTCTTGTGGTGTAGAATGAAGAGAAATCAAAACATGACCATTACCCCTTGTTTCTGATGGGTTTTCCTCTGTCTTCTTCTTGGAACTTTATGGAATGTGATGACCAAGATTATTTTGCTCAAGAGTCTTTACCGTCAGATCAATAGTCTTTTTCATGCAAGAGAATTCAGGATGATAATCTCTACTACAATAAGGATAGTTGGAGTTTCTTTTCTTTCCCTTCTTACACTTGGAGCTCGAAGAAACATGTGGAGGTTTTGGATTTCCTCCTTTTCTTGGATATGGATCTCTTGCCTTTCCTTTGCCTTTGTATTGTTGATTTGGTTTCGAGTTTGACTTTCATTTCTCATGCATGGCAAGTGCATGTTCTTTTGAAGACTTTAATGAACCCATTTTGATGCGCCTATCCTGCTCATGAATGAGAGACTCAATAAATGCATCAAGTTTGGGCATTTTCCATTTATCTCTGGTTGTTATTCGTGGCATAATTTAGACAAAATAGAAAGGATAAATTGACATTCCTATTTGGATTTATCAATTCCACAATCATGTAATTGCAGAATTAATCATTTAAATTTCGTAAAGATATCTTGAATGTTCTCAAAGCTATTTGGATCTAAGGAATTTGGTCCATTTTTTAGAATATGAGCCTGCATCTCATTCTTCTTTCCAAATAAATTTTCCAAGGTTGTCCACACCTCTTTTGGAGTGTTTCATGTGTCCACATGGGAACACAATGTTGGAGACATGGAGAACAATAGAAGACCAAAAACCTCATCCATCCTGTTCAAATAGAAGACAATAGTGGAATTGGGTTCAACTTATGTATTCATAACTATTTGATACATGCCTTTCCCTTTGAGGTGAAGAGAAATATTTGGCTTACATTGGAAGTATTTATATAGATTAAGAATATTTGAAGATGAGAACTCCATTCTTTCAACTTGTACTTGTAGGACAACTCTGATAGTTCTCCAATATTTTGATATGCAATTCAAATCTCTGCACAATTTTCAATTTTTTGATCTTCAAACTTGCAAAATATTTTTCATGCACATTCTCCAAGTCTATGTAGCTCTGATAGCATGTAAAATTATTCGAGTACAAATACGGATCTAGGTGAAGAATAATTGCACAAAGAATTGAAAAAAATAAAATTGACTTGAGAATTAATTTGATTCGTCAATATTGATTTTAGAATCAATACATAAAGAAACTAAGTTAAGCTTAGTTGTATATGCAATAAAAATGGATAGTTAAAAATAACTGAAGCTAAGTGTGCTTTATGTTATGCATGCAAGCACTAGAGTTAACTAACTAAAGCCAAATGCACATCACATGTAAGCACTCGAGTTAACTAATTAAATCTAAATGCACATCACATGCAATAAATAGATTTACACTGAAGTTAATTAAAGCCAAATACACATCACATGCAATAAATAGAATTACACTAAGTTAATTAAGACAAACTACGTGCATGTACACCAACATGAGAGCACTTGTGATGTAATAATCAAAGTGAGAAGTAATGAAAGTCAAAATAATCAAAGTCAAAAGGGCAAGTCGATTAAAAAAATGTAATATTGCACGTACAACGCATTTGGCACGTTTGATTTGTTCAAAGTCAAAAAGCGTGGTGGAGTTAAAAATCAATAATGTGTAGTGTTTGTCTGGAATAAAACCAAGTCAAACTCAACGAGATAAAACCATCCGCAAATTCGTCCAACCATGGGTTGGAAGCGCTTATAAATAGAGCTTCTTTTTCCTTATTTCAAATCATTCACCTGTACCCTCATATCTCTGCTTACATTTTAAGTTATAACTCGACAAACATATTCATTCAGTTTATCATCCTTAAGAGAAGAGAGAAAATTCCGTTTGTATTATCCACTCCATCGAAGTACAGGCGTCTACGTTTGTTTAAAAACATGGCGGTCAGGGTGGTGTTTGCCATCATCATTTGCGATTTTCTAATCTCTGCGCTATTTCCATTAGCAAGCTCTCGGAGACCTAATTTCCTCAGAGAGTCCACTCCATCGAAGTACAGGCGTCTACGTTTGTTGAAAAACATGGCGGTCAGGGTGGTGTTTTCCATCATCATTTGCGCTTTGCTAATCTCTGCGCTATTTCCATTAGCAAGCTCTTGGAGACCTAATTTCCTCAGAGAATCTACTGCTGACTCCGACATCAGTAAGGAAAATTCTAATACCAATAACATCTCTGAAGCTTATATCGAACGAGCCGATAAAGAGGCCACCATCGATGTACAGTTACTGGACCATAAACTTCCAAAAAGTGGTTATACTCCCTCGGCTCCTTCAGCATGCCACAACATGGTAATAGACACTGTCGGTGCTGCACATTACAATTGTTGAATTATTCCATATAAATGGGTTTAACCTGTCGATTGCAAATTCTAGGAATATCTTAGAATTATTCTTAGAATCTGATGGTGAGGAGAGGGTTCCAAAGGGAGCTTAGAGTCCTAGCACTTCTACAACTATGACTCAATATCCTCCAGTGATAGGATTAAGTGATGACAAATTAACATAACTAGAGCAAGAGCTATATAACATATAATATAGAGCTCATAATTTGGCGATTAGGATCTGAAGGTGAGGAGAGCTCATAGTTTGGAGATTAGGATCTGATGGTGAGGAGAGGGGTCCAACAATTGACCCTTCTCCGAGATATTTCTAGAATTTACAATAAATATTAAAGTAATAAATTTTACATCCTACAAACAAAATCAATTAACTCCAAAGTCAATTCTGAATATGACCGTTATTGGAGTTTGATATTGAGAAAATAAAGATGAATTCAAAAAGTGTTCTAAAAAGGCAAAGTTTAATTAATTGGTGTTTTTTTTTAAGAAATACTGTGATAGAATTTTTTGGGTTAGAGTTTGGTTTTATTTTTATTTACCATGTATTTTTAAAATATAAATAAATTCAATGTCTAGTTTTTTATTTTTTGTCTGATTTTATTAATATAAAATAGAAGGTATCACCTAAGCTTACAAAAAAATAAAATATAAATAAATTCATTGTAATAAAAAATATTTAGACACTTAACATTTGGAGAAACTCTGTTGAATTTGAAACAAGAAGCAACAAAAACAAATTCTTGACACAAATGTGGATTACTTAGACTACGTTGTTGTAAAATCACCCTGGAAAAATCCCTGCTCAATTTGGACAAAATCCACTTAAAAATATCCCGCATAAAGTGAAAAACGTCTATTATTATAAAACACCCTCCACTTGTTGCTTGGGTTGGGTTGTATTACGCAATGTATTTGGATTTTATTAATCCATAATTTCATTTGGTTTTTATTAATCCATAAATATGAACTTTACAGGAAAAGTGTATTTCTCATTCATTCATTCAATTTGTGGAAAATAAAAACTCGCCATTTAGTTTTGTTTTTATTAACAACCTCGCTGTCCAATTAAAATATTTCATATTTTAGACTTGATTAAAGTTAAAATAAACAGAAATTCTCAAAAATATCACGCAAATATATTTCTAGAATTAATTGGAAGTATCTCTATAGTGTTAATTAAACATAAGTTTCAACGTTGTGGTTTGTCTATGTAATTTTGAAGACTAGTGTCTGTTTCCAATTTCATTTCCAGTGTAAATTTATTTTCTCTTAGGATGAGGGCCTGTTCTTCTGGACTAAGTGATTCGATATATAGACAGAGCCGCTGCTGGCATTTTCTGTATTCATTCAACCAATCAAAATACTATGCCGTACAATGGATAGAATATGAAAAGTAATGAAGAAAACACCGAATAGCTATTTGGATAAATAATATTAATTCAAGAACAAATTATCACCTGAGCGTAGCCTCATTGGAGATTCTGGTCGGTAACAACGTTAACCGTGCTAATAAATTCAAGATCAATGTCCAATCAGGTTAAATATGGTTCAAATTACTAAGTGTCAAAACGATTCAAATTGTTTCGTCTACATTTTTCTTAAAACTCCAATCTAAATGATGTTTGATATTTTTGAAAGTATATTATGTCTCATTCATTTGGTTTTGAAAATTTCAACCAAGGTGATGATTAATACCTTTGGAGGTAGCTTATGTTCAAAGGTTTTTTTTGGGGGTTAACATGAGGTTAATTGTGGAGAGTTTTTTATATGGATTTAAAGTTATTTATGTTCAAATTTAAGAATGAACAAGAGGGACTGCAAAGAAGCAAGTATTGAAGATAATGGAGAATCCTATATTAGTGTGAGTTGGTTCACGAGACCTTAGGATAGGAATTAGTTTTCATTTCTTTTTGTGTGGTTCTAACTTCTCTAAAACCATGTATGCTATATGATGTTTGAAGTGTATTGAGAATGTAGAGCGTTCTGCAGAGCCAAACTCTCCTTCGTAGAGCTGACCAGTGGTTTATTTATTTATTCAATTCAAACATCACTTTTTATCATGGTATCAGAGCTCCAGGGTCGAATTATAGTTGGAGTGTTGTGATCCATGCGAGTATCCAGGTGGTAGAGGAGAAGCCCCTGATGACTGGGTGGAATTTTTTTTTCTCAGGCTTTAAGTGGATCAGCATGGGTTTTGGCGTAACAGTTGCACTGATCATCGCATATATTAGACTAACAGTCGCGTCGATGGCACGGAATTGAGCAAAACATAGGTGCCGATTGGAGGACAACTTAACAAGTTTTGTTTCTGGTGCGATCATCGCGTAAATTGGCTCAATAAGTGTGTTGAGGAGATCTGAAGTAGATTTGAGCTACTGGACACCACTGATGAATGAAAAAATCTGGTGAAAGGTCGCCGATGAAGGGATCCAGCGAAATTTTTCCGATGAAAGAAGAGATTTGAACAGTTATTGCTGGTGCAAGGGATTCGAAATCCTATCACACTGCGTGCAAAACAACCTGTTGAATTGATTGCAATCAGGTATATATGTATCGTAAAATTGCTTTCTATAAAGATCTCGGGTAGATCTATCATTTTTTTTCTTTTCAATTAATTTTTTTGAATCATCAAGATGAATAATCAAATAATCGAAGCATACTTGAATGAGAGTAACAAAATCGATGGCTCCAATTACTCAAATTGTAAATTCAAGATGCAGAATGTGTTAGAAGTGTAGAGTGCTTGAACGATTTCAAATGGGGATGAGCCGAAGCCAACAACGGGAGCCCCTCAATACTGGGAGAAGAGAGAGGGAAAAATAAAGACATTGTTGAAGATTTCAATGAAATACTGCATCATACCACATACTGGATAATGAAAATCAATGAGCGAAATCTAGATAGTTTTTAAATATTTGCATGAGATCAAGAATACAAATCGTCTTCTGTTTTTTAAGAGAAATATTCTATCCATAAAGATGGAGGAGAATGAAATAATTGCTTATTTCATATCACTGATCAAGGATATGAAGAACAAATTGGCATATATTTGTGAGATTGTAGCAGATGTAGATTTGGTCATGATTACCATGAATGGTATGACTGATGATTACCAAATTTTTATCACTGGGATAAGTGTAAGAGATAAAATCCCAAAATTTGAAGAACTGACAAGAATATTAATGCAAGAAGAAGAAATAAGATTGACTCTAAAACCTGAGAGTGCAGATCTTGCATTAATGGTGATGAAGAAATTATTCAAAGCAAAAGGAAATTCTTCACAGCAAAATGGAGGAAATCCACAGAAAAGACCGAATCAAGCTCAAGGTATGTATCGAAATAGAAACGACTCTATAATAAAAAAATTTATTATGGAAAACTCAGTCATATGGCTAAGGAGTGCAGGAAGAAGAAATTTCATGAAGAACAATAGAAGCATAAAATACATGCATGTCATTTTGTAGATGATGACCATGTTCAGAACTTCATATTGTTCATGGCAGAATTTGATGAAAATGTCGAAGCAGACATCTGATACATGGATTCGGGAGCATCGACACATATGACATGAAATAGGCAATGGTTCAAAGAATTTAAAGAAATCAACAATGGAGCACAAATCTACCTTGGTGATGATATAAGTCATCAGATCAACGGGTGCAAGAATTTTTTTGTTATTTTACGTGATGGTAATGTCAGATATATTCATAATGTAATGTATGTACCCTGTTGAAAAGTGTAATTAGGTCAGTCTTCATGTTGACTATTTAATTATGAAAATAAGAAGTCAAAATAATAAAATGTAATCAAGTATCATATATGATCCTAGACCTTGCTGTAATTCTAGCTCATAACTGCCCTCAATCAACGATGAAATACAAGTTGTAATTACAGTGGAGGTTGCCACATTAAATAATGAAGAAAATCTCCATTCAAGTCGGCCTATTCCTACGCTGGATGGTCGACCTCATAGCAAACACAGTCATGTATATATAACTAAAGTTGCAGATCATTTTGGAAGCAACTTTTTGGAGCTGATGAAAAGAGAATAGCATATGACTCATAAGCAATCGGATATCTCTAAGATAACAGAGCGGATATCCACAAGGATACAGTCTGATACCTACAAGGAGACAAGTGTAGATACTTACAAGAAGACGGTGTAGACATGTATAAGACAGACAACACACAATTAAAATGCAGATTCTGTTATAATTTGTAGACCTTGTCGTTACCAAAGCAGAAAACGGAGTATGAATATTAATTGTGGACACCACAATAAGAAGTGTTATCATACTACGTTGGTATAATCGAATATATCTAATGTAATATAGCGATGGGATAAGAGAATGCCTCAAGAAGGATTGCAGCCATACTCCAATGACAAATGCAGATGCGAATTGATGTGAATTGATAAGAAGGGCTCCAGAATAGAAAAGGAATTATGAAGTGTAAAGGAAGGAAGCTAAATCTGTGATTTACCTTCCCACAATAAAAGTATTACCTCTGCTTAAAGTTTGTGTCCTGTACATTTTGATACTGTACATTTTGATAATTGACTTGATGAAGGATTAATTAAGAGAAGACACAAGAAAAATAAGCAAGCTCATAAGTAATTATCAAGAAGAGAATTTGTATTAATCTTAAGCCCTCCAAATTCTCAACGTACCCAGAGTGACAAATAATCTAATTTATGTTCCCATGATTACAGATCAGAATCTCAAGGTAGAATTTTTTAAATCTAACTGTTATATTAAAAAAAAATTGGATGGAATGAAGAATATTGCTTCAGGAATTTTAACAGGAGGTCTATACAAATTGGATGTGAGGACAACATCAAATCGAGCTTTGACAACATCAAGTTTGACTACAGAAGAACTATGGCATGAGATACTTGGTCATATTAACTACAATGATTTGTTGTTACTTCAGAAAAAGGAAATGGTAAGAGATCTTCCTACATTAAAAAAAGTGCATAATTATTGTCATGCTTGTGCATTAGGAAAGATGCATAGAGAAGAATTCCTTGTCCGAGTAGAAAAGGAAAAGAGAGACATACTTGAATTAGTGCACACCAACCTATGTAGACCCTTGCAAACAAATTCATTAGGAGGTTCACTGTATTTTCTATTGTTTGTTGATGACTGCAAAAAAATTTCTTGGGTATATTTTATGAGAAATAAAAGTAACACATTTGAATACTTTAAGAAGTTCAGATATATGATAGAGAAGCAACAGGGAAGCACATAAAAATTCTCCGCTCCGATGAAGGGGGAGAATACTGGAAGGAGGAACTTACCAAGTTTTTTAAAGACCATGGGATATTACAGCAATTCATAGTACCCCATACTCCTCAGCAGAACGGAGTATTGGAAAGAAAGAACAAAACATTGGTGGAGTGCGCTAGGAGCATGTTGAAAGGTAAGGGTCTTTCGAATGGTTTTTGGGCTGATGCATTGACTATTACAGTTATTTGAAAAATAAGAGTCCTACAAGAAGTATCAAGTTTAAAACTTCTTTTGAAGAATTATATAGATTTAAGCCCACATTATAACATAAAAGAGTGTTTGGGTCTAAATCATTTTCCCACATTCCAAAGGAAGACAGACAAAAACTACATTCAAAAGCCATCGGATGTACCTTTGTAGTGTATTATTCACAATTTAAAGCTTATATATTATTTAATCCCTCTACTCACAAGATCTTTATTAGTAGAGATGACATCTTCCATGAGAAGGTTTATGATGAATCTGATAAAAGCAATGAGGAATGGGATATTCCCTTCTTGGTGGAATGAATTTAAGAAATAGGTAACAACCATGAGGAGCAGAAAAAATTCAGAAGTAGAAAGTTTAGATACAAAAATCAAGCTGAGTCCTTCAAAGGAAATTCAGAATGAGTTGGAAGCCACACCAACATTCAGAAGATCAGGTAGGCAGGTTCAATTGCCTGCTAGATATAGGGATAATGCCTTTATAACTAGTATGATGAATGTTGTTGAACCTTCTAGTTATAGAGAAGCAAATCAATGTAGTAAATGGAAAACAGCTATGGAATAGGAATATGAATCTATTCACAAAAATAACACCTAGGAGCTGGTTGAACTACCCGAAGGGAAACAAACCATAGGATGTAAAAGGTTGTATAAAACCAAGATTAATGCAGATGGAACCATAGATAAATTAGAAGATAGATTGGTAGCAAAGGGGTATTCAAAAAAGGAAGGTATTGAATATGAGGAAACCTTCGCCCCCGTAGCTAAACTAAACACTATCAGAATGATGATTGATTTAGCTACTAGGAAACATTGGATGATTCAACAACTAGATGTAGAATCTTCATTTTTAAATGGAGAATTGAAAGAGGAGGTTTATTTAGAGAAACCTGAGGGGTTTGTCCGGAAAGGGAAAGAACATTTAGCCTATAAATTAAAGAAAGCTTTATATGGACTGAAACAAGCACCCAGGTCATAGTATGAAAAGACTCATTCGTTTTTTCTACAACACAATTACAACATAAGTAAAAACGACCCAAATATGTATACTGGGAAATATGAAAATGGGCGCATAGTGTTGATTTCATTGTATGTAGATGATATAATTATTACGGGTGATGCTATTGATCTGATCAAATAAATCACGAAGGAAACATCACAAATGTTTGAAATGAAAGACCTTGGTGAAATAAGATATTGTTTGGGTCTTGAGATCTGGAGAGATTTAGGACAAACTTTTATGTCCCAAGATAAGTATGTCAGAGGTCTGCTGGAAAGATTTAGTATGGATCAGTGTAAGGCTGCAACAATACCATTACAACAGAACATTAAACTCTAGAGTGAGGATGGCTCTAAAGAGGCAGATGCGACACTTTATAGAAAACTAGTTGAGAGACTAATCTATCTAACCACTACAAGACCAGATTTGGCTTATGCAGTTACTGTACTAATTCAATACTTGTCCAAGCCATTTGAGAGTCATTGGAATGTGGCGAAAGGTGTTTTAAGGTATCTACAAAGAACTATATATTATGGTATTATTTATACTGATTCTTCTAATGTTAGATTGACAGGATTTACAGATTTTGACTGGGCTGGAAATGTGGACGACCGAAGATCCATAATAGGTTATGCATTCAACATCGGATCTACGGTGATCACATGGAGCAATAAGAAACATAACAAAGTTTCCTTGTCTTCAACGAAATCAGAGTATCAAGCTATGTGTGCAGCAACATGTGGGGCAGTTTGGTTACAAAGACTTCTCCAAGATGTTGGGGAAGAACATAAATATGCAACAACAATCATATGTAACAACTAGAGCTCAATCAAAATTGCTAATAATATGGTGTTTAACAAAAACACTAAACACATTGATACACAATTCCACTTTGTCAGGGAGAAATTTCAATCTAAAGAAATCGATCCTGTATATTGTAAAACGTGTGATAATGTTGGAGACACTTTAACTAAGCCTCTTGGAAAAATTAAGTTTCAAATGTTTAGGGAGATGTTAGGCATATTTGTGAACCCCTTCTCCATTAAGAGGGAGTGTTGAAGATAATGGAGAATCCTATATTAGTGTGATTTGGTTCACGATACCTTAGGATATGAATTAGTTTCTATTTCTTAGGGTATGGTTTTAACTTGGTTCAGTGCCTGTTCTTCTAAACCAAGTGTTTCGATATATGGAGAGAGCTGCTCCAAGTTCTTGTCAAAAATTTTATGTATTCATTCAACCAATCAAAATCCTATGTCGTACAATGGATAGAATATGAAAAGTAACCAAAAAACAATATTAATCCGAAAACAAATTATCATGTGAGCGTAACCTCATTTGAGAGTCTAGTCGGTAACAATGTTAACTGCACTAATAATTTCAAGATCAATGTCCAATCAAGTAAAAGATGGTTCTAATTACCAGTGTTAGCCATATATAAATTCGGTGATACCTCATAATGGCTAAGTAGGTTCCTTAGGCTTTCAAGAAACAATTTTTTATGAAAAAATTTGTGAGTTCTTGAAAGCCCACTGTGTTCATTATCCACAAGAAATCATTTCACTGATAACTTCACTCAAATTCCTCAAGTAGCCCTGTTGTTATCAAAAGAAGACGGTTTTCAAGCCAACATTTCCATCGTTTCACCTTCATAATTTCCTCCCAAGTTTCTCCATTTCACTCATTATTTCACCTATCCTAACAACCCTTTCTTTTCTTCTAAAAAGGCTCCTTTTTCCCCTTTATTTTTCCTCATTTCTTCTAAAAAACCCTTTAAACCTAATAAAATTTCTTTATTTGGTTTAAATTCCTTTCTTTATCCCTATCCAAACTCTAAAAGGGCTAAAAAACCAACTTTAAATGCTTAATTCCTCCCTTTTAAAAATATAAGGCCTTAAGCCCTCTTGGCTTAAACCTTAGCCCCTTCTCCTCAAATGACCCAAGGTCCATTACCTTCCGCCATCCCAAAGCCCACGTTACTTGCTGACCCTGGTCCCATTCTCCCACAGGACCACACCTTCCCCTTTTCCTATTCCATTATCCCCACCACAACTTATTCGCTCACCACCCATGATAAGATCATAACCGTTGATCTCATTAATCCAACGGTAATCGTGGATTCCGAGTTCCTAAAGCCTAATGCATAGTTTTTACGCTCCCTGAAGAAATTGGTGATGTCAACCTCCGGTCCCACCTATCCCCACAATTCCTCATGACCACGCACCTTCTCCCCATCGTGTTCATCATCCACCTTCGATCTGGCTCCCCCAGATCCGATGACCCATAATTGTTTTCACGCACATTTTGCCGAAATGGTTTAGAGCCCCATTTAAACGAAAAATAGGCGGTTTTGGGTTGGACATGTGTCATCCAGCTAGCAGTATCATTTTTTTCACGCCCTTTACCACTTACCACTTAACCCCTACACAAATACCACCCCGGTATAGCTGCAAAACCACCTTCCTCCCATCTTCGCGCTAGATTCAAATTTAAACACTGTTCTGCCTAATTCTGCCTGTGGAAACCCCTCCTCCATGCATTTTTCTCTTCTACATCGCTCCTGCGCCCTCACCTACACCTCTGATCATAGTTTTATCCCATAAATGCAGGTTTTATTTAATTTTTTGTGTTGAGTTGCAGTTTTAATGGTGGCCTGAAGATTACAGGCCCTCCCACAACAACATCCAAGTTGAAAACACCCACGATGATGATCCTCAGGGTTCTAACAAGAAAAAAGGGAGATCCAGGGTTTATTCCAGTGTTTTTCAATGTTTCATGCACATTGGTTGACCAAAAAACCCTCTAGCGCGGAAGCCAAGCCACCTTTACACAGAAAAAAAATAATGAAGATCAGTGAAGAATTTAAGGTTAAGAGCATCAATCTGAAAATCAAGGACTTAACCAAAAAATTATGGACAAGGACATAGTTTGAAGATAAATCAATTTAAAGTTAAAAAAAATCAGCAAAGGACAAAAATCAAAAGATGATTAAATAAAGCCTAAAGCCAAATCGAAGGGCTAATTAGAGTTAAAGCCACCAAACAGATAGATCAACAAGAAGGAATGCTTCAAATGCATAAATCAGTGAAGAAATTACTTCTCGAAGGATAAAAATGCCACCTACCAGCCTAAATTGCCTCCAAGACACATAAAGTTATTACAGTCAAAGATATCTCCTAAAGACATCTTAGAAGTTATTACAAAGCCTACCTAAAAAAGCGTAAAAGTCAACAAAAGAAACTAAGTAGTGCAAAAGAGTTAATGTAATGTAGAGTTAGACTTAAATACATTTTTCCTTGGGCCTTGAATGGTCTTAAAGGTCAGAAAAATTTACTCTATCATTTATGAAACATTTAAGGACCCATTCTTCACCCCACCTCCTCATTTCATCTATAAATATCATATGAGAAGCTCATTGTAAATGTTGGTTGGATTATTATTAAAGTGTGAGATAGTTGTTGAAGCTGTTGAAGAGTTTTTGAGTAGTTGAAGAATACTGGGCTGAGAAGAGAAGTTTTGAGTTGTAAATACCTGCCGGACTTGAAGTGTATAACTGGTTTGAACATCAATAATACAATATGATTCATGGGATCCTGTTCTATGTTAATGGTGATGTTATTCCTCATTGTTTTTGTGTCTCCTTTTGTTTTACAAACTGTCCATTTTCTCTGATAAGGAACAAAAAATTTAGAATAGGATTTACTGTCAAAGTATCCTATTTCTGTCTAAAATATTTTTCTTTATGTTTTCCTCTGCTAAGGCCTGATTGGAGGATTCTTAATTTCCCTCTTGTTTTATCCAGCTTGTTTTTTTAAGAATGATTCAATAGAGTATAACCAGGGAGAAATGTTGGTGAGCCCATGTCTATCTGAGTACAACTTGAGATATTGTTTTTAAAGATCTTCTTCAACGTTTATTAAGTAGATTCTCAATCAGATAATTTTATAGTATGCCCTATCCTCTGGCTAGTCTTTAACAATTGCTTTCAAAGATCCCTTGAGAGTATGCCAAAAGCAGGCTAGATTCACAGTTTTTGTCTGATCTTAGGTTATTTTCCTTGTTCTCTTATATGTTTTCTGCTTTTTGAAAGTAGTCTTAGGATTACTAGATTGTTGCCTTAAAAATTTGCTTTATTACAAGTCTGCCCAAAGAATTCTATGGTTTTCCCTGTGCTTTGGCTTGCTTCAAACAGTTACTTTGAAAGGATTTTCTTATTTAGTGGAGTTAATAGATTATTAATTGATTATTAGCTTGGCTTCTTTCACAATATCTTAATGTTTCATATCACAATTCAATCTAAAATATCCTTTGATATAGATGACTTTCCTTATGGAAACCCTTTAATAATTTTTGTGTAATTAAATCCTTTTGTGACTCCATAACCAAATGGGTTAAAACTGTTTCATGACGTATCTTTTCAGCCGAAATATTCTTTCAATTTACTCTCACCTTCACCCTTCAACTGACCTCTTCAGTTAATGATACCCATCCCAACCAAAGAAATAAGTTTCTATGAGCTTTATAACTAGCCTAATATCATAAACAAAGCATAAAGTTATATGATTTGAAAAAACTTAATAGAGAGATCCCTCTCTGAATCTAGGAAGGCTAGGTCCTAGGATTCCAAAGTGGTTCTGATGTGGCCCCCTTTCAACGTTTATTCTTTCCATTCTTGTAAATCACAGGGAGACAACATAGTGGCGACCATACTAGGGACAAACTGAGTAATAGATAACTTCACAACTTAGAAAATCCCATTTTTAAAATACATTAAGTGTTTTCCAATAATGTTTCCTGATTGTTGATGGTGGAGAAAAACCGGTCGTAGAAAAAATGTAAAAATATTCCACATGGTGACACCATTGGTTTTCAGTAGGCCTGTTGATTCCCCTTGGTTTTCCATAGACTCCACTGGGAAACTTATTTTATCATTAGAACATCACAAGAACCCAGTTAAGAAAAAATTTTGGATTAAGTTTTCTTACACATATTATTTTGCCTATAAAGACTGTCATACCTGGCTAAATTTTCTTAAATTTGGGTCTAAATCTTGGCTTCCAAAAGAATCCATACTAGATCCCATCCCGACCTAAATCCTCCTAAAATAGTTGATAATCCTAAAAACATCCTTACGAAGTCTCCTTCATCTAAAAACCCAACTATTGTCAGACCAATCCAAAGAGCAAGTTCAATCCCTGAAAACCTTATATACTTGCCAAATACCCAATTTGACTTACCTCATATCAGAAGCTTATATAGAACTAAGTCACAAAGTGGTATAGATCAGATAGAATTTGAGCCTGTAAGTTCACAACACATTAGTAGTAGAGAAGCCTCCCCTTCCACACCTCCTGAGCTCCATTTCATTCACAACTTTGGTTTCTCCCATCCTAAATCTGCTCAACAATACTTACCTAGTCCTAGTATTTCTGTAACATTCACCCATACATCCACAACTCAAGCCACTTCAGCTCATCATCAAACTCCTATCACAAATCCTCCACTTGTAAACCCACCATTGTTTCCACAAGTCCATACCATCCATACCAACAGAAACACAGTATGTACTGACTTAATTCTTCCTTTACCTTTTATTTCTCTACCATAGGGACTATCAATCCAAGATTCCATTATATGATGCTAGTAGTTCTGCCAGCTCAACAGCATGGTGACCATTAGCATGGAGACAATAAATGAATGATGAAATTGTAAAGCTTTAGGATATAAACATAAAAAATGGCAGAAAACCATAAAAAAGTGGCTGAAAATTCTGATAAATATAAAGGAAAAACACCCAAATTCATGACAAACACAGTAGTGACCCTAGTAGCACTAGCACCTCAGCTAATGCTCATGAAAAAATCATTTTAACTGCTGAAAATAATAAAAACCAGCAAGATGATTTTGCTGAGAAAACAGTGACTAAAAAGGCTAAATTAAACATTTCCAAAACTCAAACTCCTTTCAGCATAGAGAGTGAAATTGCCAAGATAAAAATCTCCATCTCTTTCACTGAGTTAGTCACTCAAGATGTATATAGGTCCCAATTGTTAAAATATTTGAACATAGGAGATCACAATGACTCTGTTAACTTAAATGATGACAAAACTGAGCTTCTGTTTGGACCAAAAATTGAAGGAAAATTTCAAGAAGGTGGAGTTCCTCCATTTTATGTTAGCCTAAACATCCATGATAAAATTTTGCACAATTCCATGCTTGATTTAGGAGCATCACATAACCTCATGCCCAAAGTGATAATGCAAATATTAGTCCTTAAGGTAACCAGACCTTATAAATATTACTCTTTTGATTCTAGCAGAGTTAAATTCCTAGGCCTAATAAAATATCTCTGTGTCAACTTAGCACAAATCCTAGCCAAAAGCTTATTAATGGACATTTTTGTGGCTGATATACCCCCCAAATATGGCATGCTTCTTTCAATATCTTGGGGTGCTAAGTTGAAAGGCACTATGCAAATGGATATGACTTATGCCACTATACCTGTCTTCAGTCAAACTAGAAGAATTTATAGGTAAACACACATGAAATACATGGTGAGTAGTCAAGAAATACCAGAAAACTCCCCTCTTCATTCTATACATACTAACCTTGACTCATTCATTCTTTACAATGATGAGATTCTTAATGAGCAAGGATTAGAAAATGAAACATCCACCAACATAGTGGCATCCATAGAACAAGAGGAAGGGAAAGAAAACTCATCCAAACAGTTTTCTAAATCAGAAAATCACAGCAAACAAAATGAAGGTCTTGAGCATCAAAAACAGTCATCAACATAGTGCCAATCATAACAATCAAAAAGAAATTCCTCAACACATTGAAAAACTTGAGGGAAACAAAAAGAATAAATATAGTACAGACCCTAAAAAAGAACATAGGGGCATTCAAAATAAACAAAAAAGAGAGGACATAAATGAAATTAATGATAAATCTAAAACCACCCCTCTCTGGAGCATGAGTTTTGATGGGTCTTGTAGCAAGACTGGCAGGAGCATGCATATGGGTGCACAACACTGAAAAGAATCATGTTGAAAGCCATTCATGTAGGTTAAACATTCAATGCACCAACAACATAGCAGAATATGAAGCACTCCTCTTAGGATTACATTTACTTAAAAAATTAGGAGCCAAGAGGATAACTTTTCATGGAGATTCAGAATTGGTAATTAGGCAATTAAATGGATAATACGCTGCCAAACATCCAAGATTGAGAGCCTATAGAGATGATGCTATGGACCTCCTAAAAACCTTTGCAGATTTTGAACTCACCTTTGTCCCCAAAAACCAAAATATCCTTGCCAATGGTTTAGCCTTTGTTTCTAGTACATGTCTAAAACCTTATGAAAGCAAACAATACACAGTTCAAGTCAAATATAGACTAGCAGTCCTACACAATGAAAAATACTAGCAAGTTTTTGAAGGAGATAAACAAATAGAAGACTTCCTACAGTCTAGAAATTAATTTGAAATGCCAAGTTCAGATTCAGAGTATGAAGAAGACTGTCCTACTGAGGGAAAATCACCTTTTAAAGAATAACAATCTCCTCCCTCCTAAGATTGTAGAAGTATTAATATATTAACAAAAAATCCCAAAAATAGAAACTAAAAAATACTGCTGATTTAGAAAAGATCTGGAAGTGCGCAATCCAAAAGCAGAATCTTGAAAAGGATACATCCCTCTAGAAAGAATTGTTTGACTTTAATGATGTTGCAAAGGCCAAAAGCTGAACCTCTTTGAAGCTAAAGCTGAAAGAGTGCAGCCTAAGCCGATGCAGAAGAAAAACTGGAAATGATCAAATTATCCAAAACAACACAACAAGCTCACATTAAACAGAAATATCTTGAACTGTTGAAAATTTTCCAGTGTGTTTGCATGGAGTTTATGAAGATCTCAAATTATAAATACAAAAATAATTCAGCATAAGATACCCCTCAAAGAAAAAGAGAAGCCTTATAGACAAAAATTGCGCAGAATCGACCCTGTTCAATTACCTCTAGTAGAGAAAGAAATAAAAAAAATGTATGACGTCGGAATTATAGTCCCATTGAGATACTCAGAGTGGTTATCCAATCTTGTATCTGTTAGGAAGAAAACAGGAGAAATCAAGCTTTGTATAGACTTTACAAACTTAAACAAGGCCTCATTAAAGGACAACTATCCTTTGCCCAAAATGGATCACATATTACAAAGT
Organism: Pinus albicaulis; assembly: GCA_034641835.2. NCBI lineage: Eukaryota > Viridiplantae > Streptophyta > Pinopsida > Pinales > Pinaceae > Pinus > Pinus albicaulis. The sequence goes on from CM076571.1 coordinate 997,314,039, forward strand.
GTAGTTGAGCCCAAGTAGGTTGTGAAGAATTTATTTATATAAAGCTACCAAGGAGGCTGCCAGTGTTGTGCACACAGTGATCAGCAAACAACCATACCACACCTTGGGGTACTTTCATGTATGTGAAAATGCCTTTTGGTTTAATGAATCCTAGTGTCACATTCCAGAGAGCCATGGATATTTCATTCTTAGAAGAAATAGGTTACTTCATTGTGATTTACTTAGATGACATCACAGTCTATTCCAAAACAGATGAAGAACACCTAATACACCTAAGAAAAGTCTTTGAGAAATGCAGAAAATATGGTTTATCCTTAAATCCCAAGAAAACATTGTTTGGTTTCCAAGAAAGTAAACTTCTTGGTCATATCATATCTGAAGAAGGGATAAAGATATACCCAAAGAGGATTGAAGATATTTTGAAAATCAATCATCCTAGAAACATCAAAGAACTTCAATCTTTCATTGGAAAGATTAATTTCTTGAGAAGCTTTATACCCAACCTAGCTAAGCTCCTTAGAAACATGAAAAACATGCTTAAAAGAGAAGAAGGAGTCAAGTGGACCTTGGAAGCAAATAAATCATTTGAATTGGTAAAACAAGCACTTACCCAAACACCAGTTCTTATAAGTCCCGATTTTACAAAATATTTCTTCATATTTTCATTTGCATTAGAACATACAGTCGCTGCTGTTTTCTTAGAGAAAAACATGAAGGGACAAGAGCAACCTATTGCATTTTTCAGCAAGGCATTAAGAGATGCACCTTTGAAGTATAATATAATAGAAAAACAAGCCTTTGCCTTGGTCAAAGCCTTAAAAGACTTCCGAGTTTACATTTTACACTCACACATCATAGCATTTGTGCCTCATTCAGTGGTAAAAGACATTTTGACACAATACCATGATGGAAAAATAGTAAAGTGGATTGATGTTATATTAGAATATGACTTAGAAATCAAGCCTACTAAGCTCATTAAAGGCCAAGGATTAGAAAAAATAATGGCTGAAACAAACTTACAAGCACTTGATATAAACATGTTTAATGCATTAGATGAACAGCAGGAGTTGGCAACTCCACTTATTGAAGATAATTTTCTGAATTCATCGTGGTATGCTGATATTTTGTATGTGTTTTTTAATCTAAATGTCCCCCCTGGTTTGTCTAAAACAAAGGCAAGGTTTTTAAATTTAAAAGCTGTAAATTACTGCATTTTAGATAAATGTTTATATTGGAAAAATTCTAGTGGATTATTGCTTAAATGTTTTCCTGAGAATGATGCAGATAAGATCAAGAATGAGTTTCATGAAGGAGAATGTGAAGGCCATGTCTATTGGAAAACTACTGTGAACAAAATCCTTAGATCTGGTTATTATTGGCCCACCCTCTTTCAATATATCCACAAGCTGGTCATTTCCTATCATAAATGTCAAATCTTTGAAGGTGAAAGAAAATTTCTTCCCTTACCTCTACATCCCATCATTGTTGAAGCTCCTTTACAATAGTGGGATCTAGACTTCATTAGGGAAATCCATCCTGCTTCATCAACTCAACAAAAATGGATCCTCACAGCAACTTATTACTTTACTAAATGGATAGAAGCCATCCTTGCTAGGAATTCCACAAACTTAGTCATCATTTCTTTCCTTGAAACTCATATCCTGTCTAGATTTGGCTGTCCTAGGAAAATTATCACTGACAATGTTGCTACATTTGGATCCAAAAATATGGTTGATTTCTGTCATAATTATGAGACTACATTAGGCCATTCCATATCTTATTACCCTCAAGGCAATGGGTTGGCAGAATCCTCAAACAAAAGTTTGGTAAACATAATCAAGAAGTTGCTAGAAGAGAACAAAAAATCATGGCACAATAAGCTAGTACATGCACTATGGGCAGACAGATTGACAGTAAAAAACGTCAATTGGAATGTCACCTTATCAGTGAGTCTATGGTGTAGATGCAATATTTCCAACCAGTCTAGGAGTGTAAGTCATGAAGCTGATCCAAGAAGTATAGTTTGAAGAAGGTCATATGATTAGAAGAATGAACCAGACTGTACAATTACAGCAAACCAGAGTGGAGTTCTATAATAGAGCACAACAAGTACAAGAAAACATCAAGAAGTTGTTTGATAAAATAACAAAGGCAAAAGATTTTAACATTGGTGACAAGGTTCTGAAATGGGATTCAAGGAGAGAAGATAAGGGCAAACATGGAAAGTTTGAAATTTTATGGAAGGGCCCTTATCTCATTTAGTTTTCTATAGGAAACAATGAATTTTTTCATCAGGAGATGGATGGAACAAAAATTTTTGGAGGCCGTGTCAATGGCAGGATGCTCAAGCATTAGTTTTGTTAAAATATTTGTTCAAAGCTTTTTAATTCATTGCAAATAACATTGCTTGAAAGAAAGTTTGAAAATAAAATTAAAAAACAAGAGAAAAAGAGAAAAGAGGGTGGATAAAAAGAAAAGGTACAACCACATACCAAAAAAGAAGAAAAATCTGAAAGTGTGCACGCTCAAATGCCACTACTATAAAATGAAATTTTTATTCAGTCATACAGCCTAATCATGATTGAGCAAATTTGAATTTTTCGCTGATAGGTTAGGGAAAAAATTTTGCCAAACGGTGTAATCTTGGCTTATCAGTAGAATAGATTAGGATACAAAAGAGCTGGTTCTAAAAAGCTTAGAATCTGAACCAAGAAAGAAAGAAGGATGTCCAGAAATTTCATATCTTAAGCCTTCACAGTTTTGTTTTAAATTTCTACAAATAATGTCTATGTGTATCTTGTACAAAATGCCATGGCCCCATAGAAAATTAGACTGTCTAATCCTGATTTGACTGTGTTTTAAATTTCCTGTTTTAGAAATAGAGAATAAAAAATCTGTCAAACAACCTAATCTTGAAAGATAGTTAGAATAGATAGAGAAACAATGAGTTCAAATGTTTAATATGAGCTCATGGATGATATAAGGGTAGAAATAGATTAGCTTCCTTCTTTCAAATAAAAGAATAAAATTATGTTACAAGGGTTTGCAAGTCCAAGTGCACACATTGAAGGAAAAAATGTAAGGAAAATTAGGTTGTGTAGGTAGAAGTTTGGGAGAAAAATCATCTTGTTGTGATTCTGCAAATCATCTTTTCCAAAAGCATGATCATCAAAGGAAAATAGGATTTTCAAGGTGCAAAACACTAGGCACTGGTATGATTTCGAGAGATTTATTTTATAAGGTTCTTGACACCTCCAAGGAGCTGCCCTCCCCAAGTGGAGCCACTGTTAGCCATCTATAAATTCTGTTATACCTCATGATGGCTAAATAGGTTCCTTAGGCTTTCAAGAAACAATTTTTTATGAAAAACTTTGTGAGTTCTGTAAAGCCCACAAAGGTTAATTATCCACAAGAAATCATTTCACTATTAACTTCAATTAAATTCTTCAAGTGAAATCATGGTTAAGTTATCAAAAGAAGACGATTTTTCAAGCGACCCTTTATATCATTTCACCTTCATAATTTCCTCCCAAGTTTCTCCATTTCACTCATTATTTCACCTATCCTAACAACCCTTTATTTTCTTCTAGAAAGGCTCCTTTCTCCCCTTTATTTTTCCTCATTTATTCTAAAAAACCCTTTAAACCTAATAAAACTTCTTTATTTGGTTTAAATTCCTCTTTTTATCCCTATCATAACTCTAAAAATCCTAAAAAACCTAATTTAAACGCCTAATTCCGCCCTTTTAAAAATATAAGGCCTTAAGCCCTCTTTGCTTAAACCTTAGCCCCTTCTCCTCAAATGACCCAATGTCCGTGACCTTCTGCCATCCCAAAGCCCACATCACTTGTTTACCCTAGTCCTATTCTCCCATAGGACCATGCCTTCCCCTTTTCCTATTCCATTCTCCCCACCATAACTTATTTTCTCACCACCTGCGATAAGATCATAATCGTTGATCTCGTTAATCCAATGGTAATCGTGAATCCCAAGTTCCTAAAGCTTGCCACATAGTTTTTCCTCTCCCCGACGAAACTGTTGACGTCAACCTCCACTCCCACCTATCCCCACCATTCCTCGTGACCGCACACATTCTACCCATCGCGTTCATCATCCACTGTCTCCCCAAGATCCGATGACCCACGATCTGGCTCCCCGAGATCCGATGATCCACGATCGTTTTCATGCACATTTTGCTGAAATTGTTTAAAGCCCCATTTAAACGTGAAATAGGCGGTTTTGGGTTGGACAATTGTCATCTAGCCAATAGTATTGCGTTCATTAAGCCCTTTACCACTTACCACTTAACCGCTGCGTTAATACCACACCCGTATTTCCCCAAAACAACCTTCCTCCCATCTTCGCACCAGATTGAAATTTAAACACTGTTCCACCAGATTTCTCTTGTGGAAACCCCTCCTCCATGCATTTTTCTCTTCTGCATCGCTCCTCTGCCCTCACCTATGCCTCTGATCACAGTTTTATCCCATAAATGCAGGTTTAATGGTGGCCTGAAGATTACAGGCCCTCCCACAGCAACATCCAAGTTGCAACCACCCAGGATGACGATCCTCAGGGTTCTAAAAAGAAAAAAGGGAGATGCAGGGTTTATTCCAGTGTTTGTCAATTTTCCATGGACATTGGTTGGCCAAAAAAACCCTCCAGCGTGGAAGCCAAGCCACCTGTACATAGAACAAAAATAATGAAGATTAGTGAAGAATTATAGGTTAAGATCATCAATCCGAAAATCAAGGACTTAACCAACAAATTATGGACAAGGACATAGTTTCAAGATAAATCAATTTAAAGTTAAAAATACTCAGCAAAGGACAAAAGGCAAAAGATTATTAAAGAAATCCTAAAGCCAAATCGAATGCCTAATCAGAGTTAAAGCCACCAAACAGACAGGTCAGTAAGAAGGAATGCTTCGAATGCATAAATCAGTGAAGCAATTACTTCTTGAAGGATAAAAATGCCACCTACCAGCCTAAATTGCCTAAAATACACACAAAGTTATTACAGTCAGAGATATTTCCTAAAGACAACTTAGAATTTATTACAGAGCCTACCTAAAAGAGCCTTAAAGTCAACAAAAGCAACTAAGTAGTGAAAAAGAGTTAATGTAATGCAGAGTTAGACTTAAATACATTTTTACTTCGGCCTTGCATGTAATGCAGAGTTAGACTTAAATACATTTTTCCTTGGGCCTTGCATGGTCTTAAAGGTTAGAAACATTTACTCTATCATTTATGAAACATTTAAGGACCCATTCTTCACCCCACCTCCTCATTTCATCTATAAATATCATATGAGGAGCTCATTGTAAGTGTTGGTTGGATTATTATTAAAGTGTAAGATAGTTTCTGAAGCTATTGAAGAGTTGTTGAGTAGTTGAGGAATCCTAGTCTGAGAAGAGAAGTTTTGAGCTGTAAAGACCTACTGGACTTGAAGTTTGTAACTGGTTTGAACATCAATAATAAAAGTTGATTCATGGGATCTCGTTCTATGTTAATGGTGATGTTATTCCTCATTGTTTTTGTTTCTCCATTTGTTTTACAAACTGCCCATTTTCACTGATAAGGAACACAAAATTTAGATTAGGATTTACTGTCAAAATACATTATTTTTGTCTGAAAGCTTTATCTTTATGTTTTCTTTTGCTAAGGTCTGATTAGAGGATTCTTAATTGCCCTCCTATTTTATCCAGCTTGTTGTTTTAAGAATGATTCAATAGAGTATAACCAGGGAGAAATGTTGGTGAGCCCATGTCTATCCAAGTACAACTTGAGATATTGTTTTTAAAGATATTCTTCAAAATTTATTAAGTAGAGTCTCAATCAAAGAATTTTACGGTATGCCCTATCCTCTGGCTAGTCTTTAACAGTTGCTTTGAAAGATCCCTTGAGAGTATGCCAAAAGCAGGATAGATTCACAACTTCTATCTGATCTTAGGCTATTTTCATTGTTCTCTTATATGTTTTCTCCTTTCTAAAAGTAGTCTTAGGATTACTAGATTGTTGTCTTAAAAGTTTTCTTTATTACAAGTCTGCCCAAAGAAGTCTATGGTTTGCCCTATCCTTTGGCTTGCTTCAAACAGTTACTTTGAAAGGCTTTTCTTTTTTAGTGGAGTTAATATATTATTAATTGATTATTAGTTTTTCTTCTTTCACAATATCTTAATGTTTCATATCACAATTCAATCTAAAAGATCCTTTGATATAGATTACTTGCCATATGGAAACCCTTGAATAATTGTTGTGCAATTAAATCCTTTTGTGACTCCATAGCCCAATAGGTTAAAACTGTTTCATGACCTATCTTTTCAGCTGAAACATTCTTTCAATTTACTCTCACCTTCACCCTTCAACTGACCTCTTCAATTAATGATACCCATCCTAAGAGCTTCATAACTAGCCTAATATCATAAACAAAGCATAAAGCTATATCCTTTGAAAACACTTAATAGAGAGATCCCTCTCTGAATCCAGGAAGGCTAGGTCCTAGGATTCCAAAGTGATTCTGATGTGGCCCCCCTGCAGCGTTTATTCTTTCCATTCTTGTAAATCACAAGGAGACAACAACCAATGTGTCAAAATGATTCGAATTGTTTCATATACATTTTTCTTAAAACACCAATCGAAATGATGTTTTATATTTTTCAGAGTATATTATGTGTCATTCATTTGGTTTTGAGAATTTCAATTCAGTTGATGCTTAATACCTTTGGAGGTAGCTTATGTTTAAAGTTTCCTGGTTAGTATGAGGTTAATTGTGGTTAGTTTTTTATATGGAGTTAAAGCTATTTATGTTCAAATTTAAGGATGAGTAAGATGAGATATTTGTACTGGTAAGAATTATTATTATTTTTTAAAGTAGAATTTAAAAATATATTTAATTGATTATTAATTTAAATTAAGTTGATATATAAATGGATTTAAATTAATATATATTTATTATTTTTTGTTTATATATACATGTATGTTACTCCAAAACATCACCACTATATTAAATTATAAAAAAATATTTTTATTGTAAACAGAAATTTGGACAAAGTGAAAATCAATGCCTTATAAATTATTATTAATTACTTTTTAATAATAATAAAATATCAATATATAATTATAAATAATAACTGATCATAATTATAACAATTCAATTATGTTAATTTTACAATTTATTAAAAATATACAAAAACATTCCATCATCAATGTAAATATTCCTCGCATATTTTATCCATTCAATGACGTGGAAAACAACCTACCTCCGAAAATACTTAGTTACTTCCTTAAAATCCTTACCATATTCTCATGGCTCGACTATATATGAACATCCATATTCATATGGAAATCAACCAAAACTCTGGACACGAAAAAATTGGATTTTATATATATTGAAACCAAAACATAATCCTTGGACACAATCATTTCTATTATAATATTTCTGTTATGTTTTTTTGTTTTCTTCCAACAACATTTCTAACCATAAATGGGCCGATCAATAGCTTTACATGTTTTCAAATACCAGTAATTTAAAAAATATTTTATATTAATTTTATTGTTATTAGTCTCTAAATATAGTATTTTCTACTTAGTCAATGTGCATTGGCTCTATATTATTTGATTATTTTTTGCAATTTTAATTAAAGTTTAGGAAAAAAATTTAATAATTTTATTTTTTTATAAATTAAAAAATATTTTTCTAATTTTAAACAAATTTTATTTCCAATTTTTGATTGGTAGAGAGAGCTATGATGGAATATAATTCTTCTTTTGGAGGATGGTGGTATTTGTCACAATTCATTAAAAAGACAAAAAAGTTAAAATGATTTTGTGAGTAGCCATTCTGTTGGCTAGTGCTCTGACGATACTCTCACACTGACACTATTGTGTAATTTTTGTACCCAATGATTTCAGAATTGATGCAGTTGCAAACCGTTTGCATATCAAAGGAGAGACGACGGAGCGAGGTGGTAAAAAAATCTCTAATTAATATTAGTATGTTTACTTGTGCGCAGAACAAAGTATGTGTGGGAGAACACGGGTGTGGAGGGAAATTTATTCTGCAATGACAAATTTTAATTTTAAACTTCTTTGCATTTAAATTTTTTACAGATATAGTTGTGTGAGAGAGCAGTTGCATAGAACTATGATTTTGTGAGTTGTCATTCTTTTGGTGAGTTCTCTAACAGTGTGTTACTACTTTGCCCAATGATGTTAAAATTGACGCGCTTATAGGTTCTTTGCATAAGTAGGTGGGCGTTGAACATATCTTCAATTATTATTATTATTTTTCCTTGTCCTGAGATTTTAATATGTCGAGGATGAAGTATGTGTGTGATAACGGGGTGCAAAGGGGACTTTATTCCATAGTGGCGAAATTAATTTTAAACTTGTTTGCATTTAAAACTTTTACACATTTATTTGTGATCGAAAAAAATTGCATAGATATATTAATATTTTTGGAATGAAGGATGTGCGAAGAACGAGGGTGCAAAGGGAGCTTTAATTAATTTAAATATGCACAAAACGTGAATTAATATTATTATGTTTCATTGTGTAGATATTTCTTGTGCGAATCTTTCCTTGTGCAAATTTTTTACTGTACAGATGATGGGGTATGTGCAGGAGAACGAGGGTGCATAGGGAACTTTGTTTTGCAAGGAAAAAATTAATATTAAATTTTTAATGTTAATCAGTGTAGAATGAAAGATGTGTGAATGACATGGTAGTTAATTTAACTATGAAAATAAACTTAATATTTCACATTTTCCTATTACATCTGTGCAGATTTGTTTAATATACTGATTGATGTGAGTACTCTAGCAATGGCAATGAATAGGCTACCATGGCCTCCTTGGAGCTACATAGCATAGATTCTTTGGTGATTTCCTTGCTCCATTGTATTCCTAGTAAACTTCTTTAAACCCGGGGAATGATGGACAACATTTAGTAGCATATGATTCTGCATGGATAAAAAAAATATCACCATGTTCTTTTTCTCATTTTGCATTCTTAACATTTCTACTTGTTCACTTAGATTGCTAAGAATTTATGTTTTAAATTTGTCAAGAAAATTTCCAAGTTCATCTTTCCTTACCAATGTTTAGGAGGATTTACTTACTCTTTCTCTTTCTCTTGATATGCGTTTGCATGTTTCACAAATTTCTTCAAATGAAAATTGGTATACATCTCCTCCACTCATGAGATTAAGGAGATCAATCCACTCATCCCTAATTGTTCTAAAAAAGAGGGTTTTTAGTGTGTAAAATGATAAATGAAGTATTTTTTCCCTTTTGATATTAAACATGAACCTATCTATGAGATCCTTAAGGCTTTCATCCTATTTTTTATTCATTCTAAAAAAATTATTTTTTAAGATCATTATATTTTCCTAGAAATATCTTTTTCATATCATTCCATGATCTTATTGAATTAGTACCTAGACTGATGAACCATTTAAGAGCTTTCTCCTCCAATGTTGCAGGAAATAATATTAGTTTTTGAGTGTGTGATAAGTAGCCATGAGATCTACAAAGTATCTCAAATTCAAAGAGAAATGTTTTTGAATCCTCTGTCCTCATACCATGGAAGTTGGGAAGGAAATATGGAGGGATGTTCTTCATATGTACATTGATGTTAATATCTTTAATGGGAAACCCAATAAGATTTTATTCATTGTCATAATATCCATCCATCTCTTCTACCTTCAAAAGTGTATGGTGATGTGGTTTCATCGCACCACGCAACAAGAAGCGAATACAGGCGATTTTTTAAAAAATTCAGAGTATCCCTACTCTTATGAGGCATGAAAATCAGATTTTTTTGTATTTTTCAACATTCCATAAACAAAATGAAAAAGGAAATCATAAAATAATGCTAAAATAGAATCAAAGCATCTACTAGACACCTCCTCGGCAACGACACCAAAAAGTGGTGAGCCATGGTATTGCACCAAGAGTGCTGCAACTCCTAGGGGCTTCCCTACTTTACTTTATCAACCTAGGTTTCATAAAAAATTGGAGGTGACAGTGCTATATACATAAAAAATTCATTCTACTCATGTCATCCTCTTCCGTTCTACGAAAGGGTGCTACTTCTAGGGTTTCTCAGTGAAGTATGAAACTCTTCAGTGAAACTAAAATAAATTGCGGAAAGGAAATGACAGAAGGGAAACTAAATTAAATTTTTGAAAAGAAGTGACAGAAAGGAAAGTAATTTAAGTTGCAGAAAGGAAATGATGAGAAGAAAATTAATTTAACTTGCTGAAAAGAAATGGAAGAAAGGAAACCAATTTAAATTACAGAAAGGAAATGATGGAAAGGAAACTAATTTAACTTTCTGAAAATAAATGGAAGAAAGGAAACTAATTCTAAACCACACTTAACTTGTCCAATCGGCTAAACACACCATACTTATCTTGTGCTCTATCTATAATGCTTCTTTCTATGCAACTATTCATGACTTAATTCTAATAGAAAGAGTATTGATTGCAGTTCGGAGAAGAAAACGGGTTAAATTTTTCAAGGGAATGCTAACGCACATAAGGCAAGGCTTAGAAGTGAAAACGGTGTTTGGACTTTATTAACCCACATAAGGCTTAGAAGTGTTGTTAGGAGGAAAGTGTGAAGCACGAGATGCGATGAGGCTCGAATTTCAAAATGCGAAATGCGATAGGAGGATGGCAATGTGATATGCGATGGGATATAAATTGTGAAATGTGAAATGCGAAATGCGACGGGATAGAAATTGCGACATGTGAAATGTGATGGGATAGAAATTGCAAAATGTGATTTTCGATAGGGATGACGTGGCAAAGTGCTACGGTAATGTCGCAATCGGTGGTTGGGAGCGGTGAGTGTTAACAAAGTAGGAGAGAAATGTGTGAAGTGCAAAATGCGATAATGTCGAATTTTTGAAATGCGAGATGCGATGTGGAGAGAAACTGCAAAATAAAATTTGCGATAGGGATGACGTGGCAGACTGCTACAGTAATTTCACAATCGGTGGTTGGGAGTGGTAAGTGTTAAGGAAGCAAGAGTGAAATCTGCAAAGTGAAAAATGCGATAATTCCAAAATTGCGAAATGCGAGATGTAAGGGGTGACATGGCAACGGATTACAGTAAGAATATCACAATCGGGGCTTGGAAGTGGAACATATTAATGGGAACCAAGTGGGGAATGTGATTTGTGATTGTGAATATGAATTGTGGTAAGTTTGAAGGAAAAGGGTAAGGTCGATTTCTAAAGGATTTTCGACTGTTTTCATTAATAATCGGAAAAGGTAAGGTAAAAAGGAAAATCTTGAAAGCGCTACATAATAATAATGAAATGGGAGAAGAGATCCTGTGAGATGCAAAGTGTGATAAGTGGCAGTTTTGAGGAGAAAGGTAGAGGTCAAAATTTTAATAGTTTTTGTGAATAAAAAGGGTGCAACAACTATTAAGGAGGGAAATGGAGGCACAAAAACATTATTCAGGCATGAAAACAGAGCTGGAAAATGAAGCAAGATGGCTTGATGAACTTATCTGGGACTATTGATACTTATTCCTGCAATCAAACCTGATAATTCATGCATGAAAACAAACAAAATTTGTGATAAAAACAGTGAAATAAATACTCGGACAGGTAATGCAATTTCTTCCCTAAGCTTAGAAACAGTCAACATAAAGTAATTTTTGGCCCGTGGGAAGGTCTACCCTCCTCTAACTTTATGGACAGAGATGAGAGGGGAAGGCTCGATCCACAGATTTTGGAGTTTTCCTCTATTCTATTACTCTCATAAGAAAATGAAAAACTACAACAACACGCTGAAAGAAAAAACTAAACAACAATGAAACTAGGAGAAGCAGAACTAATTGAATGAGAGAAAAAAAACTAGCTAAATGATAGAAAGTGATGCAGGAGCATCCAGCTCAACAATTTAATTTTAATTTTATAAATATAGGCGGTCTTGTATTTCTATGAAATTGGAATGATTTTAGTGATTTCATTAGGATTAATTAAATATTGAGAGGATTTTTATAAATTTTCTTGAAAGAGAATATGAGAGATTTGAGAATTAACTGTATTTTCTAAATTAGAATTAGTTTCATGAATTTTTGGATTCATGAGGATCCTTAGGGATTAAGTAGAGAAAGTAGAGGATCTAAAACCAAAATTGGTTTCAGAAACATTTGTATAAATTTTATAAAGCCTCAAGGCATCGGGGAGAGAAAAATAGGATATAGAGAGGTGAATTTGGATTGTAGCCTACAACAGTAGGAAGAAAGAGGCTGCAAATTAGAAAATTAAGTCTGGAAGGAAATTCTGTGTAAATATAGGCATAATTTCCAAATGCCGAATGTTCATTTTTGAAATCTATTTGAGTTTAAATTAAATCAAATTGAGCTTGGGTAAATTGATTCTCTATGTGTTCATGGGAGTTAGAGAGATTGGAAATGCTGAAATGTGTATCGAATCAAGGGGAATGACAACCATTCGAAATCAATCCTATGTTCCTGGGTAATGTATGCCTAAATGGTTAAATCTTGAAAGTGATGAAATTCAGGTCGAATTCTTGTTAATTGATTTCTATGTCTATGGTTTATTTTAAAATTACGCATTCAAAGTAAGAGAAAACACAAAAAAAAATTATTTAAAGGCTAATAGTCGTTGATAAGAAAAAATGTGATTTCTTTGGGAAAGTTAGAAGCATTGGTTACAGAAAATCATATGTTGAAATTGGAAAAATTGGAGTAAATTCCATATTTACGATAGAAATTGGTTCTGTTGAAACCATGAATTGGGTAACGTGATTCAAGGTCTGTGAAAACAGTTAGTGATCTTAGCGTTGAGCGAAGACCTCAGCATTATTTCAAATAATGAAAAGAATTAGATGGAATTGTGATTTAAATTGAAAATGGGGACAGTATGGATTGGGAAAAAAATAGTACGAGCCTGAACCTGAATGTCGGAGTGGGTTTGAATACTGGTAAGTAATTTACGCATATTTTGAAATTTGGAAATGTACTTAGTCATTTGAATAGCTGGTAGAATTTCCTGAATTTTGGAACTATGTAATTATGAAACCCTGCATAAAGGTTGGCATCGTAATTCAGTAAATAGAAATCAATAGTTTGGTTGAACGTTTTACCTAGTATGGAGAGAAGTTGTATTGAAGAAATGGATGCAGAATTATGAGTCAACGGCAAAAGAGAATGATGAACGGTTTCATAAAACAAGTGATGGGTTTTCGCATGGAATGAAAGTTGTAAGTGGCATTTTTTTTTATGAATGCGATAATGTCAAGGCCATGACACATAGCACCTTGATACCACCTATTTCTCACAGTTTTGAAAACTTTAAATATCTTCTTAATTGGAATGTGATTTCCATCGGATTGGGATCATAAAGAGATCAACGGCAATTTTTTAGTCGAAGATGCAGCATTAATAAAAGTGTTGGATAGATGTGCATTTTTCGTCGGATGACATTGGAGCATACAGTCTATGATAAAACAGTCCGTTGGTAAATGCTATGGGTCCAAATGTATTATGTTTTCAAAATGGGTTTTTTAACTGGTCGAATATATGAGTATGAATTAGCATAAGGTGGATATTATTTTTTATGGTTTGAAACATGATTTTTAATAATGAAGTAATGCTTCCGTATAATAAGATAAGGGTGAAAGTTTTAGAAATGTGGATGTCACCATGCTAAAGAAGATTTAAAAAAAAATTGTTTGAATATAATTTCATTAAATAGACTAATGGAATTTCCTAGGCAAAATAGAAATGCATTTATATGCAAATAGTGGTTAAACACAACTTTTGGTTGCGTTAGAAAGGAAGGAATGAAACATCAAAGAAACTAAGGCACATGGGTTGGGCCCTAACCCATGAGCACATCCCTCTAGAACTATATCAATAAAAAGTCATATCAATACTCATTGTATTACAAAAATACAGTCTTATTACATCCTGAAAGTCTTAAACAACAAAACCCTAATATCTTGCAGCAAAAGCTTTGAATGGAATTAAATGGCGTGGGATAGAATGGAATGGATTGGCATCGAATGGACGGGAATCCTCCCTAATTAGCTCTTGATCAACTTTATTTATCCTCAAGGGAAACTACCAACAACTCCCTAGAAAATAGTGATTGAGTCCACTTTGACTCCAATTAAACCATAGAATGAGTGCACTTCATCCTCAGTTTTCTTGGTTGCCTTTGATAGTTAAGGAGGGTGGAAAAATCCCTTGAATTTGTCCAATATTTCTCCATAATTTTCTAAAATTGTGCTCATTTATTCTTCAATACTAATCTTCCAGTGGCAGGGAGCAAGTCCCTAAATTATCTCCTTCTCCAAATATGCATAATCTACCCAATATTCTACAAAAATAACCAATATTGGGCACAGATATGTAATTACCTTTAGACCTTCCTAAGAACATATTAAAGCATAAGAAAACATTATTAAGTGCAAAATAGGATATTTAATATATATTTTCATGTGCATAAGGAAGGTGTATCGGCCTAAGAATGGTTATACGAGCCTTATTTTATGTCTAATTTAGAGGTCCATCACATGGTTTTTTCATAATACCTTTGCTTGGTTTTTTGTGACACTTTCCCATTTTTTTGGAGTTGTGGTCACAATCATTCTTTCACCATGCAGAAGAGAGTTCAATTCATCTAAATCTTGGAAAATGTTGGTAGGATGGGCAACAATGTTGTACAGTGCAGAAGGTGGAGTTGTCTTGGGGACTTTAGGAGTGTCCACCTTCTTCGATTTTCTTTTTTCCCTCATTGTGGTGTCATCTGGTGTCACTATGGGGGTTTCTGGAGCTATCAGGGCCGTCATAAAGGTGACACGTATGATACTTGTAGAGGTAATTTGTGAGTTTCCAAACATGGCCGGTGGGGCCAAATACCAGACCGACACGCTAGCCTTAGAGAACTTTTGAGGTATAAAATGGGCCTCCTAAGAAAAATGTACAACAAAAATACACTTTATAAGAACCAATAGGATTCAATATGATGATTTCAACCTTGAGGGATGATTCACCATTTTTGGGGTAAAAAAGTAAAAATATTAAAAAATAATAAAATAATAAGAATACTTTTCAACTTGTATTTTCAACTTATCTCCCTACGGGTTTAGTCAAATTTCTAGTGGGAACACTGATTGGATTCATAATTTGATTCCTCAGCCAAGGAGTACGCATGTTTCATACTTTCGATGGACCCTGCTACACGAAAACTGAGAAATACATGAGAAACATTATTGCAATCATGTTTTTCATCTATTTCTCATTTTCGTGTACCATGGTCCATGGAAAGTATGTAACAAGGGTGCTCCTTAGGTGAGGAATCAAATTATGAATCCGGCGAGTGTTCCCACTCGAAATTTGACTAAACCCATAGGGAGATAAGTTTAAAATACGAGTTGAAATAGTTGTTTTTTCTTTTTTCCCTCTAAATTTTGATGATGTGATCTAATATTATTTTATTATTTCCACTAGTATGTAATAATTTTCTTTAGGGGGGGCATTTTATACCTCAAAATTCACCTAATGAGCCATGTAAGGCAATGTAAGGATTTCCATGACCTCGTGCGATAGATAACCATGTGAGGAGTGCAAGAAGGGGGTTCCTGTGATGGCATATGGTAGAAATGTTGAGTCGGTAATGACAAAATATGTGGTATCATTCTAAGGTTCTTGACTCAGTTTGGTGTTTGATGAACTCATCATGCACACCGCAGCTCCTGTTAGCGCTGAAGATTCTTTTGGTAATATAGGAGGGTCTCATAGATACAATCCAAGGAGAATGGCTGGTTTGATTTGGCTGGGGCCAAATTTAGTAAATGTTGTGATCATCTCAACCTACATATCTACATCTAGCAGTACGACAGCCAGAGCAGTCACGGGTTTCTTTTCATAATACATAAGTTGGTTTCATAATACATAAGTTGGTCAATCGTGATGACTTTCTCCTAACGAGGGAACATCATTACCCTAAAGGTAGAAGATCTTATTGCGTTCATTTCATATAGATAACTTCACCTGAGAAGGATGTTATAATTTAATTGTGCATCCAAGACTTCTATGTATATGAGCACTGTCTTGCCGACCAGGTGTATTGGTACGTCTCGAAAAATACCTACAAGGGTTGATGGTGGCCCGTCATATGCTCCGAGCATGATGCCATATGGTTCAGCTTTGGCGATTCCAACTTATGCCAAACCGTTTTTGACATGATACATGTAGATGGTCCTTCATCTATGATGCATCGATGTATGGTGATGTTCTAGATCAAAAACGAGATTTGGAAAGCGACTAGTGAAGGAATCCTTGGGATTTTTTGCATTTAAATTGAAGAACATTAAGAGAGAGTCAAAAGGGTCAATAGCTCCGAATCTGGAAAGTAAGGATTTTCATTAGATGGAAAAGAATGTAGGACCTCTAATGCTGACATAGCTAAGGGAGATTGAGCTAAGTCATCAACTATATTGTAGCTATAAGAAGCTTTGGAATGATGCCTTATGCACCTTACCATCCCTTTTACCATTTTTTTCAAGTGCTCGATAGGCACCTTAGAGATGGTTAATGGTGCTACAAGTGCACTCGTTCTTGTACCTGAAGGGTTGGTATCCATGGGTGCTTCACACAAGGGTTTCACAGTGGGAGAAATACCATAGCACGCGGGTTCATATTAGGGGATATATTATGAGGAAAAATAACATAATATATTGGGGGATGTATAGGCCATAAAGGGTTCTTATATTGTTAGGTATAAAATATGGAGCTCAAAGTTAATGAAAAAATATAAAGGGGTATAAAAAATATTAATAAAAAAATGGATACCTAAAATATATAGTGAAAGTAGGGGCTTCTTCAATTGGGAAGGTGTATTGGGTTTATGTTGGTAGGGGATTAAATAATGTGATTTTTAGGGGTATTTTCCAATATGTACTCTAATTAAGGGTATTTTTTAATATGATATTATTGCACGTTATATGTTAAAGGTTTATTGAGTTCAACCCCCGTGGTGCTTTGTAATTTATGTTCATGTTTGGAAGAACATGCCTTCTTCAACCATGAATATATCATGACTACTTTGAGTGTTTCCTCTGACATTATTTTTTGGGGTGGTTGTTTTTGGTGGGTGTTAACCACTCCTTGATGGGGGAAAGGTTCCTGCATGACTGCAGGTTGTTGGTCCCCCCTTGCCCTTGATTACTCTAAAGTCATTTAACTCAGGGATTTTGGGCCATTGGTTGCTCTAATGACCGTACTCCCCACATATGGTGCAATAATGATTTTTACTTCGAGTGGTCACCTTGTTTTGCCTCTGCGAGTTTTTGTTTGGGGGCCTAGTTTTGATTTCAGTTGGGATTTCCCCCATCCCTAGATTGCGTGGGAAATTACTAATTGTTGCCCCCCTATGTAGAGTGTCCCTTTGTTCGGCTCTTTACTTTTTTCTTAGCAACATTCAAAGGATTATTATTATACTTCGGGTCATATTAATGTTGATATTGATCCTGGGATGATTGCAATGGATTAAATGATGTGTTGTTCTACACTAGTGGTATATTTTGTGCGAGGAAAGGAAAGTTTTGGTTTCCTTTCCCTTTGTTGACATATGTATGTTGGGATGACTCTCTAGTATTAGCATTCCTAGCTGAGTACTTATTCCCCTAAAAGGAAGAGTATGTACCTCCTTGTGGCTGGTGGTATGGATATTCCTTGTTACTCATGCTCTACATAGGTGCAAGGTGACTATGGTAGTACCCTCGTTGCAATAGTTTTGTGCAGGATACTGGTAATTGTTGTTTGGTTGACTTTGGGCTAGGGACCCTATCAAACCATCAGTAGTATTTGATGTGCATGTTAATTATCTATAAGTTTACAGGTGTGTGGAATTTGGAAGAATATGGTAGATATACCCAGATTGGGTGTAAATGAGATCTATTTGTTTGGCTTTTTTGATGGCATCTTCCTCGCTAAGAGGGTTTTGTGTTACCACATATTTTGAAATTTTTTTTATTATAGTTTTCAAAAACAAGTCGAATCGAACTCTATCATCAAGATTAGCTTTGCAACAACTACGACCTCTTCGCCATTCATTGAGGAGGTCAGATAATATGTGAATGGTGGGTGTTTGTATAAAATGGGTGAGGAGTTCGAAGCCCGAATCATGATGCATTGGGAGTTTGAAAAAGGTAAGGAATGTTGTAGCAAGGGTGCTAAAGGTTCCAAGAGACGGTGAAGGCTAGTCAATTTATGATTCCGATGCAGGACCTGTAAGGGTGTGCTGAAGTAGTCGAAGTTGAATGGTATCATCTATGATACTATTCAACGAACACCACAGGTGGAAAGTCAAGATGTTATTTCCTAGGTGTTTCACTTGCTTACCTTCAAATTTTGGAATATATGAATGGATCTTCATGGGCATGGGTGGCTAGTTAAGGCCATGTTCAATTGCGTCATTCATTAACTTACATAGATCTGGTAGATTTAATGATGCTAAAAAAAGGTAACTGAGGATTGACTACCATCGTATGATGATGTTGAAAAGGTATGTGTATGGGGGTCCCTTTGTGAGGTTCTTAGCGAATATTCCCCTGTGGCTTATTCTGAGGGGTGTTATGCTAGCTCCCCAAAGGGGTAGTGATCATTTGACCATGAGGGATCGTAACAGGGATAGTGGGCGGCGACTCTTAGGGGCTCCCCACTCGTGTGGTGATTCGTGACCCTTGGGGGGTTTTAATCGAAGATTCCCTAATAAAGAAATATCCTATAATGGTGGTAGCTTGACGTCCTCTATGCCTGAATGGCGTGAGGCTCGACATTCGTACTAGTAATGGGGGGAGGTTTAAGAAATGCTTAGATCGACGGGGTGTCGTTGAATCCCTTATTGTTCTGATTACTGGAACTTAATTTTATTTTTTTTACTTTGGAGGGAGGAGGATAACTATCAATTTAATAAATTTATCACATAGATAAAACAAAGTGAAAAATGGGAATGTAATTTTTCTCTTTAGATTTAACCCATGTGACCAATCAAGAAAAAAATATGGGCCTTTTTTTGTTTCTGTATGATACCAAAATCCTGTATAGACTTGATCATCCTCACACTCTCAAAGTAACTAGGCCTTGCAGATATATCTTATGATGGGTACTAGGGCCAACGTCCCGAAATAATTGGTGATGCCTTCCAACAACCGAAGAATCAACTAAGGTAATCGTAATGAGAATCTAGTTTTTCTTGCATCGTCACCTATAGAGAATGGATGCCCCAGATTTGGCCACTAAATTGCCTTCGTCCCACATGAGAATTCATATCTTTAGCTTCTTGGTAGTTAGTTACTAGTACTGAGCACTATATGGGTCAGGTAACCCCAAATAATATCGCATGCACTGGACCTAAGTCAAACCCTCTTTGAATCAGGTCTCTGTAATTCTCATAAAATCTTTTCCATGGGTTGATAGGAGCATTTTAAGCTCTCGGAACAGTCAAAATCTATGTTTTAAAATATAATATGACCATGGTGGCTTATTGGATGTCAACCCCCAATGGTTCTAATCTAAACTATAACTTTTTTTGTGGCCCTGGTGGGGAGAATTTAGTGACTTCAAGTTATCTTTTTTTCTCAAAAGTCTTACTTTTCTTTAGGGTGTGATACTTGTTACACCATTTTTTGGTCATCTAACCTATTATCATTAGATGGACCCAAGTACACCACGTAAGACCAATTTTACCCTAAGTAAAATTTCCTTCACTATGTTAAATAACTTAATAAACCACATTTATTAGGTTGTTTATGGTCTAAACAGGAAACCCCAAAAGGAAATATTAAACAAACCTATATTTGTTTGATTTTCCTCATGGAATAATTAATTAAACCATAATTTAGTTATTATTCCCAATCATGTTTAACCCAAAAACAAAGAAATTAATTAGATAAACCTTTATTTATCTTATTATTTTCTAGGAATAATTATTTAAATATTATTTAGATAATATTCCTTGTTAAATATGACCAAATCAACGACAAATAATTAAATAAATCCTTATTTATTTTATTATCTTTCAACCACTTCCTTAAATAATTAAATAAATCACTATTTATTTAATTATCTTTCAACCACTTCCTTAAATAATTAAATAAATCATTATTTATTTGATTATCTTCTAACCGCTTCCTTAAAAAGATAAATAAATCATTTATTTATTTATTTTTGACAAATTAAGGGATTTGACCCAAGTCAAATACCTTTTCCTCCAACAAATATAATAAAATATTCCATAAAAAGTGGATCTAGATCTGGTTAACCCATGCACCAAGATCTAGAATGACCCAATATTTTGTTATAAATAAGAGGGTTTTTCCTATCATTCTTCACCTTTTGTTGCCTATTAGATCACTCTAGATCTATACACTTGGTCACCATTTTCTGCCATTTGCTGTGTGAGCTCCCTTTGAGTTCCATTCTTTGTGTGGGTTTTCTACACCAACAAGAGAGAGAGATTTTAGATCTGAAGTGCCGAGGACTTCCAAGAACCCATCCCACTGAGGAGAATTGGATACGCCTTCTTGTTTTCCTCCCAGGTGCCCGATTAATACAAAAATTCTTTCAAAAATTGTT
Organism: Pinus albicaulis; assembly: GCA_034641835.2. NCBI lineage: Eukaryota > Viridiplantae > Streptophyta > Pinopsida > Pinales > Pinaceae > Pinus > Pinus albicaulis. The sequence continues at coordinate 997,334,671 of CM076571.1, forward strand.
CTTGTCTTGTCTATTGGTATATGGAGCAAACCCTTATTCTTTCTGCTTAATGTCTTTCCATGCATAGATCTGGTTTTTGCAGCTCTTTTATGTTCAACTAACCGCAGATCTGAAGATATTGGCAGCCACTTTTGTTGTTAGGGATATTAGTTATGCGTAGCTAAAGTGGTACTTTTTCGTACACTTCGACAAAGGATTCATACTAACAATACTGTAGGAAAATGTAAGATAACAATAAAAGCCACCAAAACTAGGTTCATTTTGGTTTAAAGCTTAAACGCTTAGTGTGAGTTTTGAGTGAACAACCAAAAGTGTGATATGATGTGGATATGCGATGAACCTCTACTATACCCCTTTAATTACACTATGTTTTTTTATTGTTCCGTGCAAAAATAGAAATGATTTTGGGATAATGGATCACCTACACTCTTCCTAATTAAATTATGTTGAACTAAAGGGAGATGGTAGTTCAAAATTCTTTGAGAAAGATTTCATATGCAAGCCTAGGTTCACCAAGAGGTGCAAGGGAAGAAAATATTACTTTCATTCTTTACTAACAGTTTGACCCTTTTCCCAAGGATAATGACAAGAATTAAAAACAATAGCTTTTCTAGTAAAACTATTTGTGCATAATGGGCCACTTACTCCTTTAATAATTAAACTATGCATTCTTCATAAAATTTAGCAAAAAATAGTTTCAAAAATATGTGTGGAATTTGGCCACTTACTCTTCTCCCTAGTTAAGCTATGCGTATTTTGAAAATGTAAAATAAAAATAAAAATACTTAATTTCTATACTAATGGTGGTTAGTGCAGAAACTATTTAACCTAAAAATATAAATATGCAGAAAAATGGTGAAAGCAATTCATTATGGGTTTCCAATCACCTGAAAATTTGAAAAAATAGATTTTTTTTTTCTTTCTGTAACACACCGCACGTTTTTCAAACAAAAGGACAACGTCCGCATCTGTCTGAGAGAAAGGTGCATTGTCATGAAGACATTAAAAAAATGATCTCTCTTTCTCTCAAAACAGGCACAGAATGTTCTAAGTACTTCACAGAGAGGCCCTGAGTGCCTTGTAACTGGTTATGAAGAGAGGTCCTACAAAAAAAAAATTAAACCAAGAAAATGAAACCAACGGAATCATCAATACTGTGGTAGTGTTTTTTTCGCACTAGTGTGCCAATAGACACCTCTTTAGCAGCAGGTTGTTTCCTAAAATTATCACGTAGAATATTATCGTGTTGTTAATGGGCATAATAAAAACAATTTAAAGAAAAAATCATAAGGTAATTAATACCTACAATAACATGAACTCAAACAGAAAAACACAATACAATAATGCTAAAATGGAGCAAACAAACCAATACAATAATGGAGAAATCACCCTTTATTGGTTGTTGGTAGTAATAAGAGTACAATTCTAACACACTTGGAGTGAGTCCTTTGAGCTATGGAGCTCAAATACTCTCAACAACGAGATCACTTTACTTGTTTTCCTTGTAAGTTTCTCCCCCTTCTCTCAAAAGGAATGTGACAACTCTCCAATGGTGGAGTTCTCTTCTCTGCTAGGGTGTTGGATGGTTAACATGCTAGTACCTTCAATCCTCTTACTTTATCAATTGAAAGCTAGTTTTGCTATGGTAGAAATTTGGCCAGCTTAAAAATGTCTCTTATTTTTCTCTTCCCATTGGCAGTTTAAATAGAATTTTTTGAACTCCTGTTCCCTTTCTTGGCCCAATATTGATAGTGACTCAAGAGTAGGACATGTGATTGCTTCGAGGGCTGCATAACTCTTTAAGGTGATCTGAATTCAGTTGTCCTTGACTGTTATTGATAGAGAATCATCTTCACTAAGTGTGGGAAGTAGTCTCAGATGGTGACTTTTCGCCATCCCCAATACAAAACAACTATCTAAGGAAAAAGTGTGTGTTCACATAAATTATTTGTTGTTATTGCGTTTTCCTCCAATTTCTAACTCAACCTTAGGAATTTTTTAAATTTGTGTCCTTCTTAATGCATTTGTGCTAGAAAACCTTTATTTGTATTCTTTTCTTGATATTTTCTAATGTATTTCACTTGTACAATTTTTTGGTATTGACAGTGACAATGTATTCATTCTAGCCTTGCCATTTCCAGATAGTCATGGTGTTGTGGGGTTCTCATGTTTGGATTAGTTGGATTGTCGGATGGAATCGAAGTTGAGTGAGGTGGTTCTTCAAATGATTATGGAACTTATTCATGTGTTGCCTTAGTTTAGGGCCTAATAATTCAAGTTTGGATTGTGGTAAAGCCTAAGAGGTGGTTTTCTCTCCATTCAGGCCTAGGAATCTTGAGTTTGGGATATACGATAAATCCTAGATACTATGTCTCGGTTTAGGGCCTAGTGACCCCTGATTCATAGTGCGAATTGTGGTAGATCCTAAGATACTAGGAGACAAGAAAATTCCTCATAGTTTAGGAGGAGAGAATATGTTGATATCCATGTTTATGTTGGCCTAATGATCGGGTGTAGATCATGGTAAAGCCAGTTATGACACATTTATTTTGTTTTCCTAGTGATCCAGGATGGATCACAGTAAAGCCTTATTTATATTGATGAGGGTGAGGTGGTTTAGCCTCGAGATGCCTTAGTTGATTCTTTCGGTTTGATTCCCACATTCATGCTTGGAATATGGCACAGGGGTGATTGGCTAAAGAGATATTTTTCTTAGTCAACCTATGGTCGGGTGGAACTTGGTAGTCTAATCTCTACCTTTTTTAACTTCAATAATGAAAAAATCATTCCTTTTGTATTTGAAGTATAATTTCACTAGTTATTATGTGGAATTTATTGTTTTTTTATCCATGGTATTTATGTTTTTGTTATGTTGGTTATAATCATGTATTTTATTACTAATGATGTATGGCTCTATCCATGTTTTTACTTGTAAATGAATGCACAATGTATCTATGGTCAAATATATTGTATTCCAACATATGATGTAGGAGAGACATGCTTCTTAGTGATTCTCAGATAAGTATGGGACCCCTATGCTCATTTATGTTGTTTACACCTATAGATTTAGTGTTTGTGACATGTTTGAAAATATTCCTATCATGCATAGGAGGGGTCCAGATTAGTTGTTATTGATGTGATTTATTCTGTATAATTTTACTATTGTGATTTATAAGCTCTGAAATTTTCATGAAGTTTTGGACAGGGCACTCAGTTCTAGACCTGAAAAGGTGGCTTAAATCCATTGGCCACAGGCACAAAATTGAGCATTTTGGGCCCTACCCATTGGTAGGCAGGTTATGAATATGAGTCTAGCCTCCTGGACGTTGGCATGTAGTGTTATGCATGCGGATATATCTCAAAGAGGTAAAAACGTTAGTGTGACATAGGGTAAGAGACCTAAAAGGTTGGGTTACCTCCTGGGGGTGTTTTTGTTGTTGTACAAGGCCTGTAGGTTGTCTTTTTGTTGGTTCCACTTCCTTAAGGTCACCTAGGAGGTTCAATCCCATATAGTTTCCTATATTCACATCTCTACCCCAGTTGGCCGATTACTAGGGTGGAAGTGGGAAGAGGGTGTTACATTATGTCAGAATAATTTCTAATGCTGATAGAAACAATCTCCCTAGATTTCCAACAAAACCTAGTAACAAACATCAAAACAATTTCTACCTTTCCTTGGCCTATAACTTGAAACATGAAACACATAGTATCCAAAGAAACACTTACCTATTACTAAATTTCTTGTAGAATTCCTTTCATTTCTTTCCACAAATAGATTTTCCTCAATGCCTTAGAGGCTTTCCAAATGCTTTCCATAGATTCTCCATGATGCTCCAAAATAGATCTACATAGATAAAAACATTCGAAGGGATCAACGCATATCAAATATAAAATCAAAGGTAAATGAAATCCCTAGTTTAGCATACAACATATAATTGAATCAATAATCAATTATAAACCATTTGAATGGTCAAGGAATTTCACAAATAACATAAAAATAGACACAATTAGGAAATAAAAAATACATTGTATTGAATTGAAAGGAGAAAAGGCTTACAACCTTATTTCCTTGATGTTAGAATACTCTTCCAATGGTATTCATTCCATCCCTTAATGAAAAACTCTTCGAACACCAAATCAAAAACATACGTTTACAAATCCAAGTCTCCCTCATTCCTCCAGTCCTATGCTCAATATATAGGCAGGAGGAAGAGGTTTCTAGTTCCTCTTCTCAGGGGATAGTGTCCTTAAGATGACGGAATTAGTTCCATGAACCAAGGGATGAGGTGTAGGTATGTATTGGTTCGAGGTTTCTAATTTGGATAAGATTCCTCCATATAAGCTTCTAGATTTTTTATTTTTATTTTACTTGCCTGAACAAGATTACACAATTTATGGTGGAAGAGAGTGCATAGAATTGTGCAGGCCACAATGGTAAAAACTACACATGTGCATGTAATGATTAGGAAAATTGCGCGGATGCTAAAAAATGGTTTTTAAGAAATGCGACTTAAAATTCCTTCTGTCCTTGGTATTTTTTTACTTCAACCTTCATATGGGATTCACTTGAGACACTTATTAGATGGAGAGAGATCTTAATCAACAATCATGGTGAAAGAATATAGTATAATAGATTTTCCCATGACATGCAAAGACAAAAAATATGTTTGATGACTAAAGCACTTTATCATTTCAAAGGTTCGGATCAGAGACCAATCGGTTGAAGAACTGAAACAAACAATCAAGGATTACCATATCCTGCTTTCATATAAACATTACTGAGGTAGCAATTCCCATAAGAGTACAAGTGTATCAATGAATCAATATGGAAATACTTATGAGGATCCATGTTAACAAAAAACACAGCATGGGCGTAGCCAACAATGGATCTATGTTTTTAGTCAATAATATTTGATAACTCCACGCAAAGTGGATGGATGAAACTAGAATTGGGGTCTTCATCTCCATCTCTCGATCCATGGTATGAATCTGACTACACGAGTAGAGATTTTTAGGCCAAACATGGTAGAAACCACTTGATTAATGGTCAATTATTTAAATCATTAATAGGTAAGAGAGAAACCACCAATAATGAAAATTTATCTCAAAGTACTCCAATACAATCTATGCAGTGTCATTAAAAGTTTTGAAGTTGAACATTCATAGAATCATTTGATCAAAGGTCAATCATGAGAACCTCTCGTCAAAGGTGAGCGACCTGTCATTTAGGCATGTAGCATCCAAGGTACTGAAAAAATTTTCTACATAAACATCCTATATGATGAGTTGAAGTCGATAAGAAGAGACCCGTTGCAGGAGGGCATACGACATGAAACTCATGTCAAGTTTTGAAGAATTTTTTTTTGCATAATTCAAGACTGACTCAGGGATGGCCAACGCGTTTTAAGGCTATGAATTGCAAGGTAATTTTGACTGAGGTTGAGCTTATCTTGAACATATCGGGACATGAAATTTTGACTTGCAAGCATTTGACTCAATGATAATACCTAAAACCAACTGAAAATTTTCAATGAGGTTCGATTAACTGTGAAAAAAATGGATTTACGAACCCGGACCCAAAGGTGATGGACTTTCATGTTGAAGAGCGACATAATACCTTTAATGAGATACAAAAATGAATGTTTCTTCCCAATTTCCCCCCACTATTACTGGAATGTACCTCTTTATTTTTGTTTATGCTTGAGGACAGTAAACTTTTCTTGTCCTATAAGGTCATCCTTCGAATGAGTCCTTCAAAGAATTTTAACGAACCCTAGGAACGAGTGGTTCAGTCTTGCCTTGATTGACGAGTCCTCCATTGTTTACATTTTATGATTGCAGTGAAGGGGTAACTGGATGTTGTTTTCATGTTTAAATAGTTTGAATATACATGAAAATAAAACTCATTGAGTTCTTTAAACGTAAATTATAACGACCTTAGAGAAAGTAAAACTCAGTGTTTTCAATTTTTAGGGAGTCAGGAGAAAAACATAAGTAAACCCTGAAAGGTCATTTTTCATTAATTTAGTATCTGAAGCCGGAAAAAGGGTAAAATAATGCATGAGATAAATATTTTGACCATGATTAGTCAACGTATACCATTTTCGTAAAATTATCAGGAGCTTTGACCGTCAGTCTAAGCCAGTATTCTAAGGAGTGATTCCTAATGTACTTTTGAAAAACTACCTTAGTCCAAAGACTATTTGTTGACAAGAGACTCCACCCATACTTCACAACAAGGGCTTTGGAGAAGAAGAAAATATTTTCTAATCCCTATCCTCCTAGAAGTTTTTGAACAATGATCCTTGACAATTTCACCCATGGAAAATGGAAATCCTCTTGAGTTCCTTCCCAACGGAATTGAAACAACTGCTCCTAACATTTTCCAGAATCCCTTTAAGGATCCATGCTAGTGACATCCAGTATACAATGCTTTCCTCCAACACATATTTCACTAGAACCAAATGCCCCATTGTAGAGAAACATTTGTGACTCCATCAAGAACAAATTATTTTTTGCAAGGAACCAAAAGAAATCTTCAATCCTATAAAAATTTAGCTACAAGTGGAAGGCAAGATATTTTAGACCAACTTCAAGTTTAGGATCTCAAAGGGAAAAATTTATTTCATGTTATCAATTTCATGGGCCTCCAAATTATGAACACTGACCGTAGATTTTGCTACATTAATAATCATGCCAGTTTCTCTTGTAAAAATCTCAATAATTTATCACAAAAATATTAGAATATCCGTCACAAAATATTAGAATATCATCAACAAACAAAAGGTGAAATATAGCTAACTAAAAAACAACACTTAAACCTCTGAAATCTCCTCTTCTCCTATCCGAATTTAACATCCTTCTCAAGCCTTCAAAGGTAAATGGACACTATGGAGTTCTGAGGTTGTTCCTATACACTTCCAATAGTAGCACAATATTTTCAAATTTTAATTTTTTTGATGACAAGAAATTTTATACAGCATTGTTTATATACAATAGACAACAAAGAGCACCCATATTTTACTGAGGAAAACTGCAACTATTCATCTTTTGCATGTAGAATGCTTCAATAAAGATGTTAATACATTTTATATGCCTCCACGCTTTAGGTATGAAACTAAAGTATGAAATTGAAGAAAATACACGGTTATATGAATGACATTGAAATGGTTTGGGTTAAATAATGGATAGCTTGGACATTGCCCACAATCATAGATGAAATTAAAGCATTAAAGATGGCATTCTTGTTTATACTATTTAATAATATTACCTTTGCATGCTCTTCATAAATGTGCTTTCATAAATGCTCCAAAAATGTGCTTTCCTAAATGTTTGAAACAAATTTAGAACAAAATCAGATAGATATCTCCCTTTTCTAAGCTTTAGGTCAGTACAATGTGCATCTTTCCTACTTCTACAAGATCTTCATTTCAGACGGTGTAAACACTGCTATTTTGTTAAATCCTTTTGTTAGTGATTGTTCGGATTTGCATTCGGTTTGTTTGTTTTTATGGGATAATGGTAATAGAACTTTCAAAGTGATAGTGACAACAGGTTCACAAAACTACCGACCAACCAAAGCACATTATTGCATAGACAAATTCAGAAATGTACACATAATTATCTAGAAAATTAGGGAGAAAATGTATAATTGGTATAGTTTAGGGAGAAAATGTACAGTTGATGTTCAATATAAAGGATAAGCTAACCAATTTTTTTTTTCCCTTTATTAATGCAATTTAGGCCTAAACTTTTTCTATGGTTGGAATAGCCAACGTTATACCATGAATTTTGGGAAACCATCCAACAAAAGTTTGGTGTACTCATTTCTCTTCATGTTTCCTCCGTTGTGTAAACTGAAGTGTATGCATTCGCTTCTCTTCTTGATACCTTCATTAATTAAATATTCGCTTTTCTTCATGCCGCCGCTGCTATGTAAATCAATGGACTTGATGTATTCTCTTCTATTCCTACTACCTCTTCCGAGTAAATTAATGGACAAAGAATCGACTTCTCCAGTTCTTTGCTGTAAAGATGGAAAGAAATTTTACTTATTCATAACATGCAACTTGCCACCACGTTGTGGATATGATGTGGTGGCTTATGGTCTACTTTGGATATGTGATTCCTTGAACATATGTATTGAACTGAACATTAAATGTTTCCCAAGTAATGCTAATTACGACCTAACATCAAACAAATTTTAAGTGAAAACTTAAACGAATTATCCTATGTTTTAATAACATCATACTCTTTTTCCAGTAATACAAGGTCCAAAATAAAACTTTGAATAAAAATTTTCTTCATCTAATATTTCTGTTCAACATTGGATAAAATCACTAATACTTGCCTCGTCAAAACAATTTAATGTTTGATCAATACTCATCAATCGCTATAGTCCATTATATATCGAAGGCATTGACTAATAATTGATTTAATAGTGGTCCCATGTCATTACATTTAAAAAAATTCAATGTAATTAGTTTAATAGTGGTCCATGTCATGACATATAAAAAAATTCAATGGAGGTTTTAAATATAAGTTTTTCATTGTGTATTACTGGGCTTCTTGTAAATGAATATTTTTTTCTTGAAATGAAAATATTAAAATATATATTGATACGCCAGCTGTTTTGGAAATTTATTTTTATGTAGGCTACATGTTACTTTGCTTTATCAACTTCTTTTTTTTCTTTCAACCTTCCATCTTTTCTGCTTCAAGATCACCATGAAAATTACATAAAATGTCATTGAACAAATTCTTATCTTTAACTATGAAAATCATAAATAAATAAAATTCATCCAAACCTATTTGCAAAAATTGGAAACTTTGAGTTTGAAATATTCCAACAACATCTACTGTTCACATATTACATGCACATTATTAAATAACTCATTCAACAAAAGGTGACAATATGACTAGCATCCGGTGTGCCACTTGAGGCTTGGAGACGTTCGTCATGTGGGAAAATTATACCATGCATAGCCATATTCCATGGGATCCGATAATGCAGAATGCCAAGCCTAAACGCAAAGGCCAGAAAAACTAAATCACATCTTAATATGAGAAATGATAACTAAACGCCGGATACTTTATTATTATTATTATTTAATAAAATAAATAAAATAATTTTATTTTATTTAATAAAATCTGAGCTTGTGTAATTAATAAAATTCTGAAAATAATAATCATGGATTCAAGTATGGAGAGTTTTAGCACTGCATTACATTAAATCATTTTTTGAGATTCAATTGTTTTAAGAAAGTCATTCAACTATGACCATTTCCATTTGAAGTAGTTTTAATGATTAATTTTTCATGATTTTGAATAGTCTATTCAGCACTCATTGCATCCAGTGATGTTCACAAGGGTGAAAAAGTGAGACCAGTGAAATGAATCACATAGCCTCAATCATCACTTCCTGGACTTTCACCAGATAACCAACACTTCCCTGATCACCCATCCCAAAACTCCTCTTGCTCGAAATATAATGTAAAAAATGACACTGTATTTTCAGTGTGTTAATTATAATCAAGTCAAACTCAACCAAGGAATGCACAATGATATTGCAGTCAGGAAGCCCAGTGGAGGTTCAACAATGACACGTTTGACTTCATCAATGTCACAGGGCCTAGTCGAGTCAATAATAAGTATTGTGACCGTGTTGAATAAATCCAACTTAAACTCAACAAATTCAATGAAATATTGCGCTGAAAAGCTTCCATCGCGTGTAAGAGTTACCATCAACAAATTAGTCAAAGGTATGGGATCAAAGCGCCCTACTTATATATAGAGCATACATTTCCCCTATCATCTCTCAATTGTTTTAGAGCAACTAAAGTCTCATTGCACTTAACTTGACTAATATATCCTGCATCAGTTTATTGTTCTTCAGAAAATAGAGCGGATTTCATCTATATTGTCCACTACATTGAAGCGGAGGCGTTCAGTGAAATTCTAGCATGGCTGCCAGGGTGGTGTGTGGCATCATCATTTGCGTTTTTTTAATCTCTGGGATATTTCCAACTGCAAGATCCAGGCCTAACTACCTCTACAAAGCCACAGGTGACTCAAAATTTAAGAACAATTGGAATCCCGATAACATCTCTTAACCCTATATTGAAGAATCCGTTAGAGCGCCACCCATTGATATAGAGTTATTGAATGATAAGCTTCCAAAAAGCGGATCGACTCCTTCCTCTCCTTCAGCATGCCATAACATGGTAATAAAATATAACTAGCACAACCACATTATATTTACTAATGTGGTTGATATACGCGGATGAGCATATATAAAATAGATTTACAACCACATTCACCAATGTGGTTTATTTAGGTCAATAGACCTATATCCACTACCCAACACATTAATTTATATATCAATAAATATTATATATAATAATATTATTATATTAACTTGAAATATATATAATATATATTAATAATATTTATTAATATAATAATAATATTAATAATTATTGATATATTAATAATATTATAATATTTAATAATAATATATACTAATAACAAATAATATTTTAATATTTATTAATATATTAATATCATAGATGGTTATATTATTAATAAACCAAAAGAGCTAATAATATTTTAATAATATATATTAATATATATTATATCATAGTTGGTTATATTATTAATAATATATATTAATAATATTATAATATTATTAATAATATATATTAATAATATTATAATATTATTAATAAATATTAGAATATTTATTAATAATATATATTAATATATTAATAATATTAAACTCAAAAACATAAGAAAGTAATAAACTTTAAGAATTAATATATTAAACTCAAGAGAGTAATAAAGCATATGAAACCATATTTAAAAACAAAAAATTTAAAAGATTAATAAACCCTAACAATTAATATTTTAAACTGAAGATATTAATAAACCTAAGGGATAATTAATAATAAAAACCCAATCTCATTATAAACCAAAGGTTTAAATATTATAAACCAAAGGAATTGTGAACCCAAGGGATAAATATTATAAACATAAGGGATCAATATTAAAAACATAAGAGATTAATGAACGGTAAGAATTGATATTTTAAACTAAAAAACCTAATAAATTAATAATCCATAAGAATTAGTATTTTAAACATAAGATATTAATAAACCAATGGGATTATTAAAATTATAAACCAAAAGAACTAATAGACCCAAGGGTTTAATATTATAAACCAAAGGAATCATTGAACCCAAGGGATAAATATTATAAACCTAACGGATGAATATTAAAAACAGTAGAGATTAATAAACCCTAAGAATTAATATTTTAAACTCAAAAATCTAAGAAATTAACAAACCCTAAGAATTAATATTTTAAACTCAAGAGAGTAATAAACCGAATGTGTGATTAACATTATAAACCAAAAGAACTAATAAACCCAAGGGTTTAATATTATAAACCAAAGGAATCAGTAAACCCAAGGGATCAATATTAAAAACCTAAGGGATCAATAAGGCTAAGGGAAATATTAAAAACAATAGAGATTAATAAAACCCAAGAGTTTAATATTATAAACCAAAGGAATTGGTGTACCCAAGGGAAAACCATTACCCAAAAAATTATAAACCAAAGGAATTGGTGAACCCAAGGGAATTGATTTAAACAGTGAGATAATTGTTGTCACAATGCGACGTTGGACCAACTATGACCATGGTTGGTCATGGGTGATTTTCATATTCAGACAATGTTTGTCAGAATGTGACATTTGATCATGGATGACATTGATCGATTATTCATATTATAAACCAAAAAAACTAATAAACCCAAGGGTTTAATATTATAAACCAAACGAATTGGTGAACCTAATGGAATTGATTTAAACATTGAGACAATTGTTGTCATAATGCGACGTTGGACCAACTATGACCATGGTTTGCCATGGGTGATTTTCATATTGAGACAATGCTTTTCAGAATGTGACATTTGATCATGGATGACATTGATTGATTACTCATATTATAAACCAAAGGAATTAGTGAACCCAAGGGAAAACCATGACCCAACAAATTATAAACCAAAGGAATTGGTGAACCCAAGGGAATTGATTTAAACATTGAGACAATTGTTGTCACAATGCGACGTTGGACCAACTATGACCATGGTTGGCCATGGGTGATTTTCATATTGGGACAATGTTTCTCATAATGTGTCATTTGATCATGGATGACATTGATCGATTATTCATATTATAAACTAAAAAAAATAATAAACCCAAGGGTTTAATATTATAAACCAAAGAACAGAACCCCAGAAAACCATTACTCCAACAAATTACAAAATCAAAGGATTCGTGAAACCAAGGAATTGATTTAAAATGATTGAGACAATTATCAAACGCGACGTTGAATCAACTATGACCATGGTTGGCCATGGGTGATTTTCATATTGAGACAATATTTGTCAGAATGTGACATTTGATGATGGATGACATTGATCGATGATTCATATTATAATCCAAAGGAATTGGTGAACCCAAGGGAATTGATTTAAACATTGAGACAATTGTTGACACAATGCGACATTGGACCAAATATGACCATGGTTGGCCATGGGTGATTTTCATATTCAGACAATATTTGTGAGAATGTGACATTTGATCATGATGACATCGATCTATTCATTATTATAACCAGCAACTATTAATAAATCCAAGGGTTTAATATTTTAAATCTAAAGGACCAGAAACCAAGGGAAACTATTACCCAAAGAATTATAAAACTAAAATCGTCAATCCAAGGGAATTGATTTAAATATCAAGAAAATTTTTGTCACAATGTGGCGACGCTGGGATCAAATTTATGACCATGGTTGCCCATGGGTGATTTTCATATTCAGATAATATTTATCGTGATGTGACGTTGGGAAATGGATGACGTTGATCAATTAATCATATTACAAACCGAAAAAAAAAAAAGAACTAATAAACCCAAGGGTTTAATATTATAAACCAAAGGAATTGGTGAACCCAAGGGAATTGATTAAAAGATTGAGACAATTGTTGTGACAATGCGACGTTGGACAAACTATGACCATGGTTGGTCGTGGGTGATTTTCATATTGAGACAATATTTGTCAAAATGTGACAAATGATCATGGATGACGTTGATCAATTATTCATACTATAAACCAAAATAACTAATAAACCCAAGGGCTTAATATTATAAACCAAAGGAATTGTTGAACCCAAGAGAATTGATTTAAACACCGAGACAATTGTTGTCACAATGCAACATTGGACCAAATATGACTATGTTTGGCCATGGGTGATTTTCATATTGAGAGAATATTTGTCAGAATTTGAAATTTGATCATGGATGACATTGATCGATTATTCATACTATAAACCAAAAGAACTAATAAACCCAACATTTTAGTATTATAAACCAAAGGAATTGGTGAACCCAAGGGAAAAATATTAATAACCTAAGGGACCAATAAGGTGAAGGATCAATAAAATTATTAAAAAAATACTCAAGTTGAAGAAATTAATAAACACTAATAATTAACACAAGGGTTCGTAATATTATAAACCAGAAGAACTAATAAAGCCAAGGGTTTAATATTATAAAGCAAAGGAATTGGTGAACCTAAAGGAATTGATTTGAACATTGAGACAGTTTTTGTAACAATGCGACGTTGGACCAACTATGAACATGGTTGGCCATGGGTGAATTTCATATTGAGACAATATTTCTCAGAATGTGACATATGATCATGGATGACATTGATCGGTCATTCATATTATAAACCAAAATAACTAATAATAAAGCCAAGCGTTTAATATTATAAACCAAAGGAATTGGTGAACCCAAGGGAAAACCATTACCCAAGAAATTATAAACCAAAGTAATTGGTGAACCCAAGGGAATTTATTTAAACATTCAGACAATTAAGTTGTCACAATGCGATGTTGGATCAATATGACCATGGTTGGCCATGGGTGATTTTGATATTGAGACAATATTTGTCGAATGTGACATTTGATTATGATGACATCAGACTAATACTTGCAATATAAAACTGTAAAACTAATAAACCCAAGGGTTTAATATTATAAACCAAAGGAATTGGTGAATCCAAGGGAATTGATTTAAACATTGAGAAAATTGTTGTCACAATGTGACGTTTGACCAACTATGACCATGGTTGGCCATGGGTGATTTTCATATTCAGACAATATTTGTTAGAATGTGACATGTGATCATGGATGACATTGATCGATTATTCATATTATAAACCAAAGGAACTAATAAACCCAAGGGTTTAATATTATAAACCAAAGGAATTGGTGAACCCAAGGGAATTGATTTAAACATCGAGACAATTTTTGTCACAATGCGACGTTGGACCAACTATGACCATGGTTGGACATGGGTGATTTTCATATTGAGACAATATTTGTCAGAATGTGACATATGATCATGGATGACGTTGATCGATTATGCATATTATAAACCAAAAGAACTAATAAACACAAGGGTTTATAATATTAAACCAAAGGAATTGCTAACCCAAGGGAAACCATTAATCAACAAACTATAAACCAAAGGAACAGAACCCGAGGGAATTTTATTTAAACATCGGTGACAATTTTTGTCACAATGCAACGTTGACCAACTATGACCATGGTTGGCCATGGGTGATTTTCATATTGAGACAATATTTGTCAGAATGTGACATATGATCATGGATGACGTTGATCAATTATTCATATTATAAACCAAAAGAACTAATAAACCCAAGGGTTTAATATTATAAACCAAAAGAATTGGTGAACCCAAGGGAGAACCATTACCCAAAAAATTATAAACCAAAGGAATTGGTGAACCTAAGGGAATTGATTTAAACATCGAGACAATTTTTGTCACAATGCGACGTTGGAACAACTTTGACCATGGTTGGCCATGGGTCATTTTCATATTGAGACAATATTTGTCAGAATGTGACATTTGATCATGGATGACATTGATCAATTATTCATATTATAAACCAAAAGAACTAATAAACCCAAGGGTTTAATATTATAAACCAAAGGAATTGGTGAACCCAAGAGAATTGATTTAAACACCGAGACAATTGTTGTCACAATGCAACATTGGACCAAATATGACTATGTTTGGCCATGGGTGATTTTCATATTGAGACAATATTTGTCAGAATGTGACATTTGATCATGGATGACATTGATCGATTATTCATATTATAAACCAAAAGAACTAATAAAACCCAAGGGCTTAATATTATAAACCAAAGGAATTGGTGAACCCAAGGAATTCGATTTAAACATTGAGACAATTGTTGTCACAATGATGTCGATTCAACTATGACCATGGTTGGCCATGGGTGATTTTCATATTGAGACAATATTTGTCGAATGTGACATTTGATCATGGATGACATTGATCGATTATTCATATTAGAAACGAAAGGAATTGGAGAACCCAGGGGAAAACCATTACCCAAAAAATTATAAACCAAAGGAATTGGTGAACCCAAGGGAATGGATTTAAACATCGAGACATTTTTTTTCACAATGTGATGTTGGACCAACAATGACCATGGTTGGCTATGGGTGATTTTCATATTGAGACATTATTTGTCAGAATGTGACATTTGATCATGGATTACATTGATCGATTATTCATAATATAAACGAAAATAATTAATAAACCCAAGGGTTTAATATTATAAACCAAAGGAATTTGTGAACCCAAGGGAATTGATTTAAACATTGAGACAATTGTTGTCACAATGCGACGTTGGACCAACTATGACCATGGTTGGCCATGGGTGATTTTCATATTGAGACAATATTTGTGAGAATGTGACATATGATCATGGATGACGTTGATCAATTATTCATATTATAAACCAAAAGAACTAATAAAACCAAAGGCTTAATATTATAAACCATAGGAATTGGTGAACCCAAGGGAAAACCACTACCCAAAAAATTATAAACCAAAGGAATTGGTGAACCCAAGGGAATTGATTTAAACATCGAGACAATTTTTGTCACAATGCGACGTTGGACCAACTATGACCATGGTTGGCCATGGGTGATTTTCATATTGAGACAATATTTTTCATAATGTGACATTTGATCATGGATGACATTGACCGATTATTCATATTATAAACCAAAAGAACTAATAAACCTAAGGGTTTAATATTATAAACCGAAGGAATTATTGAACCCAAGGGAATTGATTTAAACATCAGGATAATTTTGTCTAATGCTCCTTTAGATCTAACTATGACCAGTATTCCATGGGTGATTTTCATATTGAGACAATATTTGTCAGAATTTTTCATAAGATCATGGATAACGTTGATCGATTATTAATATTATAAACCAAAAGAACTAATAAACCCAAGGGTTTAATATTATAAACCAAAGGAATTAGTGAACCCAAGGGAAAACTGGTACACAACAAATTATAAACCAAAGGAATTGGTGAACCCAAGGGAATTTATTTAAACATCGAGACAATTTTTGTGACAATGCGACGTTGGACCTACTATGACTATGGTTGGCCATGGGTGATTTTCATATTGAGACAATATTTGTCAGAATGTGATATGTGATCATGGATGACGTTGATCGATTATTCATATTATAAACCAAAAGAACTAATAAACCCAAGGGTTTAATATTATAAGTCGAAGGAATTGGTGAACCCAATGGAAAACCATTACGCAACAAATTATAAACCAAAGGAATTTGGGAACCCAAGGCAATTGATTTAAACATCGAGACAATTTTTTTCACAATGTGACGTTGGACCAACTATGACCATGGTTGCTCAAGGGGATTTTCATATTGAGACAATATTTGTCAGAATGTGACATTTGATCATGTATGACATTGATCAATTATTCATATTATAAACCAAAAGAACTAATAAACCAAAGGGTTTAATATTATAAATCAAAGGAATTGGTGAACCCAAGGGAATTGATTTAAACATTGAGACAATTGTTGTCACAATGCGACGTTGGACCAACTATGACCATGGTTGGCCATGGGTGATTTTCATATTGAGACAATATTTTTCAGAATGTGACATATGATCATGGACGACGTTAATCAGTTATTCATATTATAAACCAAAAGAACTAATAAACCCAAGGGTTTAATAGTATAAACCAAAGGAATTGGTGAACCCAAGGGAAAACCATTACCCAAACACTTATAAAAAAAACGAATTGGTGAACCCAAGGGAATTGATTTAAACATTGAGACAATTTTTGTCACAATGCGATGTTGTACCAACCATGACCATAGTTGGCCATGGGTGATTTTCATATTGAGACAATATTTGTCGGAATGTGACATTTGATGATGGATGTCATTGATCAATTATTCATATTATAAACCAAAAGAACTAATAAACCCAAGGCTTTTATATTATAAACCAAAGGAATTGGTGAACCCAAGGTAATTTATTTAAACATTGAGACAATTGTTGTCACAATGTGACGTTGGACCAACCATGACCATCGTTGGTCGTGGGTGATTTTCATATTGAGACAATATTTTTCAGAATGTGACATATGATCATGGATGACTTTGATCGATTATTCATATTATAAACGAAAAGAACTAATAAACCCAAGGGTTTAATATTATAAACCAAAGGAATTGGTGAACCCAACGGAAAACCATTACCCAACAAATTATAAACCAAAGGAATTGGTGAACCCAAGGGAATTGATTTAAACATCGAGACAATTTTTGTCACAATGCGATGTTGGACCAACTATGACCTTGGTTGGCCATGGGTGATTTTCATTTTGAGACAATATTTTTCAGAATGTGACATTTGATCATGGATGACATTGATCAATTATTCATATTATAAACCAAAGGAATTGGTGACCCCAAGGGAAAACCATTACCCAACAAATTATAAACCAAAGGAATTGGTGAACCCAAGGGAAAACCATTACCCAACAAATTATAAACCAAAGGAATTGGTGAACCCAAGGAAATTGATTTATACATTGAGATAATTGTTGTCACAATGATATTGAGACAATATTTGTCAGAATCTGACATTTGATCATGGATGACATTGATCGATTATTCATATTATAAACCAAGAAAACTAATAAACCCAAGGGTTTAATTTTATAAACCAAAGGAGTTTGTGAACCCAAGGGAAAACCATTACCCAAAAAATTATAAACCAAATGAATTGGTGAACCCAAGGGAATTGATTTAAACATTGAGATAATTGTTGTCACAATGATATTGAGACAATATTTGTCGGAATGTGACATTTGATCATAGATGACAATGATCAATTATTCATATTATAAACCAAAAGAACTAATAAACCCAAGGGTTTAATTTTATAAACCAAAGGAATTGGTGAACCCAAGGGAAAACCATTACCCAACAAACTATAAACCAAAGGAATTGGTGAACCCAAGGGAATTGATTTAAAGAATGAGACAATTGTTGTCACAATGCAACGCTGGACCAACTATGACCATGGTTGGCCATGGGTGATTTTCATATCAACCAGTGGGTTTATTTTATTGTTTATAATATTTATGTTAGGGTTTATATACCTTTTCTTTATAATACTATTTCTTTCATTTTAATATTATTCAACCATGGTCAAGCATATTTTATCAAATCAATTGTGGTCAACCATGATTATGCATGGTCAACCATGGTCAAACGTCGCATTGTGACAAATATTGTCTCAATATGGAAATCAATCATCTTCTGAACCTTGGTCCAACGTCACAATATGACAAAGATTGTCTGAATATGATAATCATGGTCAATCCTGGTCACACATGGTCAAGAATTGTTAACCATGTTTTATAAAGTTAAACATGGTCAACCGCGGTCAATCATGGTCAACCTTGTGTATGCATGGTCAATCATGTTTTATAGACTCAAACATGGTCAATCATTATCAACCTTGGTTATCGATGATCAATCTTGGTCAACCATTATTATCCATTGACAACCATATTTTATAAAGCCACACATGTTTCATTTTAAAATCAGAATAATAATATTATTTATAATAATAATTTTATTGTAATAGTTGTTTTTAATATTGTTTTTTTTAATTTATATTTAATATTATTATGAAATTATTTTTTATAAATTAGATTAATTAATTGAATTAATTATTCTATATTAAATTGAATCATTATTATTATGTTTAAATTATTAATTAATTAAAAGTATTATTAATAGTATTATTGTTACTATTATTATTTAATTAAATTATTGTATATTATTTAATTATTTAATAATTATTTAATATTTTAATCAATTAAAAATTAATAATTTAAATAAAAATAATATTAAAAATAAACTATTAGAATAAAATATGATCTCGAAAATAAATTATAAAAAATGTGGATGATATTGTTTTGTATGTGATTATTACCAAAAGATTTTATTGATAAGTATTATTACTTAATAATTATTATTATTAAAAATATGGTTATTAATTAATATTATTGCTATTGTCAAATAATAATATTATTAAGTAATTAACAATAATAGTAATATATAATAATTAATAATATATTGAATTAAATAATATACCATAATTTAAAAATTATTCAATTAAATAAATAATTACTAAATAATTAAATAATATACCACAACTTTTATTTTTATTATTAATATTATTAATATTATTATTATTTTATTAATATTGTTAATTAGTAATAATAATATAATAATTTATAATAATAATAATAATAATTTATTAAATTATTTATTTTTCTAATATTATTATTATTTATTTATTTATTTATTATATATTTATTATTATGAGTTTAATATTACACCTATTACATCATAATATTTGTTGCAATACTGACCTTTCTAACATTTTAAGATGTCAAAATTATAATGAGCTTGGGAGGCTTCTCTCCAAGCTTTTTGAGCATAGGAATAAAACCTTAAATCAAACTAAATAATTCTTTTCTTTAGGTCCGATAAACCAAAGATTGGTCTGGCCATTAACCACTACCATCATCATCATCATCATTCATTTATGCATATTTCATTTATTATTATTAATATTATTAATTATAATTGAAATAGAATAATATTAATATATTTTTAATGATGATAATATTATTATTATATATTTAACAATATCTATATTTATTATTTATTTATTTATTTATTAATAATAATATTAATAAATAATAAATTAAATATAATAATATATATTAATCACTATTATTATTTCTAATGATAATAATAATTTATTGTATTAATTATTTTTATATTATTATTATTATTATTATTATTTATTATTAAATATTTATTAATATGATTTTAATATTATGATTAATATAGATTTATTTCATTTATGGCAATTTTAGTTATTATTATTATTATTAATTATAATTGAAATACAATTATATTAGAATATTTTTTATAATAATAATAATATTATTATTATATATTTAACAATATCAATATTAATATTAATATTAAGTATGTATTATTAATGTTTATTCTAGTAATTAGGTTAACTAATGTGGTTGTGCATGTGATTGATATATGACCACATTTATTAATGTAATAATAATTTATTAAATTAGTTATTTTTGTAATATTATTATTATTTATTTATTATATATTTATTATTATGATTTTAATATTACATCTATTACATCATAATATTTGTTGCAATACTGAACTTTCTAGCCTTTTAAGATGTCAAAATTATAGTGAGCTTGGGAGGCTTCTCTCCAAGCTTTTTGAGCATAGGAATAAAACCTTAAATCAAACTAAATAACTCTTTTCTTTAGGTCCGATAAACCAAAAATTGGTCTCAGTGGCCGTTAGCTATTGATAATTTTTTTTGTTCCAAAAAAACTTATCAAATACACTTAATACACTTACATTGTCAAACATTTAATATATCAATTTTACTATTTTTTACTAAACCATAGAAACAAAGTACCATATAGCACTAGTTAAATAATATTTTCAATTTATCATTTATATGAGTTCTCCTAATCCCATATTATCTATAAAGTACTAAATTTGACAAAACAAAAAACACAAGATTAAAAAAAAAAACCACACTAACACCTAAAAAGACAAAAATCATCCATATAACAAAATAAATAACAAACCCTAAAAGCGACACAACACCTCAATTTCAAGTTAAGGAGCAAAAAATAGTCTCTCATCTAAAGTATTAAAAGTAATTTTTAACTTTTTCCCTTGTTTTTCTTAACACTATGATATTTATCTTTTCATCCAAACCACTTCCCTTCGTCAAGTATGTTTTGGCTAACTCCCTCCGTGTTTCCTTCCCACCAATAGCAATTGTGCAAGTGTCTTTACCATTGAACAGAAGAAACAAGAACGGGTAAAAATAAATAATACATGGACCATCATTAGAGTACACTAATTCATAAGTAAATATTTTCAAGTACGCTAATTGGGATTAGAATAATCCTAATGGGTACATTCTACATTAAAGCTCCTACGTTTCATGTTAAATATTTTTACAAACGTAATTTATGGGTTGAATATCGAAATCCACAAATTTTTGTCTAACATAGGGCCTAAAAATCAATATCCAAAATCACAAATAAACTTGAACTTGGGTTAAGAACTAACCACCAGCATATTACAACATTCGGCCCATACAACATATAACTATATTTGGGCCCTAGCACTAACATGCCTTTCATGTTGTCCTATTGCGCTCCCACCAACGAATGCAACGACAGTCGCGTGATAACCTCGCTCGCCCTTTAACTTCTCAACATCCCGTGATGAAATGGGTCCCAGCCTTTAACTTTCCCTCTACATCCAACGTCGAATGCATCATGGCTTCAACCGTCACTGATCCAACGACCAAGATGAATATCGCGTTTTTTTTTTATCTTCGAACCTTAACGTTTAGAAAAAACGTGAAACTCACGGTATTACAATACCGCCACTTTGTGACAAGTCGAACACTGACGCACCTCACGTTTTTTTTGAGCGGTCTCACTTACCATTTAAAAAAATTGCGAACCCATTGGTTTTCTCTACAGAGACCACCTTGGCGTTTAATTAACCCAGGTTCCCAATAGAACTATGGTTCCATTTCTTTCACTCTGCTTCCGGTGACTTCAACAATGAAATTGGCTTTTGGGATATAATCCCTTGTTAACCAAGTTTAAAACAACAACTCTGGTCAAGGTTCCGTCGAGCTTTCTTCACAAATTTTGGAATTTTTTAATAGACTGTTTTGAGATTTCAATTTCTAAAGATGCGATGACGATTGGTTATCGCATGCGACACGTCTTAAATTAAGTCAATTTACTCGATCCTATTGACTCTCATCCTTCAATTTTCAATATTAGTTTATATTTACGAGTGCATGTGCTTAAAACCACATGTTAATGTTTTACTTATTTTTCAATATTATTTTATATTTATGAGTGCATGTGCTTAAAACCATATTTTAATGTTTTATTATGTTTCACCTTTTAACGGCTTTTTTTAAATATAGTTATAATTAAATATAGTAAAGAAATGTCATGGATTTCTATGGATTCCTCCTTAACATATTTTATTTCAGTTGTGCGTTTTAAATTTATCACTTCTAGAACACTAATATTCATTAAAGAACGGAATTACAGAGTGAAGGAACGATGAATATTATTTCAATTGTTAACCTCATCACTAAAAGCATAAATTGGAAAAACAATTTTATTGTTAATTTGTAATTTTTAATAATATTGTTAACTCACCTTCGCCATCCGACGGCTCCGAGCTTGTCGCACTCTCAATCAATAATCCAACGGCATATAATGAATATCGTGTTTTCTTAGCCTCTGAGTTTTACCGCTAAAAAAAAATGTGATATAAATGGTTTTCTAATACAGCTTATGGACGACTGTCAACCTATGACCGTCATCGCATTTTTTTTCACAAAAACCAATTACCACTTTTCAATCACGTGAAAACCATGAATGGTTTCTCCAACCACCTTTAATGTGCAATAAAATGTGTTTAAAATAGAGTAAATAATTAAACAATCTACTTAAAAAAATCTCATAATTAAATAAATCAATTTCCTATCACTTAAATTTTCATTCAAACTTTATTTGAGTAATCTCAGGAAACAAAAATTACTTGCCAAAAAAAGTTAGATAAATAAATAAAACGATATGGCCACATGTATTTAAAAATATATCAACAGAAAAACAAAATATGTATATAACTATGTAACGATACCACGTGTATTTATCAATATATGAACGATACAATCTGATGTATGTTTCTATCAACGATACAATTTAGAGCACATCAGAGGCATCGCAAGTATAGAAGACAAACTAAGAACACATTGTACTACACAATTGCGCTAAAAGTAAAGCATGGATGTACCACTTAAAAACCCAACTCTCAGTTTCAGAAGTATTATACAAAGCAACATTCACGTTATACGTTGTTGCTGAAGAAACAAAGTTCATCATGTGTGCTTCAGATTACACCCATAGAGTTTAACGGAGTGCATGGGCGAATTGATACTGGAAGGCCGTGCTTCATCGAATGTAGCAACCCAAACCTGGGAACAATGGGGTGCCTCTCCACTATTCTCACCTCGTAACGGGCAAGAATGGAAGCTTCCGCCCACTAAATCTGCGAAAACGCAAATTCCTTGCCGGTACACCTTCTCGGCCCGCCGTTGAAAATCGGGTACCTAAACTCTGATTCTCTCTTAACGGCCTTCCCGTCGTTGATCCACCTCTCTGGCTTGAATTCCCCACAATCCTCCCCCCCCACACACTCTTCAATTTGAACGCAGATTAGATGAAATACATGACGATGGACCCCCTCGCTAACTTCGTGCCGTCGGGAAGCACGTCGTCCTCCACCGCCTCTACCAGGTCTATCGAAGTAGGCGGATAGAGCCGAAGAGATTCGCTCTGCACCGCCTGCAGATACTTTATCTCTCTTATTTCCTCCATTGAGAAAGGTGACAGATCGTTTCGATCTTGTGACATTGACCTTCGATTTAAGATACTTCGTATCTCTTGGACAAAATTTTCTTCAGCCTCCCGGTGCTGATCCAGCAGCCAGAAAAACCAAGAGAGAGCCACTTATGTCGTCTGGCATACTATCACGAACGAATGCTTTGATGATCCGCCCTGTTATCTTCCCTGTTGCATGGCATTCAAAAACTTTCCTGAATTTAACGGAATATTTTTTCCAGTATTGAACCCACTACATGCTTTAATTTCGGCTCTAATATTTGTTGATATGTTTTACCAGAATTACATGAAATTGGTCTCCACGCCATTAGATAATAATTTAGTTGGTTTGATCTCTGGGCTGCATTTTCTGTCAGTCGAAAGGTCACATCCATTGCCATATATCTTGAACTCAAAATAGTAAATGTAATGGTAGTGTTACGAAAGTGTAAGCGGTTCTTACCTGATCATTTTAGGGCTAAGCAAAGCCAAGTTATCGTTATTTACATTGTCCTCCAGTGCTGCAGGGCTCTGAGATACTTTAGCTATCAAAACTATTGAATTTTGCAGCATTTCATTGTTGCGAATGCAATAATTCACCTCAGGCATCTGGATGTTGGTTACATTTTTGGCTGCAATCTCTCTCGAGCTAGATGATTGTGATTGAGATGACCTCATACTGTTCAAAGCACAGTTAACCTATTTCATGTTCCAACGGTTTAAGAATGCAAATCGACATTCCTTTCACGGCATATCGGACACCTTGCATAACCATTTCACACACTTGGATAAGGGTTAATGTTTCAGTTTCACTTCAATTATTAATCAAACAATTTGCTCCACATTACTTCCCATAGACAACTCACCACATGGTTGCACTTGTTCCACTCCTCCACCGTTACCGGATTTGAAACCACCAGGGCGCCGACAACGTTTCCTCTCATAACGTGTCTCTATCCGCGGGTGCCTTCAGACACCTTGCATAACCGTTTCACACACTTGGATAAGGGTTAATGTTTCAGTTTCATTCCAAATGTTAATCTTGATATGTGGCAATTAATAAATGGTATAGTAAATTCTTAATCAAGATTTGTAAATTTTTAATTTAAGTATGGTTTAAACATTTGATTCAGATACGCAAGGAAGTTAGTTGTTTGAATTTCGTCCATTGATTTAGTGGCGACAACCAGAATATACCATCATCTTTCAATCTAGGCCATCGGATGAAAAATACTAACTAGCAAAAGCACTAATCATGCCAATTCCAATAGGGGGATATGCCTATCGTCATAATAAATTATTCTATCGCGATTCAATACAGATCATCCTTAAATGTGACATCACATCGGAAGGAAAGAAAATAAATCAACTTAAAAGTCGATTTTGCAGAAGTTGGAATTTCCTCAAAGGAATTTAGTTGGTCTTCTTTCGTGAAAATTAGTTCCCAGATATGTTGTAACTCGGTAATTTATAACATTTAAAAAATAGTTATATTTGGTGTAGCAACCGATTTTTCAAAATTATAGATTCTCGTTCACATAACTACAAGTAATTGTAACTTACATTATTAAGTGTGTTGATGGATTCGCAGTAATCCATATATATATAAATTACATCATACAGTGCCTTTTTTAATTTCTAAATTCAACTACAACTGCGTGCAGGAGAGCCGAAGGACAAACGCTACAGCAGTAAATTTTATTTTGAATTTTATTCAGTTTCTTACATGCCACTGCAATTTAAATTCTGTTTTTAATAAACCCAGAAAATTCCAGTTTTTGATGAAGGCCATAGCCATGTCTCCCTGTGATCGCAATGAAAGGTTGTTGTTTCAAACCACCCAATGGAGAACTTAACACTCTGCCATATCGCCATTAAACCAACTCACCAACTAGCATTTAAATCTGGCGCGTTGCTTTGATTTTTGAATTTTCCAAGTCAATAGGACACATGGACCAATGATGGTTTATCGCGCAGGTTTTAAGGTAATGTCACAAGAAGTTTTTGGTATGTGATAATTTCATAAAATAGAATTCAGTTTTGGTTTGAAGTCCGAGGGTCCCACCACCGGCCAATCACACGCCGATCGCGCGGGTTTCATCCTTGATGATGTTAAGGAAAATTGGTATACGAAAACCGTTTGCAATGGAGTTTAATTCAATATTTTTGAAATCCACGAAATTTTTATACCTTAAGCTAAAAATGGTTAATATTTTTTTTGTTTATTTTAAAAAATCCATGGTGATATGAGTTTTCAACTCATAAAGTTATTTTTTGTTATTAATATAATATATATATATATATATATACATTACATATATATATATAATATATATAATAAATAAATGTGCATTTTAATGAAAAGTAAATTCCGTGAGCAAATGTAATGTTAAGAACTATGTATTTTTCTTAAAAATAAAAATCTCGAAGGCAAGTAAACAGGTGTGTATTTTTTTAAATATATAGTGAGTACACAAATATAGTGTTGATTGTGTATTAAAAAAAACAGAGAGAGACTCTGTATGAAAGATAGAGAGCATTTTTATATGTAAGTGACTATGTGTAATTTTGAAAAGGCCAGAAGGCAGTATTGGATGCAGAGTGTGTTCACAGTAGTGTGTATTGTAAAAGCTAGCAGAGGCAGAAGAATAGATTAAAGCACTGTGTGTGCATTTTGTAAGAGACAGAGAGAAAATTTTTGCACTGTGTTTTGCAGCAGTCAACATAAAGTTATTTTTTTTGTAAATGCCAGAACAAAAGTTCTGTGGCATCACTGTAATATATTTTTAAGTTTAATGAAATAGAATTTGTTTATGTACCATCACTATCCAGCAAATTTTTAATGAGTTCTTTGTGTTAAAAGGAGAGATTTTGTTCTCTCTGTGTGTTTGGAATTGTTCAGAAATTCAAACATGGTATCAAAGCTAGTACAGGCTCTTTGAAGTTTGTCAAAGAAGCTGAAGGAAGAAGGTGTTGTTGCAGCATTTTGACCAGTAGTGTGAAGGCTCAACAAAGACCAGATATTTTCAAAAACAGAGTTTTTTTTTGTGTTTAAAAAAAGTGCAGTCCAGAGAAGTCTTTTTGAAGAGAGATTTTGTCTCTTAAGCAAAGAGACAGTTTGTTTAAAAACACAATCAAGTTTAAAAGCATAGTTTAGTATGTTATCCATGGCAGGAGCCAACACAAGCATGAGTATTGGAAATACTCAACTCCCACAGTTTAATGGAAAGAACTACAACTATTGGACAATCACCATGAGAACCATGTTTTCCTCTCAAGACTTATGGGAGCTTGTTGAAGATGGTTTTGAAGAACCAGCGAATGAAAATGTTTTCAATGCCTTGACACAGACAGAGAAGGATTTTTTGAAGAGCAATAAGAAGGACTCAAAAGCCCTCTTCTATCTCTATCAAGAAGTGCATGAAAGTGTGTTTCCAAGGATAGCAGCAACTAAGAGGTCCAAGAATGCATGGGATACCCTCCAGACTGCTTATCAAGGTATGGATAAGGTCAAGACAACAAAGCTACAATTGCTGAGGAGAGACTTTGAAACTCTCTGTATGAAAGAGTCTGATAACATAGATTCATTCTTCACACATGTGATTGGGCTGGTTACCCAGATAATTTCTCATGGAGAGACACTTGAATAAAGAAGGATTGTGGAGAAATTATTGAGGAGCTTACCCTCAAGGTTTGATGTAATAGTCACAACCATTGAAGAGACAAAGGATATCTCAAAGTTTAAAGTTGGTGAGCTTCATGCATCATTGATGACTCATGAACAAAGATTGGGAAGAACAACAAACTCATCTTTGGAGCATGCCTTCAAGACCTAAATGTCCTTTGGAAGAGGAAGAGGTCAAGACATAGGAAACTATAGAGGAAAAGGAAAAGGCAAAAGAAAAAATAGAGGAGGAAGAAACAACCCTGCAAATGAAAATGGAAGGGCAGCAACCAAAATCAGAACCGAGACCAAGGCAACAACCAACAAGGTGGAAATAATTAAGCACATGGACGAAGGTATGATAAATCCACAGTATAATGTCATTACTGTAAAAGGTATGCCCATTATTCCAATGAATGTAGAAAGAAGTAGAGTGACATGAATAATAGACCCAGTGCTAATTTTACTAAGGAAAATATTAGTCAAGAAAAAATAATTTTAGCATGTAATATGGATGAAGAAAAAAATGAAGATATATGGTTTCTAGATTCAAGATGTAGCAGCCATATGACTGGAAACATTGCCATTTTTTCCATGTTATATGAAAATGTAAAGTATCAAGTAACATTGGGGACATACAGTAAGGTCTCTGTCATGGGAAAAGATAGAGTGAATGTTCAGACAAAGAAAGGAGAAGGACGATCCATATCAGATGTATATTATGTGCCTGGTATGAAGTGTAACCTCTTGAGCATTGGACAACTCATTCAAAAGGGGTACAATGTTTTCTTTGAAGATGATATATGCACCATCATGGATAAACCACCAAGAAAGAAATGCATTGCACAAGTGAAAATGACAAAGAACAAAATTTTCCCTCTCATGATGAAAGAAGATTCGAAGAAAGGAGTTGAAATGGCAGCAGTGACAAAAGAGAAATTCCAAAGAGAAGCAAAGGATGAGAATTGGTTATTGCATTTGAGATTTGGACATCTCAACTTTGGAGGATTGAATTTGTTGCATAAGAAAAGAATGGTAAAGGGATTACCATTGATTGAGAAACTAGACAGTCTTTGTGAAGGCTGCATCTTGGGCAAACAACACAGAGAAAACTTTCCATCAGGAAAGAGCATAAGGGAAAATGCACCCTTACAAATTGTCCACTCAGATTTGTGTGGACCAATGCAAACAGCATCACTATCAAGTAGTCACTATATGTTGGCTTTTATTGATGATTACACAATGAAAACTTGGGTTTATTTCTTGAAATATAAAAGTGAAGTGTTTGATAAATTATGCCACTTTAAGGCTCTTGTTGAGAACCAAAGTGGGCAACATATAAAAATTTTAAGAACTGATAGAGGAGGTGAGTATATCTCAAAATAATTTCTGTGTTTTTGTAGAGAAAATGACATACACAAGCAATTTACAGCAAGATACACACCGCAGCAAAATGGAGTTGTTGAAAGGAAAAATAGGACATCATGGACATGGTAAGAAGTATGATGAAGGAAAAACATTTGCCAAATGAATATTGAGCTGAAGTTGTACATTGTACAACATACATCTTGAATAGATGCCCAACCAAAGTTGTAATGAACAGAGTTTCGGAAGAAGCATGGAGTGGCATAAAACAATGTGTCACCCACATGAGAGTTTTTGGTTGTGTGGCTTATTCACACATTCCAGATCAGCTAAGGAAGAAGTTGGACAGTAAGGGGGAGAAGTGTATATTTATTCGATACAATGAAGAATCCAAGGCATACAGGTTGTATAACCCATCCACCAATAATTTTTCTATAAGCAGAGATGTGCAATTCATTGAAGAAAAAGCTTGGGATGGAAGCATTGAGAAAATAGTGAATATTAAAAGATGTTTGTCTCATGATGATAATGGGGAAGAAATGGCTGAAATACATCCCTCATTAGAGGCACCACCTCCACTAACACAAGGACAGTAAGGGACACCACAAGAAGGTATGAGAACACCCTTGAGAAGTGATAACAGTGCTTCTCCAAGCACACCACAAGGAGTAGATTTGAGTGCTTCTACAAGCACAAGTACACTAAGTGAAAGAGTAACTAGATTCAGAAATTTGAATGATATTTATGAGCAAGAGGCACCATATGAAGGTATGAACTCTTTATTTGCATTATATTTTCATGTAGATGATCCTATTCATTTTGAGGAAGCTATAAAAGATAAGAAATGGATAGATGTTATGGATGAAGAAATGAATTCCATAAAGAAAAATAAGACATGGGAATTAGTTGATCTTCCAAAAGGTAAGGAAGTCATTGGAGTGAAATGGGTCTACAAAACCAAGAGAAATGTTGAACGTATGATTGAAAGGCACAATGCCAGACTTGTTGTCAAAGGCTACAAGCCGCAACATGGAAGAGATTATGAGGAAAATTTTGCACCAGTTGCAAGAATGGAAATAGTGAGAGCAGTGTTGTCCATAGCAGCACAACACAAGTGGAAGGTTTACCAAATGGATTTGAAATTAGTATTCCTAAATGGAGTATTGATGGAAGAGGTTTATGTTGAACAACCTCTCGAATATGAGAAAAAAGGCTAAGAGCATAAAGTATGCAGATTGAAGAAAGCTCTTTATGGGTTGAAACAAGCACCAAGAGCATGGTACAGTAGGATAGATGTCTATCTACTGGAAAAAGGGTTTGAAAAATGTGAAGGAGAACCCACATTATACTGCAAGGAGAAATATGGTAAGATGTTGATTGTTGTTGTATATGTTGGTGATATGATATTTACAAGTAATGATGTTTACCTCATTGAGAATTTTAAATCAGTCATGAAGCATGAATTTGAGATGACTGATATGGGATTGTTGAAATACTTCTTAGGAATAGAAGTAGAGAAAAATTAAAATAAAATTTTTATCTCTCAAGCCAAATATGTAAATGAATTTTTGGAAATATTTAATATGCAGGATTGCAAGGCAGTGGTTACTCCTACAGTGATGGGATTGAAACTCAGCAAAGAGGACATCAGCAACGATTTTGATCCCAGCTTGTACAAGAGCATAGTTGGCAACCTCATGCATTTGACTGCAACTAGGCTAGATATTATTCATGATGTGAGTTTAATTTTGAGATTTATGGAAAGGCCAAAGGAGGCACATTGGCAAGCAACAAAAATAATTCTGAGGTATGTGAAAAGAACAAAGAGGTATGGAATTTTATATAGCACTTCAAAATTTTTTGAATTGATTGGATATATTGACAGTGATTGGGCTGGAAGCATAGATGATAGGAAAAGCACCTCTGGTTATGTTTTTCATATAGTTTCAGGAGCCATTTCATGAGCTTCTAAGAAACAACCAATTATGGCTTTATCTACAGCAGAGGCAGAGTATG
The DNA here is from genome assembly GCA_034641835.2 of Pinus albicaulis. NCBI lineage: Eukaryota > Viridiplantae > Streptophyta > Pinopsida > Pinales > Pinaceae > Pinus > Pinus albicaulis. The sequence goes on from CM076571.1 coordinate 997,365,746, forward strand.
TAGTAGCCACAGCAGCAGCATGTCAAGCAGTTTGGATGAGAAGAATGTTGAGGAGTTTGTGTCATGAACAGGTAAAAGTAACAACAATTTATTGTGACAATAGCACAGCTGTAGAATATTCAAAGAATTCAATGTTTCATAAGAGAATGAAACACATTGATGCCAAGTATCACTACATCAGGGAACTAGTGAAAAATGGAGAAATTATTTTGAAACATTGTAGAACAGAGGAGCAGTTTGCAGACATTTTAACAAAGCCATTGGGGCAAACGAGTTTTAATTATTTTAGGAAGTGTTTGGGTGTGGAATAAAACCTAGTAGTTGAATTTAAGGGGGAGTGTTGAATTTCTAAATTCAACTACAACTGCGTGTAGGAGAGCCGAAGGACAAACGCTACAACAGTAAATTTTATTATGTTTCTTGCATGCCAGTGCAATTTTAATTTTGTTTTTAATGAAAAATTCCAGTTTTTGATGAAGGCCATAGCCATGTCTCCCTGTGATCGCATTAAAAAGGTTGTGGTTTCAAAACACACAAGCGATAACTTAACACTCTGTCATACCTCCATTAAACCAACTCACCAACCAACACTTATATCTAGCGCATTGCTTTGATTTTTGAATTTGCAAAGTCACGAAGACACATGGACGAATCACGGTTTATCGCGCAGGTTTTAGGGTGACATCACAAGATGTTTTTGGTATGCAATAGTTTCATCAAATAGAATTCAGTTTTGGTTTGAAGTCTGAGGGCCCCACCATCAGCCAATCACAGGTTGATCGTGCAGGTTTGGTCCCTGATGACGTCAGGGCAAATTGGTATGCAAAAACTGTTTGCAATGGAGTTTAATTTAGTGTTTTTGAAATGTGCAAAGGTTTTATACCTTAGGTTAAAAAGGGTTTATATATATATATATATATATATATTTAAAGGCCACGGTGATATGAGTTTTCAACTCATAAAGTTCTTTTTTATATTGGGTTATAATATATATAAGGTTGTATTATATATATATATATATATATATATATTATATATATGATATGTATATATATATATAATAAATAAAATGTGCATTGTAATGAAAAGTAAATTCCGTGAGAAAATGTAATGTTAAGAACTTTGTATTTTTCTTAAAAATAAAAAGCCTAAAGACAAGTAAACAACTGTGTATTTTTTTAAATATACAGTGTGTATAAAAACAGAGTGTTGACTGTGTATTAAAAAAAACAAAGAGAGACTTTGTATGAAAGACAAAGAGCATTTTCATATGCAAGTGGCTGTGTGTAATTTTGAAAAGGCCAGAAGGCAGTATTGGATGTAGAGTGTGAGCACAGTAGTGTGTATTGTAAAAGCTAGCAGAGGCATAAGAATAGATTGAAGCACTCTGTGTGCATTTTGTAAGAGACAGAGAGCAGATTTTTGCACTGTGTTTTGCAGCAGTCAACAGAATTTTTTTTTTTGTAAATGCCAGAACATTAGTTCTGTGGCATCACTATAATAGATTTTTAAGTTTAATGAAATAAAAGTTGTTTATGTGCCATCACTGTCCAGCAATTTTTTAATGATTTTTCTATGTTAAAAGGAGAAATTTTGTTCTCTCTGTGTGTTTGGAATTGTTCAAAAATTCCAACATGCCTTTCCACTAATATGACCTAAAAACACTGTGTATTTGGCTCTATTTTTACTGACAACCTTACTATCTGCTTCAGGGATTTCATCTTTTAGACGGAATTAAGTTAAATTTAATACAAATTCTTATAAATACCACAAAAAATTTCTTTAATAAAGTATTCACTGCAAAAACATCCTTCAATTCCGTTTTTAAGCACGTAAATGTTTCAATGTTGTGTTTGTGTAGGTAATTTGTATACTATTGTTGTTTTTCCCCGTAAATGTATTTCTTCTTATATCATATAATTTCTCCTATATTGTTCAGGGTTTCTGGTATTTCTCATAATTTATGGTAATTTCCATGTCGTTTATACGAAGAATTTAAATTCAAGAGAATTAGGCGCACCTCTTAAATTACTGTGGCTATCATTAGTGTATTAATATATCTATGGAGAATCTCACCATAACATCTCATGTATATTTTTTATTTTATTGTTAGTCAATTCAATTAATTTGAATTTGTGAACCTACAGTTCTAATCTTCGTTTAAATGCTATAATAGCTTGTGTTTTCCCTTGAACATATCATAGAAAAATGAGAGGTCATAAATAGTTTTTCTTCCAATCATGGGATTTTAAACCGGTAGAGAACATTACACCAAAAAAGAGGTCTTCTAAGTAGCCTAAGTATAAGGAGGTGGATGCTTGTTTGCCTATTGACCTCTCCTATGAGGGGCTAGTGATTTAGAGATCCTTATTTTTTACCACGACCATGCCTAAGAGACTGGAAACATGTCCATTTCTGATTTTTACAGCAAAAGGTGCCTTAGAGAGCATACTCCCAACTAGTGTGTTTCTTCATGGAAATCATGTCATTGAATGTGTGTGGTCTCGGGTGGGGACAATCATTAAACTTTGCTCCATAAAAGGTATTGCGGAGGTCCACTGGCCGTATATGGTTCTTATAGAAGAGACTATGTTACCAAAGGAGAAGTCATGGGAACCATATATGGTTCTTATACATTAGACTATGTTACCAAAAGAGAAGTCATGGGATATTATTTTTAAAACATGTCCTAAATAGTATGTTTGTGCTAGCGACGCAAATGGTTTGTCTAGAGGATTGGGGATATGTTGGAATCTGAGTGTATTTCAGATGTGGGCTTACTCTCTTTGTGCAGGAATCATTCTATCAGGGAACTTGGCAGAAAATCGACAGAGAATCCATATATATAACATATATGCTCTATACAATGGACGCAAACAGTAGTGGGATGAATTTAACATGACTCACATTAAAAGGATGAGTTCACTAATTTTGGAAAGATATTTAAACTTACAGTGGGAAAGCAAGAAATTGGGGTTCTAAACCATAAGGAGATGGCATGTCGTCATACTTTGTAGAAATGTTAAAGTATCGGGCATTGTTAGACATTATGCCCATTCCTTTAGGTCCCACTTGCAGGAACGACAAAGTCGATGGAGAAGGGTTCTTCAAGAGACTCGATAGGTTCTTGATAAGTATGAACATGTGGAACTTATTAACAGGATTGAGGTCTACTATCATTATTGTGGGAATATTATACCACTTGCCTATTATGATCCATTGGGAGGGTATGATTAAGAGGAGGCCTTTCCCCTTCAAGTTTTACCCGATATGGATGGAGTCGGCAGAATTTGAGAAGTTGGTCAAAGGGGTGTGGAGTCGGGAGTCTTTAAATACTTAAACAAATTTGATGACCACTCTATAGCAGAAACTCAAATCTCCAAAGGTCGAGGCCGGTCGTTGGATAAAGGAATGCAAGGAACATAAGCCGAAGGAAATTATAGAAATTGAAAAATCCATACAAAATTTCAACGACCCATCAGATCCCTTATTATTTTCTAAAGCATACAGAGAATGAGTGATTTTTATGGAAGGTAGGCGGAATGAAATTCTTAAACAAAAGGAAGAAGACATTCAGATTAAGAGAAGAGCTACCTGGTTGAAAGCAGGAGACAAGAATACTAGTTTCTTTCATGCACACTTCAACAACAGGAAATCCCACAACCTTATTAGATCTATCAAAGATTCATGGGAGAAAATTCATAGAACCCAAGAAGGTATGGAGAAAGTGGCCTATGAACATTTTAAAGGGAAATTTGTTGAACAGGTACATTATATATCTCCTCCCTTAGATTATATTTATTTGCTTCTTGTTATGTTTTCTCCTGAGGAAGATGGATCCATAAGAGGGTTGATTATGAGGAAGGATCTGGTAAATGTTATGAAGTGTGTGCTAAGGATAAAAGTCTAGGGCTAGATGAATGGGGTGTGGATTTATTTCTCCAATACTAAGAATTGATGGTACCAGACCTATTCGTGGGAGAAGAGGAATCCAAGAACAATGGGGATTTTTCGGGAGCCATGAATGTGAAATTTATTTCTTTGATACCCAATACAGGGAACCTAAAAAATTGAGAGACTATAGGATGATCTCATTGTGTAATGCGGCATATGCGATAATTTCCAAGCTAATTCCATGTAGGCTAAAATGGGCTTTTGGAGAGCACATTACACAAGAGAAGTTTGGGTTTCTAGAAGGTAGGAAGATACAAGATGAGATTGAGATTTCCCAAGAAATTATACATACCATGAAAACACAGAACCAGAAGGCATGTCTCCTTACGGTCGATATTATTAAGGCATACGAATGTCTAGATTTGGGTTTTGTCACTTTGGATATATTCAAAATTGGAATATCTATCAAGAACGTAAGATGAATTATGGGTTGTCTTCATTCCTCCAACTTATCGATTATCAAAAACGACCTACCAACAAAATTTTTCTAGGCACCTAGAGGAGTGACACAGTGATTTTCCCTCTCACCTCTTTTATTTCTATTGGTCATATATTTCCTCAGTAGAAAACTGAGTGCAACAGGGGAAAAATATTTTATCCTTGGAGTCAGAAGAGCCAGCTAGTTTGATGGCACGCATCTTATGTTCTTAGATGATTTACTATTCGGAGGGAAATCAAACATTAAGGAATGGGAAGAAATACACAAGATCATGGTATCTTTTGGAAAAGTTTCAAGACTTTTCATGAACGAAAGGAAGTCGGTGTTGATAGGGCTAGAAGGGGATTTAGATAGAACCAAGGGGATTTCAGTACTTTTAGGAGTGAAGCAAGTATCCATTGAAGAGGGTTTCTCATACCTTGGTTTTCAGTTGAAACCCACTCCATATGGTATCGCGGACTATGATTGGCTTATAGAAAGATTCCAGCCAAAAAAAAAAAAAAAAATTATGGATGGAAAAATCGATTTTTGTCTACAGGAGGAAGGATCTTGCTGGTCAAATTAGTTCTTAAAAGTTGGGCAATATATTGGATTCAACTATTCCTCCTACCTAGAAAGGTAATTAAGAGGGTAGAATTGATAACAATGCACTTTCTGTTGGAAGGCACACAACAAACATGAAATTTCATCTCCTAAAATGGTTAGACATTGGAAGACTAGTTGAGGATGGAGGATGGGGCTTCAACGATACAAAATTTTTTAACAAAGCATTGATAATAAATAATATTTGGAGAGTAGTCTTGGGCAAGTGTCTATGGGCACAACTAATCAAAGTGAAAAACATCTTCGGAATGGATTTCCACCTTTGGATCGGAAATAGCAAAAGGAAAAAGCTAAGTTGCTCAATGATTTGGAGCATGATGAAAAAAATTCAATGGTTGGAAAGATTCATTAGATGGGAGGTAAGATGTGGATCTAGGACCAAAATTAGATTATATGCCACTGTGGGATGAAGGGTAACCATACACTTTCATAAAAGGATCCTAATTTCTTGCACTGTAGGGTCATTCACCTTATGAGATATATTCACCATTATGATGATATGAGCATAGAAAAATAGAAGTGGATGGGCATTTTAGATTTAGGCATACGAGAGAGGCACAAAGTGGAATGGGAGTGCTACGCTAATCAGTTAAGGTAGGTAGACATCTGTCTAGAGGCATAGGGGAACAAGACACTATGGAGTGGGGAGGAAGCTATAGAAAACGAGAACCTAAGGTTAAAGAGATATACCTGAGCCTTCCTAGAACATAAAATAAATTTATGTGCAACACCCTGTGATAGAAACTATGGAAAGGGAAACTTCCTCTCAAAATCAAAAGCTTTTTTTTGGTTAGCAGTTAATGAAAAAATTCTGACATGGAAAAACTTGGAAAGAAGAGGGTTTCATGGACCAGGTATGTGTCTTATGTGAAACAAAGAACTCGATAATACTTTCCATTTATTACTGAACTCTCCACATGCTAGAGAGGTTTAGGAAGGTTGTAGGGATTCATTGCAGATCAGATTAATTAGGCACCAACACACCCTGAGTGAATGCTTCCAAATATGGTACAAAAAATGAAAAGGTTTAAATATATTCCTCTTATCATTACATGGATAATATGGAACAACAAAAACACATTTATTTTTTAACAGAAGCTAGCGCAGGTCAGGGAAAGTGTCCTAAATGCCATCTCACTCTTTAACGAAAAAGGGGAAGGGATGAAGGCTACAAGACATAAAGTATGCAAGTATAAGGAGTTGTGGCAATATTATCTGGTTGACTTATTTGATGGAACAAGCAGGAGGGAGTGTGTATGTGGAGTAGTTATCTATCTGGAGCCACGTAGACATTTTCATTTCTGGTGGGAGGGAGGGAAGGGAATAAACAACAAGGTGAAGATCATGGCTCTATGGGGAGTGCTTTCAATGGCTAAATGGCTCAGTATAGAGAATATTATAGTATTTGGTGGTGCAAAAGGTGTAATAGACTAGGTCAAGGACTTCACAAATTTTTCCCTGCCTATCCTTAAAAGCTGGATGAGAAGCATCAGAATGTTGATCAACAACTTTCAGGAGATCAAATTTCAACATATGTACTAAGAAAATAATTGGATGGTGGACATGCTTTCAAAAAGAGGGATAGAAAAAAATACATGTAAGTTTTTCTTCAATGAATTTTCATAAGGGAAACTAGTCAATGAAGGACGAGTTAGCTATTCATAATAAAAGTCAAAATATTTCACTCATTACATAAAGAAACAAGTGAGTGACAATACTGGAATGATTAAGGAACTCATTCACTTTAAAGATCTCAGATGTTTTGTGATTCTGGAATTGGAATATGTAGAACATTGAATGATAAGTATTTTTGATATATGACTGTCACAAGGCATGTAACAAGGATGTAAAAATTTTGTTGATATAGGATTAGCCTTTTTGGTAGAAAGATGAAAGAAACAAAATTTATTTGATGTAACGTGAACTATATTTTTTTTGTATGGAACATAGGAAAATGGGGAAATGATGTAACAGGGATGTAGATAGATGATTGAAAAATGACCTACAAGATCCTAAAACATACTATGTACTTAAAAAAAAAATAATGAAAGGATGAAGCATTTTTTTCTCTAATAAAATAAATATTTTTCCATGTCAAGAAAGCCATTGTTCACTTTTCATTACCAATGCATTGTGCAATGTTGCTCAATCATAGTCGAGAGTATTTTTTTATCATTTATTTCTTGAGAAAGTAGCTACATTGTTTATCGAGAAGAACTTCCATCTCTCAAAAACCCTATATTCTAGATGAAGAGGGCCATTATACTTGACAGCTACCGACAAATGGAATGTAGGGTCATCTCTTTCATCCTACAGTGTAAAAGGTTTGAAGGTTTTTTTATATTCAAACCAAAGTAATTCGGTTCATTAATAACTATCAACAAGGATTTCTTCATTATTATTTTCCACCGCCCCTTATTATTATAGGTAAAAATTATGATTTTTATTAAAAATATGATTTTTATAAAAATTATGGTTTTTGGGTCATTAAGGTGATTACCAATTTAGTGTACATAGTTTATGGGATATTTTATTGAATGGATTTGAAGAACCACTAAGTTAAGCAATTTATGAGACCATGATTTGAGATTAGAAGGAAAAACTTATAGTGAACAAGAAAAATTATGCAACAATATTGTTTCTTGTTGAACAATATTTAGATCACAACATTCTTCAAAAAATTGTAGAAACAACTAAGTCCAAAAAAAGGTTTTGATATTGTAGAGATGTCATACGAGTAACACTTATTAGTATGTAGTTGAGCCACAAAGCATTATAGTTAATGAAGAAATTGTTCTAACAAAAGAACTAAATGCTTATGACATTGTAGAAATAATAAGAGACATTTTGGAATACCCCACTAAAACAAAAGAAGATATATAAGACCTGGGGATTACAGTTATCCTAAACACTACAAAAATTTTTGTTAAAAATGAAAATGAAACTTCTTTTGGAGCACTAGAAAAATGTGAGGAGAATCTAACAATCATTTTTTAATCTATTTATGAATTTCAAGTAAGATTTATTAAGGAGTGGCCTAAAATTCCAAATTATGAAGGAGATGAGACAAACTATGGGAAAACCATCATCGTAGCACCAAGAAAAAAATATTTGAGGGATTTCTTTCTATTCAAGACCCATCTTGTTGATTTGAATGTTGCATTCTATCAAAACAACATAGGGGAAATTTTCCTAAGGGAGTTTCTTATAGAGAAAAATTACCATTCAAGTTGGTTAATATAGATATTTTTGGTCCAATGTAGACTTAGCCACTTAGAGGAAGTTACTGCTTTTTAACCTTCATAGATGATTACATAAAAAAAACTTGGGTATATTTCCTTGCAACTAGTTCCAAATTTTTGACAAGTTTAGAGAATTCAAGGAAATGGTAGAGAATCAAAGTGTCTATAAGATTAAAGTACTATAATTAAACAAAGTATGTGAGTATGATTCAAAATATTTTCATAACTTTTTGAATCATCATGCGATCAAAAGAAAAATCACAAAGTACACAGTGAAACAAAATGGTGTAGCCGAGAGAGAAAATGCAACCATAATGAATGTCATTAGAAGCATGTTGAAGGGAAAAGATATGTCAAATGTTTTATTTGGAGTATTAGTACCTCTCTTAGTTTATGTTTTAAATATATTTCCCACTAAGAGTGTTACAAGGAAAGGCACATAGAAAGAAAACACATGTATTAGTTGCACTATAACACATTTCAAGGTATTTGGTTGTGTAGCATATGCTTATGCACCTAAAGACTTGAGGAGAAATCCAAATGAAAGAAGTGGGAAGCCTATTTTTATTGGGAACAATGATCACTCAAAGGCATAAAAATTTTATAACGTAATAACAAAGATCTTGATGATCAACATAGATGTTGAATTTAAAGAAGTTGAAGCATGGAATGGAAGCATTGAAAAATATATGATAGATGGAGTAGCAATACCCCAAATAGAAGATGAAGTAAAAGAGTACATTATATAGGAGGACGACAAGATTTCCAAACCCAATTATTAATAAGAGGTATTCAAAACAATCTCCAAAAATTTCTATTCAAGTTAGTCATCCACTCTAACATCTTAGTATACTACTAATATTTAATCAAATAGTGGATTTGATCATAAAAATGATTCCTTAAGGTCAAAAAATACTAGATGTTTGAAATAAATCTATGAAATTTAAGATGCAAACTCAAAATTTGCATTGTTTACTTCCAACCCACATGTTTTGAAGAGGTAATGAAAGAAGAAAACTAGTTCAAAGAAATGGATGAAAAGATTGAATTCATATAGAAGAATGATACACATGATCTAGTATAATTGCAAGAAGTTAGAGACTACATATATGTGAAATAAATTTATAAAATAAGGTAAAATGAGAAAGAAGAAGTTGAAAAGTAAAATTTTATATTGGTAGCAAAAGGTTTCACACAACATCCTTACTTGGATACTGGTTATATCTTTGTAGAAATTGTAAGGTTAGATACAATTAAATATGTTCTAGCCATGGAAGCTCAAAATAGGTCAGAACTTTATGAAATGCATGTAAAGTCTAAGTGACAATTTAAAAGAAGAGTATATTTGGAGTAGTCACTAGAATATGTGATAAAAGGATGTGAATGTAAGGTATCTAGGTTGAATAAATATCTATATCGACTTAAGAAATCTCCTAGAGCTTGATATAATTCGTATTTGTTCAGTAGCATCAGAGAAAATTTTAAGGATGGAAAATTATCTTGAAGTTTCAAAAATTGGCGAATATCACTAGTCCCTAATATGCAAACTATAAAAATTTTATTGATGTATTTGTAAAATTATTAAAAATTTTAATGATTTTATATATACTATCTATATAATGTTGGCAATTTTTAATGTAAAATAATTTTATATTGTAATATTTGGGCGAATCATTTTTATAAAAAATGGAAATTGGTGAATATTGTTTTTGGAAAAGTCATGGAAAATTAGCCCACCTGCGAATATTAGCCCCTAAAATTTTCCAGGAGTAGCATAATTAACAAAAATAAAAGTAAGCCTACATTAAATACAAAGGTGTATGAGAAAGGTCAAATTATAATTTTGTATGTATATTTATGATATTATTTTTATATATAATCTATCCATAAACATGTATAAATCAATGGTAGAGAAAAAAATTGAAATGATTATTTTCGATTGAATGATATTCATTCTTTGTATTGAAGTCGTTCAATCATATTCAAATAGTTTTATATTTCAAGAAAGGTATGCTATGGGTTCATTTAAGAGATTAAAGATGATGGAATATAAATTAACACAAACTCCGATTGCAGTAGGAAAAAATCTCAACAATGAAGAAATATGATCTAATGTAGATCAAACTCTATTCAAAATATTGACTAGTAATCCTATGTATTTCGTTGCCACTATATTGAACAATATGTATGGTGTTAGTTTTATTTCAAAGTTCAAAAATGTCCAAAAGAGTTGAAAGAAGAATTCTATGATATATTGTAAGAACAATAAAATATGACATACTATACTCTAGCAATAATAATGATATTTTAGTTAGATACACTGACATTGATTTTGCAAGTAGCATGGATGATAAGAGTAGTATTTTGGGATATACTTTCCATATCGATTCAAGGGTTACCTTATGGGTATTCTAGAAGCAATCCATTTCCATAATATAATTAGTTGAAGCACAGAATGTATGAGCTACAACAAAATAAAATTCGAGTAGTTAGGTTATGTACAATATTGAAATAGCTACAAAAAGAACAAGATGGAGAAACTCAAGTGTATTGTGATAAAAAATCAACAATAGATATATCAAAGAACCATGTTTATCATAAAAAGCAAGAGTATATTGACATGAGATATTACTTTCATTATAGATCTTGTAAACAATGCAAAAATTTACTTCAAAACTTGTAAATTGAAATATCAATTGATTGACATATTCAAAAATCCATTGACAAGAGATATATTGGAGTTTCATAAATAAAATTTATGTGTTATAAGCCTAGTCTAGCTTAGATGTAGACATGTCAGTCATAGTGGCCATAATTAAGAAGCAAAATTAAATATAATTACACCCAAACAGCTCATAGTTTTTGATAGTTTCGATGTAGTTTGAATGAAGAGACTAACTTAGGTAGAGTTGAGTATGTATAAGCAAAATTAGTATTGATATTATTAGCACACTAATATTTCTCAAAAATATTTTTTCATAAAATTTTGTGTTTATTTATTCTTTTATTCTCAATCAATTCATGGAAATTGATTTTCTAAACAACAACTCTATTATATAATTTTTCAATATAATTTCAAAAAAAAAATTATATATCCTTTTTCATCATATGATTCTCAATGTTTATGATTAGCCTTGATCTTCTAGAGTGTGTTTTTATAAATAGAGAAATTTGTTCCCATTTCATTTTTCATTTTTTGTATCCTTTCGATCTAAGAGAATCCTATGTTATAGAGTGCATGGTATATAAAAAATAATGAGGATAATACATAATAATAGTTTCAATAAATAATAGTAATTGTATGAAAAAAAAGGTTGAAACCAGTTATGTTATCATGGTATACAAGTTGTAATATTACATAAGGGACTTGTAAAATATTTACGTACGAGAAACTTTCCCATCACTTTTCTCGCTTTAACAACATGGATACAGGTGAAAAACCAGAGGTTCCAAGAGTTTCGACACAAGTCGAAGAGATGATAATAGCACGGGTAAACCAAAATTTTCATGTGTCACATGCTCATGGTGGCTAATATAAATATAGTAGCCACACAATAAGTTTTTCGCAATATATATCTTCCATAGAAAGGAAGCTTCCTCGACGGATTGAGCAGTTATATTTTTTTTATTATGAGAAAACAAGGTGTCCAATCCAAATAATATGAATGCTACATGAAGAGATAACATGTGTTGGATGAATTTTTTTACAAAATAATGGAAAAGTACTACATGGATGTTGAAATTGACATGGATTTAGTTGCTACTCTCCAAAAAATGCCTATTGTTGTCTCTAGAAGGCTCCAATTTGTTGATAATGATATTGATGAAATAGCTAGGGAGGATGCGGATATTGATAGGGAGGGTGTTAATTCTTTGCAATGTCATTCGTCATCCTTTATTTCCCACTTTCCTAATTAGTATAGGGAATTCGATCAAATAAGAAAATTTATTGAGAACATAGATTACACATCAATTGAACTAGTATACTCGCTTAATATTGGTACATTTCCCATTAATGAATACAATATTGAAGGGTTGTTGGACATGGAATTCCAAACTTTGTTCCCTACAGGAGATGGTTATTAGTGGCATCCACATATTTGCAATGTTGAGATGCATGAATATGGTTTCTATCTACTCAGATATTATGATCAAAACTTTGGAATCCATCCTAGGTTTTGATTGTTTTGTCCAATATGATTACATTCCATCAAATTCAAGGAATATATTTTTTCTTTTGAATAAGAATATCCATGAAAATGGACCTGAAACTGTATAAGAGTTGCACCGACAACTACATGATTTACCAGGCAATAAATTAGCTAAAAAATTAATGGATTTTGGATCTTGTCTTAGGCGGGAAAGATCTTATTGGAAAACGTGTTGTTTTGAACTCACAAACATGATCACCCAACTGGGTTTCCCTAATTTATTTTTTACATTGAGTGCAACAGACACAAAGTGGCTTGACTTGCATAGTTTAATCCATTCAAATAACCATTGCTATCAAGAAAATGAGCATGCAAAAAAATTTGAAAATGTTATTTAGTACCCACATATAATCACTATGTGCATGCACCAAATTGTAAATTTCTTTTAAGAGGTGATTTTGTAGAGATATCTTTGTGCTAAGGACTGCTAGTATATGTTTGTTATCATTCCTTTTTTCCCTTTTTTAAAGCCTTCATCCTAAGGGTATGTTATTATAGTTTTTTAGTAGTATGTTAATTGCACGTTTTAAATTATGTTAGATATGAGTGCAAGTATAGAATTTTGGCCCACATTCATGTACTTTTTTGGTTTCGTGGAGCATCGTATATGCAAACATTGGATTCCTCCAACACCACTGTTGTTGGAATAATGAAGTGTTATTTCTACAAATATGATACTTCCTAGAATCAAACTGAAATAAATCGTTGAAATGTCATGATCCATCAAAGTTTGAATGATGATCCATGCCTATTAAATACACACCAAATTTTTCTTACAATCCTAAAGAATATTATGAGCATTTGGTGAATCATGTCTAGAGGCATACACAATGCAACATTGATTTATGTATACGTAAAAAAGGATTTCTCCTTTTGTTTCACTATGATGCTCCATGGGAGGTTCATGTGGACTTATAATTATATATATATAGAAGAAAAAGGGAAAATATTATGAGCTAACACAAAACGATGAATGCTTAGATGTTCACAAGGTATATATTTTAACAATGTGGCGAGAAAATGTTGATTTCAAACCAGTTGTCTGTTGACATACAATCTTGAAATATATAGCAATATATGATTCAAAAGCAAAGAGGAGATTATAAATTTATCATGAAATGTTGACAAGAGTGGCTGGTTATAGTTGGTCTAAGGCTCCTACGTTGTTTGTGTATATAAGGTTCCTTATTTAAACGCTTGGTGAGGATGACACTGGAGCTCAGGAAACCTGCCATTTGTTGCTAAAACTCCCTCTTCAAATTTTGTAGTCACAAATTTTTTCCTTTAAATGATGGAAAAAAATTGTACCAAAAGTTATTGCTACATTTTGATGAGGTTTCATGCACAAAAATTTTATTCAAGTATATCAAACCTGACCTATTTTTTTCATTCATTTGTGCTTGATAAAAATAATAAGATCATGGAGTTTTGATGCCAACCATAGGCAGGAGCAATGAATTCCATGAGATAACGATAATATTATTCGTGTTTGGTCATGATTTTATGTTGTTATTGATGCTGATTTAGAAGAGTATGAAACCTTTTGTTGGAGTCAATTTCTTTTATACAAGCCATTTCATGATATTTATTCTGATATAAGGGTTTCAACTTAAAGTATTATTTAGGATTGGATGAATTTCAGACATCACGTGTGACATCTTGATTGATCCCCTTTGTCAGATGGGGGTGATGAAGAAGATGTTGAACCCCTTGTACATGAAAGAAATGTTGATCGGGACTTGGAAAAGTGGTGTAATTTTTCTTGGATAGTTCCTCCAAGAAATATAATCATTTAAAACCTTGACAATCGTAGTAGAATGGACATTTATATTCATTACAATTGGTGGGAATCAATGGGCCCAAATGAAATCAGGAAGTCTTCAATCATTCACTGTATTTCTCATGTTATTCTATGTCAACAACATCTGATAAAATTCCATTTTTATTTCTCGCTCCAACCAGTATAGATGCTTTTAACATTAATGGAAAGATAATAAATTCTCTTTTAAAATTCTTATAAAGGATATGAAATTGTTTTCCAACTAGGCTCTGACAGACTTTCAAGAATAAATGAGGCTTATTTTCTATATGTTTATGGAAGAGATGAGCTTTATAGGTCTAATTCTATTCATATAGATAGATTTTCATTTGCGAGAAGCCTTTACAAAAAAAAGATTCTCCTTTTGGGTGGTAAGTTTGTCATTATAATGGGTGACCTTGGCCATCTGGCTGCTCTCAAGGATAAACCTTTGTATGTGACTAGAAAAACTGGAAAGTTTTTGTGGGAAAGCTTCAACATTGTTGTGACTTTGGAAAAAAATTATAGGAACCAAGGAGACAATCCGAAACAGGCGTCTTTTCAGAATCTTTTAACCAATATTAGAAATGTAGAGCTTTTTCTTGCTAACTAAGATCTACTTATGACATGTGTCGATAATTTCTTGGATCGACAGGAAAAAAATTTTGTTGGGAAAAATATTGAGAAGGAGGGGGGGGGGGGGGGAATCAATATTTATAACTTACTATAAACTTTTACTTTTCTTTGCTGATTTCTATATGTGACTTTAATGAACCCAACTAGCGTATACACATGGCTACCTTTAAAGAAACTTGTGTATGTCCAGAGATCTTATTATGAAAATAAATATTTACTTAGATCAGTGCATCATTCATTCATCAGATGTTTAATAAGAAGTAAGCATGTGCAGTAAGAATAGAATAAATCATCACACATAACCAACACACATGAACAACAGGATTTAAGGTGGAAACCTAAGTCCGGAGAAAAACATTGTTGTTGTCATCTATGTCTTCAATATTTTTTATAAAAAGAACTTCTTACAATCTTTTACTGGCGCAGACTCATACCAACACGCAAGCACCCACCTACAGAAGGCTACAACCTTCTCTCATTCTGTAGCCTCTATAGGAAGGGAGCTCCAATCCCCTAATATTGTTTACCAACTACCACTGGAAGGGAGCTACGACCCCCTGCTTCTCATTTACCAGCCACTCCTAGAAGGGAGCTACTACCCCTTGATCAAGTTTACCAGCCACTACTGGAAGGGAGCTACGACCCCATTAATGAAGGCTCAAACCCTCAGAAGCATTGCAGACCACGTTTCGTCAATTTTCACATTGGATCCAACACCTTGAAAACAACACAACTTGTAGGCCTCTTTTCATCAAATTTTCAAACAGGACCCACTCCTCACATTTAAGCTCAGAGAACATACATCAAACTGAAACACATAACCGTATCAAATCATTATATTAATCATCAATCAACCAACCAACCACTGATATTTAATCATAATCAACTAGCAACATAATTAGTATTCAAAAAACCCATATCTGTATGAAGACATCATTGACAACCAAAAATAATACAGAAAAAAAAATCAAAAATTTCCTTCTCCACACTTCAGAAAAACCCTAGATTCCACTCACGCTATTTCTGAAACGAACCTGTGTATCTACGCGCTTTCACAGAGATGAACCTGCGTATAGAGCTGCAACTATTTTAGGACTACACAACCCTTCAGAATAAATAATCATCTCATAGCTTACCCTTCACTCCAGTAAACATTTGCCAGATCACAGATCTAAACATTTCATAACCAGATCTAGAAAATACATAGTCATTTCAGGTCTAGAGATCGTGATCCATCATTGTATTCATATGTCAATTATTACTTCAGATCTACTAATAAAATGTAGCCCATTCCATGCAGATATACTTCAGAGTGAAGTATTCATTCAGTACCCAAAAACCTGCACACCTTTGTACTGTGATCTTCTTCTCCTTGTATAGTTTTAGCCTTTACCAACACCATGAGCCAAAACTACACAAGTGTTGATGATATTCTTACACATAATCAAATAGACAACACAACGCTCAATATTGTGGGATAACGCCATTGTAATGCCCTCTGGTGTCATAATTTTAAAGCGCAAAAGGCATACGCGACTTGGCTTCAACGTACCCGCATGTATACGCGACTTCGCTTCATAAAAAGTGTGTATATACTAATTTTCGATGTGTACACGGGTTGCATGTATACCAACCTACGTATGTACGCGTGTTGCCTTCAT
The DNA here is from genome assembly GCA_034641835.2 of Pinus albicaulis. Taxonomy (NCBI): domain Eukaryota; kingdom Viridiplantae; phylum Streptophyta; class Pinopsida; order Pinales; family Pinaceae; genus Pinus; species Pinus albicaulis. The sequence goes on from CM076571.1 coordinate 997,382,290, forward strand.
CAAACCTGCGTATACATTGTGACATATTTTATTTATCATTTCTTTGATCCTAACAGGATTTCCTTTCTCTGTCACATCTTAACTGATATGTAGATACATCATTTCTACATATTTAACAAATAGGTTGCTATCAAAAGGAAACTCGTCAAGTAGGTTTCGATCAAGGATAACATATTGCATCATATTGCCAAAAATCTCCCCTTTGGACTTGATGGCAACCATGTTGGTGTTTGATCACTACAATAGAGGGATACATTAATCATAAATATTATTCAAACACAAATATAATATTCCCCTTTGACATCAATGGAAAAGGGCAGATCAATACCAAAACCAGGTTTCTCTTTCCTTGTAGAAAGAAGAGCTTTGTAGATCTGATTTGCATGTGCACTGTATTGACCATGCTCCCCCTGAGTTCATGCTGAATCTTCAGAAATATCTTTCAATGAAGTATATGACTCTATAACTCAACCAAGTATGACCAATCCTATCACCAAGGACTCATACTTACATTTATGATCCAACCAAGTAGAATTACATAATTGACTCAACTACCCAACCAAGTGGGTTTACAAATTTGACTCAAGTCCTTACATGGCTGAATATAACAGATTTACATCATAGGTCTCAACATGACCTTTTCATCAAATAATAGATATGACTTTGTATAACCAAGACCAAAAGACCTCAAGAGAGAGATCATAATTCAGCAACCATCATAATGCCAACAATGCATTATTCTGAGCAAGGCTAATGCTCCCCCTAAACTGTGCATCCTGAACACCTTCACCAAACAATTCATCAAATCATCTTCATCAACTAGATAATCAAAATTTAATATCATATCAACATATATAACCATCATATCAAGGAAATTATAATTGTCAGCAGCATATCAAAAAAATTTCTTGAGTTGTCTCAATGTTTTTCTTATCAGAGAAAAACATACGCAATTGTCTCCAATGGAACTCACATGTATATGCGGCTTTAGTTCATACAACCCATGTAAAAAAGGTGAAATATTTGAAATTTCACATCTCCATATCCCCCCTTGGACTTATACATTTTGTACCTGTCTTTTTTTGTCACATCAGATGTAGTGTTAGAAATAAATACAACTAGAATTACCAAACCAACCATAGGAATCACCATATATTTCTCCCCCTGTGATGATACATTATTGATTCCTATAATGTATCTCACATCACTCATGAATTCATTATGAGAAGTAAACTTTAGAAGCGGATGACTACAGTAGTGTCAATATTCCATACATTTTTTATCGTTGCTTCTTCTTTTTCTAGCTTTTCTTGAAATTTCTTATTGTGTGCTAGAAATTCTCCAATTTCTGAAACCTGTTCATCATACTTAACCTGCAATCAGTGGTCGTATTCCAAAATGATCTACAATCAAAACAACATCCATGAAAGCATCATTTATTTCTTGATCTATGCAATTCTTCAATAATTGGATCCCTTTCTTTTGGGAAATTATCATCATCCATGGTACATGCCATGAGCACATGGAGATCTTGATCATAATTTTCTTCTTCCTAAGTTGACAATCCATTATTATCTTCATTTGTATAATAATTCCTTCCTTTTTCAAAGTATTTCCCTTTATCATCATTTTCTTTACAAGGACATTTAGTAGCATAATGACCAACTCTACCACAAGCAAAACACTTGAAGGGAAGCTTACCTCTGAATCTTCCAGTACCTGGTTCAAGTCTTCTAAAAAAATTTTCTTCTTCTTCTTCTAATATATAACTTGATTCCTGGAGAACTTCCTTTTATTTTCCTTTAGCCCAAACCTTAAAAGAAGCTTCTTTGACTTGTGAGGGACCTCCTCTTCTCATTTCAAAAGCAGTCGGGACAGTTGAATAACAGTAAGAGTTTGCAGATCTTTCTTATATTCAATCGCTGACACTTTTGAATCAAGATTTGGAGTTAGGGATATCAATATTTTCTCTACTAACGTTTAGTTTTTTATATATTCACCCATATTCCTCATAGAATTCACAACCTCATCGAGTCTTAGGAATAAAATTGCAACATTTGAACGTCATAGTGCATTCTAATATTTTCATATTGAATTCTAAGAGTTTGAAGTTTGGCACTTTTTACCTTTGCATCACCTTCATAGCTTTGAATGACCTTGTCCCATATTTCCTTTGCTGGATTGAGCTACATAACTTTGAAAAATGTTGTTTCTGATAGGTTTCCTAATAAAGCATTGACAACTTTGGCATTGATTTCATATCTCTTCCTTTCTGCTGCATCTGTAGGAACACTTTCTGGATAATTGTAACCTCCTTCCACGATTCCCCATACTTCTGCTCTAAGGCTTTGCAAATAAGCTCGTGTTCGTATATTCCAGAATAATAGATTACTTCCATTGAACAATGGTGGCTTGATAGAAAATACTCCTTCATGACTTCCCATTGTGACGGATCTCCTTCAAGTGATCAAGCTTCTTCAGAAGGACCTTCTCTGATACCAATTGGGGGAAGGGGGGGGGTGAATTAGTACTTCTAACCTACTATAATCTTTTAATTTTCTTTATTGATTTCTATACGCAACTTTAATGAACCCAACTAGTATATACACATGCCTATCCTTAAAGAAACTTGCGCATGTCAAGAGATCTTACTACGTAAATAAATATTTACTTAGATCAGTGCATCATTCATTCATCAGATGTTTAGTAAGCATTAAGTATGTGCAATAAGAACAGAATAAATCATCACACATATGAACACCAGGATTTAAGGTGGAAACCCAAGCCGAGAGGAAACCACCGCTGCTATCGTCTATGTCTTCAATATTTATTATAAAGAAAATATATTACAATCTTGTACTCGCACATACTCATACCAGCACATGGGTACTGACCTATATAAGGCTGCAACCTTCTCTGCTTCTCCAACTTCTATTATAAGGGAGCTCGAACCCCCTGATCTCATTTACAAGCTACCAATGGAAGGGAGCTATGACCATCCTCATTTACCAACCACTCGTGGAATGGCGCTACTACCCCCTAATCTACCTTACCAGGCACTACTAGAAGGGAGCTACGACTCCCTCACTAAAGGCTCCAACCCTCAGCACCACCGCAGACCACGTTTCATCAGTTTTCACACTAGATCCAATAGCTTCAACACAACACAACTTGTACGTCTCTTTTCATCAGATTTTCAAACTCGACCCACTCCACACATTTAAGCTTAAAGAACATACATCAAACTGAAACTCATAACCATATCAAATCATTCTCCTAATCATCAATCCACCAAACAACCATTGATCTTTAATCATAATCAAATAGCAACATAATTAGTATTCAAAAAATCTAGATATGTATGAAGACATCATTGAAAAACAACAGTAATACATCAAAACATATCAGAAATTTCCTTTTGCACAGTTCAACAAAACCCTAGATTCCATACACACTTTTGTTGAAATAAACTTGTGTATATATACACTTTCAGGGAGATGAACCTGCGTATATATTTGCAACAATTTCAGGACTACACAACTCTTAAAAATAACTAATCATCTCAGATCTTAAACTTCACTTCAAAAAACATTTTCCAAATCACAGATCTAAATATTTCATAAACAAATCTAGAGAATACATAGTCATTTTAGGTCTAGAGATCCTGGTCCATCATTGTATTCATATGTGCATTATTACTTCAGATCTATCAATAAATTGTAGCCCATTCCATGCAGATATACTTCAGAGTGACTTATTCATTCAATAGCCAAAAACCTGCACACATTTGTACTATGATCTTCTTCTCCTTATATAGTTTTATCCTTTACCAACACCATGAGCCAAAACCACACAAGTGCCGATGGTATTCTCAGACAGAATCAAATAGATGACACAACGCTCAATATTATGGGATAATACCATGGTAATTCTCCCTGGTATCATAATTTTAAAGTTAGAAAGGGATACGTGACTTGGCTTCTTCCTAACCATGTGTATACGCGACTTTTCTTCATAAAAACTACTTATATATTAATTCTAGATGTATACACAAGTTGCTTGTATACCAACCTGCATATGTATGCGAGTTGCCTTCATCAAACCTGTGTATACATTGTGACATATTATATTTATCATTTCTCTGATCCTAACTGGATTTCCTTTCTCTGTCACATCTTAATTGATCTGTAGATACATCATTTTTACATCTTTAACAAATAGGTTTCTATCAAAAGGAAACTCATTAAGCAATTTTCCATCAAGGACAACTTCATCAAGTAGGTTGCATCAACGACAACATATTGCATCATATTGCCAATGAGTTTATTTGATTCTTCTTTTCACTTGTTTTCAATTAATAATCTCATAAATTTGCACAACTAAAATATGAGTAAATTATTAAGTTGTCCTATTGCAAGATATGTTTAAGAACATAATAGAAGAACAAAATTTGGTGACAATGGTGATGATGTATTGGAGAGGAAGTGTTTCTATGTTGTGGAGAGTGCGTGATGTTAACGTGTAATTTATGGGTTGAGGTTGGGTTGGTTAATGCTGCACTTGGATACTCTAAAGATATTTTCCATGCACCTTTGGCATTTTTTATATAATCATATTTAGGATAGATTAGTTATTTCCCGTATTTCTAGCTATGGAGACATCATATTTCTAGTTATGGAGACATCATTGTCTCCCTCTGAATTTGATTGTATAAATAATTCCTTTTGATTAATAAAAGCATCGGAAAATACTATCACTTATATTATGAATTTCTCCATGCATGTTCAACTTTAAGTGATAATTAAAACATATCAAGGTTACAAGAGGTCGATTTATCAAGAGATATAGTTGGATGATAAGTTGCGATGAGGAGTTAAATTGAAACGTTGGAGGAAAAAAATGGAAGAAAATGACAAAATAAATAATAATTTAATCTAGTTTGTTATTCTTTCTTTTAAAACTAAAAAATGTGACTTTCTTTTCTCAAACCCTTAATCTAATTCGTTGGATTCTGACATAAACAAAAAATATTCCAAGATTATCAAATCAAGACTATCCAAAGAAATTTTTATTTATGAAAACATGAAATTCCTCAAACCCCTTCCAATATAGACAAAACCTATTAGAATAATTAAAAAATAAAATAATTATTATTTATTTTATGTAAATATTTTTTTATTTATTATAAAAAAAATTAAAAAATTATATATATATATATATATATATATATATATATATATGATGATGATGATGATAAAATACTATTACATTTTTATTTTAAATTATCAATTTTTAATATTGTCAATCCAAGCCACTTTTAAATTATGTACTGCAGATTCCCTTTTCCATCTAATATTTTTAACTTCCTTGCCGCTAAACTTAAACATATGCATTAATTAACTACTTAATATTAATTTTTAATCTGATTATTTCATAATACTTAATTAGGCCGATAGGCCTTCTCTTATGAAAGAGATCACTTTTTTTATCGTCAACACTTTTTATGTGAATAGGACACCTGTTCTTGGTTTGAAGAAATGACACCCGTCTTTTGTCTCTTTGACATATGTCTGCACTATTTTTATGTTCTTGGTTTACTCCATACTAGCTGTCACAATACTGGAGGATTTATGTAGCGCCAAATTGGCAGATCCAGTGAGGATTGAGTCTGGAATCCCATGTCCACTTGTCATTCTCCTTTGTTGCGTCTGTCCTTGGAAATTAAGGCAGTGGGTGAGCCTGGAGGTAACGGATTTTTTCCAAAAACCCTTACCTATCACGCCTAAACTCGTTTTCTTGCTTTCTTTGGCTCGGTCCGACTCTGTCATTTCTCTGCCAAGGTAGGAGACTTACTGTTTGCCCCAGTGGGTAGGTGGTTCATTTTTCTAATCCCCTGGAACCCTCTTGACCTGTTTCTCATTGAGTTCCAGTTCTCCTCACCATTTATTGTTTTCCTATTTTTGGTAACAGATATAAGTCGTGTTGGAGCCCATGAAACTTGTTTTGAATTCCGTTCTTGATCATGTTGCTGGCTTGACACTGCATTAGTATATTACTGAACAATTTATATGCATAATATTTGCACCAGTGGGTAGGGGGTTCATTTTTCTAATCCCCTGGAACCCTCTTGCCCTGTTTCTCATCCAGTTCCTTTTCTCCACACCATTTATTGTTTTCCCGTTTCTGGTAATAGATATAAATCATGTTAAAGCCCAATATTTTCCCAAATGATGTCTTCTCTAGGTTTCATGGCTTGGTTAAAGCATGAATAACTATGCTATTTCATGGCTACAGGCCATGGTAGCTTATCTACTGTTTCTTCCTTGTTTGCCCACCTAAAATTGAATGAAAGAACTGGGTATCTCTCCAAATATATATTTGATAGATAGTAGGAGATGATCTGGTATCTTTTTTCATTTTGTGAGCAGATTTAATTGGTATAGCAGATACTAATCTTCCATGATTATTGATTTGTCAGGAATAAGGTCAGAAATGTTAAAGCAGGTGCAATTACAACCCTTGTGGAACTCTTGCAATCAGAAAATGTAAACTTAAAGGAGTATGTTGTTGCAGCTATATTAACACTTTCGACATCTGCTATCAATAAGCCAATAATTGGTGTTTCTGGGGCTATCCCTCTCTTAGTAGAGGTGTTAAAAACTGGAAGAATTCAAGGGAAATTTGATGCAGTGATGGCTCTCTACAACCTGTCAACACACACAGATCATTTGCTACCTATTCTTGCAGCTGGCGCCATGCAACCTTTAATTAGGTTGCTAAAAGATTGCAAGAAAATTTATAAATTTTTAGAGAAGATAACTACCTTGATAGAGTCATTGGTTGCTTTAGAAGAAGGCAGGACCGTTGTAGTAAAGGAGGAAGGGGGAATTCTTGCACTAGTGGAAGCAGTGGAGGATGGTTCTCCTCAGTGCCATGAGCATGTTGTTGGTGCTCTTCTGAATTTATGTCAAGAAAATATAGGTGAATATAGGCAAGCCATCCTTAAAGAAGGAGTCATTCCAGGACTCCTTGAGCTCACAGTTCATGGAGCATCTAAAGCCCAATATAAGGCTTGGACTCTTTTGCAGTTACTGAGAGACTCATCAACATGAAAAAATTCATCATCTAATGTACTTGAAAGCATAGTGTAAAATATTGCTTCCCACATCGATGGTGTGGAGCAAGGTTCTGCAGCTGCCAAATAGATGCTATCAGAGATGGTTCACCTGAGCATGGAAAGGAGCATGAAGCAATTGAAACATAGAGCATTACTGTCTATACCCTCTCAGATTTCTCGATCAAATTTCTCACCTAAAGCACCGTCGAAGTAATACTTTAAGATGTACAACTACACTTTAACATCATCAAGGTATCTCTAGCCTAAGTAGAGGTTGTTGGAAATTTATACATAATCTACCACTCCAGGCCATTTAATGTTTTGGGTAAGTGCTTATGATCTTTCACTTCTTCAGTTACCTGGTTTATTGCGATGTTGGTAAGATACTTAATAGGTTTAATATTTCATGAATAAAAATAATAAAAAATAGTGTCTTTCACAAATGGCTGTGGAAGGTTGTTCTGTGTGTAGAGGAAATATTTCTCTTGGAAGAGATATGCTCACCCTACTTGAGTTATTGACATTGTACATTAGGTCCATTTTTTCACTAGCACAGGATAGCACTTACATGCAGGGACCCTGAATTATTATCTGTGTTGTGCACCATGAACTAGCCACTCGAATTTTCCTAGCACCTGCAGCTGGAGACTACAGGCTTACATAGGTTTCTGCTCAGCAACATTTGTTTTGCCCATCAAACAATAGGTACCTCAATTTCTTGTTAAGATTTTTCCTATGCAGCTGAAGCTTCTCTAACATTTGTGTGTGCGTTCTGTAAATATAATAAAAATTCTTGAAGAAATCTCAATAGAATGGGCTACAGAATATCTGAAAATTACTATTAACCCAAATAAATTCTCTGTTTCTCTACTCATCTTGGTGAAGTCGTTAAATTTCTATACAAATTTCTCTGTTTCTGTGCAAATTTCTATTCTAGACTTCAAAAAACCTAAGGTAGAATAACCCAAAACCTTAGCAAATAAAATGGGTTGGGGTTTGCTAGGCTGGTTATGGAAGAAAGATGAGCGCCCTCATACTATTCCCCTTACAGAATCCAAATGAGAGACATTGCGAAAAAGATTCGAACTGTACCAGCTCGAAAACAAGATCCTCTCGGATTACAGGTACTCCAAGAAGGTCGAGCAAGACCTCCAAGAGAACCCCATTTTCAAGAACAAGGACAACCCCACCCATGAGGAGCTCGAAGAAAATTAGAAGCTCTGTGAGAAAATAGAGAAGAGCGAATTCATGAAGTTTGTGGCAAAATCAAATGAAGTCGCAGAACAAGACCTGTAGAGGGAATTTGAGATAAATAAATTTCCTTATAGACGAGAAGACGATAAGCTGTGGTAGTCGCTGCCTTATGTTCTAGGTCCTTACAATGGCCACCCCGTGCTTCGAAAGGCTCTCATTCGATTTTCTAAGGCCGATCGTAGGTTTTGGGATTTTTTCAAGCAGTATCATTTTGGGTTATGGAGTTGTCCGCAACGTCCTTATCCGCCTGAGTGCCCCATTGATATTTCTCAGTCCCTTGGATATAGCCATTTGGACACCCGGTACTGATTGAGGCAAGATAGGGGTTTCCATGAAAGCATGTTCTCTACAATTACTTTTAACGGGCTTCTTTGCTAGGTTAGTTAGGTTCAGATTTTGCTTAAACAATAAGAAAAATGCCCATTAGGCTTGGTAGTGCTCCATATGAAGATCTGTCACCAGTTAAGGATTGTAATTTTCAATTTTTCATAGTATTTATCACTCTAACTGCTCATTATTATAGAAAATCTAATCAATAGTTACAAAAAAAAAGATGACATTGTATGGAGGTTTAAATCGGCATTTTCATCAGTAGAAATTCAACACTTTTATCTTCCTACACTAGTGTCTCACAAGAAAACATTCTTAGTTCTTGAATAGAGTCCTTCCAACACAAAAAACATCCATAATGACATCAATCAATTTTCAGTCACATCCAACTTGAACTTGTATCAGGAATCTTAAGACATAAGTTGAAAATCAAAATTTCCATTTACCATATAAAAATCAATTGCATTATTACAGTCTATTTCATCAGGTTGGAGGCATCCTTCTCATATTTTGATCCACTGCCAGTCAGTGTTTGTAGAAAGCCACATCATCATGAATATGAGTGCTTCATATGAGACAAATAGCAGCATTCCAATAAGTGTTAAGTTCCTAACAATAAAGTCTCTCTTAAGCCCTAACCACTGCACTACCTTTTAAGGAAGTTGAGGTCCAAAATAAAGATTAAATTATCATTTTTCATTATTTGGAGTCAGGGTTGCAATTAGGATCTATTACACCTTGTATTGTATGTGGTTGGATATTGTGATTTTCATGACATTTCTGGTGATTTTTTGTTGGTTAGTTGGAGCTTTTGAACTGAACTAGGGGGAGGGGGGATTCATTTTCATGGTGTGAATTTTCTTCATGGCCTTGGAGCATTTGATGGAGATAATTTTTTTGGGGGAATTTTACTTCTCTTTGACTGGATGATTGTATGTGGTGCTTGGTGGTATTATCATACATGCTTGCATTGTTGATCACTCTTTGGTTGCATCCATGTTCAAGACTCAAAAGCACAAGGCACTCTGGAAAAAACCATTTTCTACTTAATTGTAATCTGATATACAATTTTTCCTTTCAGAACTTCATTTCCAACAACAATTTATTTGGAAAGTCAACTAGCCCCCATCGGTTGATGCATATAACAACACATTCAGATATCAGTTCTCTCCACCTGCTAACTGACGCTGGTACAACTCATTCAAAAAAAGCACTAACAAAATTTTTTATAATGATACATGAAATTCCTATAGGTTAGGGTGGAGTATGCTTATATGGATTGTATAAGTAAACTTTTCCCCATGGCTATGAAATACTAGAATCTGCAATCAACATGAAATTAATGATACCTTAGCTTACTCAAAAGAATGCCCACTTTACATATGCACTTGCTGTAAAATTCTCCATTGGTATTGTTATTGTCCATGATATTCATCATTCATATGCATGCATTTTACCTTGTAAATAAAGGTATATATGGTTGACTCTGGTTTTGAAATGAAATGCAGGCTCTAGCAAACAATGCTATGCCTTTGTCTCTAAACTCCCCACTCTCTAATCTCCGTAAGATATAGGTGTACATATACATAGATGGAAGATGGAACCACTAACAGGGAAATCTGTGTATTAGGTTGTCTTCTTCATAGAACTTTTTCTCTAGAGGTGATGGAATTTCGATTAACTAATAACGTAGATTCTGAAATTCCATTGTATACAAGGTGTTTAGAAATTTATATTTGAATAGAGCTTCAAAGCAAGCAAGGATAACGGTATGGGAATCTCCTTGTAAAATACAGGCTTCAAAATCATTGAACCTGTGACTAGTAAAACGACTTTCCTTTTTCTTTCTTTTTTTCTTGACATAAGGTATTTTTTTTTCTTAAGAGAATATATGGCTAATGAGATTTTGGAGGATGTTAAAAATAATATAATTTAATATTTTATTTTTGTATGCAATTTCAGAATTTGAAAGTCATTTAAATAGAGCTTCCCAACAGAGAGGGATAGTGGTATGAGAATCTCTTTGTAAAATAGAGGCTTGGTTTTTAGAAAACGCGTTATACTTGAATAGAGCTTCCAAGCAAGGAGGAAGGATAGTGGTAGGAGAATCTCTTTGTAAAATAAAGGCTTGGTTTTTAGAAAACGTGTTATATTTGAATAGAGCTTCCAAGCAATGAAGGATAATGGTATGAAGAAAAATAATAGTGCATCCACATCTTTGATTTAAATCAAAACTGTGTAGACAAGTCTCATTAGGTATATCATAGAATCTCACTTTAATCCTAGCAGACTTGCATACATCTCTGCATTCTTATGCGAATCATTACGACCTTCCAGACCTCTTTTCATTGTCACTGTGCTATTATAGCAGACGTTAACTCTTGAAGAAATATTGGAAGCAAATTCCTAGTTTACCTTGGAAGCACAGTACTGAGTTGAAAGCACAAGAGTAGCATCATTTTGTAGACCTTTGAAGCACAATATTGAATTTTATCTTATACCCCTTGTAGATCCAACTAGAAGTATGCATTGCAACAGACATGAAGCACCCTTGGAGCTTCTGTTTAAAGACATCATTATGAAGGCTATTCAAGCAACTTGATATCTTGTGGCTTACCACAGTCTATCCACTTCCATATATGGTTGATGAAACTCGCTTAGAGGGTTCTCCTCGACAAGAAAGTATAATTTGATGGTTGATAGGATACAGGGTTCTACCGACGACAACCAATATTTCGATATCAACCAAACGAGCAAGGTATATATTCATTATGGTAGGGTTTTTGTGTTACATCTCCTTGCGTTCATATAGATTCCCCTCCACACTTACCATTTCTTTATTTTTTTCAGGTTCAAAGATACATCGCCAGGAACCATGGTTGAAGCAGATGTTTTAGAATTTCTCTTGATCTCTCATAAGTGTACTTTTACATGATGTAGGACTCTCTCTACTGGAATGGTCTAATCATAATGACAATTTTAGTCCACTTCTGTATAGCCCCATTGTATTGGCATATATTCTATATGGTATCTGCGTTACAGTCTTTGAGTGATATTTATATGTTTTTTATTCATCTAAGCCTCCTCTATGTGCAGTCTCGGCAGTATAACTTTGACAATGTTATATACATTGATATTAGCATCATTCATGTACAATAATCTTGAATGATCCCTTCACTTTATATATATAGATATTCTTGGAATTCTTATATATATGGGTCCTTCTAGCTCAGTAATTGGAATGATCTTGGCACATCAAAAATAATGTATATTTTGCTTTATAGTTCATGCTCAGTTTTATGGCACTTACTCACTTGTATGAAACTTTCTCTCTGACAAGTTACGCTCTCTCTGATATGGCAGAATCATATTATATTACAACGTTGCTGTAGTAGCTTGATGGATGGCTCAGTCATATTTTTGATACAAGGGTCTCAGTACATCAACTACGTTTCACCTTTCTCTCTACTATGCTCTTAAGATTGTATCTCTTGATGTGATTATGGTTGATGACACGAAAAATATTGACATAGGAATATTGATACAGAAATATTGAGTATTGAGAGGGGTGCTTCCTATGTTTAATGATGCAACCGAGTCAAGAAAAGGAGTTAGGGAAAATCATTTCTGAATTAGTAGTTGTAAAGATATATGAAAAATGTGTTTTTCACAACTTGGATTATGAAGGTAATCCTATCGCATATGGATAACAGATCAGTTTAATCTCTTGGTATCATTTGGGCTTGAAATATGAGAAGCAAACACAGGTAATACATATTGTGGAATTACGTTGATCCATAATTATTTAGCATTGATATATTTAGGATAAATAATTTTACAGTAGCATAGGTTCACTATAACAACAATTCATAAACAAGGTCTTCATTGTTTGAGCACGTACACACATTGTTTATTAATCCTATTACTCAGTAGCATTTATGCATGTACAGTGACATGATCATCTTATCTCAATGTGAACTTCTGATATATCAGTTGAGATAACTGCTGATGTACAGTTCCTACAAGCAGTGAAAGATTTTGATGTTTGTAACAGAGTCTTCTATACTACAATAAAAATCTTTGAGTAGCAATAACATGTTCTTGTATTTTCATGAGATCGTTACAATTAATTACTGATACTATTATTGAAACTCATAGCAAAGATTTATTTATTTATTTAATTTTTTTTTTTAATTTCTGGGGAATTTGGTAGGTAGGTAGGATGCTTTTGTACCAATATTTCAATGTTCAATTACAATAATCTTGCTTAACAACTATTGGATCTCTTAAATAACCTTATGGCTTTTCATTAGGTGACTTAAAATTTATGACTTTGCCATTCGCTAATTTTTAATCTCAACTGGCAGTTAGGGTTAGTGTGGTCTTCTTCCTGAACTGTTCCCATTACATGCATATCCGATGTACTCCAGGACACAGGTCAAATAATCATGCGGAATTCGTAGCCAAAGGAAAATATCTCGCATAATCATGCAGAATTCGTAGCCTTAGCCCTTAAGAACATATCTCGTAGTAGCCTCCCTCAAAAAAATAAAAAAACTGCAAGTAATGGTAACATATCTCGTAGTAGCCTCCCTCAAAAATATAAAAAAACTGCAGGTAATGGTATCCACTGGGAAAACAAGAAAAATAATGTCAAAATGTGTTCTTTCAGTGACTTCTTCATGAAATACAGGAGGTAATGCTCTCCTTTGATTGGCTATCTTTTAGCCATGTGCTCAGAGAGCTTAGCACAAAAGCATAGGTTCTCTCCAAGGAAGCTATGAAACTTTCATTTTCTGACGTTCAAAACCACTGTAGGACTTCACTAATCATTTCCAGCAATAGATCACTGCACTAATGATTAACCCCATCACAAAGTTTTCTCGAACTCCAGAGATTGGTTATTTTTCCAGGTTTTTCAACTTTACTTTTAAATGGGCATTTCTTTTCATTCACTAATAACAAATTAAATTATCATAGACTTGCTTCATGTCAAAAACTACAATTACCTCAAGTTAATACTTCAAGACAATACTCCTATTGGCCTTTCTTTGCACCTTCTGGAGCAACTGCTAGTTTAATAATCCACTAACAAGGTACTAATCGTTGACCACTTAACTCACATATCCACTAATTCTGTAACATCTCTCTTGAGGGCATTAAAAAAAAATTCTGTTTATAACTGTAATTCACATATTGTACTGTACTTTTTTCAAGTAAAATTATTGCGAGGTGAGTATATGTCCTTTCTGTCCTTTTACGATCCAATTCTTATATTTTTTTTCTCTAATGTGTCAAGGAGTTTTTATGCCTTGTGCCTTACCATAACAACTTTATTTGTCAAAGTTGCATTCTTTTAAAATCCTTTCAGTATGGTTTTTTATTTTATTTAAATGACCATTCTATAACATATATTTTCTTCCTTACTATACACGTTCTAATCATATTTAATTTGGTCACCGTCATCAGGGCACTCAAATTTATTTTCTTGTTGGTTTTGAGGTTACAATGGTTCTCATGCCTACGCATCAATGTCTACTTTTTTTTTTTATATAATTGGGAGTGTAGTTATATGCAATGGAATGTGAATAAAATTAATAGTAATACATATAGTCGATTCTTCCCTACTGTTAAGGTTAGTTCCACTCTAACTTCTATTATATTAATCTTTCGGCACCCATACTTCTGTTTGCTCTTCAAGTTTATAACAAAAGTCCTAGGCTATGTGTTAACACATTACTCCATATAGTCGTTGAATGTATTTAAATAAAATCGTTCATTTTGCATTAAGAAGAACTAGCGACCTGGCAACCCACCACATCATTGTGTTTCATGGAACTCATTACAGTTGTTGCATTCAACACTAAGGATTTCATCATGCATTATTTACGGTCCAGGTACATTGGGAGGAGGTTAGGGTAACCACCCTAACTAGTCCCTTCGACAACGCTTCATTATTTTACGATTCCTTCCAGAGGAAACGCTTTGCACGATTTTTATTGCTTCCTACAAACCCTATTTGTTTTCCTTTCGTAATTTGGGGAGTGATACTCATGCGTTGTAACCATCTCTAGCTAGTTTTGGTCATGTGAGGTTGACTCAATAAATTTTTAGAATACTACATAAATTTTTGGAATATCACATGCATTCATGGAATACTAAAAAATATTTTTAATTTGAATACATATTGGAAAATATCTCTAAGTATTACAAGCTATAATACAATTTCTCAATTTAAAAAACCTCTACTTTTACTAGATATTATAGATATCCATTTTTTCATTGAATTTGAGCTTCATTTTTTGTATTGACCAATACAAAAACCCTTTACTCTTATTATATGCTCAATATATTATCTCTTTTTTTCCTAGATATATCCCCTACAATATAAACACACTTGGCATAGTATTGCTCCCCAATATAAAATATGAAATCTTTGAAATGGACCGCTAGGTTATTACTAAAAACATAACTAAATGGCATGTTTTTCTTTTCCACAAAAGTGAATGAAAAAGGCCCTCTTTCATGTAAAGTTCTTCAAATTTATGGATTAATAAAAACCAAATGCATTTATGGATTAGTAAAAACCAAATATATTGCGTAACACTAAGCCAAGAAACCAGTGGAGGGTATTTTATAAGGAGTTGTCTACAGATGCAACATAATAGCTAGGATGACAGTTTTTTTGCTGAAAATTTCAAAAAATCAGATATTTGGAGTGTTTGAATTGCATTTTTGATAGTGGAAATAGATTCAGCACTATCAAAAACCTTTGGGACGCTCAAATATACTGCAACTGGAAACAAGATTATGATAAATCTTTGCCAAATTTTTCAAAATCTTTAAGGCATTTTATAACAACCTAGTCTAAATAATAGACTTTTTTGACTTTATGTGAGACATTTTTAAATGGATTTTGTCCAAATTCAGCAGGGATTCTTCCTTAGACTTATTTTACAACAAGGTAGTCTAAGTAATCCAAATTAACTTTGTGCAGGGATTTTTTTTTTTTCTCTTCAAATTCAATAGAGATTTTTTCTTTATTATAAATGTCCAAATATCTTTTATTACACTAAATTTATTTATATTTAAAAAATACATCTTAATTAAAAAAAATTCATAATCTAACCCCCAAAAAAATCTATCACGGTATTTTTGAAAAAACAAAACTTTAATTACTCAGCCAGACTTTTAAGAACACTTTTTGAATTCATCCTTATTTTCTCAATATCAAAATCCGATAACGTCATATTCATAATTGACTTTTAAGATATTTTTTTATTTTATTTTTATTTTTCTTAATATCAAAATCCAACAACGTCATATTCAGAATTGACTTTGCGAAGAGATTTTTTAATTTTTTTTTCAAATTCAGCAGAGATTTTTTCCATATGATAAAAGTCCAAATATGTTTTATGACACTGAATTTATTTATATTTAAAAAATACATTTTAAATAAAAATAATTCATAATCTCACCCTTCAATTAATCAGACTGTGCCTTTTTGAACATTTTTTGAATTCATCCTTATTTTCTCAATATCAAAATCCAATAACGTCATATTCAGTATTGACTTTGGAGTTGATTGATTTTCTCTAATTCCAGTGCAATGTCACATTTATCATCTCTATCTAACAGTGATTGAACCCATCTGATCTTCACAATTAGTTTCTTGGATTAATTCGGATTTGCAATATGTTTATGGTAGATTCTGGAAATATCTTAAAATCTGATTGTGAGGAACGCCGTCAATGGTTAGAACCCTCTCTTTACAATCAGATTCTGGGAATAATTGGAGATATTCCCTGAATTGAATCTGCAATCCACATAGTTCAATCGAGTTGATCGGCATCAACAACTGTAACGTGCTGCACCGACTGTGTCTATTACCACGTTGTGGCAGGATGAAGGAGCCGAGGGTGTATAACCACTTTTTGGAAGTTTATCGTCCAGCAACTGTACATCAATGGCGGCCACTTTATCGGCTCGCTCTATATAAGCTTCAGAGATGTTATTGGTATTAGAATTGTCCTTAATGCCGGAGTCAGCAGTAGATTCTCTGAGGAAATTTGGCCTCGAGCTTGCTGTTGGAAATAGCGCAGAGACTAGCAAAGCGCAAATAATGATGGCAAACACCACCCTGACCGCCATGTTATTCAATAATGATGGCAAACACCACCCTGTACTTCGATGGAGCGGACAATGCAAACGAAATTGTCTCTCTGCTCGTAAGGATAATAAACTGATAGAATGAATATGTTTGTCGAGTTAAATGTACGCAGAGATATGAGGTTACAGGTGAATGATTTGAAATAAGGAAAAGGAAGCTCTATTTATAAGCGATTCCAACACATTATTGGACGAATTTGCGGATGGTTTGATTTCGTTGAGTTTGACTTGGTAAGTGGTTGTATTCAAAACAAACAGTACGCGTTATTGATTTTTAACTCGACCACGCTTTTTGACTTTGAACAGATCAAACGTGCTAATCTTGAATACGCTGTACGTGGATTATTATTATTTTTTAATCGACATGGCCTTCTCACTTCGAATAGATCAGAAGTGCGGCCATTCTTGAAAATCCATGGTTCGTTTTGAATCCGCAATTGGTGGATATAATTACAGGTAGTTTAGTACTCTGCAAAGGATGACGGCTCCTTAGCTTTGACGGTTCCTGCCCTCCATGTTTGTAATACGTCTTTGGTGAGATTGTCCTATGACTTATCTCTAACGTATGGATTGCATTGTGAAAAGATTTTTGTTGCCTGGAGTTTAATACGACAAATGCTCTTGCTGTGTCTCGTTTGCTTGAAAGTGCCATTAAACGAGTATTATGCAGATCTAGTGTATTGAAGGCGCCTAAAGATCAAGTGATTGGCTCTACAGTTATATATGGAACTTTGCCAAATCTAGTTTAGTATGAAATAGGTGTAGTTTCATACCATGATCATTTGAGGCTTTTTTTGTCAAATAGCTTTTCCTCGTTAAATTTACTTGAAATTTGGTTAAAATTTGAGAAATTGAGTTGTTTAGAAGGAAAAATTATAATGTTGAGTTAGACCTTGGAAAAATTATAATTTTGAGTTGGTTTAGTTTAAATAATTTGAATATTCATTTTAAATAATGAAATATTACCATCTAAAAAAAATCACTATTATTTAAAATAATAACAATAATAATAATAAAATAATCTTTTTATTGAATTATGCTAATAAAATATATTCAATGTAGGGAAAATATAAAGTTAATATTTGCAAGTGAGTTAATTTTTCATTCTTTTTCCAAACAAAAATTCATTAATTTCTATTTTTCCTAAAATTAATTAACCAAAATTTTATACGCAAAATTATTTTACCTTAAAAATGGCCATTATTTTATAGATGCAATATAAAATTATTAAAATTTCAATAATTTTACAAAAATATCATCATTTTTTTTTTCAGTTTGCCTATTAAAAACTAGTAAAATTCCCAAAAGTTTCTAAACTTTAAGATAAATTTCTATTCTTAAAATTTTCCTTGGCCCAAAGAGGACTACTTAAACTTTTTAAACAAGGGAGAGAGATTTTCCCACCCTCTTCAATGAAGTTTAAGCAAACCAACCATTGAAATCTATAATTAACTAGGATATCCCCCTTCTCCCTTAAACCAGTGATTCACCCATGTAAAAATAAAGATATAACATCCAACATATATATTTCACCTACCCTAAATCCATCTTTTCTTAAATATCTAAACCATTGATAAGAATCAAATTTCTTTCTAATATTTTTACACTTTAAAAAATGTTTGTATGTCAAAAAAATTGATCTCTCTAGGTTGTTGATAAATCTACAATTAATATGAATTTATCCTGCTTCTCTTTATATATATATATAGTAGATTTTATATATATATATATATATATATATATATATATATATATATATATATATATATGACAAAATGAGAATTCAAATATATCAATTTTCTTATTTTTTATTTTCAAGGATATATATACACGTTTGAATTATGCTGAGATATTACATCATTGAGTAGAACTTACCAAAATCCTACTGCCCTCACCCTTCTTAGATTTATTGGTTGGGTAATTGCTGAAAAAGATTACACAGTCCCAAAAGTGTTTAGCTGTCTAGAAACGCAAAGGAACAAAAAACCGAAAAACCAACAGGATCAGTACAGAACCAAGAGCTATGACGAAATTGAGGAAGTTACCAGAGCATGATTCTCTGGTTGTGAACTAGGTAACAATGGAGGTCGAAACTCACAGTGAACATGTTTCCCTATGTGGCCCAACCTGCCTTCAAACTAGTCCAATTCCTCTTGTAGACAACATTATCCCCTTTTCAAACACATCAATCTGGCCTGCATGTGCCACTGGTTACTTTGGAGGTCATTCATGAAAGAGATGATCGTGTTCCAATCATCATGCATGTCTCTTTTGAGCTGGTCTATAAGCATATTGAGATTCTTGCGCTTCCATCCAAGGTTTTCCTAACTACGATCAGCCTCATTAAGGCAGGGTGAGTTGGAAGGGTTAGGATCTATAACCTCCCCTTGACCAGTGTCCTCCACGGAATTCCACATAATCAACCCCCTGCCTTACTCATTCGGACTAGCATGCCATTCTAGACTTCACCAAGGTACTAAGGTACCTAGATGCAGGGAGGCTACGGGTAAGCCAAAGGAATAGAGCCTTCCCCTCCAACTAGAATACCAAGCCACTCCAAAAAACAAGAATGCATCCAACCTAACAATGAAATACAGAAGGATTAAGTCACAAGAGAAATTGGATAATTGTATGCCCATAGACCATAAGAGAAAAAACAAAGAACCCCCTAGATGGTGGCTAGGGCGAAGAAATCGACCCGGAAAAATTGTAGCCTGAATCTTCCTTTTGAGGTGGCGACTCCAAAACTAAATCAAATAGAAAAGAACCCAACCATTATAGGGTAGACACAAGTCTCCAACACAACCAATAGTTTGAAGGAAGGGCTAAAAAACCCAAATAAATGGAGTAAAAACAAGAACAACAATTGAAACTAGAGAGGATGAGCAAACAAAGTTACCTTGTCTTGGACAAGGAATTGGACAAAAAGCTCAATTGGAAGTATATTCCATAGAGGAATACCACCATCTCTTCTCTTTGCTGACCTAATTGTAGTTGAGAAAGCAATGTAATCCCTATGTTGGGTTCCCATATGGTATGAAATTGAGTTGGCTTATTGTCGACATTAAAATATATTTTTTTTACTTTCTCTTTATACAATTATATTGAAATATTTTTAGAAGTAAAAGATTTATAAATATTAAAAATATAATATTTGTATTTTAATTATTTTATTTCTCTATACAAAATTGATGGAAATTTATGTCACTTTTTTTTCCAAGGAAAAAACCATAATTTCATTCAAATTAAAAAAAAAAAATTACATTTAGCATATACAATATATGTTAGTGCATTTTCAGAGTATTTGTTTGTGACTAGACACAACATAGGTAATAAGTCTTGACATTAAGATACAAAAAAATTATTGTAGTATACAGTAGCCATCAAGAAACCAACTCAAAGAGACCATCATCCCACAAAAATCCATAAAGGCTCAGCTGAACATATGATGGAAGAGACCATATTTCTCAGCATCGTATACTGAAACCAAAAATCACATTTTTTCATCAGCAACATGCAAAAAACTATAAAGCAAGCCTGTAGGGTCCCAGGAGGGATGCAAAAAAGTTTGATAATGCCTGGCGCAGAGTCTACGCCTCAATGAACTTGTGCTTCATCCATATATCAATGGTGATAATAATAAAAGTGGTTTGAACCCCGAAGTTCATTTATATACCAGAGCCGTCCTTCTAGCCAAATACAGTCCTTAGAAATCTTGTTGGCCTCCTAATTTATTGAACTGTAGATGTGCTTTCAAGAAAAATGTAAGAAGTCAAGGCGTAATCTTAAAATAACCTCGACAGTGTTGACCAAATGAATGTTTCTGCATAGTTGAGTTGCATTAACCTAATTGACCACCAATAAGGAATAACCTTAGATATGAAGGCTATCATAACCCTGTCACATCTATCCATGTTAAATTTTTACCAACATAAAAAAAATTTAAAATCATGTACTCCTAACAATATTATTCACATCACTACAATATTAATCACATCACTTCAAAACCATTATCGGACAAAGTAAACAAAATAAACGCATTAATAATATTGTTCTATTCATCTTTTTTCCATGCAATATGATTTGATTAAACATTACGATTCAAACCATTTCGGACTGCACACAATAAGGTTTGGCTTTTTCCCACGTTAAACTAACATAAGGTATTGGCTCGTAAGTGCTACTTGTCTGGTTCGAACCCCTAGAACATGCGCCATCTGTCTCATGAAATTTAATAGTCGTTTTGGAAAACGCCGCTCCACTTGGCTTCGTTTATGATCATTTATGAGCGATATGTCTAGAGGTACTGGATTACATGTGTCCAGATTTCCTCGGGATATTGTTTCTCCCTCCAAAGAGTGGAATTGGCTTTGGCACCACTTCACCAGACTTTCACTGAGAGTTGGGGAGAGTTTTTGACTCAACTGCCAGTCGAGGCACAGGAGGCCTGCAACTCGGTGTCCCCATGACAGAATTTCACGTCGTGCTCTGCGCTTATGGTTACTGCTTAGAGCTCTCAGCTTGGTGCACTCTCGGCTTGTTTTCTCCGCTATTTCACTTATATAATGTCAGGTTTGTTGTTCAACTGCAACCATTTACAACTCTTGCTAATTATTTTCGTTCTCGGTGGTGAAGTTTGGTTTTGAGTATAACAATCCGCTTATGTTTACCTCTACAGGTTGATTTTACAGTTGCGTAATTTTGTCTTGACATGGTATCCCTGGGCCAACTACCATCTGGTGTCGTAGGCACCTTCTCAGCGTCGTGGGTAACTTCGCATTCAAAACCCACCTCAATTTCTTCTCTGAGAGTTTAATATTCCTACATTGTGTTTTTTCTATGGTCTAATCTCGGCTCGGTTTGTTGCTTTCTTGTTCGCCTATTACAGATGTCCGGCGAGATTCTCTGCTACATACCCCACTATGCATTTTACACAGGTATAGTTGTTAAATAGTTTGGGTTAGCAATGCTGTTTAATACTTTTGAACCCTGACTGCTAATATTTTTCTAACAAAAGCTCCTCTGTCTTCTTCTGCAGGTACGAGGAGTCGATCCCTCGCTTCCAAAGTTAACACGGCATAACCCTTGGCTGTCAGGCTAACAATGTTCTCGCTTTCTGGCACAGGTACATGACTCAGTGTTTTTGATGACAAAGCCCTCTCCATATTGGAGCTTAGATGCCTCGCTTACAGGATACTCTGTTCTTATTTTTACATGGCTCGTCCTCCAGCTAGAATTTATTTGCTGGGTTTTCGATACACTTCAATGCCGGGGCGACAGTAGTTATATTATGTATTTAGTAACCCTCGGTGTTTTGTATATTGGGTTCCAATCATAGGTGAGACTACCAAATTAAACCCTACTCTTATTTTCTGTTATGTATAATTCCTGTTTCAGGGTCTGTTTCGACCAACGATAGTAGAATTGAATGTCATTTAAATGTGCTACAGTTCCTTCTTGATGGTTCTACTTGCATTTGTAAATATTGTTTACTACTGTTATTCGTTGGGGTTCCAGCAGAAGCATTCTTGGATTTTTAAGCTCCGCTAACCCGCATTTTAATGAAATGTGTCCTTATTTATGGATCTTCTAAATGAAAGTTCTATTCGGACTTCTAGTTCTTGCATGTACAAAATCATTAGTTTTGACATTGCGCTATTTCGTTTTGGGTTGACACACCGAGGAGTATAGGTCATGCCTTTCTCGCGCTCTTCAGTGGTGTACCGTCGGTTAGCACTATTTTCTTGGAAGGGTCTGTCATTTAGATGCAAACTTGTCTGCCTATCTTGGTGTTTATTAGCATTATTGCAGGGTAGATGTCTCGGTAGGCTACGACCTACCCGCTATGATAACAGAGGTTTTTTTTGCAAAGCCATTATGCTATTTTCTAAATGTTTTTTTTTCTCCTATTGTTTAATCTCTGACTGAAGCATTCTATTCTTTTACGTTCGGCATTTTGTCCTCTGCTATTATGTTATATTTCTCTCTTTCTTTCTTAATACTATAATCTACAGGCATAGCAGCAACTTCTTTTCTGTATTCGACTATTAAATAGCGAAAAACGGCAGTAGCAGAATTTTATATTCTAACAGAACAGTATACATGCATCTTGTTACAATAAGAAAATAATAGATAGAAATTCTTTGCAGATTTCATTTACTTTCTGTCCAAATAACATCAATCTTGCATGAATACTTTATAAGCTAACAGGTTATACTATCATCAGTTTCCTCAATGATAGAGATAATTTCACGATTTACATTTAAATATATTTCAGTGCACAAAAAATATACTTATCTGAATACATAGAAGCTTAAGCTACTGTCCACCCAACCTTCAAGGGGGGCTATCACGTCCCCCACTTGCCCCCTAGCCCAGAATCTGGATGGTGCCACGGGCAACAGTGGAAACTTTCTGCCGTGACCTCTGCATGGCCAATCCAGTCACACACAGGTAATCTAGCTCTCCAGGGTTGCAGAAGCTATTTTCAACTGGACTCCTCCAGCTCAAGAAAATACTTCACCCTACTTGCTCAGAAAAAACCAAAAAGACAGAACCCCTACCCCTCTCCTGGGTTTTCCTTTTATCCCTGGAGTGTAGGTAACTGTTTTTCCAACTGTTCCCAACCACCTCCTATTCCTGGAAATTTTACCAGCAGCTTAAAAGATTTTACCTTTCATTACTTAATCCTCCTACTTTAATTATTCTTGATAAAGTAATTTGTTTGTGTTTTTCCTTTAAAATATACAATAAAACTTTCAAGTCTTTTTCCTTAGCAGAAAATTAAAAATAATAAAAAAAAAGTCTCTAACTAGTTAATACTAGTTAACCTTAATGAGGTTGTTACATCCTCCCCTCCTGGAAGCAACACCGTCCTCGGTGTCTCAGCCCAGTCTTGTGAAAAGTTCCAGGTAAGCTTCCCGCATAAAGTTCTCATCCTCCCAAGTAGCTTCATCTGGTCCGAAGTGCTTCCACTGCACTTTTACCTGGATGATTACTCGCTTGCGGAGCTCAATTTCTCTTCTGTCAAGTATGCGTTGTGGATCGACCAGAACTCGTCGTCCGGTTCTACCTGAATATTTTTCCAATGAATCACATGTCTTTCATCATGTACATATTGCTTCAGTAAGGACACATAGAATACATTTTGTACTTGAATATGACTGGGTAAGGCTAGTTTATAAGCTACTGGTCCCACCCTTTCCAGTATTTGGAAAGGTCCACAACATCGGGGAGCCAATTTGGCACAAGAATTCCATCTCATGGTACTCCTTTTGGGCTTAACTCTTATGTATACGTGCTCTCCTACAGTGAACTCACGGTAGGATCTTTTCTTATTTGCGTACATCTTTTGTCTATCCTGCGCTGCCTTTAAATTCTGCCTTATCCTTTTAACTTCAGCTTCCATTTCAGCTAACATCTCGGGTCCCAACAATAGTTTTGTTTCTGGACTGCTCTAGTTTATGGGTGTATGGCATTGCCTTCCATACAATGCCTCAAAGGGACTCATTTTTAAAGATTCCTGATACCCATTATTGTAGGAAAATTCCACCAGATGCAAATAATCCTCCCATTTAACCGGTTGCTGCATCACATACATGCGCAACATGTCTTCTAGAATTTGGTTTACTCGCTTTGTCTACCCATCGGTTTGAGGATGATAGGCAGTACTGAAGTGTATCTAAGTTCCCAGACCAGTGAACAAGATTTTCCAGAATGCAGATGTAAACTTAACATCCCGATCGGAAATTACAGTTTTAGGTATGCCATGCAACCTAAAAATTTCCTTCATAAATATATCTACAATCTGCACCGTCTTGTATGTAGATTGTACTGGTATGAAATGGGAATATTTTCTTAATCTGTCTACTACCACCATGATGGAATCATTTTGCTTCCTCGTTCGTGGTAGCCCGATGATAAAATCCAAGGAGATAACCTCCCACTTCCATTCAGGAATGGGTATGGGATGTAATAGTCCGGCAGGATGCTGGTGCTCCACTTTAACCTGTTGACATTCCAAACATTTGCTTAGATATTCAGCAATGTTCTTTCGCATACCTGGCCAGTAGTATACTTTACGTATGGCAGTGAGCATTTTCTGATAACCCGTATGGCCAGCATAATTACTGCGGTGATATTCATTCAAAATTAACTCTTTAAGACTGGTACGGTTAGGTACATAGATTCTTCCGCGGAAGGTCAATATCGGTTCTTTTATCTTTCCAAATTCTGAGGACTTTCCTTGCTGCACATTGTCCTCCATCTGCTGATACATATATTGATATTTCGGGTCTTTCTGCGCTTCTTCTTTTAACTGTTCCAACATTTGACTTGCTGATTGACTGTAATATAAAGCATAAATGTCATGCAGTTTTTTGCTCAATGCATCTGCCACTCGGTTTTCTTTTCCCTTAACATGCTAGATTTCCATATCAAATTCACTCAGAAAGGCGTTCCATCTCACCTATCGAGAATTTAAATCTACCTGCTTGAAATAATTTGTCAGACTGCTATGACCTGTTTTAAGTATGAATCTTTTACCCAGCAGGTAATGTCTCCATACTCGGAGAGCATGCACCACTGCTGTGAGCTCCAAGTCATAAGCAGAATATATTTGTTCATGTTCCTTCAACTTCCTAGACTCGTAGGCTACCACTTTTCCTTCCTGAGTTAATATTGCACCAACCCCTTCCTTGCTGGCATTAGTGCAAACCTCATAATCCTTTCTGGGGTCAGCTACCTTCAACACTGGTGCTGTGGTTAGGAGTTGTTTCAGCTTTTCAAAGCTGTTCTGACATTCTTCTGTCCATTTAAAGGGCCTTCCCTTTCTCTGTAAAGATGTAATGGGAAAAGAAATCTTAGAAAATCCTTCTATAAATATTCTATAATATCGAGCTCGTTCCATAAATGATATAATGTATGCTACATTCTGAGGTACCTTCCATTCCATAATAGTTTTGATCTTCTCGGGGTCTACCGATATCCCCTCAGCTGATATAACATGTCCCAAGTATTGGATTTCTGTTTTAAAGAAATCACACTTGCTAAACTTGGCATAAAGCTGATGTTTCCTCAGCACTTCTAAAACTATTCTTAGATGCTCTTTATGTTCTTCCTCGCTTTTTGAGTATACAAGAATGTCATCTATAAAAATAAGCACAAAATTATCCAAAAACTGATGAAAGATGCCATTCATCAACCTCATGAAAGTTGTTGGTGCATTTGTCAAGCCGAAGGGTAGCACCACGAATTCATAATGCCCATAACGTGTGCAGAACGCTGTCTTACAAATGTCCTCATCCTTGATTCGAATCTGATGATACCCCGATCTTAAATCTATCTTAGAGAACACCTTAGCCCCTCTCACTTGATCAAACAGGTCATCGATTCTTGGTAAGCGGTATTTGTTCTTAACCGTCAGCTTATTAAGCTGTCGGTAGTCCATGCACATGCGTAAGGTTCCGTCTTTCTTCTTAACAAAAAGAACTGGTGCTCCCCAAGGAGATACACTTGGGCGGATGTAGCCCTTGTCCATTAATTCATGTAACTGCATCTTTAGCTCTGTTAACTCTGGGACACTCATTCTATAGGGCGCTCTTGATACTGGCGTGGCTCCCAGCAACAATTCAATGGTGAAATCAATATCCCTCTTGGGTGGCAATCCCGAAATTCTTTCTGGAAACACATCCAAGAATTCTTGTACCACAGGAATATCCTCCATTATTGGAGCTTTTTCCTTGGAATATTTATATCCCACTTGAATGGCATACATCTGACATCCTTTCCGAATACACTTGCCCAACTGAGAGGCTATTATGGGACGTAATTGTACTGGTTTTTTAATTCCTTGAATTTTCTTATGCGTACCATCTTGCATTCTAATATGAATCACCTTTTTCTTGCAGTCCACTAAGGCCCAATGGCCTTCCAAGCAATCCATGCCCAACAGCATGTCGTACGACCCCAAAGGTAAGACATTTAAGTCTACTTGTAACTGTTGTTCTGCTATTTCTAAGACACAGTTAGGAATTTTTGCAGTTACCTTACGCTTTGCCCCGGTGGCTAATTGAACTAACCAGGAGTTTTTGAATTTCTGCTCTTTTAAGTTGCATGACTCCACTATTTTAGGACTTACATAACTTAAGCTTGCTCCAGGAACTATTAAAATTGAAACAGATTTGGTCAGTATAGTACCTTCCAGTTCAATCATCGTGGGCTGGAAATCAGCCTGTCGATCCTCCAAGGCTGCATTTATACGAGGTACATTATACGCCACATCTCCCACTATAGATGCCTCTTGTAGATTTGCTACTGTCTCACTTTTGTTTCGTTGGGGACAGTTTTTATAGTAATGAGCCTCTCCACAGCCCCAACACTGTAGGGGAGGTTTTGAAATCTGCTCCCGTTCTAGTTTGTTGGATGCTTCCATGGGCTTCTCCTCTACTGGCCACTTAATTCTTTGATGGTTTTTACCAAACTGTTTGCTGATGGCATTCTGTGCTGAACCTTTAAAATTACTGCTTTTACTACCTTTGAAAGTAGAGGTATTTTTCGGGTTCTTCCTTGGCTACCATCTTTTTACTCCTTCCCCCTTGGTTTTATTTTTCTGATAACACATTCTTTCCTTGCGAATAGCCTCATCCATGGTCTGTGGATTAACGAATTCTATCCGCTCTCTCATAGGAGCTGGCAGACTACTTAGGAACCTTTGAACCTTGGCTTTTTCTTCACGAAGGTAAGGTACATAACGCAACAAGGAGGTAAATTTTGTGACATAATCATCCATGGTCATCTACCCCACCGAAGATCATGGAACTCCTTAGCCTTGTCATCATAAAACCTCTCTGTCAAATACTTGTCCTTAAAATATTTCTGAAACAATTCCCATGTGATATCTCGCTCATCAATGTTACGTACATTTTTCACCTCCTCCCACCACAGGGTGGATTTTTCTTGTAACTAGTATATGGCCAATCTGGCTTTCAGATTACTGTTGTACTCATATACCTGAAAATATTTATTTATATTGATCAACCATGCTTCAGCCACCTCTTCCGCCTCACCATCAAATGTTGGTGGCTTGATCTTGCGAAACTCACCCTGCAGTTCCATTTTCTGCCTCTTAGGACCTTGCTGGTCAGATTCATTGCCTGACTCTGCTTCATTATAGTTCTTATTTTTGTTCCTTTGAGAAGCACTCTTTTCAGTCCTGCGTGTGGTGTGATTTCTAGTTTGTTGTTCCTCTTGTTCCATAGACACTTCTTTCTCCGCACTGGGATGCCCCATTTCTTGATTTTGTTTGTCAGACAAACTTTTTAAGATCCTTTCTTGGTCTTGCATCAATCTCTCATTGTCCTTCCGGACTCTCACCATCTCTTCTTGTAGTTGCTGCACGGTATTTAATAAGAATGCAGTTTGTTGTTGTTGTGCCTCCATTAATTGACTGGTCTTTTGATGCTATTCAACAGTTAGTTGAACCCACATTTATGGATTCATGACTGTTGGATCTCCCGGTTGCGACTGTGACGTTTCTTCTTCCCTCATGTCACGTTCATCTCAATGCACTAAACACATGCACAGCTCCACTGTTAGTAGACTCTTAGGATCCCAGTGTAGCAACTTCGCTCTGATACCACTTGTCACATCTATCCATGTTAAATTTTTACCAACATAAGAAAAATTTAAAATCATGTACTCCTAACAATATTATTCACATCACTACAATATTAATCACATCACTTCAAAACCATTACCGGACAGAGTAAACAAAATAAACGCATTAATAATATCGTTCTATTCATCTTTTCTCCATGTAATATGATTTGATTAAACATTGCGATTTAAACCATTTCGGACTGGACACAATAAGGTTTGGCTTTTCCACACGTTAAACTAACATAAGGTATTGGCTCGTAAGTGCTACTTGTCTGGTTCGAACCCCTGGAACATGCGCCGTCTGTCTCATGACATTTAATAGTCGTTTTGGAAAACGACACTCCACTTGGCTTCGTTTATGATCATTTATGAGCGATCTGTCTAGAGGTACTAGATTACATGTGTCCAGATTTCCTCGAGATATTGTTTCTCCCTCCAAAGAGTGGAATTGGCTTTGGCGCCACTTCACCAGACTTTCGCTGAGAGTTGGGGAGAGTTTTCGACTCGGCTGCCAGTCGAGGCACAGGAGGCCTGCAACTCGGCGTCCCCATGACAAAATTTCACGTCGTGCTCTGCGCTTATGGTTACTGCTTAGAGCTCTCAGCTTGGCACACTCTCGGCTTGTTTTCTCCGCTATTTCACTTATATAATGTCAGGTTTGCTGTTCAACTGCAACCATTTACAACTCTTGCTAATTATTTTCATTCTCAGTGGTGAAGTTCGGTTTTGAGTATAAAAATCCGCTTTTGTTTGCCTCTACAGGTTGATTTTACAGGTGCTTAATTTGTCTTGACATGGTAGCCCTGGGCCGACTACCATCTGGTGTTGTAGGCACCTTCTAAGTGCCGTGGGTAACTTCGCATTCAAAACCCACCTCAATTTCTTCTCTGAGATTTTAATATTCCTACATTGTGTTTTTTCTATGGTCTAATCTTGGCTTGGTTTGTTGCTTTCTTGTTCGCCTATTATAGATGTCTGGCGAGATTCTCTGCTACATACCCCACTACGCATTTTACACAGGTATAGCTATTAAAGAGTTTGGGTTAGCAATGCTATTTAATACTTTTGAACCCTGACTGCTAATATTTTGCTAATGAAAGCTCCTCCGTCTTCTTCCGTAGGTACAAGGAGTCGATCGCTCGCTTCCAAAGTTAACATGGCATAACCCTTGGCTGTCAGGCTGACAATGTTCTCGCTTTTTGGCACAGGTACATGACTCAGTGTTTTTGATGATGAAGCCCTCTCCACATTGGAGCTTAGATACCTCGCTTACAGGATACTCTATTCTTATTTTTACATGGCTCGTCCTCTAGCTAGAATTTATTTGCTGGGTTTTCGATACACTTCAATGCCGGGGTGACAGTAGTTATATTATGTATTTAGTAACCCTCATTGTTTTGCATATTGGGTTCCAATCGTAGGCGAGACTACCAAATTAAACCCTACTCTTATTTTCTGTTATGTATAATTCTAGTTTCAGGGTCTGTTTCGACCAATGATAGTAGAATTGAACGTCATTTAAATGTGCTACAGTTCCTTCTTGATGGTTCTACTTGCATTTGTAAATATTGTTTACTACTGTTATTCGTTGGGGTTCCAGCAGAAGCATTCTTGGATTTTTAAGCTCCGCTAACCCACATTTTAATGCAATGTGTCCTTATTTATGGATCTTTTGAATGAAAGTTCTGTTCGGACTTCTAGTTCTTGCATGTACAAAATCATTAGTTTTGACATTGCGCTATTTCGTTTTGGGTTGACACACCGAGGAGTATAGGCCGTGCCTTGCTCACGCTCTTCACTAGTGTACCGTTGGTTAGCGCTATTTTCTTGGTAGGGTCTGTCATTTACATGCAAACTTGTTTGCCTATCTTGGTGTTTATTAGCGTTATTGCAGGGTAGATGTCTCAGTAGGCTATGACCTACCCGCTATGATAACAGAGGTTTTTTTTGTAAATCCATTATGCTATTTTCTAAATGTTTTTTTTTTCTCCTATTGTTTAATCTCTGACTGAGGCATTCTATTCTTTTACGTTCGGCATTTTGTCCTCTGCTATTATGTTAGATTTCTCTCTTTATTTCTTAATACTGTAATCTACAGGCATAGCAGCAACTTCTTTTACGTATTCGACTATTAAATAGCGGAAAACGGCAGTAGCAGAATTTTATATTCTAACAGAACAGTATACATGCATCTTTTTACAATAAGAAAAGAATAGATAGAAATTCTTTGTAGATTTCATTTACTTTCTGTCCAAATAACATCAATCCTGCATGAATACTTTATAAGCTAACAGGTTATACTATCATCAGTTTCGTCAATGATAGAGATACTTTCACGATTTACATTTAAATAAATTCCAGTGCACATAAAATATACTTATCTGAATACACATAAGCTTAAACTGCTGTCCAGTAAACCTTCAAGGGGGCCTAACATGTCCCCCACTTGCCCCCTAGCCCAGAATCTGGATGGTGCCACGGGAAATAGTGGAAACTTTCTGTTGTGACCTCTGGATGGCCAATCCAGTCACACACAGGTAATCTGGCTCTCCAGGGTTGCAGAAGCTATTTTCAACTGGAATCCTCCAGCTCAAGAAAATACTTCACCCTACTTGCTCAGAAAAAACCAAAAAGACAGAACCCCTGCCCCTCTCCTGGGTTTTCCTTTTATCCCTGGAGGGTAGGTAACTGTTTTTCCGATTGTTCCCAACCATCTCCTATTCCTGGAAATTTTACCAGCAACTTAAAATATTTTACCTTTCATTACTTAATCCTCCTACTTTAGTTATTCTTGATAAATTAATTTGTTTGTGTTTTTCCTTTAAAATATACAATAAAACTTTCAAGTCTTTTTCCTTAGCAGAAAATTAAAAATAATAAAAAAAAAGTCTCTAACTAGTTAATACTAGTTAACCTTGATGAGGCTGTTACAAACCATTTTCGATGGAAAATGCAATCAAGGATCTTCTTGAAATTATTTCATCGCGGTTATTATTTCTAGACCCAATACCAATTTTGACATGAAAATAGTGATTTTCTGACAGATTGAGAATGAATTCCCCTCCTACCTGCTCTGCATCCCCTTGTGATGCCCCATCAAAATATCCCCAAGGCATGTAATTGTCTGATGTCTCCTCTATTTCATCCCTAACAACCCGCTAGTATTTAACTTGAGTGTAATGTTTGATAATGGAAATGCATTTGTAAACTATCATATCAAGAGAAGAGGAGGAATCCTAGAAAATTTCCTTATTACGCGCTAGCCATATTCGTAGCTAATGATTAGAGAAAGGGATTCAATAAATTCGTTTTCACATACCTGAATCTGACTTATCCAAGATATAACAAAGATGGACTGTCCCACCTAACTTATAATCCTATGAAGGAACTAAATTCATTCCATACCTACTAAGTAAAGGGACATGTAAAGGAAAATATGATTTTTTGATTCCTTCGCACAAAGAGCACGATCCCACCCCTATCACATACATGTGCTACATAATGTCCCATGTAGGGATCTCATTTTCCATGATGCACCAAATCATCAGTTTAGAATTCAAAGGACACTTGGTTTTCTAGACAATGTGCCACCACCAATAAGGGGTAGGTAGTTGAGCTCAAACACTCAAAAAAATATATTCCATTTTTGGCATGTAGATACTGTGAGGGGATGATGCCGAAATTAAATCATCTTCTTGATCGTTAAGTCTGGTGTGATACTTGGAAAGAGATTCAATGTAATGTTGCCACTCATCCTGGAGACCTTCTAGAATATTTAAGTCGTCCTTTGATCGCTAGCCCTGTCTCCACAATGTGGTAGAGACCAGATTCCCTATTTAATGCAATCGTATGACACCGTCTTCTTGAAGATGTTCAATGAGGTTTTTGGGATAGTATGCGCCCATCATCACTCCCTAGCCGGGGATCATATATTTTTGAACCTCATGACCATTCCCAATTTTCCAAGCTATTCAAACAACAATTAAATCAAAGGTGTTAATGACAAACCTCCACACTATGGATATGTTTCCATGAGCTTTGACCATTAGTCTATGCCAGTATTCTAAGGAGTGATTCCTAATGTAATTTTTAAAAACTACCTTAGTCCATTGAATATTTGTTGACAAGAGAATCCACCCATACTTCACAACAAGGGATTTAGAAAAGAAGAAAATATTGTTTAATCCCCATCCCCCTAGAAGTTTTTTAATAATGATCCCTAACAATTTCACCCATGGAAATGTAAAATCCTCTCGAGTGCCTTCCCAAAGGAATGAACAAATGCTCCTAACATTTTCCAGAATCCCTTTATGGATCCATTCTAGTGACATCTAGTATACAACGATTGCATCCAACACATATTTCACTTGAACCAAATGCCCCGTTCTAGAGAGCCATTTATGACTCCATCAAGAAACCCTTTTTTTTTGCAAGGAGCCAAAAAAAATCTTCAATCCTGTAACAGTTTGGCTTCAACTGGAAGGCAAGATATTTTAGACCAATTTCAAAGTTTAGGATCTCAAAGGGAAAATTTTCTTTGATGTTATCAATTTCATGGGCCTCCAAATTATGAACAACGACCAAAGATTTTGATACATTAATAATCATGCCAGTTTCTCTTCTAAAAATCTCAATAATTTATCACAAAAATATTAGAATATCCATCACAAAATATTAGATTATCATCAACAAACAAAAGGTGTGAGATAGCTAAATAAAAAACAACACTCAAACATTTGAAATATCCTCTTCTCCTTACCGCCTTTAACATCATGCTTAAGCCTTCACCTATAAGTAAAAATACAAGGGGGGAAAAGGGGCATCCTTACCCTTATACGAGCTTTAGTTTACGGTGTTATTGGGAGAATATTATGTATAGATATTGGGATAGAGATTTTGGTAGGAAAATGTTTCTTTGCATGAAAGAATAAATGTTATATGTTTGATCCCTTGGAAACGAAATGTGTTATTTTTTAATGCAAGATTTCATTAGTTTCCTTTGGAAATAAATATATGTTTCACATGCATTAAGAAAAAGCTATCATGTTATTTTATGTTGGAGAGGACAAGTAGTTGCATGCATGAATTTATATCTATTATGTCAATTTTGTTTGAAATAGGGCTTTCATTTTTATACATAATAGCCATTGTGAATAGCTCTCTTGTATAAAATATGTCTTTGGAAAAGAAAATTCATTCAAATTCAAAAGTATAGAATTTATTGCGTTAATCCCTTTCGAAAAGAAAACATAATAGTAGGTAAAAATACAAATTATTTTTGGGCTAGTTCTCGTGCAACCTTGTTATGCATTTGCATGGACAAGAACAATATCTAGTATGTTAGCTTTCCTTTGGAACGAATATGAATGTGCATGCAAGTTTATGTTACTGTTTTTTTGGAAATATGAAGCTTAATAGTGTTTTTGTTATTACTAATTCATGTGTAATGATTTTAAAGAATATATTTCATTACATTATGTGTATGTTTTATGCATGGACACAAATAGATGTTCAAGTGCCACTAATAAATATTGATTATTGGTTTATTAATATTTTATCTAATCATGATATCAAGTGTGCTCATGACAACAATGACATGAAAGAATGATGACTTGTGCAAAGGATAGTTCACATTTAACATTGTGGCAGATAAATATTTGTGTAGATTGAGGAATGCTAACTACACGATGATCGAATGACGGAAAACGTCAGACCATAAAGACATAGAGATGGATTAATGGATAAATGATATCATGATGATTGTAATAGCTTATAGCTAGTTATGTTGCATTTAATATGATTTTTATATTTAATATTTTATTACAATAGTGAAGGGATGGACTCCCTTGTAACCATTGAGTGAGGGGTGAACACCCTCATGAGAATTTAATAATAAAATTAAATGTTTGCTAGTTTTCACCCTAGAGGGTTTCTAGGGTATATCAATGTCTAATGATGTGATTGTTCATTTTCCCATTTTTATGATTTTAATCTCATTCATGATATTATTTTTATATTATGGAGTGGGTGGTTTGCTAATTGATTTAAAAGGATAATGGAATCGATACATAGTTATAGTAGGAAATTTAGGTTAATATGCTACAAAAATGAAATTTAATGGTTATGTAACTCACTATGCTTTTACGATATATATATATATATATATATATATATATATATATATATATAATGATTATGGTTATTCTTTTGGTGATTGAGGGAATATAGAAAGTAATTTAAAAATGTGCACATTGGTAAATGTTGAAAAAAATTCCTAAGTCCATACTTTTCCATGGGGGATGTTACAAACACTTATACAACAAGTTTTATACAAAGCATCTATATACATGAAAAAACAAAGGATATAAATGAAATTACTTATATCATGTAAGTACTATAAGGTCTAAAAGACTTTTAATATGTTGTGATACCATGTGAAATACCTACCATTATATTTTGTTTCAAGAAGCATAGTTTTATGTAAAATATTTATGAATGAAATTACATATATAACAACATAATTACTTCAACCAAATTAAAATTTAAACCTACCAATTTTAAATACACGTACATGGTTTTCCTATCTGATGTTGATCCCTAGATGATGTTTCTTCGTGGAAAATACAAGTCATGTGCGTCCATTATCAAACAAAAAAATTCCTCCCTAACTATTTGGGATTAGCCTCTCTAGCTCCCAAATCTAGAGGACTTCAAGACTGAAGTATTATAACCCCATTCCCAAATCTCCAAGAATAATGCTCTAGTTTCCTAGGTTTTTAGGTGAGCCTAGAGCCCCCAGCTTGCCACTTTGGTTCATTCCATCACAATCTCTCTTCATCATAACTTTGTTTCCTTCCTCCTCCTGTCCAAGAAAAAAAACACCACCCACTTTATTCTATTCACATTCCCTATATCGAGGAGGTTTCTTCCTTTCCCAGAAACCTCCTCACCGCCTTTGCATAAAATAATCCCTTAAACTCCAATTTGTTGCATGTCATCTAACAATGTGATAAATAGCCTTCATGGTCGTTTTAGGCATTCAAATTCCTTTAGGCTCTTTAAAAATATATTTACAACAATGAAATTGGATTTGGTAGACTTGGGTTGGTTCTCGAGTTTCATATTAAATGGGCTTGTTAGTTAATTGTTTACCAAATGAGTTTATTAATTAATGGTTTATTGATTAAGGGTTCATTAAATTTGTTTATTAATTATAATATTAGTTGAGTATATTCATTGTATTTTATTATATAATTATAGACTTAATAAATTCATTGCATTCTTGATATTTAGGTATTTAATTTAATATTAATTTATTTATTTATATTTCGACATTCTTCATAGCCACTAAGTATGTATACTAGTACAATGCATGTGATGCATGCATATGTAGTTATTATATGCATGCTTCAAATATATTAAAATAATTATATTATGCTTGTAATTTGAAATGGGTTATTACATTGGTTTTATAATATTAGGGTATTTTATATTGGCTTTATAATATTGTGTTTAGTATTAGGGTTTGAAATTTTTGGTTTTTAATATTTGGGTTTATAATATTGGGTTTTTTCCTTGCAATTTATTTAATGCCGCAGTGTGTGAAATTACAAAATTCGGTCCCGGATGCGGGTGCTGGCATGGTTAATTGCGTTGATGGGATGGAGGTTCACCGGATGGGAGGCGACCTGCCTTCCCGCATGAGACCGGCTATCCCACCTGAAAATTGTTAACGCGCTCATCTCATGGACTTAATGACATTTAATATGGGTGCACTTCACGATCCGGAGGCAGATACTCGAGGCAGTCTCGACTGCTGTGTTAACGTTTCATATCAGGCATAATTGAATGGTAATTCAATGTTGCAGATTTCTCGTTGCAGAGGAGATCTGTTAAATGCCATGGCCCCATTTTCCCCAGCACCGGTGAACTGGTGGTGCCATCCTGACGCGGGTAAAGCAAACGAGCGCACCACCACTGGCAAAAGAAGCCGCAGCAATTGTTGTTTGGAGCTTGATGACAGCGTTCATATCTCTCTCTCTGGTTCAAGCATGTCGGCCACAGTCTTTCTGAATCCTCCTCCGACGCTGCCCTCTGTCAATCCTTCGGCCCTCTGGAATTCTAGCTCCAATTCCGCTGCAAGCATGCCTAGACTAAGGCAAAGGATGCGTTGCAGGCGCGGGTCTACCAGAAGCGCTGGGAGGCGTTCGCCTTCTCTCTCCAGCTCACCTTCAGAGATTTCTTCCCCCTTGGATAGCCTCCCCCGTCTTCTCCATGGTCGTTTGCTCCGTTCGGGACGCAGATTGGACTCTCCCTCGTCCTCTGCGCTACCAGCTCAATCCCACACCGCTCTCTTCTCATTGGATTTCTCCCTCAACCGTCCGAGAGTCTCTGTCGCCATTTCTGTAGTTTTTCTTGAGGAGCCCCAGGATGAGAAGACTGAGATTCCAACGGAGGGGTAGGGTCCTGTTGGTTGCACTAATCAGGACGAGGCGCTTCAGGGTTTGAGGGGCCAGCCTAGCGGGAGCAAGGATGGTCTGCAGGGAGACTCTAGACACTGTGAGGCAGAATTGGTGGACAATCCATCCTCCAAAATTGTGGTCCACTCAGATGCAAACATCTCCAACGATCGTGGCGAACCGGAAGATTATGGGTGCAGGATCGAGGAGGTGGATCCTGATGAGTAATTCTGCTCTCTTTTATGGTTTTCTTGTTATGTCTCTTCCCTCTACAGAGGGCTTGTTATTTTGTTTTTCTGTTATCTCCTATCATGGTCCAGTTTTTGTCAGTGACAATCTTCAGAATTCACAGTATTTCGATCCCCTGCGTGGGATTTTTTTAAATGGTGGTTGCTACAGGTTGGTTTCCCTCCTGCAGGGCAGTCTCAAACTATGTTTTTTCTGTCTAAAATGCCTCCACACTAGGCACTGTTAAGGATTTGGCCCGCTGTACCATACTTTTACTGTTAATAGAATACTTTTACTTAGAAAAAAAAAATTACAAAATTCGGGATTAATATTAGGGTTTATAATATTAGGTGTTTTATTATTGTGTTTAATATTGGTTTTATAATATTAGGGTTTAATATTGGGTTTATAATATTTGGATTTTTAATATCGGGGTTTATAATATTGGGTTTTATAATATTAGGGTTATAATATTAATGCAAGGTTTTACAATATTAATCTTAGCACTTATAGTATTAATAATATGCTTTATAATATTTATCACAGTGTTTATAATATTAGTCCTACAGATTATAGTACTAATATTAGGGTCTATAATGTTGGGTTTTATAATGTTAGGCTTTACAAAATTTGGTTTAATACTAGGGTTTAGTATTTTGACATTGGAATGTTACAGAAATCTATCCACCGTTGTAGTGTGAAAAGAATCGTCACAAAGTGACAAAAAATGTGATAATGATTGTCACAATGATAAATACATTGTCATTTGTTCAATGTTGCATTGTGACATTGAATAAATTAGGGTTTAGTACTTTAGTTTATAATATTTAGTTTAGGTTTTATGATTTCAAGTCTATTCTAGTTTATAATATTTGGTTTAGGGTCTATAATCTTAAGGTTTATAATTATAAAATTTATAATAATAATCATGAGGTTTAATATTAATCCTAGGGTTTAATATTATTCGCTTGGGTTTACTATCCCTTGGGTTTTTTAATCCCTTTATTTGATAATATTATTAGTCCCTTGGTTTTATTAATCGCTTAGTTTTACTAATCTCTTCGGTTTATAATATTAATCCCTAATATGTATAATAATATATTATTGTTTATAATATTAATATTAGGTTTGATATATTAATCTTAGGGATTATAAAATTAACCTTAGGGTTTAATATTAATCCCGATATTTATAAGATTAATCCTCGCATTTAATATTAATAAATTGGGTTTATAATATTAATAATCCCTTGGGTTAATTAATCTCTTGGGTTTCTCTCACATCTGACCGAGTGTTAATCACAGGCCCACAAATTGTTGGCACTCAGAGTAAATGGTGTCCACCTCGCATTCCTTTACAATAGTCTGATCAGACATTCCTTCGCTCCTCCATAACTATTTTCCTCTTCCATGTCTTTGCACACTCAAAACCATTGAGCTCTTGAACTTCCTCCTATATTATTTAATGGTTTTCATGTCTTCGATGTGGAGCCTTCCTTCTCTCACCTTGTTTTTTCTTCTTCATGCTCGTCCCTACATTTCTCCCTTTCTAGATATTGCAAATTTGGTGACTCCTGCAAACCTCAAAGACCTCCAATTTTCCTCAATGGTTTGTGAACGAGGCTAAGTGAAGTTTGTTGGTCGTGGTCATGGATGATGACATCCTCCTTCTGCTCCAAAAATAGATGTTGAATTGACTTTCTTTAAAGGCCATATCCCAGATCACATCCATCACACGGTTACATAATTGGAAGCTGATGAGGTGAGTCTTGGGGGGAATACCTTGTCAAACCTTTTGGATCTTTGTAAACTCCTTGTCTTCCACCTCTTGACTTGGGAACACAATTGTGCTAATGCTTCAAGGTGAGTTTCCAATGTCAATGTGTATTCCAACCACATCTACTCCTCCCTCTGATGTCTCTTCAACAACATTGGAGTTGTCTACCCCATAGAAATCCCATCCTCTTGATCTCCTGACCACTCTTCTTAAATTTTTGTTCCTGCTAGCTCCTCCTCAGCCATAATTATCTTCGTTTTTGGGTGTAAATCCCTTTTTTCTTATTCAACGGACACGTATGTCCAACCCATGGATGTGTAGCCTCCTATAGATAGAATTTATCCCCCTTTCCCTAGTCCTTACAGTTGTTACATTCTCAAGGAGATGCAAGACGTCGAGGTTGCAACTATATCCATAGGCGAGTGCTTGCAACAAAAAAATGTCAATATTCTTTCCATCCTGCATAATGTCAACACAACATGACCAAGTTCACATTACTGATGGCTTCGAAGTTCACATAATTTTTCGCAAACTTTGTTGACCTATTTTTTTGGTTCGATGCTATTGGAATAATAATGGTGACACATTTTCAATGACCCTACTAATTCTGAATATTTTCTCTCATTTAACTATTATAATTACAATGGTATACTTTCTTTTAGGCATCTCATTTGGTCTCCCCTTCTGATCCAGTGGATCAATAAAATGCTCAGCATTCAAAGTGCTCAAAACAACTTGAAACTGGTGCAAAAGAGAAGATCCTGTCGCCTTGAATCCAACGCAAAAAACCGATATCGTATCCTCCTGATATCAAATTCTGATCGATTTTCCAAACAACTAAAATTTAAAAAATGTAGTCGCAAGAATGCCTAGTCAGCAATATGTACAATGAATGGGAAATGACCATATAGGGTGATGGTACCTCCTATGGTCTAATGAGATGAGGACAATTGACACTAGTTGATAGGTTCAAATTTGTGTAGTTTCATTGGTTAAAGGATCATTGAGGTGGTCCTATAAGGAGAGGCCATGTAGGCCAATGGGAGGTTGCCACGAGGACTCTTGAGATTGGTGCAAAATATTGTTTGGGGTCCTAATCAACCTCCGATGGATTCGAATACACGACCAACAATCTAGAAGAAAATCCCTCCACCGACCCACTCAACTTGTTCCTTGCTATATTATGGTTCATGACATGTATTTGAAGTTTCATGGCAGAGGATTAGAGGGTTGGGACCAGGTTTAACCTTGGACCCCAGTCCACCAACCCATGTTTCATGG
The DNA here is from genome assembly GCA_034641835.2 of Pinus albicaulis. Lineage (NCBI taxonomy): Eukaryota > Viridiplantae > Streptophyta > Pinopsida > Pinales > Pinaceae > Pinus > Pinus albicaulis. The sequence continues at coordinate 997,422,562 of CM076571.1, forward strand.
ATGGTAGATAGGGCCTAGGGCTAACCTTGGTCCCAACACATATTTTATGCCCGGACCTTATGTTAAAGTCGTAAACCATATGTATCTCTTGGCGGTCAAATATGTTTCAATACATATGTGAACCATATATTAAAAAAATATTTAAAGCCTCGATAGATATTTTAACACTAGTGGTTCAGCCAACCATGATGACATGTGAAATGATTACGGTTAAGGTTGTATGGTAGGTTCAATAGTGTGAAACCACCAACAGTTCAACTAGAACCTAACTCGACGGATATGCATATCACATTCCACGGTTTGGGTGGCGATGATGTTTAATGTTGGTGAGAACCATACCATAACCAACGTTGAACCATAGTTGCAGAGGTTTAGTTTGGAGCTGGCGTGGAACATAACCTGCCTTAGGTAGGGTTCCAAGTAACTAAACCATGGTAGGTTAAACTCAAACCCAAAACTCTAGTTCTGAATTGGGTTAGAAAACTCGACAGGAATCATTTAAAGCAAACCCCAGATCCTACGATGCCCGTGGTGCCACTTAGCACATTTTTATCAGTTCATGGACAACATAGGAAATCTATTGAAGCGATAAATTTCACCTGAAATGGCGTCAATATCACCGACGCAGGACGAATTTGTCACTCCATGTGGTTGCAAAAGTCGAAAATTGTAGAACAGTTAGTAGGTGCGTCCGAAGTGGAGAACTGTTAGCAGGAAAACTTCTCTCGAGTATAAATGAGTCAATGGTCGACCTTTTTAAGTGCAAAAAGAGCGCAGCCAGGGGTATTTTACTGTTATGGAGCCATTGGAGACAATTTTTTCATTATGAGCACTATAACTTGATGTAAAAAAATATTTTTTAGCATAATGAAAGAGGCCCAACATTGGAATCCAAACCAAGAGATGTAGCCCAGGAGAGGTGAACTCATCCATCATTTGTTCTCTTTTGTATGTTGTAATGGTACTATTTTCTTCATTATTTTATGCAAATTTTAGTTTTAAAATCATGTTTATGTGTTAATCTAATTGACATAATTTCCTAAAATCCCTAAACATTTGACCTTCCATTTTCACCATAAACTTTCAATTTTACATATACAGATCAATTTTGTATCATAAATTAGGTTCTTAAGTTATTTGGTTGTTTTGAGGATTTAATTTTGCTACAAGTGTTTATGATGCTTTCAAGTCTAAAGCTCAAAAGAGGAGAAGGAAAGCTTGTGGTAGCAAGTACTCAAGTTATGTTAAGGAGAGCACATTTGCCACAATCTCCACAACAAATTTTTTCTCAAGTTTCACCAAAAGCCTCACAAGTCATGGCACATGAAGGAAAACGAGACAATATGTCAGAGGATGAGAAGGCTTTCAGAAAGGGATTCTTTAACCTGACACAAATGGTGAAATTTTTCTATGAAGAGAGGAATACAAGGTTGCAAAGTGAGAGCTCCAATCCTCCAAATGGAGATGGAGATAAACCTCCAAAAGGATATGGAGGATATGGGGAAAAGCCTCCAAAATGTAATGCAAGGAATGGCGACAAACCACCATTAACTACATCTTTCTCTTCACCTCCATCCTCACCTCCATCTTCATAATCATCATCTTCTAAATCATCCCCTTCACAAACACCTCCACAATCTCCAAAGGGACATTGTAAAACTCCACTTTTGAAACTTGACATAAAATTTGAATTTCCTATGTATAGTGGAGAGGTAAATGCTTAGAAATTAGATAATTTGATTCATTTGCTTGAAGTTTGTTGCATGATACAAAGGAGCAAGGATGATGATACCCATATTCAACTTTCTTCATTAAGTTTGGAAAGTGCAACACTCATTTGGTGGGAAGCAAAAACTCAAGAGGGCATGAAGAGACGTGGTAAGGTTTATCCTCTTGGAATGATTTTTTTGCAGCATTAAGAAAAAAAATTTATCCTTTAGCATACACGTAGAAATCTATTAGGAAAATAAAGGGCCAAAATGTGCAATTTTATACCCAAGAGTTTAGAAGGAGAGCATTGATTTTGGTTGTAGATTTATCATCTCAAGACACTTTACTCAAATACAATGGAGGTTTACATAGCTAATTGAGACACACTATTCTCATGTTTAACCCTACAAGTTTAGATGTAGTTTGTGTACAAGAAACACATCTAGAAGCAAGAGGTAAAAATGTTGCACAAGAGGGAAACAAAAATCCATTTAAGAGTGGAGTGAAAGGAAAGGGTAAATTCAAAGGAAAAGGGAACAAAAATGCTTCCATCAAGAAAGAGGGAGAAAAATTAACATGCAAGCATTGTTCAAAGGAAGGTCACGATGAATATCACTATTGGAAACTTCATCGTGAGATGAGACCCAAAAATTTTAACAACAAAGGAAAGAAAAAGATAGCTACAACTACACAAAATGATTTAGGATCCAATTCGGGAGATGAAACAAAGGTCACAACTATGGTATTGAAAGGTTAGGAATCCATTGTTAGCATTATTTATTCAAATATGCACAATGAAACTCAAAATGAAAAAGAAAGAATAGATCTATTCCATATTATATTCATCTCAAAACATAACAAAATTGATATTATATTTGAGAGTGGCTCACAAGAAAATTTCATTTCTAAGAACATTGTTAGAAAGTTGAATTTGAAAACCATTCCACATTTTAAATGTTATCCTTTAGGTTTGGTGTGTGATAATGCAAAGGTGCAAGTAAATAGAAACTTCAAAATGAAATTTTCCATTACTGCAAACTTCATTGATGATGGAGAGCTTGATGTAGTTTCGTTATACATATGTGGTATTATTTGGGGAAGCACATACCTTTGTGATAGAAGATATATCTTTAATCTCCATGAAAGCAAGTATCATTTGTTTAAATATGGTATTGAGTACATTGTTATATCCCTTCGCAATAAACTAAACCATTCACTTGTGAATGCTAGACAAACGAAGAGACTTGTTAAATCTATCAATAACCTTGTACTTTTGATGATCAAATGAAAGAATGATGTTGATAATGAAGCCTTTCAAGTTTGTGATTCAAAGTTGAAATATGATTTGGTTGAGGTTTTTAACCATTATGATGATATGTTTTAGGAGCCTAAGGGATTTCCTCATAAAAGAGAAATCCAACATGAAATCCAATTGAAACAATATTATCCTCTTCCTAACATTGTCATATACTGGATGTTAGTGATGGAAAATGCAGAAATAAAAAAATAAATCCAAGGGTTTCTTGACAAGGGGATCATATGACCAAGTACATCACCATGTGGTTCACCTATTTTTTTAGTGCCAAAGAAGGATGGAACATCCCGCATGTGTGTGGACTTCCATGCATTGAAAAATATTATGGTAAATAAATGTTACCCTGATCCTAGAATCGATGATTTACTTGATCGATTGAAATATGTTGTGTATTTCACTGAGTTGGACTTGAGGAGTGGCTATCATCAAATTAGGATCGCTGAAGGTGATATGGAATACAACATTCAAAAAAAATCAAGGTTTGTTTTAATGGTTGGTTATGCCCTTTGGGATTTTTAATCCTCCTCCTACCTTCATGCATGTAATGAATGATGTTTTAAGGCATTTTCTAGATGAATTTGTGATAGTCTACATAGATGACATATTATTTTCAACAAGTCTTGTGAAGAGGATATCATGCATGTTAAGCAAGTGTTAGATGTCATGAATAAATAATAGTTTTTTGAAAGATGTTGAAATGTGAATTCGGAAAAAACTTATTTAGTCTACTTGGGTTATATTGTTAGAGGAGGTGAATTGAAAATATATCCCTCCAAGGTTGATGTCATTTTGGATTGGCCAAAGCCCAAGACAATGGTAGAGGTTAGAAGTTTTTTGGGAGCAACCCAATATTGGAGAAAGTTTACTTCTAACTTTTCTTCCATTGCAGCTCCATTGCATGCATTGACAAGTGTGAAGCAGGTTTCTCATTGGGGAGGAAAAAAAAACATTTGATGCATTGAAATAAAATATTAGTTGGGCTCATGTACTTTCACTTCATGACTTGAGACAATCATTTGAGATACAGATTCATGCAAGTGACTATGCCATGGGCGTATTCTTGATGCAACATGGAAATCCCATCTATTTTCATTCAAAAACATTTAATGGTGCAACGATGAACTATCATATATATGACAAGGAATTGTTTGCATTGCTAAAAAGTTTGAAAAATTGGAGACATTACTTGATGGGTAAGGAAAAAAATCATTCACACGAATCATCAACCATTGCAATACTTACAATCACAAACAAAGCCGCAACAAGCAAGGAACTTTAGATGGAAGGGTTTTCTTGAACAATTCCACCTGGTGATAAGGTATAAGAATGGTATCTATAAGAAGGTTGTCAATATGCTTTCTAGATCAATCGTTAGTGCATCCATTATTCTTAAGAATAATTCTATCATGTTAGAGAGCTATGTTGAATAATATACTTTAGATAATGATTTCAAATAGGTATATGGAACTTTGTGTCAAGGTAACCAAGTAGAGGAATTGTATTATCGTTTGCATGAAAACTTGTTGTGCTATCTTGGAAATATTTTTATTCCACAGGGAGAGAGAGTCAACATCATAAGGGAAGCACATACTTCACTTATTGTTGGCCATTTCAATGTAGGTAAGACACTGGTACAATTACAGAGGTATTGCAACTAGCCTCGTATGATTGAAAGTGTATCACGATTTGTAAGGGAATGTTCATTATACATTGTCAATAAGCCTAGCAATAGAAAGTTGGGATTGTATACATCACTTCTAGTACCATCTTGCCCATGGGAGAGTGTTTGTATGGATTTTGTAGTAGATTTTTCTATGAATAGGAGAGGTCATGATTATATTTATGTATTTGTGGATAGGTTCAAAAAAATGTGTATTTTGATTCCTTATAAAAAGAAGATTACAACTGAACATGATGCTCAATTATTCTCTCAGAATTTATGGGTACATTTTGGGTTACCCACGCCCATTGTTAGTGATCGTGATTCTCGCTTTGTCGGGAAATTTTGGTCAAGCTTGTGGGGACACATGGACACCAAATTGAAATTGAGTAAAACATTTCATCCTTAAAAAGATGGCCAAATTGAGGTGGTGAACAAAACAATGATACGTCTTCTTCGACGTTATTGCAGCAAGCTTCCTATGTTTTGGGATGAACATTTGCGATATATTCAACATGCTTATAGCCAGGCCAAGAATTCATCGACCCAAACATAGTAATTTTAGGCATGCTTGGGATAGTTTCCAAAATGTCCTTTAGATTTTATCTTCAAGAAGGATGTTGTTGTTGATTGTCATAGTGACATAGATTAGGCGAAAATATTCGGTGACCAAGTTCAATTAGTACATCGAACAGTTCAAGAACAATTGGAGAAGAGTCAAGTCAAGTACAAGACAAGACATGATAAGCATAATGTGGATCACAGTTTCCAAGTCGGTGATTAAGTTTGGCTTCACGTTTGGAAAGAGAGACTCGAAGGAGAAGGTAAAAATATAAAACCAATGCGATATATCACATTCAGAATTCTGGAAAATATTGGTAATAATGACTTGAGGTTGGATTTTCCTTCATATATGAAAATTTATGAAGTTGCTAATATTGATAATTTAAGGTTATATGAGCCTCATTTGATTTAAGATCAAGGAGAGAATGTTCATATTCCTTCAATTGAAGATTTCTCTCCTAAATATATTTAATAATTGCAGCAAGACACTATCCTTGATAGTAAAACAAAAACTTCAAAACGAGGGAACATGGAGTACATTCATGTGGGGCTCACAGGAAAAAATCAAATCAAATCCAAATGGATTGATATTGGAATGTTGAGGGACTTGTACCCTCACCTATTTGTTAACTAAAATTGATATTTTGGGGCCGAAATTCTTCAAGTGGGGATGTCGAGTCAACAATCCATGCGTTGACTGGGAAATGACCATACAGGGCGATTGTACCTCCTATGGGCCAATCATATGAGGACAATTGGCACTATTTGACTGGTTAGAATTGGTGTAGTTTCATTAGTTGAAGGCTCATTGAAGCGGTCCAATCAGGAGAGGCCACGTGGGCCATTGGGAGGCTACCATATGGCCTCCTTATATTGGTGAAAAATATTGTTTCGAGTCCAAACAAACCTCCTTATATGGATTCCTTATATGGAGGATTTGGGGGTTAGGACCGGGGTTAACCCTTGACCAAGGTCCACCCAACCACGCTACGTTGCAGGAAAAAACATATATTATTTCCAAACCTTATGTTAACGTCTCAAACCATATGTATATCTCGACGTTAAAATATGTTACAATACATATTAGAATCATGTATTAAAACAATATCCAAAGTCTTGGAGGATGGTTTAACACTCGCGGTCAACCCAACCATGATGACATGTGAATTGATGGTGGTTAAGGTTGTATGGCAGGTTCAAGAGTGTGAAAACACCGACTGTTAATGTGGCAACTAAGTTGACAGAGATCCATATCACATGCCACAGTTTTGGTGGTGGTGACGTTTAATGTTGAGAACCATAACCAACGTTGAACCATAATTGTCTAGGTTAAGTTTAGATATGGAGGGGGGGTGGAACCTGCCATGGGTAGGGTTCCAAGAAACTAAACCATGGCACGTTAAACTCAAACCCAAACTCTAGTTCCATATTGGGTTAAAAAACTTGGCGGGAATCCTTTGAAACAAACACAGGATCCGACGACGCCCATAGCACCACTTGGCGTGTTGTTATTAGTTCATGTGTGACATAGGAAATTTAATGAAGTAACAAATTGCACCTAAACTAGCGCGAATCACGTTGGCACAGGGTGAATTTGTCGCTCCACATGGGCGCAAAAGTCAGAAATTGTAGAATAGTTATTACGTGGGTGTGAATTGGAGGACAATTAGCAGGAAAACTTCTCTGGAGCATAACTTAGTCAATTTTTGACCTTTTTGAGTGTAGAAAGTACCCAGGTATGTGTTTTTTACCGTTCTGGAGCCATTCAAGATTATTTTTTTGCATTTTGAGCACTATTATTTGATGTAAACACATATTTTTGAGTATAATGAAATAATCCCAACAATGGAAGCTGGACCAGGAGATGTAGCCCACGATGGGTGAACTCCATTATTTGTTTTCTTGTGTATCATGTCATGGTACTGAAGTGTTCATTATTTTTTGCAAAATTTAGTTTTAAAATCATGTTTATGTGTTAATATAATTGACATAATTTTCTAAAAACCCTAAACATTTCACTTGCAATTTTCACATAAATTCTCTAGTTTACATATACAGATCACCTTCTTGCGCTAGATCCCCTGCCCTCTACATCCTTTTATGGTGCCTTCGGGCAGTGACTCTCCATGCATATCTACTTATATTCTATGTATCTCATTTTTCTAATATATGTAAATCATTTGCCAAAAAAAATGACTCTTGGCTTTAAAATATTAATCACTTGGGTTTATTAATCCCTTAGTCTATTAATACCTTAGGTTTATAATATTAATCCCTTGGGTTGATTAATCGCTTTTGTTTATAGTATCAATAAACCCTTGGGGTTATTAATAACTTTGTTTTATAATATTAGTCCCTTGGGTTTATTAATCCATCGAGTTTATAATATTAATCCCAAGCGTTTATAACATTAATCCCTTGGGTTTCTAATATTAATAATTAATGCAGACACCTCAGGCTACTACATGATTGAGAATTTTGGCCCTTATTGGAACCTATTCCCTGCATTGAAAACCCAGCTAACAAGCACAAATATTCAATAAAGAAACCTTTAATAGAACCAAAATAATCACAAAAATGTCATGTTACACACATTAAAATGCAAAATTCCTTTGTTTTATTTCTATTGTCGTCTAAATGACTCTCTCTAGGGAGTTTCAGTCGTAAGCTCCCAAACAACACCCTAGAAAAAAAGCAACAATTGAGATCAAAATCCTCTTTCCTTATTCATTTATTTCATAAAATATCCCCCCTCCTCTGCCCCCTCATGAGTAGTTACAACAACTACTAATTCTCTCCCCAACAAATCCATTCAATTTGTGAGTTTATTTACCTAACCAAACTGAACTATAGTTTCCTAAATAGAACTTCAGTCAAGAGGATTCAATGAACTTCCGCACATTTATGGATTTGTAATGCATAAATAATCCCTCGGATTTATAATATTGATCACTTGGGTTTAATATTATTCCCTTGATTTTATAATTCATTGATTTTATAATATTAATCCATTCTTATTATTATTATTATTATAGGGTTAACATTATTAACATATTCTAAGTATATATTTATATCAATATATTAGTAATAAATATATATTAATCTCCTAATGATGTGAGATAATAATATATTAATAATAATAACCATATACTAATATACAATATTGAATAAATTACATTATATATTTAATAATATACACTGGTATATAATTACATTAATTACATTAGTAAATGTAGTTGTACTAATTTATTTTTATTTTAATATAGAAAAATATTTTAATAAATTTTTTCAATTATTTTAAATTAATCTAATTTAATAATAACTATTTAGAATTCTGGAACATATTAAAAATAAAAAAATCATGTAGTGAATTAAAACCATCCCATGTACATGTAATGTGAAACATTCCTATATAAACATGACTGCATGGCAGTGGCATACCTGCGGATAAAATAAACACCTATGTTCACGTCTGCATAGATTTAGATTTAAGTTTTCGAAATCCATTTCTAGCGTTAGTGATTACTAGAACCTCTAGAACCTAAGGCTGATGGATTAATCATAGTCTAATGGATTAATTATAGCAGAAATCTTTAGAGTACAAAAATATTACATTTCTTTAGAGGATCCTAAGTAGGTCATTTAGTCCATTTGCATTTATGGATCCCAACAACCTCAAGAGAAGTATGTGGCAACTCTTTTCCCCATATTCCCCACTGTAACCATATACAAAATTGAAAATCTTATAAGCTCAAAACCTACTGTAAACTTGTAAGAGTTTTTGATAGCCTTGTAGATTTCTTTCAAAATACATAGTTGCTATAGAGGATCAACGATCAGACATGGCGCTTGTATATTTATTTAAAAATACATAGGTGCTATAGAGGATCAACGATCAGACATGGCGTTTGAGCAATATTAGACGAGGCCCCAAGGTTTAAAAAATTATAGATAAAATTGATTTCGGTTTGAAGAGATGTTGTTTAATATTTATTTATTTAGTGCAAAATTGAAAACCTTATAAGCTCAAACCCCACTGAGTGTAAATTGTAAGAGTTTTTGACAAACTTTATATTTATTTCAAAATACATAGTTGATCACACATTGTGTTTGTGAGCAATATTAGACGAGGATCACACATGGTGTTTGAGCAATATTAGACGAGCCTCCAAGGTTTGAAAATTTTCTAGATAAAATTTGAAGAGATTTTGTTTGATATATTAGTCAGAATAATATTTATTTACTAATATAATTTTGAGATTTTTACACTTTGATATTTCTATATTATATTAAAATTTAATTCAATGTACATTTCTCATTTGGATCAATTTGAGGGATTTGAATTAGTTATTATAGGAAATTATTATTAATTGTAATTATCGAAAATTTGTGAGTCAAATTTGTGATTCATGGTTTAATATAGTTTGATTGATAAAAAATGTTGTTGTTTTTTAAAATAGCATAGGAAATGAGATATGTGAAAATTTGTGAGTCATTATTTAATATAATTTGATTCATAAAACTTATTGTTATTTTTAATCTTTTTTATTTAAATTAAAAGAATAGTGGAGATGTAGATATGTGAGGAGGGATGCCATATCAACTATTATACATTTTGAGTAGCCATTTTGAAAATATTGATTTATATTGTCTACTCGGCCAAAGCCAAAGTGAGGTAAGGTAGGCAATCGTGCCTCAAAGAGGGTAGTGGTGCGAGAAGGTATATGAAGAAAGTAATGGTAAGAAAGAGCATAGCCCATGAGATTATCGAGATAGAGTGTATAGCTTATTGATATAAAGCGTGATTTACTGGGCTGACTTAATGAGATAAGGCATAGCCAAGAATCAGTGGTAGCTTAGTCTTAAGCTAGAATCTTGACACAAAAGCGGTTTTCACGAGCTAAATTTTGTGATTCCAACTTGGATTTTATTTAATTGAGAATCAGTGGTAGCTTAGTCTTAAGCTAGAATCTTGACTCAAAAGTGGTTTTCACGAGCTAAATTTTGTGATTCCAACTTGGATTTTATTTAATTGTCAGAAATGCCTTTCTCAGTAGTGCCTGAAAATTAGCTAATTGGGGTCAGAACTGCCTTCCTCTGCCTTACTCAGTAGTGCTTGAAAAATAGCAGAAGGTGGGGGTAAGAACTTACAACATTCTAGTCCTTTTAGAAACTACATGACAGAATTCAACCACTTTACCGCTCTGCACCTTATTTCGGGCTTTTAAGAACCAAAGATATCCGTGTGGTTTGGGAGGTATGCGTTGGTCACTTATTCATTTTCAATTTTCTTAACACCATCATATACTTATTATTATATGATGCACCCTATTGGTGCTTAAGCTCTTGTTGCCTTTGCCTCTATATCTGGAACTATGTACATAGTTACTGCATCTGTATCTGGATGAGATAAGTAGGATATCGAAAAAGATATTGGAATGGTAAATTGTTATAGTTAAGGGGAGAGGTGTGATGTCAAAATAAAGGTATAGATATGAATAAATATACCATGTGAAATACTTAAATACCTAAATATATTAATCAACCAGCTTCTCCTCGTTTTTTCCTCACCATGTTACTCATGTTCCCTTATCCCACATATGAAATTTTCCACATAGTTAGAATTCTCCACCTTTCCAAATGGCAATATGACGAAAGTGTTTCCAATTACCTTTAGAATTTCTGAATGGTTTTTTCTTGGGTATCAATTTTCTGTGGTCCATTGATTTTTTAATCCACCCAATTTTGTTGGAATTTTTTTTTATATTGCATGTGATTCAAAAATTCAATGTTTAACGATGCATGCCATTCATCATAGTTTTTTAGTGTAAAATAAATTTGTACAGTTGTATTAAAATTTTAGGAATTTTTGGGAAGCTTAAACTTTAAATTTTATTAAAGCTATTATCCCAGCTATAAAAAATAAAAAATATCATAAACCATGGATTTTTTCTGGGTTTTATTGTTTGCCATGCAATTGTCCCAGTTGTTTCTTGGATATATCCTCCAAGCGGTAAACAACCACACCTAGTCGCCAGAGCATTCTACCTTCTCCACTTCCTCACTCAGTGCTGCTAATGCTTCTGGAATATGGAGAGGTTGAAGTTGATATCAAAAGAATGGAAGCTTCTAGCTCAGCAACCAGAACCAACAATAAAGACAATAGTTGACTATCAAAGCATCTGGCTAATAATTTTCAACGCTTGAATGTTCGTGAACTTAGTATTTATGCAAATTGGTACAATATGTTTTAGCAACAACATAGCATAATTGTTGAGATTAGGGTATAACAAAGAAATTCCCAGGCTCTAATATTCAATTTCCTCGTTAAAACCTACTAGTAATTACTTATATTTATTTTCCTCATTAAAACATGCTAGTAATTATTCATAGAAGCAACACTGATACCAACAACAAAGGAAGATAAGCCTTGCCCAAGAAGACATTGATGACTCTGCCTAAGATGCATTTAATGACAGTGAAATCTTCTGCCATCAGCAGCGGCGCGGTTTGTTATGCATATGAAGTGAGTTTTTTTCAATTCAAGTAGGACGATGGCTTCACTATTCCTACATATATGGATATATTTATTGAAATCAATAGAAAAACAATGTAGATGACAGGGATTTCAATGTATCTAAGTCTAGTAAAATTAACATGTTAATCACGTATCGATGTTTTTCTACATAAACGAAAATTTCATTTATAACCATTATTCAAAGATGGGAATAGCTTCAACATGTTCATGACTGTCCTGCATCACTGCAAGATAAAGGAAATATTTGTCCGTTGGATCTATGGTCGATTTCTTTGTCTCTCCTGCACCACTCTTTTGGACCAAAAGGTGTCGATTCCTTTGTATCTCTAGCTCCAGCCTTTTCACAGACCTAGATCTAGCCAAATCTGCTCCAGCGTTTTCACAAACCCAGATCTAGCTACACCTACTAGACTAATGAAATTAGGATTGTTTGCATATTTTTTTGGTTTGGTTTCAGGAATGAAATATATTACTAGTTTCAAGTATGCATTTAAACCAATTATGTATCACTATTATTATACAACGTGACACAGAAACTCTAGCAACTGACAGGAAACATGTCGACGTCCACATGTCTACAACCATAGGGCAGATGACAACTATAATATGGAAAAAGTATTAGGGTAGATGGAAATCATAATACGGAAAAAATATTAGCAAGATCTGGATAAATTCTAAACATAGAAGAAGACCTTGTAACAAAATTTGGTTAAATTGTTCATAGAGAAAGTTTCGCAACAAACTTTGGTAAAATTTTAATTATACAAAAAATAGTTGCAATAAAGTGTCATCACACTTTGGTTAACTTGATCATAGAAAATGTTTCTTCGAATAAATCAACATCCCTTTAAACTTTTAAGAAGCTTTGGTTAAATTGTCAACACGAAAAAGTTTTGGCAATAAGAGGTCCATTTTTCATATCCAATCAAACATGCAAAAAACAAATTTTAAATTATTTAAAATTTAATGTTGGCCTCAAGCTTTGTTTAAATTGTAAGTAAGGGGAATGTCAATGAAAAATAATAGGCGGTCAGCGATTTATCGGTCAATATATACCTTGCCTTGGGCAGGTATAGAGATGTAGGCAGTAGTAGTCCCTGCGGGGTCAAAAATACAAAGGTAATGAAATAATTTTACATTTTTAAATTAAGAATGACATGCAATGTTAAATGTTGAATTGTTTTAATGACATACAATGCCAAACACAATTTGAACAAAATTGGGTCGATGAGAAAAACAATGGACTACAGGACATCGATACCCAAGACTCCATCAAAATTTTACAGAGAGGTTTGGCTACTTCGGTTGTATTTAGAAATTCTGGAAAATTCGGATGCTCTTCTCGAAAATTCGAAATATGTGGAAAATAAGAGTTGAATTTCATAAGTAGGAGAAGGGCACAAAAAAAGCAACATCGTGAGGAATAAATGATGGGTGGTGAGGAATAAACAAGCTGGTTGTTTATCTATTTAGTGTTTTCATATTGTAGTAATATTTATATCTAGTTCTATCTATCACCAAAATTAACCTTGGCACCTTGCTACATATTCATCAATTTAGTTTTTTTTATTTCTTCACTTCGCTGCATATTCCCCATGGTTTAGCAGTTAGCTATGGCTACTTAAATCTTTCGCAATCACCTATGGCTACTTAAATTGTTTAGCAGTCACTTATGGCTACTTAAATCAATATTCATTCAAATCTAGTTGCTTTAACTATTAGGTAGTCATTGTTACTCAAATAGTATAATTGTTCTTATGGCATCCTCCTCACATATCTACATCTCCTCTCCTTTTTATAAAAAATGTAATTAATAAAAATATAAAACAACATAACAATACTTTCTTTTATTAATAAAATTAAATTAGAATAAAAAATTTATTATTCAAATTATACTAAATATTATTCACTATCATTCATATTATACTAAATATTATTCACTTTAATATACATGACTCACAACAATTCAATTCAATTGCAATTATAGTATTATTTTCCTACGTAACTTATCAAAATGAAAAATGTACATAAAATTTTAATATAATGTAAAAAAAATCAATGTTTTAAAATTCAAAATATATTAATAATTTTAAAATAAAAAATGTACATTGAATTAAGTTTTAATATAATGTTAAAAATCAATGTTTTAAAGTTCAAAAATATATTAATAAATAAAAATTATTTGCAATTATAGTATTAATTTCCTCTAACATCGGGTTGTACGATTAAAGAAAACCTTTTGTAATTAATCAAAATGAGAGATATGTACATTGAATTAAGTTTTAATATAATGAAAAAAATCAAAAAAATCAATGTTTTAATGTTCAAAAATATATTAATAAATAAAAATTATTCTTATTGATTTGTTAAACAACATCTTTTTAAACCCGAATTAATTTTATCTATAAATTTTTATCGCTCAAACTCCAATATTGTATGTATTTTTCAAAAAATATAGAAGGTCGTTAAAAACTCTTACAAATTTACAGTTTCGAGACAAGAGTTTCCTCATACTGCATATTAATTGACGTGAGCAAGTAGATTGGTATGATTTGAGTTGATATTAGAGGTTGTTCTAATTCCAAGCATTGGATAAATTCTTTCCGGAAAGCTAATGGCAGCATTGAAGGTTGGCATTGGAATCCAATGTTAAATAACATACATGTACAATGCTGCTCACAGGCTCCGACGTCTAGTAACGTTCTTGCCATTGTTATGTATATAATTCTTCCATAGCAGGTCTCCACTCTCTACATATGGAGGGTTTTTCTTCGTTTGTATTCATGTGGATTGGCTCTTTGAGGATCTTTGTTTGCAACTCCATGGACTCACAGCAATCTCTTCAATTTCCCAGTTGTTGTAGTATTTAGGGTCAAGCATAGCGAATCCAATTCTAAAAATGATTCTCATTCAATGTCAATACTCCCATTAAATATATACACAATATTAATTGAAATAAATAACATTTTATCTAATAAAGCTACATGCAATGTCTTATTTTACTTAATAAAATAACATGGAATGTGCTAATAAGAAAACCCAACCCACATTACACTTGCATGAAGCGAAAATTACACGTGCATCACGAAAACATTACACAAGCATGAAGAAAACAAAACCCACCCGCATGGATTACATTTTCATGGCCATTAAAGCCAAGGATATGGATCAAATGGTTACATGTGAATACTTGTTGTTTGATCCATTTTGTAGAAGAAGGCATGTTAGAGACAGAATTCATGTTAGTTGCATAATGGAAGCCTGGTTATAGGTGAATACTTGTTGCTTGATCCATTTTGTAGAAGAAGGCATGTTAGAGAGAGATTTCATGTTGGTTTCATAATGGAAGCTTCATTATCGATCTATATGTTTGTTACACTAACGAAAGAACAACAAAGCACACAGGATGAATAACAATTATTTGGGCAAAAGGTGGGATCTCTTGCAAACCATCATATTTGAGGAGTTAAGAATTCTTTGGAAACTTTTTGGAAACTTTGGGTAAAAAATGGAGCAGATCTATGATATGGTGTGAAAAGACCCCATGATCTAGTTTTTCCTTCGGTTCCTGCTTCAGTCACAATAGCCTAGTCTTCCCTAATACCCCATGCTCTAGACTTTCCTTCGGTTTCCTTCGGTTTCTGCTTCAGTCACAATAGCCTAGTCTTCGCTAGAGAGAATTAGCAAGTCTAGAGAACTAATAGAATCTTGGGTTGTAGGTTGCAAAGTCAGTTCTATGATTGCAAGTTACAAATTCAGGTCCGATGACAAGTAATAACTTATACATTTCCTTTCTTATCTATTTTAAGCTTGTGTGATCTATTTTAATCTTTAATATCTATTTTAAGCTTGTGTGATCTATTTTAATCTTTAAGCTTTTTTATTTATTTAGAATTTTAGAATCTTGTACCATGCATCTTTTGTTCGGAAGCATGAAAATTAACACACAATCCATTAAGAAGTACTACAAGAGGGTAAGTCTACACTTACAATTTATTTATAAGATATAAATTAAATATAAAATGAAAACAATTATGGAGACTTTACAGTCTTACTCGTACTCACTGTTTACAACCTTACTGGTACTTGATAATTATCAATATAGTATCTTAGAGTATCCTCACTTTGTAATTAATTAATGGTAAATATGTATTAAAATGAAAACAATTATCAAGACTTTACAGTCTTGCTCGTACTTACTGTTTACAATTTTACTAGTACTTGATAATAATCAATATAGTATTGTACAATATTCTCACTTTGTTATCCTCACTTCATAATTAATTAATGGTAAATATGTATAAATGAAGAAGAAGAGATACAGTAAGTTATTACCTTTGGCCCATTTGAAATCTCAATATCAATATCTGTACCAACTTTACTCGTTATTGGATTAAAAAAGTTTCTTTTGCAATTTTGAATAGAAATAAAACGACCTAACTCATATTTGTTAGCACTATGAAATTTACAATAAATAGCCATGATCTATATTGAAGTTGTTCACTGCACTGAAAATAATAAGAAAATGTGAACCAATATTACTACTGAACATCAAATTTATAGTGATTTTGTTGTTTGAATGTTTGGTTGTGGCATGGATTACCAGAGGAGATGAAAAGAGAAATCAATGAGGTTTGAACTCATTATCCATTTCTTATGCTTTCGCTATACATTGAATATAATGAATCGAATGACCATATCACCTTTGGTTGTAGGTAATACCAGCTACAAGCCAACCAAGAAAAACTAGCAAGCAAGAAGGGAGACAAGACCTGAAAGGAAATGAGAAAGATCGATTTTAAGAAAAAACCTGAGGTCAACCATTGCATCTCTCCTGTGCTGACTCTCAAAGCCAAATTTCTAGCAACAATGTCCATGCGATGAAGAAATGGTGAACCAGTCACCCCAGTCACCTGATGGCTTCACATAGCTTGCATCGCTTTAGAGGGATGGCTCCCCATAGCTTGCTGCGTTCTGGAGTAGGTCTCGAGATTTCTACATGAAATGGTGAACCAGTCAGGCCACTCGCTTGGATGGCTCCATATAGCTTACTGCCCTCTAGAGGGAGGGATGACTCTGCATAGCTTGTTGCGTTGTAGAGTAGGTCTGGATATTTATACTCTTGATATTTCTACATGAAATTCTCTTGAGTAAGACTTTATTTACAATGCGAGAGCAGCAATGAAATGTCGCTTTCAAGTTTTCTTTACAATGCTAGAGCAAGAAGGCACCAGAGCTGCATGCAAACATATGGCCATCTAGAAAAGTCCAGATAGCCACGTGGAAGGGCCTTGGAAGGACATTTTAGCCATGTGGAAATTTTGGATATAAAAAAAGGTTTAGTAAAAAGTTTGGATATAAAAAAGTGTTGCACAATAGAAATTTGGATATCATAAAACTTTCTATATTAGAAAAATTTGACACTACGAGACTTACAATAAAATTATATTAGAATACTTTGACACTACCAGACTTAGGATAAAATAAGGTTTCCCAACATTCTTGCATTCAGGCAGTTGATCTTTGCAATAAGAGGTGAAAAGTTTTCTAGCCAATAACTTTGGTTAAAATTTTGATGAATAAGATTGCCAACATAAAACTTTGGGTTAAATTACAAGGGAGGGAAAAAAATCAGTGAAAATGTGAATTAATAAAGAGTTAGTGAGCGATTTCTAGAGTCCTGCAAAAGAAATTGACTAATAAGGATAATTTATTTAAATTATCAAAGAAAGATAATAATAAGCCAACAGTAAAATACATAGAGAACTAGATATCTATTTGTAACTATAATATATATGTGACGAAATATATTCTTAATTAATATTCTTAACCCTTTCTCATCGATTTGTATTGAAGATTCCTTTGATTTGAGTATAGTGTTTGGATTTTTTTTTAAATCCAAATCAAAAGGAGGATATATCAAATAAAAAATCCTTGAACATGTGAAGAGTTTATAGAGACAAAATATCCCATGACGACGAATCACATGGGAAGGTGAAGGATATCCCTACGTCATGAGTAAATTAACCTAGACGACCATATCGTAAGAAATTTTGAAACTAATAATTAGTTGGTTGTGATTTTTCATGGGGATTCTTATGCATTTATTGAGGTTGTTATTTCTGACCATTGAAGATCCAAGTCACTCTGCTAACGTTCTTTCTAACCATTCACTTTACTAATGTTTTTTGTCCATAAAATATAACAAAGTTTTAATGTGTTGAAGAGAAGATTCTAAAATATTTTAGGTGTGAAACATAAATACATAATATGTAAATAGTTGGATGACATATCTAGCTATTACACGCATTAAATAAGAGACATTCTCTTTTAAATAGACAACTTATAAGTATTGATCATATAATCATAGTTGTTCTTGAAAATCTACACGTAGAACTAATAAAATCACCCTTTATTATACCTGCCCAAGAAGATATATAGTGATTGCTAGTGTGTTGACTTGTATTAATTCGAGTTGAAATATTTTATATATACAACTTGACTAAAGTTTTAAACAGTTTTATATTTTAACAAGAGTGGCCGCGGGGCAGCAAGTCCCTATCGCCAAGTAGAACATGTGTCTCACTGCCAGCTAGATCATGTGCCTCGTTCATGTGTGACCATTGTATCAGGTGAGCTTCCCTCCACATAAGTGTGAAAAATATATGGTAATGTATAGTTTCCTACAATAAAATAATAATAGACAGAGAGAAATTCGATTTTTGTGGAGCACGTTTCTGCTACTTGCTTCAAGATTCAATCTCTGGGACTAGGGCCATAATTTTCTTTTTGTGCATGAATTATGACTAGTTATGATTACTATGCACCTGTTGACTAACGTCGTATGCTCTTTCTTGGATAGATACTACAGCCTTGCCGCTACATACGTTTCAGATATGGAGACGAGATTAGTGGTTCCATGCCTCCTTAGTCCATGAGCAGACACTATCTTCCCTTGGAATGACAACCTGAATCAAGAAGCTCTGCATTAGGTGTTTCTGACTCTAATCCCTATGTCGAGGCCAAGTATTCAACTATCGGTTAATAATAAAAAACGATTTTACATATATGAAATTAATTTACAATATAAAAAACTATTTTACATATATGAAATTAATTTACAATTCTAAAAGTATTGGTTGGAATATATATGAAAATGAAAATGAATAGATTATATATTTCCTCATGGTTTAAATGTAGATTATATATAATTTTATCAATTAAATCACTATATAATAGAAATTAAATTTCATATATCAAATTTAATGTTTAATTAAAATATAGAAAAATATGTGGGAGCATGCAGGCCATGTATCCCCTCTGCATAGAATTGGAAGCACGAATATGTATATCTTGAAGTACAATGGATCAAATACCTTAGCCGCAGTGAAATGTAAGTGAATTGCGCAGTGAAAGAGGGAAAGGGTAAGTCACACACAAGTAGAAGATACAAAGCCAAATGCATTTTTGTAGCGGGGGGAAAGGAATAGTAAGCTTAAATAGCAGAGCCTATTTCATTTCCAGTACTAGGTCCAGATGAGGAAGTAAATATGGCAGCACCACCGTTTATTAAACCGACAGTAGTAGCGGTAACAACTGTAGCTTCTCCAATTGTTGGTCCTGCAGTAGCTCCTTGTCTAATGCTCCATCCAGCCACCCCGCAATTGAATCCAACAATAGTGAAAGGCATAAGTGAAAGGCATGGGGAGAAAGAGAAGTAGATCCACTTAGACCTTCCAGACGGTGGTACCAGTTTAAGGTCCGCCAACATTTCTGTCATATGAGGCCATGGCTAGCATACGATAGCATCAACCCCGGTTCACATACGAACTAATAAGAGGCGTTTCAATGCTACATGTGGGCAAAGTATGAAGCATAGGTACTCTTGAGCCTTTGAGGGTTATAATGTGTATATACACTGTACATGTATTTTATGTATATTTCCAGAAACAAAACATAAGGGTGACTCACTTGTCACCGTTTCTAGTTTCATTCAGACGACTTCTTACAAAATATTTTGATAAATTTTTAGCTTTGTTTTCATAATTGAAATGAAATTTTAAATACATAACATTGCTATATATCAATGTTTTTTGCTATATTGGATGTGATTACAAATAAAAAAACTGAAATGAAAAATAAATTTGTATCCATTTATATTGCATGTAATTACAAATAAAAAAATCTGAAATGAAAAAACCGCAACTTGCCTTTAAATTTATATTGGATGTGATTACAAATAAAAATAAACTGAAATGAAAAATAAATTTGTATCAATTTACATTGGATGTGATTACAAATAAAAAAACAGAAATGAAAAACCTGAAACTTGCCCTTAATCCTTTCGCAGACTTGACAAATTTGTAAGTGTAGGACCATGAAATTGAAATATAAATGTATTGTTCCATTCCATTAATGGAGTGTGTATGCCATTTCAGGGTGTTTTTCTCTAGGCGCTTATATGCCCTTGCACTCTTTCTGACTTCCATAGATCATCCGGCAGGCAGAGCGACCAGTACGATAAACAAGACGCGACGTATTTTTTAGGTTATAACAGAATTGAAGTGTTTTGCACTTAAACAATATCTATTTTCACCAGTATATTCAAAAGGTTATACCAGAGATTCTATTTCGAGGGTACCACTACTACATCTGCGGCCAACCAAGGAGGTTCTTGTTGTGGATTACCTGCCCCCATAGAATCAGAAGCTTAGCCACACAAACAAATAAAGAAACTCCATGAAGAGCTAGCAGCATGGAAGACAAAGTCTGAAGATAGTGCCCTCCTGGGTTTGTTAAAAGGGCCACCTATCCTGGGTTTGTTAAAAGAGCTATGTTCAATAGGTAGTTTAGTCCAACTAAAACCAAATGACAACTTGGATAGCCATGCGGTGATTTGCGTAAGCGACAACTGGTCTACACATGCAGACATGTAGATAGTGTATATAGTCAAGTGGTGAGTCGCATAAGTGACATTGCTCCAAGAAATGAAATCGGTTACTGAAGATGAAAGACAATGTTTAATTTGCAACATTTAATACTAACTAATGTTAACATTAGTTTACTTGTGTTTACATTTTTGAAAATGCGATACTAAAAAACCAATATAACATATGCTTTTGGCTTGCCTGCCTCAGGAAGAGGCCAAATAAGACGGCAAAACCAATTCCATTATAAAAATATACTGCGGGCTAATAAAAAGGTAAACAATTTTGGTTTGTGGTGACAAGAAACCCCGAAAAACCCCTGAAACTAATGTTAACAAAATATTTTCGATTACTATAGTCCCAGTCGTGCCTGCGGCCGACACTAATAATAATTTAAAACAATTTGCGAATGTTTTGATTAGGTATCATATTATAGCTCTTATTGCGGAGTGAGGATGGCATACTAAGTTTTGGTAACCAAGCCATCCATTAAAGTTAGAATAAGCATGAAATAAACCTGAAAGGAAGTCTCAAAGTCCACTAATGCTATCTCAATGTTAGCATTAAGTCATGACATTTTATGTCTTACAAATGGTTTGAAAAAATAATTTACAAATTTATATGGATTTTCTAATTACTCCCAAAATCAAAATGTATTAAATCCTACTTACACCTATCACTATTACTTACACCTTCCACCACTTCTCTCTAACACGTTAACACCCTACACCATCATTCTCCAACACGTTAACACCCTCCGCCACATCTGTGCTTGAAACTATGTTTTTAACCCTTTGCTTGAAACTACGTTGCAACTTTTGTGACTTTCTCAAACTTCATATCTTTGAATCTAGGTTCTTAACCATCTGCTCTGGCCGGTTGCAACTTTCTCAAACTTCATAGCTAGCTTTCTCAGACTTCATATCTACCCTGTCTCGACATTCAGAATTCACACTTCATAGCTACCCTAGCTCGACATTCAAACTTGATAGCTACCATGCTTTGCCCTGCCTCCACATTCTTTTCCACAATATGTTGGTAAGCTAAGACTTCATAGCTACCCTTCCTCGACGTTCAAACTTCATATCTACCATGCTTTGCCCTGCCTCCACATTCTTTTCCACAATCTGCTGGTAATCTAGGTTCTTAACAGCCAAGCTAGGTTCTTAACACCCTTGCTAATTGTATCTTTCTAACCCTTCATAGCTCCAATGCTCTTCCCTCGCTATATATCCTTCTCCAAGCTGACAATTGGACAATTGAATCGACATTTGGTTCCAAGAGACAAAATGGCATACCTAGAGTAAGCATACCTGAGTAGAAGTGCTCTGGTTTACATCTGACCGAGCCGTGAAACATTCTCGCACCATATTGATCTCTTATTTTGAATTCTCCCGGAGGAGATGAAATTTTGCTACGATATTGTTCTCTTATTATGAAGTGGAAGAATGTTCTCGGAGTAGATGAAATTTGCAGTACTCTGATTTACGTCTGACCGAGAAGCTAGAAAACATTCTCGTATCTGTATTCCTGCTGGAATATTGTTGTCTTTTTTTGAATGCTCCAGAAGGAGATGAAATTCTACTGGGACATTGTTCTTTTATTATGAAGTGCAAGAATGTTTCCAGAGTAATTGAAATTAGCATTGAAAGACAAAATTGAAGCAGCACCAACAACAATAAACACATACACAGAAAGCCTGGTAAATAAAAATCATTCTTACTGCTTCATGATTCCTTTGTTAATATAGAACTATTAACTACATGTTCTCATATTTAATATAGAACTATTTATATTTATCTGAATTAAGCTCAAACTTTTGGTGCAAGCTCTAGTACTGGTTGTACTTGATGTTCCCATATATAACTGTTTTGATATAGAATTGTTTTTTTCCATCTTCTGTAACCTCGTCCCATTCATGTATTGAGAGCTTTGTAATATGACAAAGGCAGTCCATAAATGAAACAACGAATTCCTCAACGATAATATTTCTATTCCTCAACAACAATCTCTCTCTCATGTAACGGTTTCATCGAAAATAAGAGGAGATGAAAAGTTAAATCAATTGTTATGTTCTCCAACATGAAGAATGCATGAAATAAAACAAACCTTCTCACATTTGAAGGTACAGTAAAAACTAAAAAATGCACGGGACCCACTGAAAGTAGGTCATCATCCTTTGTAGTGTCCAATTCCTGATAGGTTCCCTTTCAAAGCATTAGAACATCTGAGAGATTGTGCTTCAAGCATCTCGTCCAACAACACATTGTTTTCTACTTCTCCCAATTGAATATACCTCGATGAATTGGTAATGGATGTACTTCATTGAAAATGTGATCACTGCAATGGATACTGCGGCTTTTCCCTATATTGCTTGTATTTTCTCATTTAAATACTAAACAGGAATAAAATAAAACACTGATCGTGATTGGTTTTGTTCTAAATTTAAATTCATTATTTAAAAAGCATACATCTCATTTATTTATTTTTATTGGGCAATGCTTTGATTTCTAATTTAGATCCATTAGGTAAGAAGCATACATCACATATATTTTTCTTTATTGCAGCAATGGTTTGGTTTTAAATTTAGATCCAATAAGTAAAAAGTATACATCACTGCCATAGCAATGTGCTTGTATTTAAATACTAAACAGAAATAACAGAACACTATATCGTGAATGGTTTTGGCATAATTTAGTGCTTGTATTTAAATACTAAACAGAAATAAAATAAAATACTGTATCGTGAATGGTTTTGTTCATAATTTAGATTCATTATTTAAAAAGTGTGCATCGCATTTATTTATTTTTATTGCGGCAATGCTTTTATTTTTAATTTAGATCCATTAAGTAAGAAGCATACAACACATTTATTTTTCTTTATTGCAGCAATGCTTTGGTTTTAAATTTGGATCCATTATGTAAGACGTATACATCTCATTTATTCTTTTATTGCAGCAGTAACTTAGTAAATCCAACTGCAGGGTTGAAACCCAGAAAAAAAAAAGTTTAATTCCTCATGTCATATTCCTTGTTCCTTAGGTGTCTCTTTTGCAGGCTTGTAGATCTCGAATCAGGGGCATCCCCGCAACCGGCGGGGCTAGTTTCAATCTCAATATGAAACCCTTTTTGATTCACGTGAATTTGCTCAATCCCCTTAGCTTATTACTTAAATCCAATGTAATATACAAGCTTTTATTAGGCAGGTATGCTGTGTGCAACGGGAACTTGTTTAATAAGTATAAGCAAACTCTAAACCTAAACTCTACTCTAGCTATATAGAGATATATTGATAAATGAAACTTAGAGCTTAACCCCAAACCTTCCATTTAAAACGATATTTTAATGGAAGAAAATTGTAGTTATATGTTATTTTCTTGACACAAATAACATGTTCTTTCAAACGAAACCATTTGTTACATGAGGATCATATTAGATTAATCATTGAGAAACTGCGTAAACGTAAGCACTATAAACTCTATTACAGTTAAGTCTGCAAAGGTGAAATATTATTTATTATTCATATTAATGACATCATATAATGACATGATATTGATTTATACATGATTTAATTCATCCATATCATGTTACCGAGAATTGATATAAACCATCCAACTTAAACATGACATGCCAAGGATCACAATCGCCTAATTGATCACTCGTAGATCAACAAATCAATTGATTTCATTTTATCATGTCCATTTTGTTCAAAAATGCACTAATAAATGTAGTCAAAAACAAAATGATATCAACTAATGTGTTCGTAGACATAATACTGATAAATATTGAAAGAAATAACAATTTGGCTTTGAACAATAATGTATAGTGTCAATCTGCATCAAAGAGTTTGATATGCTATAGATTGACATCAAAATCCTTTATGATGTTGGTAGATATTTTCAAAAGTAATTGATATTATGTAACATATCGATATATACGAACATGTATCATTGATTATATTGATTAATTCATGCAGTATGTTAATCTACATGCAATCATATTTACTAACATGGAATCTGAAATAGATATCACGAAATATTTGTTTTTCTACCTGACAACATACTAAGATCATTGTATAATTAATTTTGTAATTTTAAAATTTTTAAAATTATAATTACTTTTATATTACTACATTGAAATATTAGATTGGATAGGTCGCTATGCTTCTAGCCGCCTTGAAGGGAAACACATGGTGATAAAACAAATGACGCTCTGACACGGTTGCACCATAATGGTGAAGCTGGGTAGCCAATTCACAGTCCGAATCCAAGCTGCAAACAAAGGAGGTCGAAGGTCGACAGATGCAAAACTAAGAGTGAGGCAGACGAGGCAGACATTCCAGTGCCGGGAGAGCGAGAAAATGGTCAAGACTGGACTAATTGAGTTGGAGGAGATGATAAATGTGACAGGCACGATGACTATTTGATGATAGAAACGATATCATTTTTTTCCAGTAATGAACACCAAGAAGACCTGGGTGGTAAAAAATAGCTAGAGAGAGTGCATCTGCTCACAATGACACCGCCCTCGTCCGGCCCAGGATGGAACCACTGTAAACCATAATTCATTGTCATTATTTTAGCGCAAGGCTATATTTGTTGTACAATTCCCAAGGTGTCTCGGTAAATTAAAGAGTCAAACATGCTAGCAAAGTGGTTGTCATTCCCGCTCAGCTCTGATAGTTTGACAATCGTTCGGGCTAGGTATCCATTGTGGGGATATTATATGAAGTTGTCTATCTAGTATGTGGGATAGTTTGGATGGCAGTTTTTTCTTAGGAATTTGGTAAAATAAAATTCAAAAAATCAAGTAATTGGAGTGTTTGGAGTCCATTTTTGATAGTGGAAATGGATTCAGCGATATCAAAAATTTTTGGGGCACTCAAAATACTAAAGTTTAACAACTGTAAACAAGATTTTGATAAAATCTTCACTATTTATTTACACTATGCATATTATATTTTTATATTAATTTTTTTATATGGGTTGATAAATGAATTTATTTTGGAATAAGACTTTTAAATCATTAATTTAATAGTGAATAATTATTATATGGATAGTAGAATTTAAATTCCATAAAATATGTTGGAATATTTTTAATAATAGTCATAAATTAAAAAGTGAAATTTATTTTCAAAACATTGACATTGTTGCTTGTGTTTTAATTAAAATGATTAATTAATATATATATATATATATATGAACATGTGTCATATGAATAAGATTTATGGGTATAAAACACCTATAGTAAAGTGGAGATGGATCTATATGCAAAATGACGTGGTGATAATGCCATAAATCAATCCACGATTATGGAAACAATGATCATGACTATCCCACATGATTCCATTTTGACTGCATCATTTATATGCTCTACACGTGCTCCCCATGCGATTTATGGGAGTTATTGTCAATATGTCGAAGGGGACAAGGGGAGTTCTTTGGAATAAATTTATGGGCAGGACATACTGATTCCAATTTCATTTTCTATGTAATTTAGACGAACGTAATTATTTTCGTTATGTTTTTCATGTTTTTAAAAATCATGCATTACATTACAATTTAGATTAATATACTGATTTATTGCAGTACAAGACTAGTCTACATGTGAGAATAGTCCCATAGAGGTCTAGGGTCGAAGGTAGAGAGATCGCTCTTTCAATCCACTACAGGAAGGAGCTTACCAGTCGGAAACACAAGGCGTGAAGCCCCATTAACCCATAAGTTGAAACAACAGAGCTGACATCTTCACCCACACACTGCAGAGCAGGAACTTGGTGATTATATTTCGCATATAGACCGTGTTCACAGAAAAGGAGAATTGTCAAAAGAGGAGTCTTGGTCAAAAAGGGAATAACCATATTGTAGAGACCCAACAGACCAGGAAGATGATTCGAAAGATGGGACTAGTTCAACCACTATATGAATGAGCTTTGTTGCTAGTTATGGCTATGGCGATTGATCTATTAGGTATGCCGAATGCTATGGCTATTGATCGTGCTATAGATATGTTATAATTCTGAGCAACCTTTAAATCATTTTGATAATTTTCGTTGCATCACCACCTAGCGAAGACAAAAAAGTATGCATCACAACCTACCTAGGTTAGAAAAAGAAGAATACATGATCATACTACAAATAAAGAAATAGTAATTAGATGATAATGGATGTTAGTTTTGAATAATAATACTCGTTGTAGGAAATCCGTTCCACTTGCTTCTATTTCAGCTTCAATAATTCTAATTTTCCCTATTCCACTTTCTATTTTTTCCTATTCCACCCCTTTATATTTCAACTTCAACAATTCTATTATATTTGAAATGTAACACCAATTCAAAAAGAATACTAACCAGTTTTAGGTCCACTTGCATCTCTTATAATCTCATGGACATAAGCTAAAATAGCACTAGCAGCATCCTTTATCATATCAGCTGTAGGTTCATATCCATACTTCGTTTATCCTGTTTATCCAATATATCCTATATTAACTGTTTATCCAATACTAGTAAATGTGCATTTAGATCTTGTTGTTTATTCAGTGATAGTAAAATAATAAAGATAGGACTAGAGCAAGGAAAGGAAACATTGTTAAATGGAGGTGGAATGATTTCCTATGGAATACTTTCAACATTAAAATTTAATGTTGTTTAATTTCAGCAGTTTAAACTAAATATTTATGTAATTGTGTGTAAAGTTTCTTTCAAATATTTGGAAATAGCATGTAATTGTCTGTAAATTTTCTTTCAGTATAATTTTAAAATTTTCAATTTCAAAATGATGTGGAAATAACATTCTATTTATCTCTTACACATACCTGTAAGTAACCATATCTATGTAACCATATCGAAAGGGAATCCTCTATTAGAGCATAGAGAAAAACCCCATAGGCATGAGGGTATTTGTTCCCAAAAGATGTCAAGAATTTATGTTAGTGAGATTTGAATAGTAGAAATCTTTGTAATCTACTCAGGCCATATTATAAGCATGCTCTACTGGAATATATGTCGCATCAATTTCCCCAGGCAAAGTCGTATAACCAGATTTTGTGCGAGAAAAGTGGGAAAAGTAACACGATAACCAATATATCGTGAAAGAGAAACATTGTCTCATGCAAAGTTCAACCTTGAAAAACAAGATTTCGTCCAATGCTTGCTAGCTTTGATGTTGGTTCAACTCAATTAGCTGGTTATTAATCAACTTTGACAAATGGTCCTCTCCCTCTTCCTTATGGCTCCTCTCCCTCTCTCTTATGGTTGAGCATGAAGGTTCTTATAACGTTCGTCGACAGCTAAATCCTACCTCTACTTGGAAAGGAATCCAACCTCTACTTGGGAAGGACGTTCTGTGCATACATGGAATGTTGGATTTACTACTCATGCATTAAGAAAATTTAATTTTTATAAGGAAGCTCAAAATAATGAAACAATTTGTTGCTGAGGTACAACATAAAGCACAAGGGAATGAAGAAGTGGGTCTTAGAGCCATGCTGGCCTCTTCTTGGTCACTACAACATCTCTAGGCTTCCTGGTCTCAGAGCCATGTTGGCCTCTTCCATGCCTCTTCCTGGTCATTGCAACATCTCTAGGCACATCTGCAGGCTTTGTTGGCTCTATAGTCTTATCCGAACAAACTTCTGGTGTTTTTTACATCTGGTGTTATTTTGTTTTGGGACTAATGAATCTTACTCGTCAATAAGGTGCTTTAATTATAATCTTCCTCTTCGATACTGGTAAGTATCATGTCTATATAGCGCTTAAGACGATTGTCTTCAGTCCACATTGAACAAAGAATCCTTTGCAGTATGGTTCCTATGGGGCTTAGGAACATTACGCACTAAGAAAGGGTGGTCAGATGGTTGACAACAAATAACTCTTGAAAGTTTAACAACAAACAACTCTGGCAAGTTTAGGAACTCTAACAAGTTTAGGACAGTTGTTGGAGTTGGGTAGAGCAATGGCAATTGTTGCATGTGGATAAAAGCAGTGTTGCATGTGAATAAAGCAGTGGCAACCGTAAACGGTAAATGTAAAAAAAACAATTTGAGAAATGTAAATGTATTATTATGCTAGAAACATTAAATGTGATGGAGTAATGCTAACTCCAAACTAACAGTACTTCAATTTTTACATGAAAACTCGATGAAATTAAAAATTTATATCTAAGTTTTAATGATGTATACCTCTTGGTCCTACAATAAAACTTGGAAGCTCAAACTTTGGATAAATGTATTTTTATGGAACGATTGTCTTAAAACATTGGTTAAAAAGGTGAATACATTGGTTGGTCAACACAGATAAATACAACGTCAACGCGCTAAGCGATCGTTATAGTCCCTACTTTTTGGAGGCAGGGAATAATAAATAATTGTTTATTTTGAACTTTATATTTTTTGATGTTAATATGAAGTTTTATATTTTAAAAAAAAATATTGCATTTATACTATGATAATGGAAAAATAATAAATTATAATATTTAAATGATATATTTAATAAAAATAATTATAATTGTTAATATAATTTAAGATGAATTTATTTAATTTAATTTTTTAATATTTTAAAAAAAAAAATTCCACAAAAAGAAATCGAACCATCTATTAATTATAGAAAGTTATAGAGCATATGCAAAGCATTTCTGATCAACTCCATTTCTCCTTCTAGTTGAGGGAGAAAAGAAGTCTCGGCTATTTTGAATACCCAAACAGTCTCCCTGTAGTAGCCCATCCAAAATAAGCATAAGAAAAAAGGCACTTCCATTCTGTCACATCTCCCGGATTTTCATCGAAACAAAGATGAGTGAGAGAATAGATATATGTGCCTTCCAAAGCATATAGCTTCCAGTCAAAAAATTAAAGAACCACCAGTTGTCACTATCCCGGCTCCTCAAAAATAAGATTTAAACAGTTATCCATCAGAGACCCAGAGCCTCCTTGTAAAAGGAAAACAACCCTGAATCTCACCACAGTTTTGTGTCAGAGTTTAAAAGTTTGAACAATACATAACAAATTCAGAAAAGACTAACTTCAGTTTTATAGACAGAAATAAAAGAAATAGCTGAGAAAAATTTATCCAAAAACAAGTTGTTCGATTGGTCGAACCATCCCGTTTTCCATCTCGGTCACTATCCAGGTCCCCATAGCTTGCTCAAAACCTTCTTTAGATAGGTGATCTGCATCTTGGTTCTGTTCCCTGTAAATGTGGCAAACAGAGATCTTAGTAAAATAACAATTTAGGTGAGTAATCTCATTAAGTAATGGCAACAAAATATAGTTCCTGCATTGTTGAGTCCCATTGAACCATTTCATAATATTCATAGAGTCTCCAAATATCTGAACCTCTCTCATATTACTGAGGGTTAACCAGCAGAGAAGGTAATGCAGAGCTTTAAGTTCAGCAAAATTATTGGTCCCTTGCCCTAGCCCAACAGAGGCTCTTAGAGACTTTTCAGTGGACAAGTGAATAACCAGCCCTGCACTGCATCTTCCATTATTGTCTGAGGCCCCATCAAAGTAAGCCCAAGGAACTGATTCCCTGATGATTTCCTATTGTATAACTCGAGTTTGGGAAGGGCCAGCAGGGGACGGAATACTATCAAAGATTGCAGCTCCTTTCGTGGCCAACTTTCCTATAGGGAAAAGGAGATCTTTGAAAATCACTTGATTCCTGGCAAGCCATGTGCCCCAAGCTATCAAGAGGGGGATAGTTTGGACTTTGTCATTAGGAGGTGCCTGCCACCACCGGGTCCATGCTTGCTGTACATCGTCTTCTTCCCATTGGAGTGGAATATTTGTGATTTGCAAAAATTCAGTCCAGAGACTGACATTGAAGGGGCAAGTTAAGAAAATATGATGAGAGGTTTCCTCCCCATATTTGCATAAAGAGCACCAGCCCGGGCCTATTTTCTCCCTCCTTTGAACGAAAACCCACATTGGCACTTTCTTCTATAGGATACACCAAAAAAAGAGCCTGGTCTTAGCAGGACTTTTAAGCTTCCATATCGATTTTGACCACCAAGCTGGGGCATCCCATCCGAATTGGGACATAATCCACTTGTATCCCAGCTTTGGGGAGTAGATCGTAGACTGTGCATAAACCCAATGTAGCTCATCCCTTGAATCAGTAATCCGGACTAAAGAGTTATGGAGATCCAAACAGAAGAGCCTCCACTCTTCCAACCATCTCTCATCTAATTAGAGATCTATCCCCGAAAGACACCCTTGCCTCCAAATAGATGAATTTCTATGATCTGCCACCTAATTCAAATAGTGAAGACCCCTGTCATTCAAGCAAATGATCAGATCTCGAGATAAGTCAGACCTCTCAGAGCACCCCACCCAGGGGTCACGTCCCAATCTCACCTGTGCTCCATCTCCCACATTCCAGGCTAGGCCCTGTTCTATAGTCTTGACTGAAACAACCACATCCTTCCACACCGCAGAGGCATTCTTGGAGGACTTTTGCGGCATACGAATCCATTCAAGTGGGGAATTCGGGTCAATGTATTTCCTTTTTGTAACAGAAGACCAGAGCAAATCGGTCGTTATTAGCCTCCAGGCCAGCTTGGCTACTAGTGATTTCGAAAACTGAATCAAATTCTTGAATCCCCAGCCTCCCCATTATTTTGGTCTCACAATTTTGTCCCATGCTACCCAAGGGGTCACATGTTCCACTTTGGAGCCTGCCCACAAGAATCTGCTTCATATTTTGTCAATTGATGCAAGAATTCCTTTAGGTACCCAGATAAGGCTGGCCCAATACATAGGAACTGCCATCAGCACAAATTTGATAAGAACCAACCTCCCTGATCTTGATAACCACTTGAAGCTCCAATGATTCAAATTTTTTTCAATTTTCGCTAGAAGTCATTTCCAATCAAGATTCTGATACTTGTTCAGCTTTAGGGGGAACCCCAGATATTTGAATTTTTCCTGCAGGGATTTGACTTCGAAGTGCAGGAGGGCTTCAGCCCTACCCACTTCCTCCCTAGATAGACCAGAAGTTGTCAGGGTCAATTTCTGTTCATTTATTTTGAGCCCTGTTGCTTTCAGAAAAAGGTCCAAAATCCTCTTTAGGGAACCACAATCCTCCATACTTCCATTGTTGAATGGATTTCATCCACAAAGAGCAGGTGTGTGACCCAGATATTAACTGCCACTTCTATTCCTTTGAGACCTCCATGTCTCTTTGCCTCATGAATCATTAAACTTATGCCTTCGGCTGCCAGAAAAAAGAGGAGAGGTGAAAGGGGGCACCCTTGTCGCAGACCTCTCTCTAGGTTGAAAAATGAGTAAGCAGCACCATTATTCAGAAGAGAAATGGAAGACGAGGTTACACAACTCATGACCCATCTTACAAAGTCAAACCTAAACCCAAGATGAGTCAACAAGAGTCTAAGGAACATCCAGCTTATTCTGTCATAGGCCTTTGACAGATCAATTTTAACAATTTCCCCTTTCTTACCACTTTTTTTTAAGTTGTGGAGGGTTTCTTGAGCAACTCCCACCACTTCATGAATCTGTCTTCCATCCAAAAAACCAAATTTCTCAGAAAAAATATACTTTGAAAGGAAAGGTTTTATCCTGGAGGCTATGAATTTTGCAATAATTTTATAGACACAAGTACATAAGGAGATAGGCCAGAAATCATCAAAATAAATAGGATGATCAGCTTTAGGGATCAGGGCTAAGAATGTTGAATTGAAAGGCTGATAGATGGTTCCTGATCACCTGGATTCCTCCACCACTACTACCAACTCCTCCCCAATCGACTGGAAGAAGTGTTGGAAAAATTCCACAGTCAAGCCATCCGGCCCTGGAATTTTGTCCTTCTGCATAGCATTGAGGATGTCTTCAACCTCCTTCTTTGAGACAGGCTCCATGATAGAATCATTTCCTTCTTCATCAATGTAAATTGGAAAAAATTGAGCCACTCTAATTACCTCCGCTATAGAAACTTCCTCGGGAGCTCTGAAGAGGTTTCTGAAATGGTTAACCCAAGGGTCGCCAGGTCTTCAAAATATTTGGCCATCTCGCCATTCTCCTTTTGCAATTCCCAAATATTGTTGGATTTTTTCTTGCCTTTTGCATAGTTCTGAAAAAATTTTGTGTTTTCATCGCCTGCTTGCAACCAAATAGCTCGAATTTTCAACCGCCAACTTTTTTCCGTGAGCTGGAGGATTTTTCTCCGAGAGGCTTCTAGCTCCTTCACTTTGGTCCTTGCCTCCAGAGATGCATAGCCACCTCCATCAGGAATTTCCAGTAGGTCCAGTTCTGCATTGATATTCTTGAGGTCCTCCTCCTCCTGCAGTTTCTTTTGGAATTCCCACTCCTTTGTGGAAAGCTTCATGCTCTTTAAGTTATTCATGAAAAGGCGGCTTCTACTTTCATCTTCCCTGAAACTATCCTTCCTCCATGTGGCATGAAATAGAGCGATGAAAGATTCGTAATTCAACCATGAGGAGTTAAATTTAAAAGGAGTTCCTGGTTTCTTAAAATCTCCCTTCATTTCCAAGTAGACTATGAAATGGTCTGAGAGCCCCCGCTCCCCCACCCAGTGTCTACATACCGACAGTTTCTTTGCCAGAGCTTCGCTCAATAGAAAGCGATCCAACTTTTTGCCCACCCAGTCTGCTCCTACTCTCCTATTTCTCCAAGTTGGACGTAACTTGAGCAGGGGTACATCCACCAAATGAGAGACAACCAACTTGTTCCCGAAGAAATTAGAGAGAGGGTCTAGTCTTGCTGAGGCCCCCCATGATTCTGATACCCCCAAATAGAAATTCAAGTCTCCTCCTATGATAAGGTGTGGGTAAGAGAGGAATTAATTCCCAAATAAAACATTCCAAAAACATTCACGCTCCAGACACGGTCCATATATATTCATAATTAGAGAAGAGAGGCAAAGTTCATTTGAATATAACTCCATAGCTAGGCAATTTTCAGAGCCCCAGGAGGAGGTCTCTCTGAACTTCCTTGTTTTATAGCCAGTTACCACACCCCCAGATCTACCAATGGTGGCAATTTAGAAAGAATGCATGTCACTTCATCCCCTTTCCCTAGGGTTTCTTGAAGCAGAAAAACATTCGAATTGTGAGATTGCACCAATTCCTTAAAGGCTAGCTTTTTTGGCTGGCTAGCTAAGCCCCTACAGTTATATGATAAAAGGATCATCAGATGCCTTGGGGGGGGGGTGGTCGCTCGGCTCTAAGCACCCCAGAAATGGATCGTTGCTTCCCATTAGCTATGTCAAAGATGGCTTTCAGCTCGGCCTTTGAAAGATTTGATTTTCTTCCCCTCAACTTCTGCGGACCAATCGGGACAGGATCCGATTCAAGTCTTCCAACAACAGTCCCTTTCCCCTTACAAATGGCCAAGGGTCGAAGATTATAGGGAGGGGCTTCAGGTAAAGGGGCCCGGGAGGTATCAGAGATAGGGTCACCCTCCAAAGGATAGGAAGGAGGCTCAGAGGGGTTCGGGATAGACAAAATGACACTATCAAAAGACGAATGAGAAAAATTCAAAACAGAGAGATCATTTAGAATCTGCCTGGAAGGACCAGGCCCATCACTATCAGCCTAAGAATAATAAATAGAGGAGCAACTGGAAAAGGGAGGAGAAAGAGTCATACCCACCTGAGATGCCCCAACAATATCAGATGCTGGAAGGGAAGCCAGGGAGGTCTCCAGAATAGAAAATCTTTCATGAGAGGAGGTAAGACCCTCTGCTCGATCCAGCTCCATTAGTTCCACCTTTTCTGTGTTCATCCCCATCTAAAAATTCTGTGGAATAGCCATTTTCTCTTTTCCCCTCTTCTCCAGAGGAGATTCTACCTGCGCCTTAGAATTCTTCATCTATTTGCGGCGATGACGGTGACCAAAAGGGACATTCCCTTTCCAGATGTCCATACTTATGGCATCGGTGATAGCGGAAAGGGAGATTTTCATAATCCAAGGTCTGCAAAAATTCGAAGTCCCTGTATTTCAAGGTCATAGCATCTGCCAAACCCTCTCTAGGGTTAATACTGACAAGGATCCTGGCCACACTCCAGTCTCTTGACTGAATATAAGATTTTTCGACTTCTAGGAATTTGCCCAAAGTGTTCCCGATAGAAATGAACACAGAGTCAGTCCAAAATGGCATGGGGAGACCTAGGAGCTTGACCCAAACAGGGGATTTTTCCAATTTCTCTTTCTGTGCATCAAAAATAGGGGTCCATCTACGGAAGAGGATTGGCCGCTTCCCAAAGCACCAGTTTTGTTCAAGCACCCATTCAACATGTTCTTTGAGGCCAAACCTAATGCTGAACCAACCCCTGTCCAGGATTTTTATCTCAGTGGGTTTCCCTGGAGCTTCTTTCCATTCCGATTGAACCCACTCTGAAATGTACTCCACCAAATACTTTCTTCCACGCACTCTTCCAACCAGAATGGTTTTGCTGGCTTCCATAGCTTTGTCTATGCTGATATCCACACCTAGAAGACAACTTGGTCGATTGTCTTTCTTCTTAATGGGTTTGAGTTTTTTCCTCTTCCCGCCCACGACTTCCTTCTTCCCCTCCCCCTCACCGGCTTCTTGGAGAGCAGGTGCATCCATCCCAGCAGTCACAGGAAACTCCAGTCGCCTTCCTCCTGATTCTTTATTTCCTTCTTTTTCCTCCAATCCTTCCGGAAAAAACCTAGCTTCAGACCCTGCCTCCTTACGCAGCCCAGGCTCTTGATCTTCAGTGACTAAGACTCTCGAAATTCTATCAACAACATCATTTGAGGAAACCCTTAACTGACTGTGCGCTAGAGCTTCCACTTGAGAAAAATTTAGCTGAAGGTCACCTCGAACCGAAATAAACCCTAACGGTTGAGTCGCGAAGGGCAATGGCACTCTAGAAGAGAGGAGCCCTTGGCTCAGCACATATTTCCTATTCCCAAAGAGTTCCCCCTTATTACACCCGCCAAGGGAATCTCTGTGGGTCTGACTTCCTTCCCCTAAAACTTTAAACCCTGCTAGGCCTTGAACCCCATAACCACCTACAACATCTTCAAGACCACCAGTAAGAGCAGGAAAAAATGGAATACCTGATGCCGCAGTCAATGGATGGTGCCAAAAATCCTGTTGTTGAAAACCTTCCCTTCCTTCGAACATAGGGTTTTGTGCTTGTTCCGAGCCTAGTAATATCTCCGCCTTCCAACAACCTCTCCAGGTGCTCTGGAGTGTCTCCTCTAGCAAGCCTGCTCCATTTGAAAAGCCACCGACTATCGCCTCCTCACTAAAAGCTTGCAAGTCTGCCCTGTTCGAAAAGAAAAGCTCAAGGTTTTTCTCAGAGACTTCATGCGCCCAGCAGGTAAGAAGTTCTTCGGGTGATGTTTCAAGCTCTACAAACTCACTCTCAAAACCCATATCTGCAGCGACCAACCCTTCTTAATCCACCACGACAAAAGCGAGAACCCTTATTACTTTTTTATTACTTTTAAATATAGCTTCATTTTTTTTCTATCTTCATATGTTTTTTTGTAAATTGAATGTTATTATATCATAAAAAATAGTTTACATTTGGAATTCATACACTTCAAAACGATTCTTATGTTTAGTGTGATACACTAGAATTGTCTAAGGGTTTTTATTTTTTCCTTGTTCTCCTAAATACATATACTTACTTCACAGAGTACCTAATTTACAAAGTTATTTCACATAGTACCTACATTACAGAGTTATGGATTACAATAAGAGATAAATACATATACCTACTTCAGAGAGTACCTATTTTACAGAGTTATTGATTACAATAAGAGGCAAAGCCATTTTTTTTAGGCAAACCCATTTTTTTCTAGAAAGCTCCATTGTTACCATCTCAGCATAGCACGAGCTATCTTTATATCTTTATACAATCTGAGTGGTCAGACTCGTGGGAGCGCTTCTACCCACTAATGACGTGGTCAGACTCATGGGAGCACTTCTACCCACTAATCATGTCAATCACGAACATGATTATAGTTGATACACCTTCATTCTCCTTTATAGGGCGGTTTTTCCTTAACTCGGGGGTGAGATGAATCCACAGATAGCTACACTAGACCTTGAGAAGTTGAAGTGTTAGTAGTTGTCTTCTGCTATTGAGAGTGGTGCTTCTTATGGCTTGCCGAATTAAATTTACATTATATGTTTTCTGCTCATACCTCCAACAACGATTGTATTCTCTTTGATCCAAGGAACTAGACATCCCTTTTAAGACACAACATGCATTCTGAAGATTCCCTAGTTGCTGACAAATTTTGCATCTAAAAGTAGTATTTTTTTAATCCAAAGATTGAATATAATCCTTCCTATCGCCTTTAAAAATTATGTTATCTATAATTCCTTTGCTTAATTCCAGTTGCATTCAAATGTAGACTAATGAGATGAATCCATTTCTTTAGTCTTTCACTTTCAATTTTAACGAAACAACTTAATTCCGGTTGAATACAAATGTAGAATAATGAGATGAATCCATTCGCGAGTCTTTCACTTTCAATTTTAAGGAAACAACTTAATGTGTTTCCAATAACTTCATAGAAATGGTGTTGAACTCTAGAAATCATCGTTGAATTAGAAGAACTGCACGACCCCAGAGCCAATGTCCTTGGTCGAAGACCTTCTTTTGATATTCAAGGCCTTTGAAAACCTTCGAAAACCTTCTTTTGTTATTCAAGGCCCTCGAAGACAACTACGAAATTTCCTTTGGAATAAAATAGCAGAGATATAGGTTCTTGGTCCAATTATAATGAACCCAAGCCCGAAGGGCGGTAGTCGGGGTCCCAAATCCATGAGCCCACAAATAAGCACACGTCGTTGATAATCTATAATCTTGGTTTCATAGTAAAAAACATTTTTATCTAAAGCGTTGGGGGTGACCACTAAATGCTCCACCACAAAATTTGGTCCCGAGAGAGCCATAAAGGGCTCATAGCTGGAACTTAAGTAAGAGAGCCTTAGATGGCTCATAGCTGGAACTTGGCTTAAGGGCATCTTTAAATGAAAAGGGTTTTCATGTCGAGGATGGACCATTTCCTTCACCACATCCAATCAAATCTGAAATAAGGGAAAAAGTGGAATCCTTCGTGATGCCATAATCTTTGAGTTCGTTAGTTGAAATTAATTTCCCGCCCTTGAAAAGGAGTCACATCACCCTATGGGGATTCTTGTTTGCTTGTGAATATTATCTAATTTCTTATTATTTTTATAGAGAGTGTTTTAATTTATGACATACTAATTTCAGTTGACATGTCTTTATCTTTACATGGGGAAATCGTAGTTGGTTATGGATTTCGATGTCTCGTGAGTAGAATTGAAATTTTATAAACACATTAATCATATATAAAAATAATTATACATAGAAATATGTGTGGTTTAAAGATAGAAAAGATATATTATTTGTAAAATTAATTAGTTTAATAAATCTTTCAATAAATGTTAATTTTATAAATTATTTTATTGCAGAAAAAACTCAAAATTAACTAATTCCAAAAATCTCATACAAAATAGACACAAACTATTTTTTGAACTAATGATCACAATGCTCCAATAGGATGAAACATCATTGAAAAGTGTAGGAAGCTCTCTAACTTCTCTCTTTCCTTGTTTTCAATATTTAATTTTATTTGTTTTTAAGTTGTCTTACGCTTTTTTTTTAATTGATATTTCATTTTTTTTAAGTTATTAAACTGTTTCTTTCATTTTTCAATTTAGAGTCTTGGAAATTTCTTAAATTATTTAAATAACTCAAGTAACCTAAATTTATGTTTTTTTATTTGTAATGAGATTTAAAAAAAATACCAATGGAAATTTCTTAAATGATTTAAATAACTCAAGTAGCCTAAATTTATATTCTTTTATTTGTAATGAGATTTAAAAAAGTCAATGGAAATTTCTTAAATGATTTAAATAACTCAAGTAACCTAAATTTATATTTTTTAATTTGTAATGAGATTTTAAAAAAATGAAAACATTTTAAATTTATATTTTTTTATTAGTAATGAGATTTAAAAAAAATCAAAGCATTTTAGCTGGAGTGATTTGATTTGGTAAAAAAAAAAGTACTTGGATAAGTCTGGAAGACGCATTGTAACAAGTCTATTAATAACATTTATGAAATAATTGATAGGAAATTGTTCAAAATTATAAAGTCTCCAAAAAATCGCATTTATATTTTAAAATATATAAAATGGTGAGTAATTGCAAAAAATCGCATTTATATTTTAAAATATATAAAATGGTGAGAAATTGATAGTAAAATTTTCAAAATTATAAATTCTCCAAAAATTAGCATTCATATTTTAAAATATATAAAATGGTGAATAATTGATAGTAAATTGTTCAAAAATATAAATTCTCTAAAAATTATCATTAAAAATAAATTAAAAATTCTCATTCATGTTTAAAAATAAATAAAAAGGTGAGAAAAAAGAAATGATATTTCAAAAATTTAAAATAATCACGTTATCCAACTATACCTTTTCCATCCATGCTCAACAAAATTTGAGAGATTTTCAGATATAACCCTACAGCTAAACACTTATCATTAACTTATCATTAGGTGCCTTCAACGCAGGAGATGTGCTTAATACTGGTTTCATGGTACTTTCAAGTAAACAACACATAGGAGCGTTCACCCTGATATTAAACGTTATGTTCCTAAGAAAACCTTTTGTGGGGAGAAACAAAAATCTTTCCAAAAAGTTAAGGATGAGGACAATCTCACTAAAGACGTATTGCAAACCATAGTTACCAAATTAGCCCGTATGGGAGGAAAAAATATGGAAATTTGGAAATTCAATTCGTAAATTGAATAATTCAATGAAAATTCGATTCCGTTCAGGGTAGCTTTGTTTGGATGATAGATATTTTTGGGATTGGGTTCAAGTAGCTTTGTTTGGATGATAGAAATTTCTATTCGGTTTATGGTAGCTTTGTTTGGATGATAGAAATTTTTGGGATTGGGTTTAGGTAGCTTAGTTTGGATGATAGAAATTTTGTTGGAGGTAAACCCAATGGCTAATCTGTGGAAAAGAAGATAAAAAATTCAATTTTTATTTGAAACTAAAGGACACAGCAGCAACAATTTTTTGTTTGGCTTTTCACTCAACTTGTGCATTGAATTTTTGTGTCTAATTCTCCTGCAAAAACTGATCTCTTTACACGGCCATAGCCCTCCCAATTTTCTAAATCGCGTTTGAACCACACACAAACCCCGCCATTAATTCTACGCACCTAACTGCATTTAAAAGCCGTGCAATTCGTTTTAAATTCAAACCTCCCATGTCATTTTGGTGGACCCTGCTAGTCCATGTCAACCGACCGTGACCAATGGGCGTTTATCGCAAGCCCTGGAGTCTACGTCATCAGTCATCCGAACCCACGCGATGGATGGACCCCGCCAACACCACGTCAACTGTCCGGATCCAATCAAATGTCTTTCACACCGTTTTCCGTTTACGTCAGCATCTCATCGCAACCACGCGATAGTGCGACCCCACCATCTGCTAACTCATCTCCGTCGACCAATCGCGCATCGTCACAAGGTTTTCAAGTCCACTCATTTGGCACATTAAACGATGTGATAAACCATCACATTTCCTCTCTGATTCACTTATCGCACCATCTGGTGCTAACATCATCGAGCGGGCCAATCCATGTGATAACCCATCGCGATGTATTTTATAATGTTTTATGGTTTGTAATGGTCTTGATATAATTTCATTTTTCATATAGTTTTATTTCATATAATTTTTTAAGACTTAGGTTAATATTTCATATATATGTATTGTAAACATATATATGTTTACAATACATAAGATAGAGAAATAGACTGTAATGTTGTGGATGCTGAGAATGTGATATCAGTAGACAATGTGCGAAATAGAGCAGAGGACCATACTCATTTTGAAAAATCCAGAACAACAACTCTGAAGACAAAAAAGAAAATTTGTAATAGATGAAAGGTAGATGAATGAAAGATATTTTCTTTTTTGTTCTCCACTGAGTATGATTTGTGTTTATGCTCCATCTACAAGTATTTTTTTTGTTTCTCTCTATGTGTATAGAAGAGGAATTTTTTTCCCTCTATTGTTAAGGAATTCTCAGAAATTCTGACATGGTATCAGAGCTAGTCCAGGCTCTCAACAGTTGCTGAAGAAGTTGAAGGAAGAAGAATATTTTTGAAGCATTTATCCAGCAGAGTGAAGGGTTCAACAACTCAGTGAGAAAGCTTTATTTAAGTTACACTATCAAGTTTTGTATAGTTCTGCACAGAAAAAGAATGGCAGAAACTAGAACAAGCACGAGTATGGGAAATACTCAACTCCCACAGTTCAATGGGAAGAATTATGATTATTGCGCAATCACAATGAGAGCCCTGTTTGCATCTCAAAATTTATGGGAACTCGTTGAAGATGGATTTGAAGAACCAACTTTTGCGAATGAGTTTAATGCCTTAACACAAGAATAAAAAGATTTGTTGAAGAGTAATAAGAAGAAGGACTCAAAATCCCTCTTCTATCTCTATCAAGCAGTGCATGAAAGCATATTTCCAAAAATTGTAGTAGTAAAGAAGTCTAAGGAGGCATGGGATACCCTCCAGACAGCCTATCAAGGTATGGAGAAAGTAAAGACAACAAATCTTCAAGTAATGAGAAGAAAGTTTGAAGTTATTTTCATGAAAGAGTCTGATAGCTTAGAGTCATTGTTCACACAGTTGATTGGGTTGGTTACCCAAATAAGATCTCATGGAGAGGTAGTAGAAGAAAGAAGAATAGTGGAGAAAGTATTGAGGAGCTTACCCTCAAGATTCAATGTGATAGTCACTACCATTGAAGAGACAAATGATCTCTCAAGATTTAGAGTTGATGAGCTTCATGAATTCTTGATGACACATGAGGAAAGGCTGAACAGAACATCAAAATCATATTTAGAGCATGCCTTCAAGACCGAAATGTTCTTTGGAAGAGGAAGAGGTCAAGGCAGATCAAGATATAGAGGAAGAGGTAGATTAATAAGCCATAACAGAGGAGGAAGAAGCAGCCCTCCAAGTACAAGTGGAAGGGGCTGCAACCAAAATCAGAATTAGAGTCAAGGAAGCATCCAACAAGGTGGACAAAATCAAGCACCTCGATAAAGGTATGATAAATCCCAAGTCCAATGTCATTATTGTAAGAAGTATGGGCACTATGCCAATGAATGTAGAAAGAAACAGAGTGACATGGGTAATATACCTAGTGCTAACTTTACTAAAGAAACTCAGAGTCAAGAAAATTCGTTTATAGCATGTAATATGGCTGAAGAGAAGAATGAAGATATATGGTTTCTAGATTGAGGATGTAGCAACCATATGACTGGAAACATCTCTATGTTTTCCATGTTGGATGAAAATGTGAAGTCTCAAGTAACATTAGGAACATACAAGAAAGTATCTGTTAAGGGGAAAGACAGAGTGAGTGTTTTGACAAGAAAAGAGAAAGGAAATCCATATCAGATGTATACTATGTACCTGGTATGAGGTGTAACATTTTGAGCATTGGACCACTAATTCAGAAAAGCTACAATGTATTCTTTAAAGATGATGTATGTACCATCATGGACATACCACCAAGCAATCAAAGGATTGCACAAGTGAAGATGACAAGAAACATAATGTTTCCTCTCAAGATGAGAGAAGATTTGAAGAAAGGAGTTGCAATGGTAGCTGTAACACAATAGACATTCCAAAAGGAAGCAAAAGATGAAAACTAGTTATGGCATTTGATATTTGGACATCTCAACTTTGAAACCCTAAATTTGTTTCACATAAAAGGTTATGTTAAAGGGATTACCATTGATTGAAAAACCAGATAGCCTTTGTGAAGGATGCATCTTGGCAAAAAAACACAGAGAAAGCTTTCCATGAGGAAAGAGAATAAGGGAAAAAATACCCTTAGAAATGGTCCATTCTGATTTGTGTGGACCAATGCAAACGCCATCATTAGCAGGCAGCCACTATATGCTGGCCTTTATTGATGATTACACAAGAAAAACATGGGTGTATTTCTTGAAGTTGAAGAGTGAAGTATTTGAGAAGTTCTGCCACTTTAAAGCTCTTGTTAAGAATCAAAGTGGGCAGCACATAAAATTTCTTAGAACTAATAGAAGAGGAGAATATATCTCCAAATATTTCTAGCGTTTTTGTAGAGAAAATGGAATTCACAAGCAATTTACAACAAGGTATACACCACAACAAAATGGATTTGCTGAAAGAAAAATAGAACCATCATGGATATGGTAAGAAGTATGTTGAAGGAAAAACATTTTCCAAATGAATATTGGGTTGATGTTGTACATTGTGCAGCATGTGTCTTGAATAGATGCCCAACAAAGAGTGTGACGAACAAAGTTCCAGAAGAAGCATAGAGTGGCATAAAACAATTTGTCACCCACATGAGAGTATTTGGATGTGTGGCTTATGCACATATTCCAGATCAGCTAAGGAAGAAGTTGGACAGTAAGGAGGAGAAGTGCATATTTTTTGGATACAATGATGAATCAAAGGCATAAAGATTGTATAACCCATCAACAAAGAAGTTTATGATAAGCAGAGATGTGCAGTTTATTGAGGAAGAAGCCTGTGATGGAAGCATTGAGAAAACAGTGAATGTAAAGACATGTATGTCTCAAGAATATAATGAAGAATAAATGGCTGAATGAAATACCTCATTGATAACACCTCCTCCACCAACACAAGCACAACAAGGAACACCTGAAGCAGGTATGAGAACACCCTTGAAAAGTGATGACAATGCTTCTCCAAGCACATCACAAGGAGCAAATTTGAGTGCTTCTACAAGCACAAGTTCAGGAAGTGAAAGAGGAACCAGATTCAGAAGTCTAAATGAAATCTGAGCAAGAAGAAAATAATGAAGGTATGAACTGTTTATTTGCATTGTATTGTCATGTAGAAGATCTTATTCATTTTGAAGAAGTAGTGAAAGATAAGAAATGGATAGATGCTATGGATGAAGAAATAAATGCAATAGAGAAAAACAATACATGAGAATTAGTTGATCTACCAAAAGTCAAAGAAGTGATTGGAGTAAAATGGGTCTATAAGACCAAAAGCAATGCTGAAGGTAAGATTGAAAGGCACAAGGCCAGACTTGTTGTCAAAGGCTATAAGCAACAACAAGGAAGAGTGTAGAAATTTGAATAACTGATATATTATTCACCGAGATTCTCCTGATCACTCACTATTTTAGCTTCATGCATAATACATAATCTCTTCTACCATTGATCATCACATGCGGAAATATAAACAATTGCATGCACACATTAAAACCACAAACAATCACACATATGAACACAATATTTAATGGGAAAGCTTAAAGCTGAAAACCCCAACTATCTGTATATTATATGTCATGGAGATCATGTAACAATCATAGTACAAAGCTCCTCACAAGCTCTCAGCACCACCTCCAATTGCTACACACTATCAAGCTAGATCTAGCAAAACACATGCTCCAATCTTTTGCCACTTGATAGCTAGCCTCTATTGCGTAATCAATGCTATGGGATGGCTTCATTAAATAGATAAACCACCTGGCTTGTACTGCGCAATCCTCATGGGCTTCTCCACCTATATGTGTGTTGCAAATAGCAACAGTATAGTCACAACTGATAGTTAACTTGCTCTTTCACCTATTTCTGCACTGGTCTCCACTGAAACTGTCCATGCACTGAAGTTAACTGATGCATTCTTTAGTTGATTAATGAGTTTATAATTAGTGAATTAATTAATAATTAATTCACACCACTCTCACTAATTGTATCAATTAGTTAAACTGAATACAAATAGCTCAGCTATGTTTAGATTAGTTAAACTGAATACAACTCCACTAACTTCCTCAATCAACTCCACCAAACTCTGTCACATGAGTTCTAACTGAAGTCTTCATGCAATAGCTCCACATAACCCTCAGGAATAGCATAATTCCTTCTGTCAGCTGCATTTTCCACTTCTGTGCACTTAACTGAAGTGCTCCAAGAGAATAAGATAATGTTTATAGTCCAAATATTATTAAGAGCTAATAATATTCGACATATCTATTTTTAGACTGGCAATCTAAAAATAGATTCCGCCCAGTATGTCTAAAAATAGAAGTCCATTTATTTTTTCCGACTTGACCAACCATCCACAAATAGCATCCTGAAACTCATAGAACATGATACATATGTCTAAAAATA
Organism: Pinus albicaulis; assembly: GCA_034641835.2. Taxonomy (NCBI): domain Eukaryota; kingdom Viridiplantae; phylum Streptophyta; class Pinopsida; order Pinales; family Pinaceae; genus Pinus; species Pinus albicaulis. The sequence goes on from CM076571.1 coordinate 997,467,506, forward strand.
GACTTTGCGCCAAAAATAGCCTACGGGTCCACTTAGTGAAGGCGACTCCTTTCCACTAAGCTCATCATCTTGTTGCAATCTCAACAAAGAGATTATGAGGAAACTTTTGCACCAGTTGTAAAAATGGAAATAGTAAGAGCAGTGTTTTCCATAGCAGCACAACAGAAATGGAAAGTTTACAAAATGGATGTGAAATCAACATTCCTAAATGGAGTATTTATGGAAGAGGTTTATGTTGAGCAACCTCTGGGCTATGGGAAAGAAGGCCAAGAGCACAAAGTATGCAAATTGAAGAAGGCTCTGTATGGGCTGAAAAAAGCACCAAGAGTATGGTACAGTAGAATAGATGTCTATATAATAGAAAATGGGTTTGAGAAATGTGAAGGAGAACCCACATTATACATCAAAGAAAAGGATGGTAAGATTTTGATTGTTGGTTTATATGTTGATGATGTGATATTCACAGGTAATGATGCTTACCTCATTGAAAATTTTAAAACAACCATGAAAGAAGAATTTGAGATGACTGATATGGGATTGCTGAGATACTTCTTAGGAATAAAAGTAGAGAAAATGAAAATAAAATCTTTATTTATCAAGATAAATATGTAAAAGAAGTTTTGGAAAGATTTAACATGCAGGATTTCAAGGCAGCAATTACTCCTACAGTGATGGAATTGAAATTAAGCAAAGAAGACGACAACAAAGATTTTGAACCAACTTTGTACAAAAGCATAGTTGGAAGCCTTATGTATTTGACTCCAACTAGGCCAGATATTATGCATGCTATGAGTTTAATTTCCAGATTCATGGAAAGGCCAAAAGAAACACATTGGCAAGCAGCAAAAAGAATTCTAAGGTATGTGAAAGGAACAAAGAGGTATGGCATTTTATACACCTCTTCAGAAAATTTTGAATTAATTGGATATACTGACAGTGATTGGGATGGAAGTATAGATGACAGAAAAAGAACCCTTGGATATGTTTTTCATATGGGATCAGGAACCATCTCATGGGCTTCTAAGAAATAGCCAATTGTGGCTTTATCAATAGTAGAGGCAGATTATGTGGTAGCTACAGTAGCAGCATATCAAGCAGTATGGATGAGAGGAATGTTGAGAGATTTGTGCCATGAACAGGTAAAAGATACAATAGTTTATTGTAATAATAACTCAGTAATAGCTTTATCCAAGAATTCGGTGTTTCATAAAAGAACAAAACACATTGATGCAAAATATCATTATATCAGAGAATTGGTGAACAATGGAGAAGTTGTTTTGAAGCATTGCAGAACAAAAGAAGAGTTTGCAGATATATTGACGAAACCATTGGGGCAGAAAAGTTTCAATTTTCTCAGAGAATGTCTCGAAATGCATGATAATAGAATTTGTGATTAAGGGGGAGTGTTGGAGATAACCCCAACTGCCAATCTGTGGCAAAGAGGACAAAAATTTCAATTTTAATTTGAAACTAAAGGACACAGCAGCAACAATTTTTTGTTTCTCTTTGCACTCAACTTGTGCATTGAATTTATGTGTCTAATTCTCTTGCAAAAACCAATTTTCTTTACATGGCTATAGCCCTCCCGATTTTCCAAATCGTGTTTGAACCACACGCAAACCCCGCCTTTAATTCTACGCACCTAATCGTATTTAAAAGCCATGCCATTTGTTTAAATTCAAAACTCCCTCGTAATTTTGGTGGACCCTACCGGTCCACGTCAACCAACTGTGACCAATGGGCACTTATCGCAAGCCCTAGAGTCTACGTCATCAGTCCTCCAAACCCACGTAATGGATGGACCCCGCCAACACCACATCAACCTTCCGTAGCCAATCAAATGTCTTTCACACTTTTTCTCGTCTACGTCAATAGCTCGTCGCAACCGCGGGATAGCGCGACCCCACCATATGCCAACTCATCCCCGTCGACCAATTGCGCACCGTCGCAAGGTTTTGAAGTCCAGTCAGCCGACACATTAAACAATGTGATAAATCATCGCATTTCCTCTCTCGTTCACTTATCGCACCATCCGGTGCTGACGTCATTGGGTGTGCCAATCCATGCGATAATCCATCGCGATGTATTTTATAATGTTTTATGGTTTGTAATGGCTGTGGTATAATTTCATTTTTCATATAGTTTTATTTCATATAAGTTTTTAAGACGTAGGTTAATATTTCATATATATATATATATATATATATATATATATATATATATATATATATATATATGATAGAGCAGTAGACTGTAATGCTATGAATGCCGAGAATGTGAGAGCAGCGGACAATGTTTGTAATAGAGCGGAGGAGCAGACTCATTTTGAAAAATCCAGAACAGCAGTTCTCAAGACAGAAAATAAAATTTGTAATAGATGAAAGGAAGATGAATGAAAGATAGGTTTTTTTTTTGTTCTCCACTGTGTATGATTTGTTTTTATGCTCCATCTGCAAGTATTTTTTTTGTTAATATCTTTGTGTTTAGAAGAGGAATTTTGTTTCCTTTGTTGTTAAGGAATTCTCAGAAATTCCGACAATTTTTTTGGTTTATAGTTTATTACATAAATTTGTTAATTTGTGTATTTGAGAATAGTTACTATAGTTATTTTGAGAATACTAAGGGCAACGATTTTGAGAATGTAATGGTAGGTAAAAAAATGGAAAAATGTTGAAATGTAGATAGGAAATTGAAATTAATGCGAGTGCAGAAAATTTCTGAGAAAATTAAAGCCGTAGTCTAGAAAACCCACAAAATAACCTAGAAAATCCGGTAAGATTTTGAAAAATTTCGGCAAAGATTTATCAGAATCTTGTTTACAGTTGTTAAATTTCAGTATTTTGCGTGCCCTGATTTTTTGAATTTTTTTTTACTAGATTCCTGCAAAAAACTGTCGTCCGAGCTATTCTGTTGCCTTGGTAGACAACTCCAAAATTAAATGGCAATGAAAATGAAAATTAAATAGAAATGGAAATGAAAATTAATTCTAAAATAACTTAGAAAGAAAGAGTTTGAGTGAAATCTTGAGAGAATGTAAATTTTATAATAATTCATTGAGTTTTTAAATATAATATATTTATATTCAAAAGGATTATAAGTTTTGAATATTTTATTTTTAAATATGTATTATTATAAAAAAAAAATAGATAAAATTTGAAATTAAGGAAAGGTTGTTTTGATTTTTGAATATTTATTTTTTAAATAAATATTAATTATAAAATGATTTTAGGTAAGATTTGAAAGTGAGAAAGAAGTTTGAATTTAAAAAAAAAAAAAAAAAATTAGAGATCACAAAAGTGTGGTTGTGGTTTTGGTAAATAAACTTTAGTTTTAAAATTATTTAAATTAATTAAAATTATTAAAAATTATTTATAATTTTAAATTAATTAAAATTATTAAAAATTATTTAAATTTGAAAATGAATACGAAAAATATAACAAAAACATAATCGTTAAAAGAAATTATATATATTTAAATATTTAAGATATACACTCTCAAATTTTATCCATTTTTCTTTCCCGATGGTATCGAATTTATTTGAATCCAAACTTAGGTAACTATGTTACAAACATGAAAAACACGCGATACTCCCGTCTAGCAAAGTAGCCGTCATCCATTGCATAATAAATTAGTAAACTCCGTGCAATTATATCCAACATTTGCGGATTCCATGGAATTTAAAGATTGACACATTTGATTTATTCAAAGTCAGAAGGCTGATCGAATGAAAAATCAATATTATATTCCAACGCCTCTGCGGATTTAGTCAGCCCTATCTCAACGTTTGAACTATTCAAAGTCAAACACTTGGTCCAGAGAAAAATAAATATTGTGTTTGATTTGAATATAAAGAAGTCAAACTGAACGAAATCAAAGCAGCGAGGATTGCGATGATAACACCCCACGTTCAACTTACAAAAAGGGTTTGAAGCACTTATAAATAGAGCTTCATTTTCTGTCTTTCAAATCATTCACCTATACTTCCATATCTCCATAATTTTCTCCTACAGCTAATCTCTCGTTACATTTATCTCGATAAACATCTTCATTCATCAGTTTAATATCCTTCCGAAGAGAGAGTTCATTTCGATTGTATTGTCCGCTCCATTGAAGTACACGCGTCTGCGTTTATTGAATAACATGGCAGTCAGGGTGGTGTATGCCATCATCATTTGCGGTTTGCTAATCTCTGCGCTATTTCCAACTGCAAGCTCAAGGCCTAATTTCCTCAGAGATTCTACTGCTGACTCCGACAGTAAGAACAATTCCAATACCAATAACATCTCTGAAGCTTATATCGAACGAGTCGATAAAGCGGCCACCATTGATGTACAGTTACTGGATGATAAACTTCCAAAGAGTGGTTATACTCCCTCGGCTCCTTCATCATGCCACAACATGGTAACAGACACCGTGGGCGCTGCACGTTACAGTTGTTGATCATGATCACGTCAATAAATTATTCCATTGTGATTCACTTCAATTCTCCAAATGTGACATCGCACTGGAATTAGAGAAAATAAAAATACTCCAACGTCAATTCTGAATATGACGTTCAATAAGTGGAGTCTGATATTGGGAACTAAATATGAATTCAAAGAGTGCGATGAAAAGCGCCGTCTAACTAACCCACGTTTTTTCCCTTTTGGGTTAAATTTGCATAAATTTTTGTGTGGGTTAATATTTTCCGATAAATTTTGGGTAAAATTGTGAATTTGTATGATTTAAAATCAATTAAAACATGTACTTGATTACTTAGAAAATGCTATTGTAAAATATTCTCTCCTGTGTCCGTTGGGTTGTATTAGGTAATGTGAGCAATCCTTATTTCGATTTTCAAGTTCCTGAATATTTTGGAATAGGATTGAAAAATTGAAATTAATTCCTTGACCGGGCTCCCGTCCAAAATATTTTCAAATTCAACAATTGAGATAAGTTCAGCTGGTATTGTGATCATGGGTTTCCATTAATCCATAAATATGAATTTTATGGAAAATAATTCCCTTTTCACTCTGTAGAGAAAAAAATATATCTTAGTATTTAGTCCTGTTTTTATTAACCTCACTATCCTTTCAAACATTTTATATTTTATATAGGATTAGGTTAAAATCAACATAAATTCTCAAAAACATAACGCAAAATTCTATTCTGAAATGAACTGGAAATATCCCTATGGTTTTAATTCAACACTTCCAGTTTGGACGTCGTGGCTTTTCTAGGTAATTTGAAGACGTGTATCTGTTTTCAATATCGTTTTCGGTGTAAATGTGTTTTGAAATAAAGAAATATCTAATTTACTTCTTAGAAATTATTAATTTTTATAACGGTCAATTTAATTATATTTAATTATTCTAAAATACCTAAAAATACAAACAATAGCATTTTTTTCTCCATAAAAAGGAGCAAAGCAACTAGCGAAAGAGGCTTAGCTCCTTCGTTAAAATCCTTACCGTATTCTCATGGCTTGACTATATAAGAGCATCCTTAACAATATCTAAACAAACTTAAACCCCCGACACCAAACATTTGGAAAATCTTTAGATCGAAACAAAATCTAATATGTGGACGCACCATTTTTGTCATAACATCTTCCGTCGATTAAGAGTTTTAGGTCCTTTAAAATAGTATTCGTTTTTCAGGCAACAAATATTTTATATTAATTGCATGGTTATTAATGGAGCCTAGTATGTGCAATCTGAGTTTCCGTAGAATTTTTTTAATCTTGAGGTTTGACAATTTAGAAGAGTATTATTGATGGATTATGTATTTATGTTGTAAGGTTTATTATTTGAAAACAATTTCCCTAGTTGTAATTGTGTTTATGTTTGGTTTCAAAAATTTACTATGTGATTTCTTGGAAGATTTATATTTAGATATGTTATGGATCACGGAAGTTTGCACTCTCAGATGTTAGACTATTGAAATGTTTTAGGCCAATAGATTAAGTAATATTTTTATATATGTTTTTTATAATGTTAGTTTTTTTCTTTTTAATAAGTTAGATTGAATTTAGGTTTTGGTGACTTTTAAATTAAAATGACATATATTTTTTATTTATAATAAAATTTATATCATAAAATTAAACTCCACAAAAACCAATTAATTTATATTACATAGATAAAAAAACAATATAAAAAAGGAAAATAACTATTTATATATTTAAATATTACATTTTTGTGCTACTATGCTCTCCAACAAAGTATGATAGAAAGGTTGTAATGTCATGTTTACCATTTTGACTATGTCAAATTACACAAAATTAAAAATATAAGTAAATTAAATAAAAAGATTGACATTATGTAATGAACATTTTAACTAGGTCAAAAAAACAATAAAAAATAAAAATAAAATAGTGATAAACTATAAATACACCTCATGGTATTGACCCATATTATTCATGTGGAATGTACTTTCTTTGTAGGAGGACTAAGATGGCCAAAATCAATCTTAACTCTGGATCTAGAGTAATTATTTAATAAAATTATTTTTAAATGTTTATAACCATTATTCTTTTAAAATTTACTTAATAAAATGTATCTAAATTTTCATATATCCAAATATACATAGTTTTTCTTGTTCTCTATTATAAATTTTTTACTTATAATAACATTTATATCATAAAATTAAACTACACAAAAAACAATTAATTTATATTACATGGATAAAAAACAATACAAAAAAGGGAAAATAACTATTTATATATTTAAATATTACATTTTTGTGCTACTATGCTCGCCAACAAAGTATGATAGAAATGTTGTAATGTCATGTTTAACATTTTGACTATGTCAAATTACACAAAATTAAAAATAACAGTAAATTAAATAATAAGATTGACATAATGTAATGAACATTTTAACTAGGTCAAAATAGGGGAAACTAAGATGGCCTAAATCTTAATAAAATTATTTTTAAATGTTTATAACCATTACTCTTTTAAAATTTTACTAAATAAAATGTATCTAAATTTTCATACATCCAAATATACATAGTTTCCTTGTTCTGTATTATTTTTGTTACAACTATTTTATTATTCCAAAAATACATGTTTTTTTTTGTTATATATTATTTATGTTACTTTTATAATTCATGAGTATTATTTCTTAATATATAAAAAATTAAATTAATAATGATTTGTTTTTCAATATGTGATATTTTTTAAATTTCCAAATTATTTTAGAGGAAATGATTTATCTTGAACAATAACGATGACTGTACATAATTCTCATTTCTTAAATAACACTAAATTTACCTTTAAAGGGGTAGCTAACAATTGTTTGAATCAAAGTCAAGGATACACAAGAAATGAGACATGGTGAAGAGAAGCTTCTAACCTTACAACAAGCCCTAAAAAGGCATAACGTTGAATGTATGGAATCCATTTTCCCTGATACACATGAAAAATATTGGAATTTGGAAACTATCATGAAGCTTATCTCATGTTCCATTCATTTAGATCTGAAGAATATGGAAGAAGAAAAGCAACACAATGGATACTTATCAAGAATGTATGATTCTTTAGAAGGAAACGACATTGACAAGGCTATGGAGGACCAAATAGTAGAATTAAGAACAAAAGAGGACTCTTCAGGAAATGGGTTACTCAAGGATTTTGGAATCCAGATGAGCTACATTATCTCACTTATTCAAGCAAGAGCTCGAAAAGAGACCGACAATAGTGATTTGTATCAAAGTTAAGGATACATAAGAAAGGAGACATGGTGAAGAGAAGCTTCCAACCTTAAAACAAGCCTTGAAAAGGCATAACGTTGAATGTATGGAATCCATTTTCCCTGATACACATTAGAAGTGCAATGCAAAATCTTGGAATTTGAAACTATCACGAAACTTATCTCATGTTCCATTCATTTAGATCTAAAGCATGTGGAAGAAGAAAAGCAGGACAATGGATACTTATCAAGAATGTATGATTATTTAGAATTAAATGACGTTGACAAGGCTATGGAGGACCAAATAGCATAATTAAAAACAGAAGAGGACTCTTCAGAATATGGGTTACTCAAGGATTTTGGAATCTAGATGAGCTACATTGTCTCACTGATTCAAGCAAGTGCTCAAAATGAGACATAAAATAGTGATATAGAGACAATTTATTCATAAACAAGAGAATGCTAGAATTATAACCTGAGATAGAGTTATGGGAAGAGAAAAATTCCAATTGTAAGGAGGATTCAAAGTTACATGAGTAGCATTTCACTCAACATAATTCTCCACCACTTATTATGGAGGAGAAAGTTCCTACTACCCCATCAATTGAAGAGGGCCCACGTGATAAAATCAGAAGAGATTCCTCAATGTTATTTTCATTTGACATTTAATCACTCTGTTATTTTTTTCTAGTAGTCTCTTTACCTCTGCCCTTAAATTCAATGACTCAGAAAATACTAGACAAAAGACACTTACCTATTGCAATCAGTTGAGAAAAAAGGTATCTTTGAAAGGTCACTTGGGGAGGAATCTATTATTTAAAATATCGGGAAAATAATTTCATTTCAAAACAAAAAATGTACTATCAGTAGGGAAGGGAGTTATCAAATTTAAAATTTGTTCCAATTCTTGTCACTACAAAATTTGATTGTTGCTTTTTATTTGATGGGAAAATAAGTGATCTTTAAAAGGCACTAAAGTCTTGAATGATGATCCTTAAAAGAGTCGCTAGATTCCTTGATTCTGAGCTAATTTTTTCTTCTTACCTTTTTGGTCTTCATGATGTTTGTTATTCTAACTGAGGTGAAAAGTTCCAAAGAAATGGAATATTGGTCGTTCAAAGAGGAATTATGGAAATATGATTGTAGATAATTTATCAATATAAATTATCTGAGCTGAGATTAATTAATCATCCCTGAGGGTTAAAAATGGCCCAAGCATCTCTTATCCATAAAATTGACGATTAAGATAACTCTATGCTCTATGTTCAAATGATAGGTGAAGGTTCATTTACCATACTTAAGCTTCTTAGTAGTCTCTTATGAAGTACAACATGTCATGTGATAAGTTTTTATTCCATTAAATAATTCTATCTGTAGAGTAGAGATAGAGTTCTAGGAGTAGTATCAAAGGAATTCAACATTGTGAATGTGATAGAAGCAAATAATTTCATGGAAGGGTGAAGTTTACCCAACTTGGTCATAAAAACCAAGTGCATCCTTCATGTAGAAAAAACAAATAAACATGCAGATTTCGTCATATAGAGGTCTTACACATCTTACATGCAATTAATAACAAAAAATTTGTTCCACATCAATTACCCAATATGGATATTTTGATTTGAGGTCCAGTAAACATAATTCTCCACCCCTTATTCTGGAGGATCAGTTGGAGACAAGGAATTTCCTACTACCTCTTCTTTCTTATATGATATTCTTTCCTATACCACAACCTTACGGCGTTTCATTTGCAACATGTGGTACAATTTATAGTTACATAATTACAAGAATACACTTATGGGAGTCATGTATTTTGTTTAAAAAATACAATTAACAATAAATATTGTAAAATATGTGCCATGATTTTCTGAAACTCAAGTCATTGTGGAAATATTATGTATATTGTTTCACATGAAAAAAAAGACGTTACACGTTTTCAAACCAATACTTACCATCACACTCATCTATGCAAGTTAGAAGATAGTATCCATTCACTCTTGTATAAGTAATTTATAAAATGTAGGATTTAGGTTGTATAATTCAATGTTATATTGAATATTTTTTTTGAATTGGTTTGTAAAATTTGAAAAGTTTGAAGGGGATAGTGAGGTTGATTTGATATTGAAGGCAGTTCTTTGTGTCCAAAATATTTTCAAATTTAACAATTGAGATAAGTTCAGCTGAATATGTAATCAAAGGTTTCTATTAATCCATAACTATGAATTTTACATTAAAAACAATGAATTTTTTGCTTTTTTTGAGAGAAAAAAAACATGGTATTTAGTTTTAATTGACCGCCTCACTGTCACTTTCAATAATTTCATATTTTATATCTAAAGATGCTAATCAAGTATGTAAACTAAAGGAATCACTCTATTAATCAAGTATGTAAACAAAAGTAATCACTCTATTGGTTAATGAAAACTCCTAGAGAATGGTATTCAAGGCTGATATATATCTACAATAGCAAGGATTGAGAAGAGGTACAATAGACAATAATATTTACATTAAAATGGAAAATGATAATTTACTCATCATTATCGTATAAGTGGTTGATATATATTTGCAATTAATGAGGATTAAATGGATTAACATAATCTTTTCATTAAAATGGAAAATGAGAATTTACACATCATTGTTGTATATGTGGATGATATCATCTTTGGAATTAATGAGGATCAAATGGATCAACAATTTGCAATAGACATGCAAAGGAATTTGAGATGTCCATGCTAGGATAGTTATCATTCTTGCTTGGATTACAAGTTTCTCAATTAGAAAAAGGTATTTTTATCTCTCAAAACAAATACCTAAAAGTTACTAAAGAAGTTTGGCATGGAAAATTGTCCACCTATTATAACACCTAAGGTCATGGGGTGCAATTTGAGCATATATGGTGAATGTTTTGATGCAAATAAAACCATGTATGTGTCAATGTTCAAAATCATTCTATGTCTCAAAACATCAAGATATGATATAATGCAAGCTATGGGACTAGTTTCCAGATTCTAGTGTAACCCCAAGGAGAGCCATGTAAATGTAATAAAATAATATTTAGATATCTCAAGGAAACTATTCATTATAGACTATGGTATTTAGATGACATTTATTTCATCTTAGTAGCATACTCATATGCACATTGGGTAGGTAGTGTTGTGATGATAGAAAGAGCACAAGTGGTGCGACTTTCTTCTAGGGTAATTTCCTATTGTTTTAGCTAAGTAAAAAAATAGAACCCTATCTCATTGTCTACAACTAAATTTGAGTATATAGCCATTTTTGCAGGTTGCACTCATATTCTATACATGAAACAAACTCTAAAAGATATCAAAGTTGAATATTATCACTCTATTCCAGTTATGTGTGATAATAAAAGTTTTATCAACATTTATAGGAATCCCATAATGCACTCCAAGGCAAAGAAAATTCCTATTAAGTACCATTTATTGAGAGGCCAAGTAGTTGAAATTTTTTTGGAGACATGAGCATATTGTGACTAAAGAACATATTATAGATATTTTTACCAAACCTATACCCAAGGATCCATATGAGTATTTAATATAGAGGCTAGGATTGATATCTCTCTCATCTCATTAGTCCTGTATATTTTGAGTTTGGAAGCTTGTTATCATACCTTAAGAAAATGAGGTGCAGAAGAAAGATGTTGAAAGGGGGAGAGTTACTAGTCAAAAGAAGCATAAATTCATTTGTAGTTTGGATGAGAAATCATGCATGATTATTAGTATAAATTTCTAATTTGTAGAAACATTTCTTTGTCATTCATTTCAAAGGGGGAGAAATTTAACCTTGATTTTCCACTGGAGTTAGTCACCTTCTTGGTCACTAGAGATGCGAGCAAAGTATCAATGAGTTTCAATCCAGGTAAACTACTTGTACGTAGTTAAATATTTTATATTTGGTGGTCTTTTTTCTAATATCTATGGTTGTCTCTATGGGATTTTTTGTAATGTAAATCACGCTCCACTAAATGGAAACTTGATTTGGCGCATTTGAGTATTAAAACAATTGAAGAATAATTGAAGTTCAATAGAATGGAAGAAGAGATAGGCTCCTAGTATGGTGTTCTTGATGTAGACTTTGGAACTTGGATATGAAAGAAGACAATGCACAAGGATACTCATACTAAAATTCTAGGTGTTTCCATCAATGAAAAAGGGGGAGATTGTTGATAGTATTTTCATTGATGTCAAGGATGTTAAGGTCAAGAAGGAAGAGTGAAACAAGTTGAAGAAGGAATCATAGCTTATGTGCAAGGAAATTTGTTAGGAAGTAAATTTTGTGTGGAAGAAAATCTAATGTGGAAGCAAAGTCAGTGTGGAATAAAATCTTGTGAGGAAGGAAGGGTCATGAAAAAGGAAGGTTTTTGTGCAAGGAGAGCTTCTATGGAAGGAAATTTTGTTTGGAAGGAAATCATTGACGAAAGCAATCTTTATGTGGAAGAAAATTCTATGTGATGGTAAGCATATGTTCTATAGCTTCACACAAATAAGGGAAAAATAAGACATGTGGTAGTGATGACGTAGTATGCAAGATGGCACCCAATAATCAGCCCATGATGACACAACCCAATATAATAAAGGGAAATGAGATCTATTTAAGGACATTCCTAATAAAAATTTGATGTGTTAAAATTATTGACACATTTATTCTTGATGGATGAATATCATGCAACAACCATATTCATTTCATTTATAAGTCCTAGATCGAGTCTTGGGAAATGGAACATTAAATGTTTAAATGAAAAAGCAGTGAGTCATCTCAAAGAGAAGATTCTCAAAGTAAAGGGACAATTAGACATCACTTTTTTACCAATTTTTGGATTTTGGTCCTTATTCAATATTCGGCTAGGATAGTTCCAATTGATCCATGTTCCATTACAAATTAGTGTTCGTCAGAAGTTATTTGTTCATTGTTTTTATATAATTAAACACTGATGTGGAAATTAAGAAAGGTCACCATTCTAACCTTTTACATTCATATTATAGATTTAGTTACAAGAAATGATTGCATAGCATTAAAAGGAAAGAAACCACCTAGGTTGAAAAGTTCCAAATATGAAACCAAATGGAGCATGGAAAAGCTATAAATAAAATAGGTCATTAAAGGATAGTGTGGATGGTTGTTGTGATAAGAGAATATGCACCATAAAAATGTGTGAGTGGGAAAATTACACATGTATGAATTGAACATGCATGTGGTGATCAAATGGTGAAGTGAATGATCAATTCTTGTGAAGAAACAAGAGATTTCTAGAGATTCAATCTTGTATGTTACGAAATGAAAGCTCAAAGATAGTTTGGTGGCAGATCTAAGCTAACGTATGCAAACAAAGTGTGTGAGGCTTAGAAGTATGAGATAAAATATCATAATGAGAATCTAGAACAAAATATTAAGATATGTAGCATGGTAATATACTATTATTGAATTATAAATAAAATGATATTAAACTATGAAATAAAAGATAGAAAGGGGATAATAACTAAATAATTCAACAAATTGGAAGAAGGGGCCTTTAGTTCTCCTCTGAAAATGTGATGAAATGAAGATATATAGGATAAAATAAATCATATCAATAGATCCATATGGGATTGTTGTATCCAACAATTGTGCACATGTAAATATTAGGGGATTGGTGTCTCTAGAAAGTTTGTACGTGCAAATTCAAGGGGTTAGTTCCTCCAACATGTTGGTGTTGGTAAAGTTGAGGGGATTGGTGTCTCATATATGGTGGTGCTATCAAAAATAAATTCTAATAGTAGGTTGGTCCTTGCACTAAGTCATATAAAGAAAATAATTTTTATGGTTTTCTCCTGGATGGGATTCCACATATATCATGGGTAAAACTATCTAATATGATTGGTGTAATATTTTTTGATTTATTTTTTTCATTAATTTCTAAATTTTAATATACCAATTCAACCCCGCCCCATTCTCAATATAATTGATAAATCTAATTGTTAACTAGCCTAATTTTAATTTAATGTGGATAATTGACTAAAGCAAGATGCCTAGCCTTAAAAGGGTTGTAAATATATTATCAAGGTAAAATAAGATAACAAGATAAGAATTTATCCAAGTAAACACACAATAATCCAAGTCAACTAGCTTATCTATTGTTGAAATTTATCTAAATTGGCTACAAACCATAATCTAAACCTAAAACATAAAAAAATATCTATTGTGTTTTATGATTTACCATGGGGAGAAGAATAGTGTCCACTCTTTCTTGGGGATATGGAATAAACTAAGGACTACTTTCTATATATTTAAAAGAATTGTAACACGATGAATAGGGTTTTCCACTACAAAACTTAGAATATCCACTTATTAATTTTGCAATATTCAACATAAATTCAAAGGAACATTCTCCACTTGAAATATTTCTATTGTTTAAAATAATGGATTTAACGAAGAGAAATATAAAGATAATGCACACTCACAAATATATGACTACATTTTTACTTAACTATCATTCATGAAGAAGTCCAATAAGACATAGGGAGACAAATTACTTAAGAAATCACACACATCCATAAACCCTTGGTATAAAAAAATCCATAAAATTTACAAAGTCATCCACAAATCATCTAGTAAAATATGTGCATTTAACTATCCATCCATGTCTAAAATTAAGAGTAAAAGTAGACAAATAGTTATATATCTCCAAAAGTAATGATAAATTACAAGTGAGGAGTGATTCTCTTTTTTATATGAAGGATCTAGAATTTCATCATCTACTAAAATCCCTCAAAACATAAGATAATGCATTTATATCTTACAAACCCTATATATATGGAAGGAAAAAATAAAAATATCCATGATACAAGAGTGGATAGGTCTCAATATGTCCTAAAAATTCCTTATAAATGAAGATTAATGTTGAAAACAATAAATCATCCTCATAAAATATGTGTTATCCATGGCCACATATGATGTAAATACTCTCCAAAGGTGGATGCATCACTCCAAAAAAGCATAGGCACTCAACAAGTAAAACATTTCCCCCAAAATTTGCAACATTTCATAATCAAAATATCATATCATCCCTCAAATATGTGACTTCATCATGTGATATATCCAACCATCATGGAAAGTGCTATATCCATCATCAATATGTAAAGTCCATCATAAAAGTGTGTAACATTTGAACAGAAGACTGCCACATAACCTCAAATATGGGATAGGATGTCTAAAAAAGGGTCCATGTCATCATAAATTCCAATATCCCCAACTATGTATGGAATTCCCTCAATCAACATCATCAACATCCTCCAAAGAACCATGTATATACAAAAATCATCACTATGGAGGGCCTACAAGCATTTTAGTGTGCCCATTCGACATATGTACAAGAGTGACGACATAAAAAAATTGAATCATGTCCAATTTAAAATACATTAGGTAGGTCACATTAGGTATCTTCTTCAAACTTCACATTAGGATATGAATTTATGCAATTTTTCCAGTTTAGGTATGGGAGGATCATCATAAAACCATATTATGTGTGTTACTAATAAGGAATAGGAGTATTTCACAAGAAAATAATCAAGGTGCAAGTGTAATTGAGAAAGTTACAAATTCTGATTTACTTCTTGGAATGGTGGCATTGACATGAAAGGATAAATAAAATATTGATCCTCATGAGCACCTTTGTAGAGAGAGAACATATGCATTAAGTTACCCTAAATAAGTTAGCAAAAGTTTCTTCACTTCTATGATGAACATGCCTAGAATTCATTAACACTAAGAAAGAAAACAATTCTATTGCGAAGAGAGTATATTATAAAATCTTGTTGAATCCAAGGGTGGAATTGTTGGTGTTAATTGTAGCTTGTTGTAGAGATTTGATGGTTTCTAGTGTTTTCATGATTTTACCTTGCTAGAGTTTGGAGAGCTAGATATTGTAAACATTTTGTGATACATTTTTTCACATGTATTTCATTTCTTCTAGATATGGATAAAGTATATTTCTATTAAAAATTGTGTGATTTATAATTGGATTTGTGTCCTTGTTGTGTCTCAAGGTTTATTAATTTCGAATATTTTTCATTCATGTTGACATCATATAAAATAGGGTTGAGATTATTAAGAGATTAAATATATAACTTGAATATAAAAAACATAATTATATTAAAAAAAAGTATTCTAATAAAGAAATTTTCAAATTTGGTATACACTTGGTGAAGTGTTTCATAATGGATAAAACTTTTGGAAAATTGTTTCGGGTGTTCAATGACATATATCACAAGGAATATTATTAAGTGACATTTCTTTTAAAATATAATACGAAAACCTTAAACAATATAGCATGTCATTCTTCTCATATCAATTTTTCTTCTTTTGTGACATGCCTTGTCTCTCTAGGGCTCTACAAAGAAATCACATTCTCACTATTATTTTTCTCCACAATAAATAACACACTTACAAAACAAAAATATAGCTCAAGCCTATAAATCTCGTCAAAGATGTAATAAAATGTCAATATGGTTTTTTCCTCCTCTAAATCCCCAACCTCTCAGCAATGCCACCTTGTGATAGCCATAAGAGTCAAATCATAGAATTTAAACACAAAATTAGACCTATAATATATTGAGTTCATCATAAAGAAAAAAACAATCATTTAATGATATCACCATGAATCTCTCTCCCCCAATAATGTATAATGAATCATAGCTTGAGATCTTTGATAAAAAACTTACTTATATGTTATTATGTGGTCTATGGATGCAATCTTTCTGGGTGGATGGGGTGGTAGAGGTGGGTGATGATCAACACCCATGTGTTTTTGATGTGGAACTAACCACTTATCAGTGATAAACATGCTTATTTGTTCCCAAGGTTTCTTACCGGGGCTTAGGTGATTTATTTCATTCCATGGTGTGTTTGAAAGCCAATTTCCAATTGCTACAAAACCATTCATACATCAAACCCAAAGGTTTGGTTTAAATCCCAATATTTTGTGTTGTTCCAAGAAATGATACTGACTCGTTCATACTAGCAGTGCTCAAGTTCTTACATCCAATTTCCAATCATGACTGATGATTGGAGTTCTCCACAAATACGATATCTCTTCTCGACAGAGACTTAGACCTTGCCCTTATTCCTTTCACTAGCCAAAAACACTGTAGTCGAAACCTTTTATCAGCAATCAATAGAGGAGAGATCTCACCTTTAAAACCATCGGCTTATGTTTTTCCAATAGGTGTTAAATATTTTAGACATATTCTTTACAACCACAGGTGCTTACTTTCTCCATCATTGTTTGTAATATGACCAACTCTCATGCCCAAGCCCCAACATTGCAACTTGGTGAATGAATTGTCTGTTGGACACGTCTTCTTGGCTCCACTAATTTTTTATCTTGCTTGACACATCATCGTGCACTCACATCATCTCGGTCATTCAAAAAAGTGCACAAAGAAAATTTCCCTCAGATACAGACTCCAAGATTTTATCCGTCAACTATTAGACCCTAGAATATTTCATTAGTCATTCCTACTCCTTCAAATCAGTGCTCAATCCTTCCACCTGTTAGGTCCCTCTAATTTTTCAGATTGGTAAGATCAAATAAACAAGAGTAACATCAAACAAACTTTGGAGTCCTAGGACCTAGCCTTCCTGGACTCAAAGAGGGCTCTCTCTATATTTGTATAACATATATAACTCATTTGATTTAGGATGCTGATTTTAGGCTAGTTAAAATGATAGGGTTTGTTTGTTTTGTTTTGTTTGGTTGGGTTGCTTGTCAAGAAGAACAGATAGAGTAAGAGAAATCAAAACGATTGGGCAATAGGGTCTGTGAAAGGCTTGAAAATTACAACAATAAATCAAGGGTGTTTCATAGGGCAAGTTAACAAATCCAAATGGATCTTAATAGCTTAGGTGGGTGTGAAATGAACATTAAGTTATGATTTTAGTAGGTTTAAAGGGAAATTAAGAATCCTTTAACATATACTAGAACAACAAAAGCCTTTAAGATCACTATGCTTAAGAAAGAACCAAAGGACAGGGCACACCATAAACTTCTTTGGCCTAGCTTTATCAAGTAAACTTCGAGACAACAATCCAGCAAACCCTAGAGAGCAGGGAACTCCTAAATTCTTCAATTAGACTATAAAATACCTTCAAAGTGACTTTTCAAGATAGAACAAAGGACAGGGAAAACCATAAAATTATTTAGCCTAAACCCTAGTAAGCAAACTTCAAAGAAAGACCTCAAAAGTAATTTTTTAAGCTACACTAAAGGAAAGGGCATACCATATACTTCTTCGGTTTGACTCTTATTAATTCATTTTCAAGACAACGGACTAGGTGGAATCAGAAAGAAACTAAGAATTTTCCAATCAGAACTAATAGAGGAAAACATTTTAGCAACAGAAAGTAGAGAGGTTTAAGGTGCCTCTAACAACATATATTAACGTAAATTCTCTGTTCTATTGCAAGAGAAAAGATGAACAATATGGAAAACAGAAGGAAACAAATTTAAGATAAGAACAACATCACCATTTAAAAAATTTCATGGATTCTGTGAATGCGCTTTCTCCATTGATATTCAATCTAAAATAGTTACAGAGCTCCAAAGCCAAAAACTCTTCACAACTCAAAGTCTATGAGATACTCAGCTCGACAATCAACCAACAAAAACTATGAAGCATACATGTAGTATTTATCTGCAAAATGAGGAGGTAAACCCTAGCTAGGGTTTCAAATGTCATTCATTACATATTTAATGCATTTTGACCTTTGAGACCATGCAAGGCCCAAGGAAAAATATCTAAAACTCATTTATTGCAAAAATAACTTCTAACATAACTATTTGAGCTAATTTTGGAAATTTTTTGACTTTAAGGCTTCAAAATATATTCTGCAATAACTCTTGGTAAGGGCACAGCTCCAAGGTACAGGTGCGTAGCACCAGTGCAAATGCGCAGCGCTAAGACTGGGAAAATGACCTATTTTGCAGCTAACTTTTGGAGGCCTTTCCAGTGTCCAAATGAGCTCCATGATGGCTCATTGGAAAGTCCTCTGAGTCTATTTCCCAAATTGGCCTCGAGTTTCCAAAATGGGACCCATTTGCCTTCTGAAAAACCACTACTCCGAATATTTCTAAACGCGCAGGGCCAGTGCCAAAAAGAGGGTAGAAAGGTGATTTTTTAGTAGCTTTTGGCCTTTTTCAGGGACTAGTTTTGCTCCAAAGTTTCTGAAATTTTCTAAGGTTGAATTAATTGGCATGAGGTACATGAAAATTTTGACTTCTTTTCATTTGAGTGCCCCCAAAAAGAGCGCATCGATAGTGGAGCTACATGTTTGGCCCAACTTTCTACAAGCCAAACTGTCAAAAATTCAAAATTTGCACCAAAGTGCCAAAACTGGAATTTTCTTTTTTGATCATGGCTTGGAGGCTTGGAGGGAAACCTCAGCAAGAATATTCAGTTTTTCCTTCCCTTTTGCCTCATTTAGAGCCTGAATCTTTGCATGGGCTCGTTTGAGCTCGACCCTTGCAATCTTGTTTCTCATGGCATAATGTCTTTCCATCTTCCTCTGCATGTCATTGTCTCTTTTGGCCTACTATAGTTGACCTTATAGGTGAAAATTGGCTCTCTCTATCCAAGACTCTCTATCCTTTCTAATTTCTATGGCAAGCAACTCACTTGGAGTGAGCTTCTCTGCCAATTCTGCATCTTTTTGCCTTTCGCGAGCTAAAGCCCTATTCAGACCAAAGTTCTTTGGACTCTATCTAGGAAGTTCATCTTCCTCATCCTCACTGTCATCAAAAGAGCCCAAGGTCTCATCTAGCAAAGCCTTCGCCTTTCTGGCCTCTTTTTGAGCTCTGATTGCCTTGACCTCACTGATGGACTGCTTTGTCTTCAATAGTTGATTCTCTAGCTCAAAAAAGTTAATCAAATTTTTTACCCTACAAAGATTAGCTTGAAGCTCACTTATTTTGGCATCCTTGCTCTTGATCAACATATTGGTGATTCTCTCTTCATCCTCATCTTCAAGTTCAATCAACTGAAACTCCTGCTCAGTTTCATGTTTATCCTCCTCTTCAACAATGACATGCTCTGTAACATTTTCCTTGCCCTTATCTACCTATTTTTTTGATGAAGAAGGCATGGCCCCCTTCATCTCAAGTGAAGAAAACAAATGCCTGTGGCCTCTCTGATAGGTCAAAGGAAAAGTCTGAATATCATGCATTTTAGTGCCAACTATCCCAATATATCTTTCACTACTTGAGGCTCTGGTATCAAGAGATGATGGTGAAGGATTGTGAAAAGGTGATGAGGGAGGATAAACATGAGGTGAATGGATGTGAGTGAATGGTGATGCATGAGTAGTGGGATGTGATGGAGAAGTGTACATGAGAGGATGAGAAGATGAAGGAATATCCTGCCGATGATGGCCAGGTGGAGTAGTGAAAACTTCATTGGCAATGAGGGTCTCCCATGGAATTTGTTTTTGTTGTAGCTGATGCATGACCACCATATTGATGATTGAATGATGAAATAGGCTCTGCATTTGCTGATTATAATCTCTCTTTTGCACAATGTAGGATGTTTTGTCAATGCTATGGAAAAGATAATATGGTATATGCAGCATCCTAACTCTAGTGAAATGCATAAGAATATGGACGTGGTATGAGTAGAGGTGGGAAAACCTTCCCCCACAAGTAAAATACTTCATTATTATCCTCATCATGGGTGCATATCTATCAAGAAGATGAGAAAAGGGAAGATGGACTTGTGGTGATCTTTATACCTAGGTTTTAGGTATGGTTCAAAATAACTCATGTCGAGGTTTTCTTGTTTGAACCACTTCTCTCCCACACTAGGTATCCTTGTAGAAGCTGTAATGGCATCAGTGGACATCTCAAATGTAATCCCAACAAGATTGACCTATTTTTTATGTAGGTTGATGATGAACAATCTTGTTAGCTCAGGGTTATTTTGGACTTGCTGCACCTTCTCACAAAACTCAAAGCAGCCCACATGTTTAAAGCAAGAAACAATAAGAGGAGAGGCCATGAGTTCCCTTGTATTGATAGGTTCAAATCTGTTTATCTTCCCTCATGATCATGTTTCCTTGGCATTTGCGCCTCACCACCATTGTCACTCTTTTCCTCTTCTGGAATCTTCAAAACTATGTTTTGTGAAACCCTAGGGGGTAGCTGAAATGAATGAGGGGAAGAAGATGAGATGGGAGCTTTGGAAAAATGTAGGGAATGAGTGTGAAATGAAGGGAATGTGTGAAAGGGAATAGGTGGTGTGGAAAACTAGATGAAGGACAACCCCCAAGCAATGTAATTACCCTGTCTATAACTAATACTCTGTTTAGGAGGATGAAATAAGTATATAGACAATGATCTGTGATTTGTAGCTAGGGTTTTATTAGGGTTTTAATTTAATGCATTCAAGAAGCACCAAATAGCTCAGAAATGGAGTGACGATATGTACTTACCACTTAACAGTGCTTTGGAGGTCTTTGGAAAATTTTTTAAGGAGATTTGAAGTGATTTGGATGGATGGATCACTTAGAAACCCTTCATGTTTAAGTGCGTAGCACCAATGGATGAGGGCGCAGCACTAAGCCAAACACCCAACGCCAGTCTTTGAGCGCGTAGCGCCAAGTAAATTAGCACAGGGTCCTTTCTGGCAAGGGTGCAATGCCAGCTCCTAGGCACGCAGCACCTTCAGAAAACAAGTTGAGGAAAACTGGCAAGGGCACAGCGCCAACTCCCAGGCACGCAATGCCAAAACAAACGCGCAGTGCCAAGAAAACTTGCCTAAATTCTGCTTGCAAACTCACAAATTTTCGTTGTTGAGTTCTCTTGATGTTTTGAGAGGCAACAATGACTCGTTTGAAATGTAAAATGGGCTTTTATAGACCTGTAGATTTAATTTAACTTGAAAAACTGACTTTCTAATATTTTTGAAGTCTTTTTACTTTGTCATTGATACTCTTTGACACCTTTTTGCTTGTAGGTTGCTGAAGTCACTGAGTTGGCTTTTCTTTTGATCATTGAGGAATGAAAAGTTCATTTTGACAAATTTGGGATTTAATCACATAGTAGCATATTCAAAATATTCTGTAGTTTCCACCATAAAGTTCAACTCAACTTTTCCACCTTTTCTAGCCACCTTTTTCAAAACCCTAAGTGTCTACAATTCTTTTACAGCAATCATGAGTGTTATCTTCTAAGTTCTCTATAGCCCTTCCAAGTTCATTCATTTCTGTCGAGTTCACCTTACCCTTCTTCCATATTCCATCAATATTTTCCGATAGACTTTCTTCATGTTTGGCCTTGTGTGCTTCCTCCAAGTCACTTTCCTGCAGGTAATCACTAATTTGGCACTCAAATGGACTAACCAGTTCATAACCCTAGTCATCTACAAGATCAAGTTGTTGCAATTTCCTTTGTTGTACATTTTTTTCATTCAAGAGTAGAAAATCTACATCATCAGTACTTTCTGCGGATAAACCTTCCAACACTCCTGCAGAAGTGCCAAACTTTGTCCATTTTTCTCACTTGCAGACTTTGAATTGAGAAGATAATCCTCTTTGGAAATTTTAGGTCCTTCTTGAATAACCATGTATTGACATTTATATTACATCTGAACTAGATTCTAGCAAAGGAAAAGTAGTGCTTGAAACATCCAAGGATAATCTTAAAAAAATGTAAAAATCCTAATGACCTAATGGGGGTGTCCTTTGACCTGATTTTGACTAAAATTTGACTTGGATATTTTCAAGTGAAAACATAATATTTTTATAGGTTATTATGCCCAAAGGGACATGGTAATGAGTTGGCAACAAGAAACCCTAGAGGGAGGGTGGAGTTTATTGATAGGGGAAAATAGGGCAATTAGGTCTCAGGTAGGAAAGAATGATGAAATGAGAAATATAAGCCCATAATGAGTCTTTTAAGAGCAACATGGTGACTTTGAGAAGACCTACCGTGGAATAGTGAAAATAGGTTTATAAGGATAATGAAAGCAATGAGATTTCTAAAACTCAAGATATTCAAGGAATATTGTTTTTAGAAAACTATAATTATCTTTAGTCATCCAAAGATAGTGAAAAATACTGATGACTAAGAATGGCTCCACCTGGGGAGAGCAGCTCCTTAAGGAGGTGTCAAAAACCTCAGAGTTCAGATCTCTAGAAATTGTAAATCAATGCCTTGTTTGTGCTTGGCATATTTCCTCCTTCAATTGTTGATTTACTCTTGTTTTTTTAAGTTGTGATCTTACACTCTAAAAAACATGATTGCTTCAATATCAACTCTACCTACCCATCATACTTTTCCTAACATTTTCTTTTCATTTGGGTGCATTTGCACTAACAAACCCTTGAAATCATTTTTTTTTCGAAAGTACAAACTAATCTACTTTTACCCTTATATCATCCAAAAGCTTAGATTAGACTCTGAGCTCTTTTTATTTTCTACCTAATCTACTTATATGTCAAAGTTAAACAGTTTGACAAATTTTCATTCTGTGATCTATCAACATAAAATTTAAAACATGACCAAATCAAGATTAAGCAAGTTTGGTGTGTCATGAGTTATGATATCGAATTTATTTGAATCCAAACACGCGATACTCCCGTCTAGCAAAGTAACTCTCATCTAGCAAAGTAGCCGTCACCCATTGCATAATAAATTAGTAAACTCCGTACAATTATATCCAACATTTGCGGATTCCATGGAATTTAAAGAATGACACATTTGATTTATTCAACGTCGGAAGGCTGATCGAATGAAAAATCAATATTATATTCCACCGCGTCTGCGGATTTAGTCAGCCCTATCTCAACGTTTGACCTATTCAAGGTCAAACAGCTTGGTCCAGAGAAAAATAAATATTGTGTTTGATTTGAATATAAAGAAGTCAAACTGAACGAAATCAAAGCAGCGAGGATTGCGGTGATAACACCCCATGTTCAACTTACCATCTTCATATTCGTACAAAAAAGGGTTTGAAGCACTTATAAATAGAGCTTCATTTTCTGTCTTTCAAATCATTCACCCATACTTCCATATCTCCATAATTTTCTGCTACAGCTAATCTCTCGTTACATTTAACTCGATAAACATCTTCATTAATCAGTTTATTATCCTTCCGAGGAGAGACATCATTTCGATTGTATTGTCCGCTCCATTGAAGTACACGCGTCTGCGTTTATTGAATAACATGGCAGTCAGGGTGGTATATGCCATCATCATTTGTGGTTTGCTAATATCTGCGCTATATCCAACTGCAAGCTCAAGGCCTAATTTCCTCAGAGAATCTACTGCTGACTCCGACAGTAAGGACAATTCCAATACCAATAACATCTCTGAAGCTTATACCGAACGAGTAGATAAAGCGGCCACCATTGATGTACAGTTACTGGATGATAAACTTCCAAAGAGTGGTTATACTCCGTCGGCTCCTTCATCCTGCCACAACATGGTAATAGACACCGTCGACGCTGCACGTTACAGTTGTTGATCATGATCACGTCAATCAATTATTCCATTGTGATTCACTTCAATTCTCCAAATGTGACATCGCACTGGAATTAGAGAAAATGAAAAAACACCAACGTCAATTCTGAATATGACGTTCAATAAGTGGAGTCTGATATTGGGAACTAAATATGAATTCAAAGAGTGCGATGAAAAGCGCCGTCTAACTAACCCACGTTTTTTCCCTTTTGGGTTAAATTTGCATAAATTTTTGTGTGGGTTAATATTTGCCGATAAATTTTGGGTTAAATTGAGAATTTGTATGGTTTAAAATCAATTAAAACATGTACTTGATTACTTAGAAAATGCTATTGTAAAATATTCTCTCCTGTGTCCGTTGGGTTGTATTAGGTAATGTGAGCAATCCTTATTTCGATTTTCAAGTTACTGAATATTTTGGAATAGGATTGAAAAATTGAAATTAATTCTTTGACCGGGCTCCCGTCCAAAATATTTTCAAATTCAACAATTGAGAAAAGTTCAGCTGGTATTGTGATCATGGGTTTCCATTGATCCATAAATATGAATTTTAAGAAAAAGAATTTTTTTTACACTACTGAGAAAAAAAAAAATTCTTAGTATTTAGTCCTGTTTTTATTAACAACCTCACTATCCTTTCAAACAACTCATATTTTATATAGGATTAGGCTAAAATCAACATAAATTCTCAAAAACATAACGCAAAATTCTATTTTGAAATCAACTCGAAATATCCCTATGTTTTGAATTAAACACTTCAAGTTTGGACGTCGTGGCTTTTCTAAGTAATTTGAAGACATGTATCTGTTTTCAATTTCATTTTCGATGTAAATGTGTTTTTGAAATATTTGTTAAAAATTAATGGAGAAAATTTAGTTAGGATGGGATTGAGATTCTAATTCTAGATCTCAGATCCTAATATTCAGGGAGTGGTTCAAATCACTAAGAAAGCCTGTATGTACTAGGCTGTTCTCTTGATTGAATGTATCAGATTGTGGGATTCGAGCCTCCATTCAAGTCCTTGGTAGCCAAATTTTGGGCCTTGATAACTCGGGCGTAGCCGACACACTTGTCCTCGACCTTCCCGGATCCGTGGCCCCGCAGGCGCCTTTACGATTCGACTCAGGAGCTTGAATCTGTTGTTCCGGAAGGCATCGTCGCCGTGCAGGAAGCGATAGAAAGAGACCCCGGTGGGATTGGATCCTCAGTCGTGTAGTAAAACACTACGTTGTGCTGCTACTCCCACTCCGGCACCTGTCAGTTCATAGCAAACATGAAAGCCTTCAACGCTCTGCATTCTGTTATTTTTTTTTGGTTTTGTCGTTTTTTTCAACATCTTACAAAAATAATTGAAGGTATTACCAACCAGAATTGCCATCTTTTTTCACTTAGTGTGATTCAGGGAGATCAAGAAGAGCATCGTGGATCCAAGTTTTGAACTGGGATCACCGTTTCCTGAGAAACATTTATGAGCGTCGATCTTGTAGCTAGAAATTATTATAGTTTGAAACCATCGTTAAAGGCTGGTAGGTCTCGCTGGTAGACTCGATGCTTTTACATAATGCTAAAGATGATGTTGCTCCCGATGGCGTGAACGCGCCGTTTAGCATCAGATCTTCATTCGATCTCCAGTTCCAATCGTTCTGTCCATCCACGCCCCCGTATACCCGCTTTGTTACCTCTTTCGCAAAAGGATTTGCTGGTGCCAAGAATCTATTGCAGATGTACGTAGAGGAGCACAAATGAAAACGAAATTCAAGTTGATTTTTTCTTGCATTTAGCCCTCGGAGAAAATTGAATCCTGTAAGTCAACGCTGCTACTACGGAGGTCATTTGGTGTTGTAGAAAAGCACAAACGCAGATGTTGATACAACATTGCTTCTCCAACGGTTGCAACACGGCATGATCCCCAAATCCCGTGAGATCCTCGAAAGAAGTTTTCTACAAGGTTATTTCAGAGTTGCAGGTTGTGGAGATCCAAAAGTCAATTGGGTAAATTTTTCGTCTAATTTATTACATGCCACAATGAAAATGTGAAAGTTAAGTTTTTTGCTAATTTGAACCCATTTTTAGAAATATGTGCCATATGAGAAATTGCTAATTGCATGCATAAGCATTAGAGAGTGATAGCCTTGCCAGTTTTTTGAGAGGTCATTTGTTGCTCGTCACAAGAGCTGAGGACACTAAGCCCTGCCTGCAATAGAAGCCACAGTTTATAAGGTTCTACTATTGAAGAGCTGTCAAAGGGAGGATTCCTGCCTGCGTGGTAACGGGGTTGTTGGAGCTCATAAGAGGACCAAGTGGAGTTGAAATCTGGAAGCAAGATAAAACCAGATAAGCTGGACCTTTTAACATGTCTATATTTCTAGATTCTGATGACGACGACGATGATATCTTCGTGTGGGAATTTGTAGGCGTTAGCTTGAGTAGCATGGGTAGCATTTTTTCAGAAAAACAATGTGTTTCTGTTGATAACCACGAGAAACAAGAGACACAATCTGTTGTGCAAGATCCTGATATTGAAGAGTCACAAGTTGATCTTCAGGAAGGATGTAAAGATGAACAAAGTGTTGAAGAGCAATTGGACGTGCCACATGAAGCTGATTGCGAAGACGTGGCGGAAGAAGACAAAGCTGGAGAGAATTTAAAATGTGATAATCTCATGAATATTTATGCATGTGCAGATGACAACATCGCTGAAATTTACATGCGTGACACTGGAGATGGTGAAAGAAAACAGTTTCCTATTAAGCTTGTCATAACTTTCAAAAAGGCGAGGATAAACGTTCAAGCTTTCCATCACTGGGGAAGAAATGAGGTGAAAATACATCACTATCTCATAGCGAAGAAAGTGAAGATGAAGCATCATCCACGAATGAACAAATATGGTCTCAGAAGCATAAAGACTAAGATGAAAACTCTGTTACCAAGTTTTTTTTTATGTCTTTTACCATTGTAAGCCTAGCTGAGACTAGACCAGCAGGCGTATGTTATCATATGTTATTCTGTACCCTTTCTCCATTAAGGGGGAGTGTTAGAAAGTAATGGACAAAGTTCAGTTAGGATAAGATTGAGATTCTAATTCTAGATCTCAGATCCTAATATTCAGGGAGTAGTTCAAACCACCCGATTGTGAGAAAGCCTATATGTACTAGGATGTTCTCTCGATTGAATATATCAGATTGTGTGAGTGTGTTTGTACACTCTCCAGGTTCTCACCTAGAGATCTATTTAATTAATTTTATCAATATAAAGAAATATCTAATTTGCTTCTTAGAAATTATTAATTTTTATAACGGTCATTTCAATTATATATAATTATTTTAAAAACCCTAAAAATATACAAACATCACATCATCCATGTAAATATTAATAGCATTTTTTTCTCCGTAAAAACGAGCAAATCAACTAGCGAAACAGGCTTAGCTCCTTCGTTAAAATCCTTACCGTATTCTCATGGCTTGACTATATAAGAGTATGCTTAACAATATCTAAACAAACTTAAACTAACATTTGGAAATTTTATATATCGAAACAAAATCTAATATGCGGACACAACCATTTTTGTCATAACGTCTTCCGTTGATTAAGAGTTTTAGGTTCTTTAAAATAGAAGTCGTTTTTCAGGCAAGAGTTAATAGACGGAAACAAATATTTTATATTAATTGCTTGGTTATGAATGGAGCCTAGTATTTGCAATCTGAGTTTCGGTAGAATTTTCTTGCTCTTGAGGTTTGACAATTTAGGAGAATACTCTTGATGGATCATGTATTTACGTAATTACAAGAATACACTTACGGGAGTCACGTATTTTGTTTAATAAAGACAGTTAACAATAAATATTGTAAAATATGTGCCATGGCTTTTTGAAACTTAAGTCATTGTGGAAATATTATGTATATATTGTTTCACATGAAAGAAAAAAACGTTACACGTTTTCAAACCAATACTTTCCATCACACTCAGCCATGCAAGTTAGAAGATAGTATCCATTCACTCTTGTATAAGTAATTTATAAAATGCAGGATTTAGGTTGTATAATTCAATGTTATATTGAATATCTCTTTTTAATTGGTTTGTAAAATTTGAAAAGTTTGAAGGGGACAGTGAGGCTGATTTGATACTAAGGCAGTTCTTTGTGTCCAAAACATTTTCAAATTTAACAATTGAGATAAGCTCAGCTGAATATGTAATCAAAGGTTTCCATTAATCCATAACTATGGATTATACATTAAAAAAAAAAATGCATTTTCTTGAGGAAAAAAAAAATGGTATTTAGTTTTTATTGACTACCTCATTGTCACTTTCAAGCATTTCATATTTTAGATCTAAAGATGATAATCAAGTATGTAAACTAAAGGAATCACTCTATTGGTTAATGAACTCCAAGAGAATGGTATTCAAGGCTGATATATATCTACAATAGCAAGGATTGGGAAGACAATAATATTTACATTAAAATGGAAAATGAGAATTTACTCATCATTGTTGTATACGTAGATGATATATATTTTCAATTAATGAGGATCAAATGGATTAACATGATCTTTGCATTAAAATGGAAAATGAGAATTTAATCATCATTGTTGTATATGTGAATGATATCATCTTTGGAATTAATGAGGATCAAATGGATTAACAATTTGCAATAGACATTCAAAGGAATTTGAGATGTCCATGCTAGGATAGTTATCATTCTTGCTTGGGTTTCAAGTTGCCCAATTAGAAAAAAGTATTTTTATCTCTCAAAACAAATACCTAAAAGACAATAAAGAAGTTTGGCATGGAAAATTCTGCACCTATTATAACACCTAAGGTCGTGGGGTGCAATTTGAACATATATGGTGAATGTGTTGATGCAAATTAAACCATGTATGTGTCAATGATGGAAATCCTTCTACATCTAACAACATCAAGATGTGATATAATGCAAGCAGTGGGACTAGTTTCCAGATTCTAGTGTAACCCCAAGGCGAGCCACGTAAATGTAATAAGATAATATTTAGATATCTCAAGGAAACTATTCATTATAGACTATGGTATTTAGATGACATTGATTTCACCTTAATAGCATACTAATATGCACATTGGGTAGGTAGTGTTGTGAAGACAGAAAGAGCACAAGTGGTGCGACTTTCTTCTAGGGTAATTTCCTATTGTTTTAGCTAAGAAAAAATTAGAACCCTATCTCATTTTGTACAACTAAATTTGAGTTTACAGCCATTGTTGCATGTTACACTCAGATTCTATACATGAAACAAATTCTAAAAGATATCAAAGTTGAATATGCTCATCCCATTCCATTTATGTGTGATAATAAAAGTGTTATTGACATTTATAAGAATCCCATAATGCACTCCAAGGCAAAGAAAATTCCTATTAAGTGCCATTTCTTGAGAGGCCAGGTAGTTGAATTTTTTTTTGGAGACATGAGCATATTGTGACTAAAGAAGATATTATAGATATTTTTACCAAACCTCTACTCAAGGATCCATATGAGTATTTAATACAGAGGTTGGGATTGATATCTCTCTCAAATCATTAGTCCTGTATATTTTGAGTTTGGAAGCCTGTTATCATACCTTAAGAAAATTAGGTGCAGAAGAAAGATGTTGAAAGGGGGATAGTTACCAGTCAGAAGAAGCATAAGTTCATGTGTAGTTTGGATGAGAAATCATGCATGATCAGTAGTATCAATTTCTAAGTTGTAGACACATTTCTTTGTCATTCATTTCAAAGGGGGAGAAATATAACCTTGATTTTCCACTCGAGTTGGTCACCTTCTTGGTCATTAGAGATGCGAGAGAAGTATCAATGAGTTTCAATCCAGGTAAACTACATGTATGTAGTTAAATATGTTATATTTGGTGGTCTTTTTTGTGGTATCTATGGTTGTATCTATGGGATTTTTTGTCACAAAAATCATGCTCCACTAAATGGAAACTTGATTTCGTGCATTTAGTATTAAAGAAATTGAAGAATAATTAAAGTTCAATAGAAGGGAAGAAGAGATAGGATCTTAGTATGGTGTTCTTGATGTAGAATCTCGAACTTGGATGTGAAAGAAGACAATGCACAAGGATACTCACACTGCAATGCCAGGTGTTTCCATCAAATGAAAAGGGGGGAGATTGTTGATAGTGTTTTCATTGATGTCAAGGATGTTAAGGCCAAGAGGGAAGAGTGCAACAAGTTGAAGAAGGAAGCATAGCTTATGTGCAAGGAAATTTGTTAGGAAGTAAATTTTGTGTGGAATAAAATTTGATGTGGAAGCAAAGTCGGTGTGGAATAAAAGCTTGTGAGGAAGGAAGGCTCATGAAAAAGGAAGGTTTGTGTGAAAGAAGAGCTTCTATGGAAGGAAATTTTGTTTGGAAGGAAATCTTGGACAAAAGAAATGTTTATGTGGAAGAAAATTCTATGTGATGATAAGCATATGTTCTATAGCTTCACACAAATAAGGGCCAAACAAGACATGTGGCGGTGATGATGTAGTATGCAAGATGGTACCCAAAAATCAGTCCATGATGACATAACACAATAGAATAAAGGGAAATGAGATCGATTTAAGGACATTCCTAATAAAAAATTGATGTGTTAAAATTATTGACACCTTTATTGTTGATGGATGAAGATCACGCAACAACCATATTCATAGCATTTATAAGTCCTAGATCGGGTCTCGGGAAAATGGAACATTAAATGTTTAAATGAAAAATTAGTGAATCATCTCAAAGAGAAGAGTCTCAAAGTAAAGGGACAGTTAGACATCATTTTTTCACCAATTTTTGGATTTTGGTCCTTATTCAATCTCCGGCTAGGATAGTTCCAATTGATCCAGGTTCCACTACAAAGTAGTGTTCATCAGAATTTATTTGTGCATTGTTTTTATATAATTAAAAATTGATGTGGCAATTAAGAAAGGTCACCATTCTAACCTTTTACATTCATATTATATGTTTAGTTACAAGATATTATTGCATAGCATTAAAAGGAAAGAAACCACCCAGGTTAAAAAATTCCAAATTTGAAACCAAATGGAGCATGGAAAAGCTATAAATAAAATAAGTCATTAAAGGATAGTGTGGATGGTTGTTGTGATAAGAGAATATGTGCCATAAAAATGTGTGAGTGGTAAAATTACACATGTATTAACTAAACATGCATGTGGTGATAAAATGGTGAAGCGAATGATCAATTCTTGTGAAGAGACAAGAGATTGTAGAGATTCAATCTTGTATGTTACAAAATGAAAGCTCAAAGATAGTTTGGTGGCAGATCTGAGCTAACGTATGTAAAAAAAGTGTGTGAGGATTAGAAGTATGAGATAAAATATCATAATGAGAATGTAGAACAAAATATTAAGAAATGTAGCATAGTAATATACTATTATTGAATTATAAATAAAAGGATATTACTTTGAAATAAAAGATAGAAAGGGGATAATAACTAAATAATTCAACAAAATTGAAGAAGGGGCCTCTAGTTCTACTCTGAAAATGTGATGAAATGAAGATATAGATGATAAAATAAATCATATCAATAGATCCATAGGGGATTGGTGTATCCAACAATTGTGCACATGTAAATATTAGGGGATTGGTGTCTCTAGAAAGTTTGTACATGAAAATCCAAGGGGGTTAGTTCCTCCAACATGTTGGTGCTGGTAAAGTTGCGGAGATTGGTGTATCATATATGGTGGTGCTTTCAAAAATAAATTCTAATAGTAGGTTTGTTCTTGCACTAAGTCATATAAAGAAAATAATTTCTATGGTTTTCTCCTGGATGGGTTTCCACATATATCGCGGGTAAAACTATCTAATATGATTGGTGTACTATTTTGTGATTTAATTTTTTCATCAATTTCTAAATTGTACTATACCAATTCAACCCCACCCCATTCTCAATATAATTGATAAATCTAATTGTTAACTAGCCGAATTTGAATTTTAATGCAGATAATCGACTAAAGCAAGATGCCTAGCCTTAAAAGGGTTGTAAAATATATCATCAAGGTAAAATATGATAACAAGATAATTCTTTATCCAAGTAAACACACAATAATCCAAATTAACTAGCTTATCTATTGTTGGAATTTATCTAAAGTGGTTACAAACCATAATCTAAACCTAAAACATTAAAAAAATAACTATTTTGTTTTGTGATTTACTATTGGGAGAAGAATAGTGCCCACTCTTTCTTGGGGATATAGAATAAACTAAGGACTAATTTTTATATATTTAAAACAATTGTAACACGATGAATAGGGTTGTCCACTACAAAATGTAGAATATCCACTTATTACTTTTGCAAGATTCAACATAAATTCAAAGGAATATTCCCCACTTGAAATATTTCTATGGTTTAAAAGAATGGATTTAACTAAGAGAAATATAAAGATAATGCACACTCACAAATATATGACAAAATTTTCACTTAACTATCATTCATAAAGAAGTCCAATAAGACATAGGGAGACAAATTACTTAAGAAATCACACACATACATAAACCCTTGGTATGAAAAAATCCATAAAATTTACAAATTCATCCACAAATCATCTTGTAAAATATGTCAATTTAACTATCCATACATGTATAAAATTAAGAGTAAAATTAGACAAGTAATTATATATCTCCACAAGTAATGATAAATTACAAGTGAGGAGTGATTCTCTTTTTTATCTGAAGGATCTAGTACTTCATCATGTACTAAAATCCCTCAAAACATAAGATAATGCATTTATATCTTACAAACCCTAGATATATGGAAGGGAAAAATAAAATATCTATGATACAAGAGTGGATAGGTCTCAATATGCCCTAAAAATTCCTGATAAAAGAATATTAATTTTGAAAACAATAAATCATCCTCATAAAATATGTGTTATATATGGCCACCTATGACATAAATACTCTCCAAAGGTGGATGCATCACTCCAAAAAATCATAGGCACTCAACAAGTAAAACATTTCCCCCAAAATTTGCAACATTTCATAATCAAAAGATCATATCATCCCTCAAATATGTGACTTCATTATGAGATATATCCAATCATCATGGAAAATGTTATATCCATCATTAATATGTAAAGTCCATCATAAAAGTGTGTAACATTTGAACATAATACTGCCACATAACCTCAAATATGGGATGGGATGTCTAAAAATGGGGCCATGTCATCATAAATTCCAACATCCCCAATTATGTATAGAATTCCCTCAATCAAGTGTGGAATAATTCATCATCAACATCCTCCAAAGAACCATGTCTATAAAAAAATCATCACTACGAAGGGCCTACAAGAATTTTAGTGTGACCATTCGACATATGTACAAGAGTGAAGACACAAAAAAATTGAATCATGTCCAATTTAAAATCCATTAGGTAGATCACATTAGGTATCTTCTTCAAACTTCACATTAGGTTATGAATTTATGAAAATTTTCAAGTTTAGGTATGGGAGGATCATCATAAAACCATATTATGTGTGTTACTAATAAGGAAGAGGATTATTTCACAAGAAACTAATCAAGGTGTAAGTGTAATTGAGAAAGTTACAAATTCTGATTTACTTCTTGGAATGGTGGCATTGACATGAAAAGATACATAAAATATTAATCCTCATGATCACCTTTGTAGAGAGAGAACTCATGCATTAAGTTACCCTAAAGAAGTTACCAAAAGTTTCTTCACTTGTGTGATGAACATGCCTAGAATTTATTAACACTAAGAAATAAAACAATTCTATTGCGAAGAGCATATCTTATAAAAGCTTGTTGAATCCAAGGGTGGAATTGTTAGTGTTAATTGTAGCTTGTTGTAGAGATTTGATGGTTGCTAGTGTTTTCATGATTTTACCTTGCTAGAGTTTGGAGAGCTAGATATTGTAAACATTTTGCGACACATTTCTTCACATGTATTTCATTTCTTCTACATATGGATAAAGTATATTTCTATAAAAAATTATGTGATTGCTAATTGGATTTGTGTCCTTGTGGTGTCTTGAAGGTTTATTAATTTCAATTATTTTTCATTCATGTTGACTTGATATAACATTTGACTTAGTATAACATAGGGTTGAGATTATTAAGCGATTAAATATATAACTTGAATATAAAAATCATAATTATATTAAAAAAAATATTCTAATAAAGAAATTTTCAAATTTGGTATACACTTGGTGAAGTGTCATATAATGGATAAAACTTTTGGAAAATTGTTTAGGATGTTCAATGACATGCATCACAAGGAATGTTCTTAAGTGACATGTCTTAAAAATCTTATACGAACACCTTAAACAATATAGCATGTCATAGTGCTCATACCAATTTTTCTTCTTTTGTGACATGCTTTGTCTCTCTAAGGCTCTACAAAGAAATCACATTCTCACTATTATTTTTTTCCACAATAAATAACACACTTACAAAAAAAAAAAAAAATATAGCTCAAGCCGAGAAAACTCATAAAAGATGTAATAAAATGTCAATATGGTGTTTTCCTCCTCTAAATTCCCAACCTCTCAGCAATTCACCTCATGATAGCCACAAGAGTCAAACCGTAGAATTTAAACACAAAATTAGACCTATAATAAATTGAGTTCATCATAAAGAAAAAAAACCATCATTTAATGATATCACCATGAATCTCTCCCTCAATAACGTATAATGAATCATAGGTTGACATATCAGATAAAAAACCTACTTATATGTTATTGGGTGGTCTATGAATGCAATCTTTGTGGGTGGATGGGGTGGTGGAGGTGGGTGATGATCAACACCCATGTGCTTTTGATGTGGAACTAACCACTTATCAATGAGAAACATGCTTATTTGTTCCCAAGGTTTTTCTACCAGGGCTTAGGTGCTTTCTTTCATTCCATGGGGCATTTGAAGGCCAATTTCCAATTGTTACAAAAATGTTCATACATCAAACCCAAAGGTTTGATTTAAATCCCAATATTTTGTAATGTTCCAAGAAAAGATATTGACTTGTTCATACTACCAGTGCTCGGGTTCTTACATCCAATTTCCAATCATTACTGAGGATTAGAGTTCTCCACAAATATGATATCTCTTCTCAACAAAGACTCAGACCTTTCCCCTATTCCTTGCACTAGCCTGAAACATGGTAGTCGAAACCTTTTATCAGCAATCAATAGAGGAGGGATCTCACGTTTAAACCATCGGCTTACGTTTTTCCAATAGGTGTTAACTATTTTAGACTTATTCTTTACAACCACAGGTGCTTACTTTCTCCATAGTTCTTCATAATATGACCAACTCTCATGCCCAAGCCCCAACATTGCAACTTGATGAATTAATTTTCTGTTGGACACATCTTCCTGGCTCTACTATTTGTTGATATTGCATGACACATCATCGTGCACTGACATCATCTCGGTCATTCGAAAAGTGCACAAATAAAATTTCCCTCAGATACAGACTCCAAGATTTTCTCCGTCAACTATTGGACCCTAGAATCTTTCATTAGTCATTCCTACTCCTTCAAAGCAATGCTCAATCCTTCCACCTCAGAGATGAGTCAACACAGACCCACCTCTACTCTATGCAACCCCAACTTCCTTTGTAATGGTTGGGTGCACACGTCATCTTGTTCCTATTCAACCTATCTATTCCCAGTAAATGCTCCTCTTATACTTCTCGAATAAATACTCCATCCTGGTGTTATCAGGTTTTTGATTTTCCTCGAACATAGATTTGAATTATGGCTCTTGGTGTTGTTAAATTATGGACTCCCCTCGGTACCAAGAAAACATTATGTGTTTCACTACTTTTTGTTCGACTTCACCTATTTACTTAACTTTGGTTCTATTGATGTTATTTGATGGTTATTTCTCACTCTTGCAAGCCTCCCACGTAGAAAAAATCAATTTATCTATCTCTGGTTACGATAATTTATGCATGCCCGAGCATGATTCAAATCCTCTCCATGCTTAGTTTTCGCTTGCTATAATAACTTATGCTACATGACTCTAATTAAATTGGATTTTTGATATTGTATGTTAATCAACGATCAATAAGAACTTCCTCCAAATTCAAAGAGACTCCTAGCCTTATCTGCATAAAATGTTCTCCCTCTTGAGCTTTAATAGATTCCCTCATTGTCTCTGTTGACCTGCTATACATCATCGTGCACGATCCCTATAGAGTTTAGCTTTTATTTGTATGAATCACACTCGTATACAATAACGAAATAAAAATACACATTATCACATATAATAGACATGAAATTGATTACACGAACTTCCAACACTAATTTTTTCTTCCATTAATAAATATACACACATAGAAGGATTTATAAAGACCTCTCCTAGCCTAATTTACATTAATTCGACCCTTGTTGGCCTTGTGGCCCTACTTGACCTCTAGGCCTCTCGACTCTCTCTCCTCTATCTCTTTCATACTTCTACATCTATTTGGCTACATAATTGTACAAGGGATTCTGAAAAAAATTCTAGTTCAGATGCAAAATTTCCTCAACAAAATAACCACTATATCTCCTAGACCTATTTTCTCCATAAAATATCTAACCATCCCTATGATCTCTATACGTCTCTCAACTATTCTTGATACTTATCCTATTTTCAAAATAATTCATCACTTATATACATTTTCTCATAAAGCATAGAAAAATAAATTAAATGATTTATTAGGGAACCAACTCCCTTGGTAAATTAAAGACCCCTATCTATAGTCAAAATGTGTTTTGACTTGGACATAAGATGCTCCTGTATCATACTACCAAGGTAGAAGAAAATTCATGTTCTTCTGACCATGTTTTGTTATGGACAAATAAATCCTCCTAGATCCCAAATTTTATGTTGTAGTTTGTTATTTGCTCCATAATTTTGTTGTTTCTTTCTTTATTCTTCAAGGTTGTTACAATTTATGTTGCAGTTCTCCTCGTTCCTTGCTGATGTACTAATTCTCAATAATCTGCAATTTTTTGTCATCCATTCTTCTATGTCTAAGATACCTCATCTAATTCTTTTTAAGCACTAGTTTCCTAATCTCTTTAATTTCAATGTCCATTTTTTATTTTGGAAGGTACAAATTATCGCTTCCTTGCTCAACTTTGTTATTGTTGTTCGCCATTAACATTAAAGCTTCCTTGGTTACCGCTTGTGTTCCTTCATCCCTTCCAAATATATCATATTTTTGTTGGGTATTATTATCATTCTTTTCCACTAGTTGTTATATTTCCTCCATGGAAATATTACCCTTATCCTCCTTTGCACTATTGCAATCCACCATAATTTCATTTATTTCATACTCCATCCTTGGATCGTTCAACTAGTCTTCCAAAATTTTTAGTTTTGTTAGAACATTTTCCATGTTTACATATCATGGTCCTTCTTTATTTAATTTGCGCCATCATTTTGTTTCACAATAATTTTTATTAGTTGTCCATATTTGACATCTTTAGGAAAAAGCTCTTCCTCTAGCAGCTTCATTTCTTTACCAAGTTATGTCCATCATCTGTACACAGAAAATTTCATTTTTTTTTCATCATCACCAACAAGTCCTACACCCACACATCAATTATCATATTTAGAGTCAATATGAAATTTATATTCCATCAGTGATTCAGCCATCATATATTGATCATATAAACAACATGTAACACTCTCAAATGGCTTCTCCTCATCATATTCATCACTGTCACTCTCTCCAAGGATTGATCCTTATTTTGGTGACCAAATATATCCTACATATTCCTCATATTCAGTTGTTATGAGCTTCCTAAGAGGGTTATGATCAAATACCTCATCTTCTTCCTTAGTTTCCTTGCATACAATTTATTAACTGGCCATTGTACTAGTTTCACCCTTAGTACCCATCTATAGCTTTGGTATCTTTCTTTGTCTTGAAACCACTTCTTTATCCTATTGAACTTTTCTCTTATCTCATCCATTTCCTTCTTTTTTTCTTCTTTAGTCCTTTTCTTTCCAACTACTTCTGTTTTCTTCTTATGATTGTGACCTCTCTTTGAACCCTTCACATAACTATCAACAATGGTCCGAGATAAGTCAACATAGACGCACTGTGCACGATCCCTCCTAAGCTTAACTTTTTTTGGTCTACATAACACTCATGTATAGTAATAAAATTAAAATACACATTATCACAAAAAATAGACATGAACATGTTTTCATAGACTTCAAACACTTAAACAAAGTTTTCTTTGACTAATAAATATACACAAATACAAATATTTACAAAGACCTCTTTTGGCCTTATTTACACTAATACTTCCCTTCTCGGCCTTGTGGCCCTACTTGGCCTCTAATTCTCTCGACTCTCTCTCCTCTATCTCTATCACACTTCTACATCGATTTGGCTACATAATTATACAAGCGATTTTGAACTAAATTATGGTTCAGATCTGCAATTTCCTCAACATACTAACCACTATATCTCCTACATAAATTTTCTCTTCAATATATCTAACCAACCCTATGATCTCTCTAACCCTCTCGAATATTCTCAAGACTTCTCCTATTTAAAATATGTTAGTGTCATTCTTTGCATCCTATCACCAGTGATAAAATGGAATCTTATCATGTCTTGTTAGGGTCCCATAGTCAATTTTTTTTCATTTCACTAGATCTTCTAGTAAAAATTTGGTTAATGGATATTAGGTCTAGGACTATTTTCACTCCTCCCAAAATTTTTATATGCTACCATGTCACCACTCAGTTGATTGTATCATCATTCAAAGATTATCATCATCATTTCAGTCATATCCATCATGATTTTATTCATTTCAATGTCTCCATTAGGTCATTAGGGTTTCAAGGTCATCAAAACTACCATTTCATGCATAAAATCCAGGAATTGGAAGAGTGGTAATAAAGCAAGTTTCTTCAATAAATTTTGGTTTTTAAATGTAATTTTATGTTTCTATATGTAATAAGTACTTCAAATTTCTTAATTTGTAGTTCAATGTTCCAAGGAAGATTCAAAAAATTTCATATTACAAAATGTCCAAGGTTGTGAAGTCAAAAAGAGAATGAAAGTCATGCTACAAAAAGTCTTGTGGGGTCCATCATCACTCAAAGGGAGTCAATTCACATTTATAAAAGGGCCAAAATTTCACAAACGCATTTAATTTGCACTCCTCTTGCCCTTCATCATCAATCTCATCCTTCATTTGGTGAGAAAAACACATTTTTTCAGCTCAAAGAGGAAAATATTTGGAGGCATTGCGCATTTTTCAATTGTTATGTGCATCTGGAGGAGGCACTGCACGTGGATGAACTACGTTGCGCATAGGCGCTGTGCATCTGTGAACTGCGCCGCGCATAGGGAAAAGTTTCCAAAATTTTCTCAAAACCACCCAAATTGATTTCTCAGAGCTCCATTTCAGATTTTTCATCTTCTAAGCATCATAACAAGTAAGTACATTCATTGTTATACCCTCTCTTCCTTTGCAAACCAAGAGATTATGACAAGCTTAGTTCCCTATGGTTTTATAGGAATCTCATGCTTTTGGTTTACAAATGATAAACCGATGTTGTGAAACCCTAGTACCACTATTCCTCCACCTATTTTTTCTAGCTATACATCATTCTCATACCTCACAAACCATTTCCCATCATTTTTGCATCATCTCCCTACAAAATCTAGCCATATTATACCAAATTGGGTCATTTTCCTAGCTAAGAAGGTGTTTGAAATTCCCTATCTCACTTCCTGCACTCATTTACCTTCATTTCATTCCCTAAACATTCCTAAGATCCCTTCCCCTCTCCCTAAATTTTTCTACCCCCATATCCCTTCCCTAATTCCTTCATTTCATTCCCTTCACTCACTTTTCCTTGTTTTCTTCCCCTCCTATCATCTAGGGTTTCAATCATGGAAGGAGATTCCTCACCATCAAAGAAGCGAATACAAAAAAAGGGGGAAAGACACTAAGGTATGAGCCCTTAAATTGCAATGAAATCATTTCCTCACCCTTCATCAGAAAATTCTTTGAAGATGTCAATTTCCTAGGTTTTGTCAAAGGGTGGAGGAGGTAGGTTACCATGAGGAGCTTACAGATTTGTTTGCGACCAACTTGAAGGGAGAAAAGGCCACCATTGTAGGGACTTATTTCACATTTTTAGTTGATTCCATCTCTCTTGCCACAGGGATAGCTAATCATGGGGAATATTGGTTCAAAGGCATGAACCTTGACCTTGATCAGTACGAATCCTTCATAAAATCACAGTACAAAGAGACTCATTCTCACATTCTTCCATTCAGATACTTGCTGGAGAGGTATGCACCATTCATGAATGTTGTGATGAAATTTTTCACATGTGAGGGAATTTTTTCTAGATTGTACCGATATCATAGTAGATTTCTCATGCACTTCACAACAGTGAAGTCCCTAATATTATGAAATTTCTTGTATAGGAGTGTGAGCAAGATGGAAGAAAAGGTGTAAGTCATGAATACAGATCATTACCCTACCCTCTTTCACCATAGCTTGGTGAATGTCATATTTTTCCATCATTTGGTAGAGAAGAAAGTGACATGGGATGATTTCATTGAGACATCTTTGTAGATTCACACAAC
The DNA here is from genome assembly GCA_034641835.2 of Pinus albicaulis. NCBI lineage: Eukaryota > Viridiplantae > Streptophyta > Pinopsida > Pinales > Pinaceae > Pinus > Pinus albicaulis. The sequence goes on from CM076571.1 coordinate 997,508,266, forward strand.
TACTACACCAACTCAAAAACAAAACATACCATGTCAACACAGCCTATGGAGGGGGGATCATCAAGAAAACTGGTTAAGGTTTCAAGGAGGCCTAGGCCTAAGGTTACTCTCACCTATCAGAGAGGTAGGAAGCTTTTGTTTGCTCCTCGAAAATAGGAAGGGGGAAAGCCTAATTCACTACAGGGGTCACCATTACCACAACATGAGACATCTATGCATGATGAGGAGGAGAATGACTTTGACTTGGTTGACTTGGAGGACCGTGATGAGCAAGAAAAATTTCAGAGGATAATAAAAGACAAGGAATCTTAGATAAAATAGCTCCAATACAATTTTTCAAGGTCCCAATTCATCATTTCATTCCTTTAATAGGAGAATAGTCAACTCAATACAGAACAGTTGATTTTAGAGAAAAAGCTATTTGTGGCAAACAAACATGAGAGACACAAATCAATGGTTGAGAAAGATGAACATGATGAGCATGAACATGAGGTGAAGAATAAGAGGCCAAGAACCATGGGTGTTAATAAGGCATTGTAGAAAGAGGAACAAAACCCTATAGATGAGGAACTCACTTTTGAATAGAGGATTGCCAAAGAGTTCAATGAGGACAAGGAGTTTTGGCTTGAGAAGGTCAATACTCACTTGGAAAAGCTCTTGGAAAATGGAAAAATGGATAAAAAAATACACAAACACATGCCCACCCACTACCAAATAAGAATTCAAATTGCACACATAAAAATCAAGTAATTGCAAGACAAACTTAAGAAAACCCTAATCAAGAAAAAGAAGAAGGGAAAACTTGATTTTATTGTTTATGCCTCTATTATTTCATATCACACCTCATGCAGCACCTCTGGACCAATTTTGGGCAAATTTGGAGCAATTTTTGTTTTTTGGTCAAATTTGGTGAAAATTTGCAGAATACAAAAATTTCACTAACGTTGGATACACAACGCCTTAGTGCTGCACTTTTTTACTCATGGATCCAAATGATAAGTGGCTTACATTTTTTTTAAAGCTTATGCCCTCCCTCAAAACCCATTTCCTCACATTTTCCAGAAAGGGCTCAGATTTTGAGAAAAATGAAGAAAAATGGTAAAAAATCAGCATTCTACCTCTGTATTTGACAAGTGGTGCACATCTGGAGAGATCATGGGAGAATGCATTTTTTAAGGCCTTCCAATGGGTCATTTTAAAAAATTAATATTGTTCTGGAAACTAGATAGATATGGCTATTTTACCATTCTCTCAGATTTCCATTTCTACTTCAAAAAGGTTCCCAAAAGTGGCCTCCAAATTGGCGTTGTGCATCTGCAAATTTCTGAGATTTATATAAATATTTCACTATGTAATTTCCTCCAATTTCCAGTTTGACTGTTGCAAAAGTGAAAAACTAAATGTATATGAATGTAAAGGTAAAAAAGTAAATGTAAATAGTAAAAATGGAGGTAAATAGGTGTCTTATATTCTATTTATTTCTTTGAGGATATGTCTCTTAGTGGTTAGATTAAGGAGGAATTTGTTGTGTAACCTCCCTAGTGTGTAGCAGACTTCAGATAGATGCATGCATTTTACTTTCTTGCTGGAAAATTCGACCTCAAAGGGAGGATTTCGACCTTAGTATCTATAGAGGCCTTTTGTAATCATTTCCAAGGGTTGGAATCTTGGACATTGAGCTAGTGCATTTCAGTTTGACAAAGTAATACAGTGAATACAGAGAAAAGTTGCAGCCTAAATTTAGGGATTCATGTGGTGAGATTATATGGCCATGTTTCTCTTTTGTAAGTCACTCCATTGAATTATTTATATTTCCATTACATATCTTATGCTTTCATTCATTGTCTTAATAGTATTTAAACAAGATTCATTAGGAATACATGCCTTGTTTTGATGTGATGATTATGTTGTGTTTATTTCATTCTTAAGGAATGAATTCATATTTCTATGCTTGTTCCTGATCTCCATTTTCATCTTACACCATAACCATACAACCTAAAGGGTCACTCAAGCTTTCCTACCTTGCCCCTTCATTTCCCTGCAATTTTTGCTCTTGTAACTCTAGTAGAGTTTTCAAAGCATAGCTCTAAAGGTCCATTTTCATCCAGCACAAAAACCCAAATCAACCAAACCCTAATATGCATATCTAGACTAAAATATCCATGATCTAGTCAAGTTGGTTGTGAACCTCATTGAGAGAGCCCTCTCATCCTAGTAGGGTTAGCTACTAGGTAAAACTGGTTTGTGGTTACCTTTGTTGGTCTCTTTTTAGCCTTCGAAGATCCAGTGGAGTGATAAAACAATATTCATCACTTATATATATTTTCTCATGAAAAAATATGAAAATAAATTAAATAATTTATTAGGGAACAAACTCCCTTGGTAAATCAAAGACCCCTATCACTAGTCAAAATGAGTTTTTACCATATCAAAAGCCTCCACAATTAGTTTTCGGTCAATGTTTCCAAATCCATAAAGTGTCGGTAATGTGTTCAACAGAAGTATTCCAGTTGATATATGTTACAATACTCCTAAGCCTTTTTTCATGTTTGTTGTTCCTGAACCATCTTTACATCATCATCATTTTTTCTCAAATCTTGATGCCTTTTTTGTGTTCTTTATGGGGGATACATCAAGGTCATCCTGCGACAGGTCACTTCATGTTGAAATTGGTTCATTATCTAGGAATTTTACTTAGATACTCCATTTAGTACCTTAGATCTTGTATACACCACTGGAAATTTTCCTCACTATCGGTGACAAGTCTTGATTATTAGCCTTTGACCGAAAGATTCTGTGTGGTTTTCAACTTCACCTCATCTATTCACACCCCATATATTGTATTATAGTACCTTGAGAACAATTCACATCATCAATGGTTTCTCTCACACTTGTTAATGGCTTACATCATTAGCTGGTAATCATATGGTTTCTACCATGTTCGACTTCAGCTCATTTATTTGCATGGTTAGACTTGTACATTAAGCGATAGAGTCAATGTGATAGAATACCATGGATCTAGTTCCATCCATCTGGGTCACGATTTCAGGATTCATACAGGATCAAAAAAGTATCATGACTATTATCAGTGAGACAATCATCCAAGCATGGGTCCACAGGACGTCATCAGTGGATGAGACTACTTGATCATTTTACATGTAATATTGGATTATCTATTGAGCATGGGTATTTCTCCCTCAATGATGATATCATGATGAAAATTTATTGTAACGGATGATGATCTTGACCGATTTTTCTTGATTCACACTTGTCACAACGTAAAACACTTCAGTCGTCAACTATTGCTTCTAACTTTGTACTTTAAGGGGAAATTTGTTACAGGCCATTTTGTCACATCTGGTTAATAAGGCTGCAAACCATATCAATCAGTATCCATGAACATTATTTCATCATCCCTTCACAAGTTCATAAGCATCATTTCTCAAAAAAAAATCAGAGTTTCTCGGACCAATTTCCCAAAAACATTGTTTTTAACCCCATAGCACATTTCCTTCTTGTCCACATGTATTCATCACATGTTGCATTATTTTTCACTAACATTTGTTAGCACATGTTGCTCCCTTCTATAGGTGCATTGATATATATTTGAGAAAATAAAAAATATCTCTGAATCTTCCTCTTCTAAAAGCCAATGTAGTTTTAACTATTTACCACATATAGAGAGATTGAAGTCCTATTTGATCCTATCTTGTAGGTCTTATCTCTTATCCCTTGAGCTCATCCTCCTATAATATATGTATCTCAAGCCGATAATGGTAAACACTAAACTACCACACTCATCATATAAAGTTTATACCTCCCATAAGGTCTAGGTTGGCTTTTGGAGATTGTTAGTGCCCTCGTGTTGTTGCCTTGAACCTAAAAGAGTCATCATATTTATGAATTAGGGTTGATATTGAGATGGTGTTTGTGACAAGGTAGGAAAAGTAAAATTTGGGAGACATACACAATGTCAACTACTATTTTATGGTTGTAAGCTCTCTCCTATATTTTTTAATACAAAGAGTATCTTGTTTTCCTGTATTTGTTGTGTTATGTTTGTAGTTAGGTATTTTAATTCCATGTTGATTCATTGAATAATGATTTTATATTATCCTACATGGATGTTGTGGATCCTTTTCCTATTTTATTCATCTCTATAGGTTTTAATTATAGTACTTGGCATTGTAATAGGAGCTTACAAGCGAGGAGGAAAGAAAGGCTTGCAACATATTTCCACTAGGCTTCTTTCCCATACTACAGTTTCTCTAAGGAAAAATTCATGCTTTGTACCTTCTGTTGTTCTAGATTAGACCACTAGTTCTAGGGAATTCACCTTTGTCTATAGTCGTGAAAATTATCCATAACAAATTGGAAACTTCACTAGGGAGTGATTCTTACCTTAGTGATTTCCTTGACCTTAACATCTTAGTCACCTCTTAAAGCGATCTTAATTGACTCACTCAAAAATTGATTGACCTTAGGAAAACACATTTTTGAGCTTGCTTTCATTTTTTTTGTCATGCTTTGGTAAAAATTGTCCCAACACATTCCCTGATCTAGAAACTAGGCACTTCATTGCACTTTATCCTTCTTTGTATATGCGCAACAGAGGAGTGGTGTATGTTTTTCACTTGTGTTGATTCCTATAAGATGAAAATTTGTTCTTTCCTTTTCCTTTCTCATTTATTTGCTTTTGTCTAGAAAGTTTTCCTTGTGTCTATGAGTGTGTTCCTATCTCTGAATAACGTTCATTATGTTTCATTTTGGTTTTATTGTAATTTGATGAGAATTTCTTTGGGTTTTTCTTTGTTCTTTTCAATTAGGTATTTTTCAAACTTTTTTCTTGATCATTTATTGTCTTGAAGAAATTTATATTACAGTCATATTATTTTTTATTTATCTTGTTAATGATCTTGTTGAATCTTAGTTTTCATTGCATTTGAAGATTAAGAGAAAATAAAAGAAAAATGATTATTTGAATTACATATAGGGCTTTGATTTTGACATTAAGAGTGAAGTTGAGGAGATTGATTGTCGCATCACTTCTTTGTTGCACTATTGATTGATTTCTTCTTCCCTTACTTAGCTAGGATGACTTTCATTGATAAAATGAAAATTGAAAGAGTTGTTTTTTTCATATTAGTTTCATCATAGTTGTGTTCAACCAACATAGTGTTTTGCGCCTTGAAAACTGAAACAAAATCAAATATCAACTCTAAAATTTATTGAATCAACCTAAGGAGAATTTTTCACATTAACAAAAACATCTTGAGGTCTAACCTAGAGATGTGTTATGACGTCTTTAAACATAGGAGTTGTCATTATTTTTCAATGTTACATTTCGTGGGTGATATCCCATACCACATACGTAAGTGTATAGGACCATTCTCCACATACGTTCAATTATTTTTCATGGTGCTCCATGCATGATAATTATATGGGAATGCTCTCATCGAATGGTTACACATTAGAAAACACTACCACAGATTGTACTTCAACGTACCTTAGAGTATATTTTGGAATTACCCTATACGTTGCTATCCCACCATAGGAAACTGAGTTGATCGCCTTTTACACTGTGATACACCGAACACAACATTCAGAGAGATTTCTTGTGCGCACGTAAATCCTTGGTTTACCAAGGTGATATATCGCAGTTCCAATGACTTTATAACCCTTTTTCCTAGTTACTCATGTTTTGTTTTATTTTTTGTATTTAATTTCTAAAATAAATTAAATAACCTCATAATAACGTCCTCACTCTAGAAAAACTCCTTAATAGATATTAGGTTGAGACTAATGGAAATAGTTCTCTAGTTCACTAGTCAAGGAAACCCCTTTGATGATAATTATGGTCATTTTCCTCCTTTTGGAAATATTAGTGCTCCTTATATGGAACCGATGACCCTTCCTGGATTTTCCATTGGTTTACTAGCTTGGATATTTTCAACCTCCTTGGTTCTGAATGTCCAAATTTCTTCTCAACCAAGTAGTCCTCCACTTGAACAAGTTGATCCTGAGATTGACACTTTTCCTTCTTCGCTTATTCGATATTCTTCCTCTTCTTCCTCTTCTTCTGGTGAAATCCTCAAAGTCAGTATCCAGGTGGATAAGAAGAGGAATAAAATGAAGATTAACAAGAAGAAAAATAAGTATAGGGGCAAGCAATAAGCCATTGCTACCGATGAAACTGATGTTTAGAAACCTTAAAAGCCTCGTAAAGTGAAATTCCCTTGCATGTCGTGTAAGGGTGACCACCTTCGTAGGGATTTCAATGGAATTCCATAGGTATTAGAAGTGTGGTCCACAGGATCACATCAACCCTGTTCATCAACCATTGGAGATAATAGTGGTGACAAACCACCAACTAGTGACAGTAATATCCATGTGGAAAAGGGTAAAGCTAGTTTCCATGTAGGTTATGTGAAGGGAATAATCCTATTCACATTTTTCCTTATATGGATGGAGACTCAAAAGTGTTAGAAAACATTACAACTTCTCAGCCTAGTCTTTCGGCTGGTTATCGAAAGCTTTCTCCCAAAATGTCGCTAGTTGATGAAGTGATTGTTAAGAATCTGAATCTTGTCAATCCCTGTTAGGTCCCTATATTACTAGTATAGTCCCCTATTGTTGTTAGTGTAACCCCCTTATTGTTATTATTGTACCCTTGTAACCCACATTTTTATTATTATTGTGCCCTTAAATTATTATTGTTAGGTCGGCTAGGATTACATTGTGGCCCACTAGGATTACATTATGGCCCCATGGACTCCTATATATAGAAAGGAGGTTTTGTAAATTGTATCATCCAAGAATTGTTCATTTATGTAATGTATTGGAGTTGCCCCCTCGAAGTGGCTTATTTCAAGAGCGTTTAGTCTCTTTTATTCTATTTTGGGCTGGTTACACAACATTTGGTATCAGAGCTTTGGATTCTAGGGTTTCGCTGCTCCAAACAGGTCATCGTGGCATTTTCGCTATAACTTTTTTTCTACGAAGTTTCAGAAGTTGGAATTTTTAGGGTGCGAAAGCTAGAGAAATCCACGAGGAAAGATTTTCTAAAAATTTGAGGAGCTTGATTTACTTTCAATATTTTTCGGAAATGTCTGTGGAAGTTAGGTCTTTTTCAAGCTCTAAGCGAGGTCATTGTGGAATTTTTACCGCTAAATGTTTCTGCAGAAGTTTCGAATCTGGTCGTAATGGTACGAAAGATGAATAAACGAGGATATCGTCCAAAAACTTTGAGCTTGGTTACTTACCCTACGTCTGGGAGATATGATCTATGGAATGTAGTGCTTTTTCAGCCTCCTCAATTTCATCTCAAAGAGGTGATCGTGGGAAACGTTCAATAACTCTCTCTATGGGAACTGGATTTGAGTGCCGTAAAAAGTGGTCACAAGAACACAGACTTCAGTTTCTTGGCTATCAATTTCAGAGACAAAGGACGAAACAGTGACAGGTGGCAAGTCTTACAAGTTTGCTCTACTAAACCAGTCCAAAATTAGGTCATTGCGGGAGATTGGACACAACTTTGTCTTGGGAAATCAAAATTAGATCAGACCTGTGGAATTTTAAAGAAGCTTTAGAGGGCTACTACAGGGATGAATTTCAGATATTGAAGATTTTCAATTACAGAGATAATTCAATTTCAATATCGAGCTCCTCAAAGCAAGTAAAAGAATAGGTATCAATATTGGATTCTAAAATGGCACCTAAAAAGAATTCAACACCCATTAAGCCTTTAGAAGGCTCTACCATGACTCATGAAGATGAAGAATTGCAACATGATCTATCAAAATTACAAGAGCAAGTGCAACAAATTTCCCTCTCGCAAAGAGCAACAAAAAATGAAATGGAAGTTTTGAAGAAAGGCGTGGAAGTGAAGATGGACGGTTTGAAGAAAGGCATGGAAGCTAAGATGGATGGCGTGGAAGTGAATATGGACGGTTTGAAGAAAGGCGTGGAAGCTAAGATGGATGGCATGGAGGCTGGCATGGAATCTAAGATGGATGACATGGAAGTTAAGATCGATGAGAAAATGGAAAACATGAAGAATTTTCTAAAAGCAGACATGGAAGGTTTGACAAAGTTGATACAAGAAAGGTTTCCTAATGGTGAAAAGATAGTAGAAGAACCTCATGATGAGAACAAAATAAATTTTAATTGTGATTTCATAAAATCTAATGTTGGCGGGAAGAACCACCATATTCCAAAAATGGATATGAGGAAGTTTGATGGAAAGGATCCTGTAACATGGATACTACAGATGGAGCAATATTTTGATCTCCATAACATGAAAAACACACAAAAGGTACGCATTACAACTTTACATTTAGAACAAAATACATTTGTATGGTATCGATGGCTTTGCTCCCGTAAAAAAATTGTCACTTGGTCAATTTTTATGGAGGAAATGATAGCACATTATGAGGATACAAAGAGCAACACCTTCTTTAGCCAATTGATAAATATCAAACAAAAGGGTTTAGTGGGGCATCACATTGAGGACTTCCAAAAATTGAATATAAGGGTAATTGATATTCCAGAGGAACACAGGATTGATCTCTTCATAGGCACTTTAAAGGATAAGATTCAACATGAAGTTCGTGTTCTGGAACTTGATTCATTGGAGAAGGCATTCAGGTTGGCAAGAAAAGTTGAATGTAAAATTATGGCAACAAGGAAGCCTACCACTCAATTCTATAAAGAAGGAAGTGTGGCTACGCTTAGATTTCCACAACCTACAAGGTTGACACCACAAAAATTGGAAGAAAAAAGGGAAAAAGGGCTTTGCTACAGTTGTGATAGAAAATACACTAAAGGTCATAAGTGTGCTGAGAAGAAATTATTTTACATAGATTGTGAAGAGGAAGAAGAAAATGAACAAGAAGAGGATATACACCAGGAACCAGCCCCATAAGAGGAAGAAATGAATCCGACCATATCGTGTAATGCACTGGCAGGAATTACCACTCCTCAAACTCTCAAGATAAAAGGACAAATCAAGAAGAGAAATGTAATAGTGTTGATTGATTCAGGTAGCACCCATAATTTTATTCATTGTAAGGTAGCCAAGGAATTAAATTGTTTCCTATACCCAGCACCAGAATGTCAAGTGATGGTTGCAAATGGAGGAACCATAAATTGCTCTGGAAAATGCCATAATATCAAGCTAACCATGGGGGAATATGTATTGAATAGTCCAATGCTTTCCATTCCTATGGGAGGTGCTGATGTTGTACTAGGAGTACAATGGTTACAATCTTTGGGGGTGGTAGCTTTTAATTTTCAAGAACTTTTCTTGAAATTTTTTTCAGAAGGAAAGGAAGTCGAATTACGGGGTATTGAAGGGAAGCCGGGAAGGATAATAAGCTCTAATGGAATGACAAAGCTTCTAAAGAAAGAACAACGAGGCGTAATCGCACAATTATGCTCACTAGAAGTTCCGTCATCAAAATCATCTATTTCTGCAGATCTCCAACAAGTCTTGGACAATCATTCCAAGGTGTTTGAAACTCCCAAAGGACTCCCACCTATTCGTGATCATGATCATGCTATTCATTTGATTCCCAGAAGTGTTCCTCCAAACATCAGGCCTTATAGATATCCTTACTTCCAAAAGAGCGAAATTGAACGTATGATTGCAGAAATGTTAGAGGCGGGTATAATCCAACCTAGTCAAAGTTCTTTCTCTGCTCCTGTAGTATTGGTACACAAGAAGGATGGATCATGGCGAATGTGTCCGGATTATAGGGAGCTCAATAAGCTCACCATTAAAGACAAATTTCCCATTCCTGTGATTGATGAATTATTGATGAATTACATGGAGCAATTTATTTTACCAAGTTGGATCTTCATTCAGGATATCATCAAATTAGAATGAAGACTGAAGATATTCCAAAAACAACATTTCGAACTCATGAGGGTCATTATGAATTTTTGGTCATGCCTTTGGCCTTACCAATGCACCTTCTACATTTCAAGGGTTGATGAATTCCATTTTCAAACCCTTCCTTAGAAAATTTGTGCTAGTATTTTTTGATGATATACTAATCTACAACAGGTCTTGGAAGGATCATGTTGAACATGTTGACAGGGTGCTCAAACTATTACAGGAGAAACAATTATATGCAAAAACATCCAAATGTTTCTTTGAAGTACAAGAGGTGGAATATCTGGGTCATATTATATCTCACGAGGGTGTTAAAGTAGACCCTAACAAAATTAAAGCCATTAAGGAATGGAAAGTCCCCAAGACAATAAAGCAATTGCAAGGATTTCTCGGGTTAACAGGCTATTATCGCAAGTTTGTTAAGAATTATGGGAGAATAGCAGCACCTCTAACAACATTATTGAAGAAAGATGCATTTTCATGGACTCCTGAAGCAACTAAGGCCTTTGAACATCTTAAAGAGGCAATGTGCCTAGCACCGGTCTTAGCTACGCCAGACATCACAAAAACCTTTATTGTGGAATGTGATGCCTCAGGAAATGGAATTGGTGTTGTTTTAATGCAAGAAGGAAGACCCATTGCTTTTGAAAGTCGTCCAATCAAAGCAAAGTATTTACAGAAACCTATTTATGAGAAGGAAATGTTAGCAATACTGCATGCACTAAAGAAATGGCGAACTTACCTAATGGGAAGACACTTCAAGGTAAAAACTGATCATGATAGTCTTAATCACTTTTTGGAACAAAGACTATCGTCAGAAGAGCAGCAAAAATGGGTCACAAAGATGTTGGGTTATGACTTTGAAATAATCTACAAAAAAGGAAAGCTTAATGTTGTTGCAGATGCACTCTCAAGAAAGAATGAAGATGTGGAAGCATTGTTTTGTGCCATTTCTATTATCCAACCAGATTGGATAACCGAAGCAAGAGATGAATGGAAGAAGGACAAAGATGTATGGACACTCATTCAAAAGCTGCAACAAGATCCTAGTACATCTGATACATTTAGTTGGAAAAATGATTCCTTATGGTACAAAGATCGCTTATATCTTTGTAAGAATTCCCAACTAAAACAAAAGATTCTTTTGGAATTGCACATTTCTCCTTTAGGAGGACACTCAGGATTTTTTAAAACTTACCATGCGGTGAAGAAAGAATTTTTTTGGGATGGCCTTAAATCTGATATTCAAAATTTTGTGGCGGAATGTTTGGTTTGCCAGCAGAATAAAGTGGACACAATTAAGACCCCAGGACTTCTACCACCTTTATCCATTCCAAGTCAACGTTGGGAGGAGATTTCAATGGATTTTATCACAGGTTTACCTAAGTCCGAAGGAAAGAATGTCATCATGGTGGTAGTTGATAGACTTACTAAGTATGCACACTTTTGTGCATTATCTCATCCATTTAAAGCAAGTACAGTTGCTACTACATTTGTGGACAAAATTCAAAAGCTACATGGAAGCCCAAGGGTTATTGTGAGCGACAGAGATCCCATTTTTACGGGAAATTTTTGGACGGAGTTATTTTCTTGTTTGGGTACTCAATTAGCTCATAGCTCATCGTATCATCCTCAATCTGATGGTCAAACTGAGATAGTAAATAAATGTTTGGAAGGATATCTTCGTTGTTTTGTATCTGATAAACAAACACAGTGGGTCAAGTGGTTACCTCTCGCTGAATGGTGGTATAACACTTCCTTCCATACTGCAGCAAAAATGACCCCATTTATGGCACTTTATGGATATCATCCACCATCGATCACATCATCCTTAAGGGAAAATTCGAAGGTTCAAGCAGTGGAAGATCACATCGAGCATCAGCAAGAAGTTCTCCAACTCTTAAAGGATAACCTGAATTTGGCACAAAATCGAATGAAACAACAGGCAGATCAACATCGTAGCGAGAGAAGTTTAGATGTAGGAGATTGGGTATTTTTACGGCTACAACCATACAAACAAATGTCCCTCAAGCAAGCAAAGAAGGATAATAAATTATCGCCAAAGTACTATGGTTCTTACAAGGTGTTGCAAAAGATTGGTACTATGGCATACAAATTGGAGCTTCCTGCTTCTTCGCGAGTACATCCAGTTTTCCATGTTTCATGCTTAAAGAAGGTTATAGGTGAAAATCTTCTAGTTCAAACAATATTTCCAGAACTTGATGAGGAAGGAAAATCATATTGGAACCTGAAGCGGTCACAGAAACAAGCACTCGACAACTACGGAATCGATCAATTTCAGAGTATCTCATCAAGTGGAAGAACTTACCCACTGAAGATTCTACATGGGAGGATGAGAATTTTATACAGAAGCACCCAGAGCTACTCAAGCGTTGAGGACAACACTTTTTTGAAGGAGAGGGGCATGTTAGGTCCCTATATTACTAGTATAGTCCCCTATTTTTGTTAGTGTAACCCCCTTATTGTTATTATTGTACCCTTGTAACCCCCATTTTGTTATTATTGTGCCCTTAAATTATTATTTTTAGGTCAGCTAGGATTACATTGTGGCCCACTAGGATTACGTTATGGCCCCATGGACTCCTATATATAGAAAGGAGGTTTTGTAAATTGTATCGTCCAAGAATTGTTCATTTATGTAATGTATTGGAGGTTGCCCCCTCGAAGTGGCTTATTTCTAAGGCGTTGATATCTCTTTTCTTCTATTTTTGGCGCTGGTTACACAACAATCCCACTCTCTCTAAATGTGAATCCTACGAGTCGTTTCTAGAAAAACCATTGGTTGATAAAATGGTAGACTCGATTCCACCTTCCATTGATCATCTATTTCCCGTAAAAAAATACTCTCATACCACTCAGGTTCTTCTCGTTTCTTTGGGTTCCAATGAGCTATGGGGAGATCCTCCCATTCTAACAACGCATGGATACCATCCTCCCGTTACCATGGCATAGGGGGTAAATCCTCCCATTCCAACAACACAAGGGATAATTTCTCCCATTCCCATAACACAAGGTGGCAGTTATCGTGTTCCCAGGAAAACCATCCAAGTAGTATGGTCACTTCCTTTGATTGGAGTTAACTAGAAGGATATCATATTTCTCCTTAGGTTCCCTTTTATATCATAGTACATTATTATAATATGGTTGTACGTGAAATATTCATAGATGAAGGTGTGTCAATTAGTATTTTTTCGTCAATTTCATGGAAATATTTTGGTTCTTCAGAGGTTGTGCCCATTACCCAGAATATTTTGGACTTTAATAGAGGAACTAGTCAATTGTTAGGGATCATTACTCAATTTCCTATTACTTTGGGAGGAAATAGTGTCTATATCGATGTGATGGTAGTCCAAGGCCATTTGGAATTTAATTTAATCCTTGGGCATGCCTATGTTTATGACATGGGAGATTTTATCTCTTTAATATTTCGTGTGATTGGCTTCCCACATGAAGTAAGAATTGTGAACATTGACCAAATTTCATTCACTAGTGCTAATTTGACTCCCAATCAACCAGATTCCATAAATGTTTCAAATATCCAAGTAATATATTTTCATCCATAGGTTAATTATGTGGAAACTTGTTCCATGACAACATATATTGATGATCTAGTAGGTGACGTACTGCATCATGTACTGGGAGAACTGGTGCCTCATCTTTCCTTTGGAGCCTTTGGTAGGTGCTACTTCCAAAGCATATTTCAACCATCTTATGGTAACTTCTTGGAAGAAATGGTCTCTAGGGACCCATTATTAGTATAAATAGATATATTAGAGAAAATTTCCTTGTCTTGTGTCAAGCTCATTAAAAAATGAAACAATTTCTTCTGATTAGAGTTATTTTCCTGTGTCAAGCTTGTTAAAAAATGAAATAAGGTCTTATGAGCAGAGTTCTTTTCCCATGTCAAACTCATTAAAAAATGAAACAAATCCCTTTCCAATTCAAATCTTTGATTATATCTTGTAAATTATCAGTCGATTCTTTCACTTGATCTCATAAATGAACCTTCATTCCAACTTCCTATTATTAACCAATACTCTACTTAGGTGAATTAAATAAATCACGGGGGGAATGTATTTAGAACTAAGTCATTATGTTGGGGCCATGAAAACCAATTCCAATCATATTTTCCCCATGTTTCAATCTTGTGTAAAAATAAAACCATCTTCGAAAACTCTCAAGCATAGTTTTTTCTCGTTTCAAGCTTGTGTAAAAATGAAACCACTTTCAAGTATTCTCAAGCATAGTTTCCCTTGTTTCAAGCTTGTGTAAAAATGAAACCATTCTCATCCTATCCCTCATGATTTCCATTTTCATCAGTCTATTTCTGCCAGATGAGCCTTGGTTTTCCCATTGCATCGTTACCATCTCCTTGGTTTATCATATGATTTCAATTGGTTTTTTCACCCTTTCCTGAGGAACTGATGCGATGAGTGGTATTATTAGCCACCATATTGACCTCTATATATTTTGAGAAGTTGCATCATGACCGGAACTAGTTTCTACCCTTTATACACTCATTCCTCTAGGGGGAGTCCTCTTTCAGCTCTTTTCAAATTCCAAAAACATGAAAATATCCCTGAGCACTTGTCTTTTCAAACTCATTAAAGTAAATGAAAAGGCGTCTACTCAGTATAAAATTAACCGTTTTCTGAACTTAGATAGAATATTTCGCAAAAAGGAATATCTTAGTCTAATATGGTTAAGAGGTTCACGTGGGTATTTTTTTCTGCCTTTTCGGACTCAAGAGACAATTTTATGAAAATGAATCTTTGGAGTTTTATTTTTTGCCCCTTTTTCAGACTCTCTAAACATGAAAAAGGAGCCAAGTTACACCTTTGTTGGAATCGTAAAAGCATAAAACAATGTTGAACTTTTCAAACATGATGATACCGATCTACTCCTTCTCAAGGTTCATTAAAAATACTTAGAGGGATTCATCGGAATGATGAATTTATAAATCAAGCATATGTTATCCTCCTCTAGCTTGTCAAAAATAAAGAGGTACTGACAAAAAATGGTTGGGGAAATTGGGAAAACATGGTACTCAACCTATTAATGGTACTGAGTCACTCCTTAAAATTACACTCTCTCACTTCATCTCCATCATTGTTGGGTTGGGAAATCTTCTTGCCTTTATGATTCATCATGCCACATCAAAAGCCTCCATAATTGATTTTGGGTCAATGTTGCAAACTCCATAATGTGTCGCTGATGTGTTCAAGAGAATTATTTCAGTTCATATATGTTACAATACTCCCAAGCCATATTTCATGTATGTCATTCCTGAACTAACTTTATATCAACATCATTTTGTCTCAAATCTTGATACTCGTTTTGTGTCATTGATGGGGGAATACATCAAGGCCATCTTGCGATGAGTCACTTAATATAGGCATCAGTGAATTATCTAGAAATTTGACTTAGAAACTCCCTTTGGTACCTTGGATCTTGAATACATCAATGACAAATTTCCTTGCTATCAACGACAGGCCCTGATCACTGGCCTTCGACCAGTATATTTTGTGTGGTGTTCTACTTGATATCATATATTCACACCACATAGATTATACTGCAGTACCTTGAGAACCATTCACATCATTGATGGTTTCTCTCACACTTGTTAACGACTTACCTCATTGGTCGATAATCATATACTGTCTACCATGTTTGACTTTATCTCATTTATTCGTATGGTTAGACTCATACATTAATCGATTGATTGAATGAGATAAAATACCCCGAATCTAGTTCCATCCATTTGGGCTATGATTTCATGATTCGTACAGGATCACAAAATTATGATGGTTATGATTAGTGAGACAATCATCCAAGCATGGGTACACACTTTTTCATCAGTAGACGAGACTACTTGATCATTGTACATCTAATATTGGCTTGTATGTTGAGCACGGGTATTCCTCCCTCAAAGACGATGTCATGATGAAAATGTATTGTAAGAAATGATGATCTCGACCGATTTTTCTTGATCCCAAGTTGTCATAAAGTAAAACACTTGAGTCATTAGCAACTAATTATGACTTTATAATTTAGGGGGAAATATGTTACATGCCATTTTTTCACATATGGTCAATATTTCTGCAAACTGGATCAATCAACATCCATCAGAATTTTTTCATCATCCATTCACAAATCCATAAGCATCATTTCCCCAAAAAGTCTAAGTTTATGGGACCAATTGGTCAAAAACATTGTTTTTAGCACCAATGCACAATGCCTTCTTGGCCACCTATATTCAGTTCATGTTACATACTTGTTCACTAGCACTGGTGAGCACATATTCCTCCCCTCTGCAGGTGCACTGATTCTACTAATTCAGGAAAATAAAAAATATCTTTGAATCTTTGTCTTCTAGAAGCTTCCAATGTAGTTTTAACTATTTACCATGGATAAAGATCTCAAATTCATATATGTTACTATCTTGGAGATCTTATCTGTTATCCCTTGATCTTATCCTCCCATCATATTTGGATCTCAATGACATAATGGAAATTCCTAAACAACCACACTCATCCTATAAATTTAATTCCTCCCATAAGGTATGGGTTGGATTTTAAATATTGCTAGTGCCCTCATGTTGTTTCCTTGAACCTAAAGGAGTCATCATATTCATGTATTAGGGTTGATATTGAGGTATTCTCTGTAACAAGGAAGGAAAAGTCAACTTGGGGAGACATCTAAAAATTTATCTATTGTTTATGGTTGTAAACTCTCTCTTATATTTGTTAATATAAGAAGTATATTTCTTTCCTATATGTGTTGTGTTATGTTTGCACTCATGTATTTCAATTCCATTATGATTTATTGTATATAGATTTTAGATTAGGCTAGAGGGATATTTTCAATCCATTACTTATTTTAGTTGTGTGTGGAGGTTCTAATTATAGTACTTGGAGATAGAATTGGAGCTTACAAGTGAGGAGGAAAGAAAGGCTTACTACAGATTCTAGGTAGGCTTCTTTCGCATGGTCTAATTTCTTTAAGGAAACCTTCATGTTTTTTGTCTTCTATTGTTCTATATCATATGAATAGATTTGGGAAATTCAACTTTGTCCACAATCGTGAAATTTTCGCATAAAACTCCCAAGGAAGAAAAAAATTCATGGTCTCCTGACCATGTGTTGTTATGGACTAATAAAATCCTCCTGGATCCTAGATTTTATGTTGTAACTCATTATTTTTTCCATCATGTTGTTGTTTCTATGATTTTTTTTCTTCATTATTCTAGGTTTTTATACTTTATGTTGTTTTTATCCTCCTTCCTTGTTGATGTAGACTCACTTAGTCATCTGCAATCTACTGTCATGTATTATTCTTTGTCTAAGATACCTCCTATGAGGCTTATTTTAGCATGAGTTTACTCATCTCTTCAATTTTGATGTCCATATTTTCTTCTGGCTAATACAAATCATTGCTTCCTTGTTGAGCTTTGTTGTTATTATTCTCCATTGACATTAATTCTTTCCTTGGTCGCCACGTTTTTTTCCTCCTTTCCAAAGATATCATATTTCTATTGGGACTTATTATCGTTTTTTCCCACTAGTTGTTATATTTCCTCCATGGAAAACTTTCCCTTATCCTCCTTTTCACTACTGAAATCCACTAAGATGATGACCCAATGCAAATCCTATGGAGCAACTAAGGATAACCCCAAGCAAATAAGACCCTTGGATACAACACGACTCGACCTGACTCGACCCGCTCGAACGCATTTCCTTGGGCACCCTCACACGACACGACCCAACCCAACCAGCTTGAATGTGTTTCCTTGGGTGGCCTCACACGACACAACCCAATTGGACCCGAGCCAACCAACCCGAACGCATTTCCTTGGGCACCCTCACACTACCCAACACGACCTGACCCAGGTGCATTCCTTGGGCACCCTCACATGACCCGATCAAACCCAACCCACCCGAATGGGTTTCCTTGAGTGCCCTCACACAGCACGACCCAACCTGACCCGAACTGAATACATTTCCTTAGGCGCCATCACACTACCTAACCCGACTTGACCTGCCTGAACATCGAAGGCACGAGGGACCAAACAGTAAACGGGTCACACGAACGTTCACAAGGCACACAGGTGGTCAAAACTTAGAATTTTTTATATGGCCTCCCTCACACGATCCAACCTAAACATGTTTCCTATGGTGCCATTAGACGACATGACCTAACCTACCCAAACAAAGGCACAAGGGAGAAAATGGAAAACGTATCGCAGAAACGTGCACAAGGAACATGGGAAGTCGCAACTTAGAATTTTTTATACGACCACCCTCACACGACTCAACCTGACCCGACTCGACCCGCCCAAATGCGTTTCCCTGGGTGCCCTCAAACGACCCAACTCGACCAGACCTGCCCGAATGCATTTCCCTGGGAGCCCTCATGAGACCTGACACAAACTGACCCGACCTGCCTGACTGCGTTCCTTGGGTTCCCTCACATGGCATGACCCGACCTGACCCACTCAAACACATTTCCTTAGGTTCCCTCACACGACTCGACCCGACCTACATGAATGCGTTTCGTTGGGCACCCTCACATGACCCTATCCAACGCGACCCACCTGAACGTGTTTTCCTGGGCCCCCTCACATGACACAACCCGACCCAACCCGACCCACCCGAAAACGTCTACTTAGGCACTCTCACATGACATGAACCGACCCAACTCACTCGAACATGTTTCCTTTGGCGGCCTTACATGGAACGACCCAACCGAACCGGACCCAACCTACCCGAAAATGTTTCCTTGGGCGTCCTCACATGACCCAACACGACTCGACCAGGACGTGTTCCTTGGGCACCCTCACACGACCCAACCTGACCCAACCCACCTGAATGCATTTCCTTGGGCGCCCTCATAGTATGGCTTACCCGACCAGACCCAAACGCTTTTCCTTAGGTGCCATCACATGACTCGACCAGACCCGACCCACTCGAACGTCAAAGGTACGAGGAAGAAAATGAAAAACGGGCCACACAAACGTGCACAAGTCACTCAGGCGGTCACAAATTAGCATTTTTTATACAACGTCCATAACACGATCCATCTGCTACTTTCTTGGTCTGGTAAACCGACTTGCACCTCACAATTTTATAATTGGAAGGTAGCGAAATGAAATCCAAAGTCTAGTTCTCAATGAGAGAGTTGTATTCCACGTCCATGGTTGCCTCCCATTCAGGACGACCAGCTAATTCTGCATAAGTCCATGGATCATATGCATTCATATATAACCATGCATGGCCATGCATGGATCCATAGCTAAGAGTGCTTGTGGATCTTCCTCAAACAGAGGTATAGAGGCAATGTCATCAAAGAGATCACTCATGCTACGCTATTTTTGTGTTGAAGGTCGTCTATAATATTCTGAACTACATGGGGACGTATGATCTTGATGTTCAAAAACTGGTGGTCCAACAGGTGTCGAATACAAAGGCTCATCTTCATCAGAATTTTAATCTGAAGTATCGTCAACATACTCATCAATGAGTGTTGAGGGAAACATAATAACATGTTCATATGTTGGTGCATGCAAAATATCTTCGTCAAACTTTACACTCCTTTCAATAAATATCTATTTAGTGTTTATATCAAGCAATATGTACCATTTAAATTCATCAAAATATCCAACAAACATGCATGCTTTACTTTGATGCTCCAAATCCTTTCTCTTCTCTGTCAGAATGTGGGCCCATGCTTGAGATCCAAAAAATGAGGAAATGATTGAATTCAGGTTTCATGTCAGTCCAAGCATCAAAAGGTGGTTTTCCAGTAATATATTAATGAGGATATCTATTATGGATGAATGATTCACAATTGATAGCTTCAACCCACAATTTTGACGAAAGAGATCTTGCATGCAGCATGAAATTGGTCATTTCTTTGAAATATCGATTTTTCTTTTCAGCCACCCCATTTTGTTGGGAAGTGTAAGGAACTGTATGTTGCAACTGTATCATTGCTTCATTATAAATCTTTTGATATCTTTGTTGATTGTATATTTCGTCCTATTATCTAAACTTATGTTGATGCATTTTTTAGACTTTTGTTCTGCATGCGATTTGAAAATATTTAGATGTTGAAAAACTTCAGACTTGAGTTTCAAGAAATAAACCCAAGTAAATATTGTGTAATAATTTATAAATGACAACACATATCTTTCTTTATTCATTGAAAGTACTCAAAATTAACCCATGAGATCACTATGTACAAGCTCCAAAGGTGAAGAGTCTCTCCATGCATGCCCCTTCTCGAATTTCTCTTGTGGATGCTTTCCAAGAGCACATCCATTACAAACACCATTTGAAAATTAAATGGTCAAAAATCCTATGACCATCCCTTGATTGCTAAGTTTTTGCATATATCTGAAATTCAAGTCCCCAAATCTCTCATGCCATATCCTACTTTCTTCATTTTCATAAGTACACAAATCGAATCTGACTAAGGAACAAGATCAGAAAATGTATATAGACGAGATTGATCGTTTACCTTGCTAGATGCAATCTTCAAGCTGGTTTGCATGTCATAAATGTTTACAGAATTTGGGGTAAATTCCATTTTCCTTCCAGTGCATGTATGTGTCATCTGATACACTGAAAGAAGATTCAAAAAAAGCCTCAGAATATGCAAGACATTCTCAAAAATTCCATCTTCAAATAGCACTCTTCCTTGTACAGTTGCTTCCACTGTAGAATTGTCCCCCATGAGAATAGGAGGTCCCGAGTATGCATGTAGAGAAGAAAATGATTCCTTTGAAGAAGTCGTATGATGTGAAACTCTTGAATCGATGATCCATTCTTGCAGTGTAGAATGAAGAGAAATCAAAACATGACCATTACCCCCTGTTTTTGATGGGTTTTCCTCTGTCTTCTTCTTGGAACTTTATGGAATGTGATGACCAAGATTATTTTTCTCAAGAGTATTTACCATCAAATCAATAGTTTTATTCATGCAAGATAATTTAGGATGATAACCTCTACTACAATAAGGATAGTTTGAATTCCCTTTCTTTCCCTTATTACCCTTGGAGCTGGAAGAAACATCTGGAGGTTTTGGATTTCCTCCTTTTCTTGGATATGTATCTCTTGCCTTTCCTTTGCCTTTGTATTGCTGATTTGGTTTCGAGTTGGAATTTCATTTCTCATGCATGGCAAGTGCATGTGCATTTGGAGACTTTAATGAACCCATTTTGATGAGCCTATCCTGCTCACGAATGAGAGACTTAATAAATGCATCAAGTTTGGGCATTTTCCATTTATCTCTGGTTGCTATTCTAACAGTATGAATTGTATAAACTAAATCAACATATTCATGGCATAACTTAGACAAAATAGAAAGGATCAATTGACCTTCCTCTTTGGATTTATCAATTCCACAATCATGTAATTGTAGAAGTAATGATTTAAATTTCATAAAGATATCTTGAATGTTCTCAAAGCTATCTGGATCTAAGGAATTTAGCCCATTTTTTAGAATATGAGCCCGCATCTCATTCTGCTTTCCAAATAAATTTTCCAAGGTTGTCCACACCTCATTTGGAGTGTTGCATGTGTTCACATGGGAACACAATGTTGGAGATATGGACAACAATAGAAGACCAGAAACCTCGTCCATCCTGTTGAAATAGAAGACAATGGTGGAATTGGGTTCAACTTATGTATTCATAACTATCTAATACAAGCCTTTCCCTCTGAGGTGAAGAAAAATATTTGGCTTACATTGGAAGTAGTTATACGGAGTAAGAATATTTCAAGATGAGAACTCCATTCTTTCAACTTGTACTTGTAGGACAACTGCGACAGTTCTCCAATATTTTGATATGCAATTCAAATCTCCGCACAATTTTCAATTTTTTGATTTTCAAACCTGCAAAATATTGTTCATGCACATTCTCCAAGTCTATGTAACTCTGATACCATGTAAAATTATTAGAGCACAAATAAGGATCTAGGTGAAGAATAATTTTCACAAAGAATTGAAAAAAATAAAATGGGACTTGAGAATGAAGTTGATTCATCAATATTGATTTAAGAATCAATACATAAAGCAACTAAGTTAAGCTTAGTTGTATATGCAATAACTATGGATAATTAAAACTCACTGAAGCTAAGTGTGCTTTATGTTATGCATGCAAGCACTAGAGTTAACTAAGTAAAGCCAAGTGCACATCACATGCAATAAATAGAATTGAATTGAAGTTAATTAAGACAAACTTCGTGCATGTACACCATCATAAAATCACTTGTGATGTAATAATCAAAGTCAAAATAATCAAAGTCAAAAGGGCAAGTCGATTAAAAAAATTTAATATTCCACGTACAGCGCATTAAGCACGTTTGATTTGTTCAAAGTCAAAAAGCGTGGTCGAGTTAAAAATCAATGACGTGTAGTGTTTGTTTGGAATACAACCAAGTCAAACTCAACGAAATCAAACTATCCGAAAATTCGTCCAACCATGGGTTGGAAGCGCTTATAAATAGAGCTTCTTTTACCTTATTTCAAATCATTCACCTATACCATCATATCTCTGCTTACATTTAACTCGACAAACATATTCATTCATCCATTTATTATCCTTAAGAGAAGAGACACAATTTCGTTTGTATTTTCCGCTCCATCGAAGTACAGGCGTCAACGTTTATTGAATAACATGGCGGTCAGGATGGTGTTTGCCATCATCATTTGTGCTTTGCTAATCTCTACGCTATTTCCAACTGCAAGCTCTCGGATACCTGATTTCCTCAGAGAGTCTACTGCTGACTCCGCCATTAAAGACAAATCTAACACCAATAACATCTCTGAAGCTTATATCGAACGAGTCGACAAAGCAACCACCATCGATGTATAGTTACTGGATGACAAACTTCCAAAAAGTGGTTATACTCCCTCGGCTCCTTCAGCATGCCACAACATGGTAATAGACACCGTCGGTGCTGCACGTTACAGATGTTGATGTTTATCAACTCGATGAATTATTCCATATTCATTCAGTTACATTCCCTGTAAATGGGTTTAACCTGCCGATTGCAAATTCTAGGAATATCTCAGAATTATTCCTAGAATCTGATGGAGGAGAGGGTTCCAAAGGGAGCTTAGAGTCGTAGCACTTCTACAACTATGACTCAATATCTTCCAGTGATAGGATTAAGTGATGATAAATTAACATAACTACACCAAAAGCTATATGACCTATAATATAGAGCTCATAATTTAGCGATTAGGATCTGAAGGTGAGGAGAGCTCATAATTTGGAGATTAGGATCTGATGGTGAGGAGAGGGGTCCAACAATTGACCCTTCTCCAAGATATTTCTAGAATTTACAATAGATATTAAAATAATAAATTTGACATCCTACAAACAAAATCAATCAACTCCAAAGTCAATTCTGAATATGACCGTTATTGGAGTCTGATATTGAGAAAATAAATATGAATTCAAAAAGTATTCTAAAAAGGCGAAGTCTAATTAATTGATGTTATTTTTTAAAAAATACTGTGATAGAATTTTTTGGGTTAGATTATGATTTTATTTTTATTTACCATGCATTTTTAAAATATAAATAAATTTAGTGTAATAAAAAATATTTAGACACTTATCATTTGGAGAAACTCTGCTGAGCTTGAAACAAGAAACAACAAAAAAATTTCTCTGCACAAAGTAAAATACTTGGATTACTTAGACTACGCTGTTGTAAAATAACCCTGGGAAAAATCCCTGCTCAATTTGGACAAAAACCACTTAAAAATATCCCACATAAAGTCAAAAACGTCTATTATTTAGACTACGCTTTTATAAAATACTCTCCACTGGTTGCTTGGGTTGGGTTGTATTACGCAATGCATTTGGATTTTAATAATCCATAAATGCATTTGGTTTTTATTAATCCATAAATATGAATTTTACATGAAAAGTGTCTTTCTCATTTATTCAATTTGTGGAAAATAAAAACTTTCCATTTAGTTTTGTTTTTAAACAGAAGTATCTCTATAGTGTTAATTAAACAGAAGTTTCAACGTTGTGGTTTGTCTAGGTAATTTTGAAGACTAGTGTCTGTTTCCAATTTCATTTATAGTGTAAATTTATTTTCTCTTAGGATGAGTGCCTGTTCTTCTGGACCAAGTGTTTCGATATATAGAGAGAGCGGCTGCTGGCATTTTCTATATTCATTCAACCAATCAAAATCCTATGTCGTACAATGGATAGAATATGAAAAGTAATGAAGAAGAACACCGAATAGCTATAATATTAATCCAAAAACAAATTATCAACTGAGCGTAGCCTCATTGGAGATTCTGGCCAGTAACTGTTCAATCAGGTTAAAGATGGTTCAAATTACCAAGTGTCAAAACGATTCAAATTGTTTCGTCTACATTTTTCTTAAAACTCCAATCTAAATGATGTTCGATATTTTTGAAAGTATATTATGTCTCATTCATTTGGTTTTGAGAATTTCAACCCAGGTGATGCTTAATACCTATGGAGGTAGCTTATGTTTAAAGTTTTATTTTGGGTTACTATGAGGTTCGTTGTGGATAGTTTTTTATATGGATATAAAGCTATTTATGTTGAAATTTAAGGATGAACAAGAGGGGCTGCAAAGAAGCAAGTATTGAAGATAATGGAGAATCCTATATTAGTGTGAGTTGGTTCACGAGACCTTACGATAAGAATTAGCTTCTGTTTTTTAGGGTATGGTTGTAACTTCCCTAAAACCATGTATGCTATATAATGCTTGAAGTGTATTGAGAATATAGAGCGTTCTGCAGAGCCAGAATTTTCTGGTTCAAACTCTCCTTCGTAGAGCTGATCAGTGGGTTTTTTATTTATTTAATTCAAACATCACTTTTTATCATGGTATCAGAGCTCTAGGGTCAAATCATAGCCAGACTGTTGTGATCCCTACAAGTATCCAAGTGGTAGAGGAGAAGCCCCTGATGACTTGGTGGAATTTTTTTTTTCTCATGCTTTAAGTAGATCAGCGTGGGTTTTGGCATAACAGTCCTGTCGGTCGTCACGTATATTAGACAAACAGTAGCGGTGATGGCACGAAATTGAGCAGAACATAGGCGACGATCATAGGACAACTTAACGGGTTTTATTTCTGGCGCGATCGTCATGGAAAATGGCTCAATAAGTGCGTCGAGGAGATCTGAAGTAGATCTGAGCCAGTGGACACCACTGATGAAGGAAAAAATCCAGTGAAAGGTCGTTGATTAAGGGATCCAGTGAAAGTTCGCCGATGAAAGAAGAGATCTGAAGAGATCTTGTTGGTGCAAGGGATTCGAAAGCCTGTCGCACAGCGTGCAAAACAACCTATTGAATTAATCGCATATTAGGTATATATGTATCGTATCATTGCTTTCAGTAAAGATCTCGAGTAGACCTATCATTTTTTTTCCTATCAAATAATTTTTTTGAATTGTGAAGATGAATAATCAAATAATCGAAGCATACTTGAATGAGAGTAACGAACTCGATGGCTTTAATTACTCAAATTGGAAATTCAAGATGCAGACTGTGTTAGAAGCATAGAGTGCTTGGACGATTACAAATGGGGATGAGTCGAAGCTAGCATTGGGAGCCCCTCAAGACTGGGAGAAGAGAGAGGGAAAATCAAAGACATTTTTGAAGATGTCAGTGAAATACTGCATCATACCACATAACAAATAATGAAAATCAGCAAGCGAAATCTGGACAGTGTTGAAGGATTTGTATGAGATCAGGAATACAAATTGTCTTTTTTTTTTTAAGAGAAAGATTTTATCCATAAAGATAGAGGAGAATGAAACAGTTGCTTATTTCATATCGTAGATCAAGGATCTGAAGAACAAATTGGCAGATATTAGTGAGATTGTAGCAGATGTAGATTTGGTCACAATTACCATGAATGGTATGACTGATGATTACCAAATGTTTATCACTGGGATAAGTGTGAGAGATAAAATCCTGAAATTTGAAGAACTAACAGGGATATTAATGCAAGAAGAAGAAAGAAGATTGACTCTAAAACCCGAGAGTGCAGATCTTGCGTTAATTGTGAAGAAGAAATTCTTCAAAGCAAAAGGAAATCCTTCACAGTAAAATGGAGGAGATCCACAGAAAAGACCGAATCAAGCTCAAGGTATGTATCCGAATAGAAACGAATTTGTAATAAAATGTTTTTATTCTTGAAAACTCGGCCATATGGATAAAGAGTGCAGGAAGAAGAAATTTCATGAAGAACAACAGAAGCATAAAAGATAGGTCATTTCGCAGATGATGACCATGTTCATAACTTCAGATTGTTCATGGCAGAATTTGATGAAAATGTTGAAGCATCATCTGGTATGTGGATTCGGGAGCATCCACACATATGACGGGAAACAGACAATGGTTCAAAGAGTTTAAAGAAATCAACAACAAAGCACAAATCTACCTTGGTCATGATAGAAGTCATCAGATCAAAGGGTGCAGGAAAATTTTTGTTATTTTACCTGATGGTAATGTCAGATATATTCATAATGTAATGTATGTACCTTGTTGAAAAGTGTAACTAGGTCAGTCTTCATGTTGACTATGTAATTATAAAAAGAATAAGTCAAAATATTAAAATGTAATTAAGTGTCATATATGCGCCTAGACCTTACTGGAATTATAGCTTATAACTGCCCTCAATCAACGATGAAAGACAAGATATAATTACAGTGGAGGTTGCCACATAAATAATGAAGAAAATATCCATTCAAGTCGGCCTATTACTCAGCTGGATGGCTAACCTCATAGCAAACACAATCATTTATATATACCTGAATTTTTGGATCATTTTGGAAGCAAGTTTTCGGAGCTGATGAAAAGAGAATAGCAGATGACTCATAAGCAATCAAATATCTCTGAGATAACAGAGCGGATATCCACAAGGATACAATCTGATACCTACAAGGAGACAAGTGTGGATAGTTACAAGAAGACGGTGTAGACACGTATAAGACAGACAACACACAATTAAAATGAAAATTATGTTATAGTTTGTAGACCTTGCGATTAACACAGCAGAAAATGGAGTATGAATATACATTACGGACACCACAGCAAGAAGTGCGATCATACTACGTTGGTATAATCTAATATATCTAATGTAATACAACAATGGGATAATATAATGTCTCAAGAAGGATTGCAACCATAGTGCAATGAAAAATGCAGATGTGAATTGATGCGAATTGATAAGAAGGGCTCCAGAATAGAAAAGGAATTCTGAAGTGTAAAGGAAGGAGGGTAAAACTGTGATTTACCTTCCCATAATAAAAGTATTACCTCTGCCTAAATTTTCTGTCCTATACATTTTGATAATTGACTTGATGAAGGATTAATTAAGAGAAGACATAAGCAAGCTCATAAGTAATTATCAAGAAGAGAATTTGTATTAATCTTAAGCCCTCCAAATTCTCAACATACCCGAAGTGACAAAGAATCTAATTTCTGTATCCATGATTACAGATTAGGATCTCAAAGTAGAATTTTTTAAATCTAACTGTTATATTCAAGTTTTGTTGGATGGAATGAAGACTATTGCTTCAGGAATTCGAATGGGAGGTCTGTACAAATTGGATGCGAGGACAACACAAAATCAAGCTTTGACAACATCAAGTTTGACTACAGAAGAGCTATGGAATGAGAGACTTTGTCATATCAACTACAATGATTTGTTGTTACTTCAAAAAAAGGAAATGGTTAGAGATCTTCCTACATTAAAACAAGTGCATAATTATTGTGATGCTTGTGCATTAGGAAAGATGCATAGAGAATAATTCCTTGTTTGAGTAGAAAAGAAAAAGAGAGACATACTTGAATTAGTACACACCAACCTATGTGGACCCATGCAAACAAATTCATTAGGAAGTGAACTATAATTTCTGCTGTTTTTGATGTCTGCAAAAAGTTTTCTTGGGTATATTTTATGAGTAATAAAAGTCACACATTTGAATACTTTAAGCAATTCAGATATATGATAGAGAAGCAAACAAGGAAGCACATGAAAATTATCCGCTCCGATCATGGGGGAGAATAACGAAAGGAGGAACTTACCAAGTATTGTAAAGACCATGGGATATTACAGAAATTCACAGTACCCCATACTCCTCAGCAGAACAGAGTAGTGGAAAGAAAGAATAGAACATTGGTGGAGTGCGCTAGGAGCATGTTGAAAGATAAGGGTCTTTCGAATGGTTTTTGGGCTAGAGCATTGAATACTGCAGTTTATTTGAAAAATAGGGGTCCTATAAGAAGTCTCGAGTTTAAAAATTATTTTGAAGCATTATATGGATTTAAGCCCGCATTAAAACATAAAAAAGTGTTTGGGTTTAAAGCATTTTCCCACATTCCAAAGGAAGACAGAAGAAAACTAGATTCAAAAGCCATCAGATGCACCTTTGTAGGGTATTGTTCACAATTTAAAGCTTATATATTATTTAATCCCTCTACTCACAATATCTTTGTTAGTAGAGATGTCATCTTCATGAGCAGGTTTCTGATGAATTTGATAAAAGCAATGAGGAATGTGATATTTCGTTCTTGGTGGAACAAATTGAAGAAACAAGTAACAACTATGAGGAGCATAAAAAGCTGGAAGTAGAAAGTTCTGATACAACAATCAAGCTGAGTCCATCAAAGGAAATTCAGAGCAGGTTGGAAGCTACACCAACGCTCAGAAGATTAGGTAGGCAGGTTCAATTGCCTGCTAGATATATGGATAATGCCTTTATAACTAGTATGATGGATGTTGTTGAACTTTCTAGTTATAGAGGAGAAAATTAATGTAGTGAATGGAAAACAACTATGGATCATTAATATGAATATATTCTAAAAAATAACACTTGGGAGTTGGTTGAACTACCTGAAGCGAAACAAACCATATGATGTAAATGCTTGTATAAACCCAATATTAATGCACATGGAACCATAGATAAATTAAAATATAGATTGGTAGCAAATGGGTATTCATAAAAAGAAGGTATTGACTATGAGGAAACCTTCCCCCTGTAGCTAAACTAAACACTATCAAAATGATGATTGATTTAGCTACTAAGAAACATTGGATGATTCACCGATTAGATGTAAAATCTACATTTTTAAATGGAGAATTGAAAGAGGAGGTTTATTTAGAGCAACCTGAGTGGTTTGTCTAGAAAGGGAAAGAACATTTAGTCTGTAGATTAAAGAAAGCTTTATATGGATTGAAACAAGCACCCAAGTCATGATATGAAAATATTGATTCATTTTTTCTACAACACAGTTGCAACATAAGTAAAAGTGACCCTAATATGTATACTATGAAAGATTAAAAGGGGCGCATAGTGTTGATTTCTTTGTATGTAGATGATCTAATTATTATAGGTGATGCTATTGATCTGATCAAATAAATCAAGCAGCAAACATCACAAATGTTCGAAATGAAAGACCTTGGTGTACTAAGATATTATTTGGGTCTTGAGATCTAGAAAGATTCAGGACAAACTTTTCTGTCCCAGGATAGGTATGTCAGAGGTCTACTAGAAAGATTCGGGATGGATCAGTGCAAGGCTGCAACAGTACCATTGCAACAGAACATTAAACTTCAGAGTGAGGAAGGCTCTAAAAAGGCAGATGCGACACTTTATCGACAGATGGTTGGGAGTCTAACCTACCTAACCACTACAAGACCAAATTTTGCTTATGCAGTTAGTGTACTAAGTCAATACATGTCCAATCCATTTGAGAGTCATTGGAATGCGGGGAAATGTGTTTTAAGGTATATACAAAGAACTATAGATTATGGTATTATTTATACTGATTCTTCTGATGTTAGATTGACAGGATTTATAGATTCCAATTGAGATGGAAATGTAGATGATCGAAGATCCATAATAGGTTATGCATTCAACATTGGATCTGGGGTGATCACATGGAGCAGTAAGAAACATAACACAGTTTCCTTGTCTTCAGCGAAAGCAAAGTATCAAGCTATGTGCACAACAACATGTGAGGAAGTTTGATTGTGGAGACTTCTCCAGGATGTCGGGGAAGAACAAAAATATGCAACAACAATCAGATGTAACAACTAGAGCTCAATCAAACTAGATAATAATATTGTGTTTTAGAAAAACACTAAACACATTGATACACCATTCCACTTTGTCTGGGAGAAAGTCCAATCTAAAGAAATCCATCTTGTATATTGTAAAACTTGTGATAATGTTGAAGACACTTTCACTAAGCCTCCTGGAAAAATTAAGTTTCAAATGTTTAGGGAGATGTTAGGCATATTTGTGAACCCCTTCTCCATTAAGAGGGAGTGTTGAGGATAATGGAGAATCCTATATTAGTGTGATTTGGTTCACGAGACCTTAGAATAGGAATTAGTTTCTATTTCTTAGGGTATGGTTCTAACTTGGTTCAGTGGTTGTTCTTCTGAACCAAGTGTTTTGATATATGGAGAGAGCTGCTCCTAGTTCTCGCCTGACATTTTCTGTATTCATTCAACCAATCAAAATCCTATGTCTTACAATGGATAGAATATGAAAAGTAGTGAAGAAAAACAATATTAATCTAAAAACAAATTATCATGTGAGCGTAAACTCATTTGAGAGTCTAGTCGGTAACAATGTTAACTATGCTAATCATTTCAAGATCAATGTCCAATCAATTTAAGGATGGTTCTAATTACCAGTGTGTCAAAAGGATTCAAATTTTTTCGTATAAATTTTTCTTAAAAATCCAATCTAAATGATGTTTGATATTTTTCAAAGTATATTATGTGTCATTCATTTGGTTTTGAGAATTTCAATCTAGGTGATCCTTAATGCCTTTGGAGGTAGCTTATGTTTAAATTTTCTTGGTTAGTATGAGGTTAATTGTGGTTAGTTTTTTATATGGATTTGAAGATATTTATGTTCAAATTTAAGGATGAGTAAGATGGGATATTTGTACTTTTAAGAATTATTATTATTATTTAATGTAGAATTTAAAAATATATTTAATCGATTATTAATTTAAATTTTAAATTGATTAAGTATTTAGAAATGTGAAATCAAAATTTAGAATTAAGATGAATTTAAGTTGATATATAAATGGATTTAAATTAATATATATTTATTATTTTTGTTTATATATACATGTATGTTACTCCAAAACATCACCTCTATATTAGATCATAAAAAAATATTTTTATTGTAGACAAAAATTTGGACAAAGTAAAAATATATACCTTATAAATTATTATTAATTATTTTTTAATAATAATAAAATATGAATATTATAAATAATAATTGATATCTTGGTTTGGGGCCCCCTTAACCTTGCCTTGCACACTTGAAGATTTCTTCAACTACAACTAACTTAATAAAGATTCCATAGCATATATTAGTTTGTGCTAGCTGCTTCGCTCTGAGCCCGCGTTGTTGTGCCTTGCCTGAGGCCACACTGCTGCACCCTTATAGTTGTTTCTTGCCCCCCTGTCCTCTACTCATGCTTGAGCATGGCCCCTCCAGAGTCCTCCCCGGAGGTGGTTGCTTCTTTGATCCAGACCCAAGCCTTCTCTCCTCTGGTCAATTCCTTGGGCCCTCCTCACCCTAGGCCAGTGATCTCCAAATTTGTCAAGAAGCTCGATGGTCTGCAGGAGGTTGTTCTTCCACCTTGTATGCCTTGCATGGCTGCCCTTTCTCTTGTTGATACAGGCCTCATTGTTCAATTAACTGAACTATGGTCCTCACCAAAGATTGTGCAAATATGGGTTGAGCGCAACTGGGCTGATAAGATCTCTGGAAAAATTTCCATTCGCTTCTACGGAAGGGAATATTTCACCTTTCACTTTGAAATGAGAGAAGATAAGGATCTGATCTTCAGAAATGGACCCTATTTTATGGACACCAGGGGCCTGTATCTCAACAAATGGATTCTAGATTTTGATCCTGAGCTTGACGTTTGAAATGTTGTCCTTGTTTGGGTGTGCCTCCTGCACCTCCCCTTACATTGCTGGGGGGATGATTTTGTCCCAGCCATTGGGAACACAGTTGGAAAATTAATTGACCGTAGTGAGCCAAAGGAAAATATGCAAACTTGTGCCAGGATCTGTGTCGAGGTGGATCTAGCCAAAGGCCTCCCCGAAGCTATAAAACTAAAGGCTGATGAATGGACACATATCCAACAGCTTGACTATGAGCATATCCCATTTAAATGCAAGGTATGTCATGAGTATGGTCACATTGCTAATCATTGTTCAAAAATTATTGATTTTGAAACCCCACAATCTGTTTCACAATGGGAAACTGTGAAGAGAAAGAAGACCTCCTCTAACCTTAAAAGCAACACCCCTGTAGCGCCTCCTCCAAAATCCAACCCTTCATCCTCCTCTTCTCTCAAGATCCTAGATCCAGTCCAGCAGGCTTCTGCACCTCCCTCTCCCCCCTCCAAATCCGCGCTAGATCTTTCCAATCCATTTTCCTCCATTTCTCCCCCTGATGAGCATCCACCCCTTCTCGCCTCTCCCTCTCAACCTGATTCCCCTCGCCCCACCTCCTCCCTCCCTGACCCTCCCTCCTCCTCCCAGGATCCTTCTTCCGTTCAAGTCACAAGGAACTCTATCAAGGAGCATGGAGAAACTTTGGAAAACACCAAAAAGCATGGTCAAGGAAAGAAGTCATTCAAGTAGCACCATGATGAAAATGAACAAAAGGATATAGCATTGGGAACACAGAACGCCATCGAGACTTATATATTGGTGCATAACAACAAGGATACAGGGAAAAATGAACAAGGAGGGAAAGAAACTCTCTGAACAGCCTTTTTACAATGATGAAAGTCTTGTCTTAGAACAATAGGGGTCTAGGGAATCCCTCCAAAATAGCAAGCATAAGAGACTTAATAAATCAATAGAAGCTAAAAATTATACTCCTGCAAGAAAAAAAACAGGGAGATCTAGAAATGAAAACAATATTGGATAAAATGAAGCATTATGGTGGCACCCTATCTGAATCAAGGGGTGAATTTGGTGGATTAGCCACTCTTTGGCATCATAGCATGTGGAATAAAAAAGACACTATAGTAAATCCAAACAGGATAAAAGTGACACTAGAAAATTGTAGAGATCAGCAAATGATCATTGTATACAATGTTTATGGCCCAAATCATTACAGGGACAAAGAACTTTGTTGGAGCTCCATCAAAGAAGACATAGAAAATGAGGATAGCAGCAACATCATAATGGGATGAGACTTCAACTTAATCCTCCACGCTAATGAGAAAAGCGGAGGCTGCTTTAATCCGGACTCCTCTCGAGAGCAGCTTGAAGACATGATGCAAAATCATGAATTGGTTGACATTGCCCCAAAAAATCAAAGATACACTTGGAGCAAAAGAAGAATTGGGAGAGGGAATATAATGGAAAGGCTTGACATAATTCTAGGTGCTGTCAATATTCTCTCATACTACTCCATTGCCACAACCAATGTTCTCCCTTTTTCAGCCTCTGATCACTATCCCATCACTCTCACTTTTGGAGATCACTGCTCTCTTGGCCCCATTCCCTTCAAATACAGTCTGCTCTGGAATGACATACCAGAATAAAATTAGCTGGTGCGTAATACTTGGATGAAACACATTGAAGGATCTCCCTCCTTTGTATGGGAATCCAAATTAAAAAGAAAACAAGTTGGCTTTGAAGGAATGGGCCAAAAATCAATATAAAGAGCCAGAAAAGGCCAAGGCTAAACTCAAATCCAAATTGGATGAGGTCCACGACAACATAGAAACACATGGTCTCAGTCAAGATCACCACAGCCAGGAAAAATATCTATACTAGCAGCTCTACAGAATCAACAGGAATGAGGAAGAGAAATGGAATATTAAGTCAAGGAACCTCTGGCTGCAAGTTGGTGATAAAAATACAACCTTTTTCCACAAGCAAGCCACAGTTAGAAAATCTTGGAATAGTATTGATGCCATCATCGATGCTGATGGTCACATGAAAATAGATCATGATGTAATTAAAAGCACTGCCACCAAGCATTTCAAAGATATCCTAACAGAGACAAAAATTCTGGAAGACTACTCTGATCTTTTGCAGCATCTTCCAGCCATGATTACCGAGGAGATGAACAACGCTCTGAAGCAAGAAATTGATGAAGAAGAGATTAAAAATGAAATCTAGGCCTTGAATCTGGATAAACCTCTGGGGCCAGATGGGTTTTCTATCAGTTTCTACAGGACTTACTGGGATTTAATAAATAAGGACCTTGTTAAAATGATCCACTGGAGTCAATGGAAGAAGAAAATTGGAGGCTACACCAATTCTACCTTCATTGCCCTTATCCCCAAAGAAAACCGTCCCTCCTCCTTTTCTAGATTCATATCCATCTCTCTTTGCAACTCCTCCTACAAGATCATCACCAAAATTATTTCCATGTGCCTCAAAATTACCTTCATAGTATTATTTCAGAAAATCAAGGAGGCTTCATATCCCAGCGGCAAATTACTGATTCCATCCTCCTTGTTCAAGAAGCCATTCACTCAAGCATCTCTCGAAAACAAAAAGGATTTATACTAAAGCTTTATCTTGCCAATGCCTTCGATAGGGTCAGGCACTCCTTTCTCTTAGCTATGCTCAACAAAATGGGTTTCGACCCTAACTTCCTAGTCCTCATCAACTCCTGCATCTCAGGACCTTGGGTATCTCCTCTCATTAATGGCAGACCAACTCCATACTTTCAATCCTCTCGTGGCTTAAGGCAGGGATGCCCTCTTTGCCCCTACCTTTTTATCCTCATGGTGGAATCCTTTAGCAAGGCCCTGGATCATTTGAGGTGAGCTAGCCTCATTACTTGCATCAAATTTGAAAATGGCGTTAAAAATATGAAACATTCTCAATTTGCAGATGATACTCTTCTGATGGGAGGAGAAACCAGCATAATAGCGCAGCGGTTTAAAACTTTCATGGGAAAATTCATTCTCTACTCCGGAGGCTTGATCAATTATCAAAAGAGTTGTATTTATGGTTTGAATGCTTCTAACCATACCATTCATAGTATTTCCAACATCTTTGGCGTTCCTTGCAAACTGAATTGGGACCATTTCTCTTACTTGGGTATGCCTGTGAGTGTTGGTGCCTTAAAGGCTGAAGTTTGGAATATAACCATTGACAAAATGAAGAGTTTTGGCAATGGGGCTCATCATGGCTCAATCTTGTTGGACGCCTCGTCCTCCTCAAGTTTGGTCTCTCATCTTTGCCTTTGTACCACTTCACTCTCATTCAAGCTCTGGCTATCATCCATCTCAAGTTCAAAGCTATCATTAGGCATTTTTTATGGCAAGGAGGAAAGAATGAAAAAAAAGTACAATCTGGTCAAATGGAGACAAGTTGTCCAAGACCAGGAGCATGAAGGAATTGGTGTTTGCTCTCCCAAGCTCCTGAACAAAGCCTTCGGAGGGAAGATTGTTTGGAGGCTAATCAGTGGGAATCAGGCTTCGTGGAAAAAAGTCATGGATGTTAAATATCTCAACTCTACCCGGCAGCATCTCCTTGACCATGACATACCTAATAGACCTTGCTCTAAAATATGGGCTCTCTGCAAAAAATCCATTCCTTTTTTAGCCCAAAACCTCTCCAAAGTCCCCATGGGGGGTAATACCATCAACATTGGGAAAGACCGAATTATGGGGCAATATCCCATCATTGATAGGCCTGGCACCCAACGCATCATATCTTACTTTAGCAATATGGGCCTCTGCTTATTAAGTCAATTTTCCAACTGGGATGATCAATCTCAAATCTAGACTGGTTGGCACTTTTCCATAGTTCTAGCCCATCTTGAAGCAGATCTCAATAACCTCCAATCCCATCTCTATGGTTCAGCTCCTTTAAAAAAAGACAGCATTGATGAATTTCAATGGGACCCCTCAGGCTTGGCCTTTTCCATCAAAGCTTCCTATCAGCATCTCTGCAAGGACTACTATTCGGCACCTATTTGGCCCAACTGGAAATCAGTATGGAAATTTGAGGCAATCCCCAAGATTAAGATCTTCATATGGACCCTCTTGAAAGAAAAAATTATAACTTCAGAAAATCTCAAGAAAAGAGGTGTGTTCGGGCCATCAATGTGCCCAAATTGTAAAAATTCTAAAGAGACTTCTATCCACCTTTTCATTGGGTGCCCCTTTGTTGCTCGCTGCTGGATCGAACTCATCTCTTCATACCAGCCCAGCTGGGCGCATCATGACTCCATTGCTAAGGTTCTCCACTCTTGGGAAATCAACTATACTTGGGGAGAAAAGAAGAGAAAATTTTCGAAGAGGATCTGGGATACCCTTCCATACGTAGTTTTATGGAAAATTTGGCTTACTAGGAATAGGAAGATATTCATAAATATAGAGCCTTATTTTAGGAAAGTTTACAGTAAGTCATGAAGACTCACTCTTGAAATTATCTCTGCCAAGTGCAACAGCAGAATTGATTACAAAACAATCTGAGTTGAGGAAAGGAGTTTCCTTGGCGACCTTTGGGACAGAGCTAACAGCATTAAGCCGCCCTCCAATCAACCCTCCAGAATAGACACAAGTTGGAAGATTCGGCTTAACGAAGCTGACTTCACTGACTAGATTAATAGTCGAGCCAGACCTACTTTTTCTTTGATGGTGCCTCCAAAATGAATCCAGGCATTGCAAGAGTTGGAGGCATCATTACAAGTGTGAATGGAACCATTCTCACATCTTTTGAATGGGGCCTTGGTTCCCTCTCCAACAACAAAGCGGAGGCCTTTTCCCTCTTTCAAGGTTTGCATCAACTAAAAAAGCTCAACATTTCAAATGAAATGGTTTTTGGCGATTCTGCTATTGTTATCAACATGATGAAGCATGACCGCCCTATAAAAAACACAGCCCTTCACCAAACGATCAACAGGTGCCGCAATCTTGTAAAAGGTATGCATGGCACTACCTTCTATCACATTCTCCACAAAAACAATAAGGATTCCAACCTTCTTGCCAGCAGAGCCTACGCACGAAATCTGGGGAAATTTTCTGTAATGATGAAATAAATATCTCTCCCCTGCCATGATCTCGCTCCAGTCTATATTTAGATTTCACACGATTCCTCACCTTGGGCCTTCTGCACTTCTTTGCCTCATTCATACCCACTTCCTTCGCCTTCCTGTGATCTTAGTTCTTTGGGAATTCCCCCGAGTTGGCTCACTCCCTCTTCGCAGCTCTATTTATCCTTCAGTTCTTGACTTCGTCCCTCATTCCCCTGCTCCATGTTCGTGCAACATCAGTCTCTTATGTTTTTCTCCTCTGTCATTTTCTTTGGGTGTTCCTCTCCCTTCATTGCCCCTCTTTTTCGTTGTTGCTCTGTTATGTTGCTCAGCTTTTTTTACACTGCTTCCTTTGTCTAGCTTAGGCGTTATCCCTCTACCTTCACATCTATTGTCTGCTCCCCATCCCTCCTCCGTTGCATCTGCTGCCCCTCTCACGTACCTCCCTAAATTGCACTCTTGTCATTCTTTCCCCTCCTTTCTGTCAACGGGCACTGCGCCATCCCTCGAATCAGCGTTCACCTCCAGTATGGCTCAAAGCGAAGACTGTCTCCACTATGCGGATCTTCAAGCTGAGCTTGAAAAAATCAGAGCTCACCAAAAAATCCTTGATGCAAAGCTAAAAACAGAGGTCGAAATCTTGGATGAAAAACATGAAGCAGATGTTAATGTTTTCCTCCATAGGGTCACCTCTCTTCAATATCCGTTTAACACTCTCTCTAATCAGTGCACTCACGTAGAAGAATCAGTACAAATCCTCAATTTCATGTTGGAGAAGCGTATAGCTCCAAGCTCTAGCTCCAACAACATGAGGGATGTTGGCAATGAAGACAATCTTGATGTCTCCACAGCACGTCATATCAGCCATATCAGCATTGAATAACCTTCCCTCTTCTATTATAAATTTCTTTTAAATTTGTTTTTTTGTTATCTCAGTTTATCCGCATATATGCGTTGTCTATCTTTCAGCTCTATTCAAAAGCTAGGAACAGAGGGAATGCAGCAATTTGCTGTAGCTACTTCCTACACTTCACTACAAGCAGTCTAGCATGTAATATTGGAGCTCTTTCTCCTCTTTTTTGGAATACAAAATAGCAACCGATTATGTTAAAATAAATAAATAATAATAACTGATCATAATTATAACAATTCAATTATGTTAAATTTTACAATTTATTAAAAATATACAAAACATTCCATCATTAATGTAAATATTCCTCGCATATTTTATCCAATCAATGACATGCAAAAAAACCTACCTCTGAAAAGACTTAGTTACTTCCTTAAAATCCTTACCATATTTTCATGGCTCGACTATATATGAACATCCATATTGATATGGAAATCAAGCAAAACTCTGGACACAAAAAAATTGGACAAAAATTTTGGATTTTATATATATATTGAAACCAAAACTTAATCTTTGGACACAACCAATTCTATCATAACGTTTCCATTATGTTTTTCTGTTTTCTTCCAACAACATTTGTAACCATAAATGGGTTGATCAATAGCTTTACATGTTTTCAAATACCAGTAATTTAAAAAATATTTTATATTAATTTTATTGTTTTTTTTTTTTTTTTTTGAATTTAACTATTCTATTATAATACAAAAATGTTTTACAAAGAGGCACCGGCCTCAGCGGAGCTTGCCCATATGAGCGGCATTCTTACACTAAAAAAATGACTTTAAAAATTTTACCAGACATCCCAGACATACAAAAACTATCCCGCTGACCAGTCTAAGCAAACAGAAACATGCTGCCCATGCAGGGGAAACTAGCCTTGGAACATTAACATATTATCAAAAATCTGAAGCGATGAACAAGTAAACATGAAGAGCTTAGGAGAGTACCTAGCCAAAATACTGTGAAGAAAAAAATTGCGAGTTCTGACCAGATTGGGTGTCATAAGAGATTGAGGGGGATTCCTCAACAACACGACAGTCATAGGCATACAAGTAATCTTCCTCCGCCTTCTTGTTATCTTTGACACTGTAGCAGCCTCGCTTGATGTCGCCCAGTTTTTCGTCTTGGCCTATGTCCGGAGTATCACTGCAGATAGGAGCTTTTCTCTTCAAGCCAACACTTTGTGGATGGAAATGCTTGTCGCCAACGCTTTACTCCAACCCAGCACCTGAATGCTCAGCTTCCAAACTGGGGGGCTCCTCCTTAAGCTCGATGGTAATGGTGGTTGTTATTGTAGGCTGGTTCATAGAGCATGGGAAATGAAGATGGGCAGTGTGGAGATGTGCAAGGTTGATAATTAGAGAGACAGGGATGTGGGGCAAGCCCATATTAAATTGAGTTTTCCCACGCCCACGCCCGTGACCACGACCACTTCTGGTGTCAGGATAATGACTGGTGAGATTATCAGAAGAGGGAGACGAAGAGTCAGTAGTGGAAGTGGAGGGATGGTAGGTGAGATGACCATGACTGCTGCCTCTCCAGAAATGCATATGCTATCGAAGACGCGGCATGATTCTCTGAGCAAAGTGACAGGGGCAACCAGCAGAATGAATGGGGATAGAGAGGGATTTAATGGTGGAGGGAACAGAGATCAGGGGAATTCACATTGGGTGAACTGAGCCACAGATTGCAGAGGGTGCTCTGTGAAATGTGAAGGCCAGGAGATAAATCAATGTATCAAACGATGGAGAAGCGACTCCCTATGCTAGTTCGAGAGATGGGCTCTGCAGCAACAGGGGAGCAGCTAGAATGCAAGGGAGGCAGAGCAGGAATGAAGCTTCCGGAGGAAGCCATTCTCGTTATGGACACAAGTTGGTCTAGGCTTCTGTGTTGCATTAATTTAGCGATGCAAATGATGGTGGGTATATTAATGAGGAACATAGTGTGAGTTTGGGTGGCGAAGTGTTGAATCCATGCGCCAACCCACAACCTCAACCACATACCATTGTAATTAATCACCCACATCCGGGGATATTAATTTTATTGTTATTAGTCTATAACTATAGTATTTTCCTCTTAGTCAAAGTGCATTGGCTCTATATTATTTGATTATTTTTTTGCAATTTTAATTAAAGTTTAGGAAAAAAATTTAATAATTCTATTTTTTTATAAATTCAAAAATATTTTTCTAATTTTCAAAAAATCTTATCTCCAATTTTAGATTGGTTGAGAGCGCTATGATGGAATATAATTATTCTTTTGGAGGACGGTGGTATTTTTCATAATTCATTAAAAAAAAAAACAAAAATTAAAAATGATCTTGTGAGTGGCCATTCCATTGGTTAGTGCTCCGATGATACTCTCACATTAACACTATTGTGTAATTTTTGTACCCAATGATGTCAAAATTGATGCAGTTGCAGACCCTTTGCATATCCGAGGAGATACGTCAGAGCGGGGTGGCTAAAAAAATCTCTAATTAATATTAGTATGTTTCCTTGTGCGCATGACAAAGTATGTGTGGGAGAACATGGGTGCAGAGTGAACTTTATTCTGCAACGACAAATTTTAATCTTAAACTTCTTTGCATTTAAATTTTTTATAGATATAGTTTTGTGGGAGATCAGTTGCATAGAACGATGATTTTGTGAGTTGTCATTCTTTGGGTGAGTTCTCTAATAGTGTGTTACTACTTTTTCCAATGATGTTAAAATTGACGCGCTTATAGGTTCTTTGCATAAGCGGGTGGGTGTTGAACATATCTTCAATTAGTATTATTATTTTCCCTTGTCTCGAGATTTTACTGTGTGGAGGATGAAGTATGTGTGTGATAATGGGGTGCAAAGGGGACTTTATTCCATAGTGATGAAATTAATTTTAAACTTGCTTGCATTTAAAACTTTTACACATTTACCTATGATCGAGAAAAATTGCATAGAGCTATTAATATTTTTGGAAAGAGGGATGTGTGGAGAATGAGGGTGCAAAGGGAACTTTAATTAATTTAAATATAAACAAAACTTGAATTAATATTATTATGTTTCATTGTGTAGATATTTCTTGTGTGAATATTTCTTTGTG
Source organism: Pinus albicaulis (assembly GCA_034641835.2). Lineage (NCBI taxonomy): Eukaryota > Viridiplantae > Streptophyta > Pinopsida > Pinales > Pinaceae > Pinus > Pinus albicaulis. The sequence continues at coordinate 997,549,239 of CM076571.1, forward strand.
CAAAGTTTTTACTGTACAGAAGACGGGGTATGTGTGGAATAATGGGGGTGCATAGGGCACTTTATTCTGCAAGGAAAAAATTAATATTAAACTATTAATGTTAATCTGTGTAGAATGAAAGATGTACGAAGGACATGGTAGTTAATTTAACTGCGAAAATAAACTTAATATTTCAAATTTTCCTATTACATATGTGCAGATTTGTTTAATATACAGATTGATGTTGGTAAGTACTCTAACAATGACAATGAATAGGCTGCCATGGTCTCCTTGGAGCTACATAACATAGATTCTTTGGTGATTTCCTTGCTCCATTGTATTCCTGGTAAACATCTTTAAACCTAGGGAATGATGGACAACATTTAGTAGCATATGATTCTGCATGGATAACAAAAATATCAGCATGTTATTTTGCTCATTTTTCATTCTTATCATTTCTACTTGTTCACTTAGATTGCTAAGAATTTATGTTTTAAAGTTGTCAAGAAAATTTCCAAGTTCATCTTGCCTTACCAATGTTGAGGTGGATTTACTTACTCTTTCCATTTCTCTTGATATGCGCTTGCGTGTTTCACAAATTTCTTCTAATGACAATTGGTATACATCTCCTTCAATCATGAGATTAAGGAGATCAATCCACTCATCCCTAATTGTTCTAAAAAAGAGGGTTTTTAGTGTGTCAAATCCTAAATGAAGCAATTTTTCCCTCTTAATATTAAACATGAACCTATATATGATATCCTCAAGGCTCTCATCCTATTTTTGATTCATTCTAAAAAATTATTCTTTAAGATCATTATATTTTCCTAGAAATATATTTTTCATATCATTCCATGATATTATTGAATTAGTACCTAGACTGATGAACCATTTAAGAGCTTTCTCCTCCAATGTTGCAGGGAAAAAATATTATTTTTTGAGTGTGTGATGAGTAGCCATAAGATCTACAAAGTATCTCAAATTCAAATAGAAATTTTTTCGAATCCTCTGTCCTCATACCATGGAAGTTGGGAAGGAAATATGGAGGGATGTTCTTCATATGTACATTGATGTTAATATCTTGAATGGGAAACCCAATAATATCTTCTTCATTTTAATCATATCCATCCATATATTCTACCTTCAAAAGTGTATGGTGATGTGGTTCTTACTACACCACATGGTCAAGTGGGGGGGTTGGTAATGGAGAAGTATTTTTTTTTAAATTCTGAGTATCCCTACTCCTATGAGGCAAGAAAATCAGATTTTTTTGTATTTTTCAATATTATAGAAGCAACATGAAAAAGGAAAGTAGAAAAGAATGCTAAAAAGGAATCAAAGAATCTACTAGACACCTCCTCGACAACGGCACCAAAAAGTGGTGAGCCATGGTATTGCACCAAGAGTGTTGCAACTCACGGGGCTGCTCTACTTTAATTTATAAACACATGGTTCGTACAAAATTGGATATGACAATGCTATATACACATCAGATGCAGTCTACTCATGTCATCCTCTTCCACTCTACGAAAGGGTGCTACTTCTAGGGTTTCTAGGTGAAGTATGCCACACTTCAATGAAACTAAACTAAATTGCAGAAATGAAATGATAGAAAGGAAACTAAATTAAAATGTTGAAAAGAAATGACAGGAAGGAAATTAATTTAACTTGTTGAAAAAGAAATGGCAAAAAGGAAACTAATTTAAATTGTAGAAAGGAAATGAAAGAAAGGAAACTAATTTAACTTTCTGAAAATAAATGGCAGAAAGGAAACTAATTATAAACCACACTTAACTTGGCCAATCGGCTAAACACACCATACTTATCTTTTTCTCTATCTATAATGCTTCTCTCTATGCAACTATTCATGATCTAATTCTAATTGAAAGAGTATTTATTGCAGTCAGGAGAAGAAAATGGGTTAAATTTGTCAAGGGAAGGCTGACGCACATAAGGCAAGGCTTAGAAGTGAAAATGCTGTTTGGAATTTATTAATGCACATAAGGATTAGAAGTGTAGTCAGGAAGAAAGTGTGAAGTGTGATAAACGATGAGGCTCGAATTGCGAAATGCGATAGGAGGATGGCAATGTGATATGTGATGGGATATAAATTGCGAAATGTGAAATGTGATGAGATAGAAATTGCGAAATGCGAAATGCGATGGGATAGAAATTGCGACATGTGAAATGTGATGGGATAGAAATTGTGAAAAGTGATTTGCGACAGGGATGACATGGCAGAGTTCTACAGTAATGTCACAATCGGTGGTAGGAAGCGGTAAGTGTTAACGAAGCGGGAGCAAAATGTGCGAAGTGTGAAATGCGATAATGTCGAATTTGCAAAATGCAAGATGCGATGGGCAGAGAAACTATGAAATACGATTTGTGATAGGGATGACGTGGCAGACTGCTACAATAATGTTGCAATCGGTGGTTGGGAGCGGTAAATGTTAACAAAGTGGGAGCGAAATGTGCGAAGTGAAAAATGTGTTAATGTCAAAATTGCAAAATGTGAGATGCGAGGGATGACGTGGCAACAGAGTATGGTAAGAATATCGCAATCAGGGCTTGGAAGAGGAACATATTAATGGGAACCAGGTGGGGAATGTGATTTGTGATTGTGAATAATAATTGTGGTAAGTTCGGAGGAAAAGGGTAAGGTCGATTTCTAAAGGATTTTCAACTATTTTCATTAATAATCGGAAAAGGTAAGGTAAAAAGGAAAATTGTGAAAGCGTTGCATAACAACAAAGAAATGGGAGAAGATATCTTGTGATATGCAAAGTGCGATAAGTGGGAATTTTGAGGAGAAAGGCAGAGGTCAAACGTTTAATGGTTTTTGTGAATAAAAATCATGCAAAAACTGTTAAGGAGGGAAATGGAGGCACAAAAACATTGTTCAAACATGAAGACAGAGCTGGAAAATGAAGCGGGACAACTTGATGAACTTATCTGGGACTATTGATACTGATTCCTGCAGTCAAACCTGTTGATTCATTGATGAAAACAAAAAAAATTCGTGATAAAAATAGTGAAAGAAAGACTCGGAGTGGTAATGCAATTTCTTCCCTTAACTTAGAAACAATGAGTAGAAAGTAATTTTTGGCCCGTGGGAAGGTCTACCCTCCTCTAACTCTATGGACATAGATGAGAGAGGAAGGCTCGATCCACAACTTTTGGTGTTTTCCTATATTCTATTACTCTCATAAGAAAATGAAAAACTATAGCAACACGCTGAAAGAAAAAACTAAACAACAATGAAACTGGCAAAAGCAGAACTAATTGAATGAGAGAAATAAAACTAGCTAAATGATAGAAAGGAAGGAATGAAAAATCATAGAAGCTGAGGCACATGGGTTGGGCCCTAACCCATGAGCCCATCCCTCTGGAACTAGATCAATAAAAACTCATATGAATACTCATTGCATTATAAAAATATAGAGTTATTACATCCTGAAAGTCTTAAACAACAAAAGCCTAATATCTTGCAACAAAAGTTACGAATGGAATCAAAGGGCATGGGATAGAATGGAATCGAATGGATTGGCATAGAATGGAATGAAATCCCCCCTAATTAGCTCTTGATCAGCTTTATTTATCCTCAAGGTAAACTACCAACAACTCCCTAGAAAATAGTGATTGAGTCCACTTTGACTCCAATTAAACCATAGACTGAGTGCACTTTGTCCTCAGTTTTCTTGGTTTCCTTTTATAGTTATGGAGGGTGGAAAAATCCGTTGAATTTGTCCAATATTTCTCCATAATTTCCTGACATTGCACTCATTTATTATTCAATCTTGATCTTCCAGTGGCAGGGAGCAAGTCCCTAAATTATCTCCTTCTCCAAATCTGCATAATCTGCCCAGTATTCTACAAAAATAACCAATATTAGGCACAAACATGTAATTACCTTTAGACCTTCCTAAGAACATATTAAAGCATAAGAAAACATTATTAAGTGAAGAAGGAGATATTTAATATATATTTTCATGTGCATAAGGAAGGTAGATGGGCCTAAGAATGGTTAGATGGGCCTTATTTTATGTCTAATTTAGAGGCCCATCACATTGTTTCTGTGTAATACCTTTCCTTGGTTTTTTGTGACACTTTCCTGTGTTTTTGAAGTTTGGGTCACAGTCATTATTTCACCATGTAGAAGAGAGTTGAACTCATCTAACTCTGGGAAAAGTTTGGTAGGATGGACAATAGTGTTGTACAGTGCAGAAGGTGGAGTTGTCCTAGGGACTTTGGGAGTGTCCACCTTCTTCCATTTTATTTTTTCCCTCATCGTGGTGTCATATGGTGTCACTATGGGGGTTTCTAGAGCTATCAGGGTCGTCAAAGAGGTGACACGTATGATGCTTGTAGAGGTAATTCGTGAGTTTCCTAACATGGCCGGTGGGGCCAAATACCAGACCGACACACTACCTTTAGAGAACTTTTGAGGTATAAAATGGGCCTCCTAAGAAAAATGTACAACAAAAATAAACTTTATAAGAACCAATAGGATTCAATATGATGATGTCAACCATAGGGGATGATTCACCATTTTTGGGGTAAAAAAGTAAAAAGATTAAAAAATAATAAAATAATAAAAATACTTTTCAAATTGTATTTTCAACTTATCTCCCTACGGTTTTAGTCAAATTTCGAATGGGAAAACTCATTGGATGCATAATTTGATTCCTTGACCAAGGAGTACCCATGTTTCATACTTTTGATAGACCCCGCTACATGAAAACTTTTGATTGCAATCAGGTTTTTCATCTATTTCTCATTTTTTGTGTAGCATGGTCCATGGAAAGTATGTAAAATGGGTACTCCTTAGATGAGGAATCAAATTATGCATCCAACAAGTGTTCCCACTCAAAATTTGACTAAACCCATATGGAGATAAGTTTAAAATACGCGTTGAAAAAGTTGTTTTTTCTTTTTTCCCTCTAAAATTTAATGATGTCATCTAATATTATTTTATTATTTCCACTAGTATGTTATAATTTTCTTAGCAGGGCCATTTTATACCTCAAAATTCCCCTAATGAGCCATGTAAGGTAATGTAAGGATTTCCATGACCTCGTGCGATAGATAACCAGGTGGGGGGTGCAAGAAGGGGGTTCCTGTGATGGAATATGGTAGAAATGGTGAGTCAGTAGTGATGAAATATGTGGTATCATTCTAAGGTTCTTGACTTGGTATGGTGTTTTATGAACTCATCATGCACACTGCAGCTCCTGTTGGTGCTGAAGATTCTTCTGGTAATATAGGAGGGTCTCCTAGATACAATCTAAGGAGAGTGGCTGGTTTTATTTGGTTGGGACCAAATTCAGTAAATGTTGTGATCATCTCAACCTATGTATCTACATATGGTAGTATGAGATCTAGAGCAGTCACGGGTTTCTTTTCACAATACGTAAGTTGGTCGAACATGATGAATTTCCCCTCAGGAGGGAACATCATTACCCTAAAGACAGAATATTTTATTGCAGTCATTACATACATATAACTTCACCTGAGGAGGATGTTATAATTTAATTGTGCATCCAAGACTTCTATGTATGTGAGCACTGTCTTGCTAGCCAGGTGTATTGGTACGTCTCGAAAAATACCTATGAGGGTTGATGGTGGCCAGTCATATGCTCTGAGCATGATTCCATATGGTTTCAGCTTTGGTGATCCCAACTTATGCCAAACCATTTTTGACATGATACATGTAGATGGTCCTTCATCTATGATGCATCGATGGATGGTGATTTTCTAGATCGAAAACGAGATTTGGAAAGCGCCTAGTGAAGGAAGCCTTGGGATTTTTTTTGTTTAAATTGAAGACCATTAAGCGATAATCAGAAGGGTCAATAGATCCCACTACAAGAAAAAAGCACATTGGTGAGGGTCAAAAGAGCCTTCGTCACCAAAAATTGTACGTCACCAAAGGTGGCGTTGCCGAAATTATAGCTGTTGTGGTGACATTCAAAGTCCATCACCAATAATGACTTATAGTGACAGATAGTGACAGTCACCATTTCATATGAGAAATGGTGATGGACAATAGCCTCTGTCACCAAAAAACTGAATGTCACCAAAGGTGGCGTCGCCGAAAGTATGTGTTGTGGTGACATTCACTACAAGAAAAAAGGACATTGGTTAGGGTCATGCTTGTGACGAACCTTTAAGGTCCGTCACCAATGTCACATATGGTGACGGTCCTTAAAAAAGTGTCATTGTAAGTGTATATAGTGATGGTCCTTTAAGGTCAGTCACCAAAGCCATTTTCAATGACACTTTTAGTGAGGTTCGTTAAAGGCCCATCACTAATTTTGTCTTTAGTGGCACTTATTGTGACAGACTTTTAATGATCCTCACCAATGCTATTTTTGTTACTTTTGGTGACGGTCAAAAAATGTTCGTCACCATTGATCATTCCAATAAGTTTTTGATGACCTTATGTTCTTGTTAATATATTTTTTTGTCAAAAGATAAGGATTTAATACCATTATTGTAGAGTATTTTTTATAATATGTCCAAGGCCATATTGGTTAGATTCAATCAATTTTTTAAGAAGTAATCAGTGTGTATCATTTCCCTCAAATAATGACTAGTTGAATAGAGTTTTCCTATGAGTCAACACATTATTCATATCTATTAAGTTTATTATCTAGAAAATTCCCTTTAGATAAAGTCCCACTAGTGTGTGTAGGAAATATATTATTTAATACATAATCAAGCTCTATCAATTCTATTAATGAGAAATACCTAACACTTCTCAACAATCCGAGCACACCTTAAATTAATTCTTTGGCACACACTAACATATTTTAGAACCTCGCATGTCTTGGAACATCTTTGTACCTAGAACATATTGCCATTACGCTAACGCCCAAGCACATGGTGGCATGTGCTAGCACAACATAGAACTCTCCTAGCATGTGTTGGCATGCATGTAGTCCCTAGCATGCCGTGGAACACCTTGGTTGAATGCATTGACATACATTAGCACTTGGCACACACTGCCACTTGGAATTTATTGGGACCTATTATTAGTATGGTTAGCATGCCCCTTTTGAAAAAGATAAAGTCCTAACTTATTAACCCTCTTATTGGTTCTCCCTTTTGTTTCCTTGAAACTTCTTGACACATATTGACATAACTTGGCACCCAGTACATCCTTAGCACCTGTCATGTATTGGCAGTATTTAGCACATATAATTAGCACACCCTGGAACTCCTAAGCACACTTTGAGACTTCTTTACATGTCTTGATATTCCCTAGCATGCCTTACCAATCCTTATCATACCTTGTCACTCCCTCCTTTGCATGACAACTAGCACTCATTAACACTAGTCCCTAGCACATGTTCCTCATATTCACTAACTTCCATGAAGTTTGACCTAGTGCTCCCTTAGTTTTTTGTACTAGTACTCCCTAACACTCCTAAACATGCATTAGCACTCTCTAGAACACCTTATCACTCTTCAACATGCCCTTCCACTTCATAGCATGCATAACACTCTATGACACATATTGGCACTTGGCACATGTTGGCGCTTGGAAATTCTTAGCATGTATGGAATATGTTGACATGCCTTGGTATAATTTGGCATGGTTTAATATTAAATTTTTTTGAGATCAACTGTTGGAAAGTAGATGAGAAGCAACAAAGGAAGACTTGGCACTTATAATTAACTAAGACTTTGCACTTGGCACCTGTTGGTGCCTAGTGCTCGTGTGCCTAGCATGCCCCTCTTGGAAAAGGTAAATTGATAACTTATTAACCCTCTTATGTGTTAATTTCCTTGTAGTTTAACTTTTTTCTCCCTTTTTTTGCCTTGAATGTCCCTAGCACGCATTGACACACCCTTGCACATCTTGGCATTCCTTATCACTTGGCACATCTCAGCATGTTTGACATGCCTTCGCACTATCTGATACATCTTAGCATTCCCTAGCACGCCTTGGCACTCATGTCCTCATAGCTAGCCTTTAAATTTTTTCATGACTTGGGAACCAAATCAATTCCTTAGCTAATTCAGTTCATGTGACAATATTGGCTTGCTTCAATCGCAACAACTTGACCAATTGCACCAACTACAAGTAGATTGTGCCTTGTACACCTAAGAACTACCTATAACTCATATTATGCCACTCATGTCCAAGCTCAACTTGTCCCACTTGACTAGTTACCAAGACAAGGATAACATGATCTAGCCATGGCCATAAAACAACTAAGAAACATAGCTTAGAGAGGAAATATTTCACATGTATGCTCAGTTGGTATAAATAGTATAACATTAATTGAGAGTTTGCAAGAACCACCAGATGCACAAGGCACACAAGATATAAGCTAACACAAGTCGAGTGCCCCAAAACTTATACACAAAAATGTACAATATGCAATTATTTAGAATAGTTTAAAACATGAGCATGTAGCCAAAGTGTGCCACATCTCATATAAAAAAATAACTAAAGGTAGAACAATGTTGTGCCTAGCACAAAGTGATCTCCCTTTGTCTAAAACTACTATGTCGAGCCCCATATAACAACCATAGGCTTGCGTCCTATAAATCCTATTTTGAACTTCTCCTAACATACTTCGTCCTTAGCACACTTGAATTCACTCACACTCCCTGTCACACACTCTTATTCATTCCTTTCCATGCATTTTGACCTAGTTATCCCTTGATATGCCTCGACACTACCTAAAACTCTTCAACATGCATTGACATTCTCCAACATGTGTTAGCATGCCTTTTAATTCCTAATGTGCATGCCCTAACCCTCCCTAGCTATCATGTCCTCACAACTACCCTTACTTAATTTGAAACTTTGGAACCCAACCAAGCCCTCGCTTGACTACAAGAGCTTGACCAAGTTATTGTTACTACAACTAGATGATGTTGTTGAATTGTGTAGCTTGGGAGGTACTCCACAAGCCTAGTGAGATGGGTTTGTGTGAGTTTGTTCACAAAAGGATTTGTGGGAAAAGAAGCCAAGCAAAGGGATTTTGGACCCAATATGGGGTTTAAAATATAAAATAAAATTAAAAAGGAAAATTAATATTTCCTAATGTATAAGTGGATAAAACCAGAAAGTTCTAGAGGGTTCCTAATAGGTCTAGGAAAAACTATATAAGGAGGCCTTAGGGTGAAGGAAAGAACATCAAGTGAGAAGGATCTGATTTGATCAAGGGGGTGAAGAGAGATGTAGTCCTAAAGTAGGTCGAGTAAGGGTTGCTAAAGGGAGGCCATGATCATCCTCCAAGAGCAAGATCGTCATCTGAGGGTTCATAAGAATGTTGCATACCTTAATGGTCGGTTCGAGCTAGGAAGTAGGATGGCATATTGTTGGTTCTCTTATGGCAGATCGAGCTTAAGAGAGGTTGCTCATGAGAATCTGGGCATGTGATTTCAATGGTGTATTTGTGTGAAGGCTGCATCAAATTATGAAATGTTGAAATTTACAACAAGAAACATTTAAATTGGAAACCGGAAAGGACAAAAAAAAAATGCACCCACACTGGTGAGGAATTTTGATGCACTGGGAGTGAGGAATGTGGGGCGTCTAATTTATTTTTCCCTTAAATAAATTGTAATTTCATCTCATAACAACTTGTGTCAGTTAACTAAGTCATGATGACAGAGTTAGCTCAACAAATTCGAGTTGAGGGTCTAAGATGAGGCATGTAGAGGCATTAATCTAATATTTTTGGATTCCATTTGTAGTTGATGCATTTGTGGGGTGCAGGTGCGAATTATTTAACTCAATTAAATGAGTTAAAATAAGTTTAAATCGTTTTAACTAATTGATGAGCTAGAGAGAGGTCATCCAATGAATTAAATTAAATTTAATTCACAATGAGTGATCAATTAGATAACTGATAGTTCACTATTAATAGCGGCATGCATGTCAGTTCCGAGGAAGCCCCAGTTGAGACAGAGGTTAAAGGGAACATAAATATCAGCTGTATTTATACTAAATTTCCCATGTGCAATTATAAAGTCATTAGTATGCCACGATGGATTGCACAAACAAGGAAGATTGATTTTCCTAATTAATAGGGAGCTAATTCCCTAGGAATTGCATGAGTAAGGTAGGCTGTAGGAAGGCTAAGAATTGGCTAAGTACTAAACCGAGCATGCCTAGATCAACGAGAGACAATTGGGAGAGTGCTGGAGAATCTCATGAGAGATTTAAAATTGTATTGTTTCATGACTCCTTGAATTAATACACAATAGACATAGAGGGGTTTTGAGCAGTTTCTTTCCCCAGATACATCTCGTGTTGTGTGATTGATAATTTATTTCTCTTACTTATATGTGATTGTGCGATCATTATTTGTTTCTAAAAATTGTAGGAAAGATTCAACATCTTGTAGATATAAATGCCCTGAATCTCATAGATATAAATAGGCTCCCATTTCGCCATCTCCAACTTCTCTACATAGGACCTTGCCCCTGCATCTGCATTTAATATAAATAATGCTTTGGAATCATACATCAAAAACTTGTTAGAATAGCCTTGTAAAAAACAGAAATCTTAGATTTTACTTGTGCCATTATTGAGTGTTTTGTTATCTTGTACATATTTCTTAGTCATTCTTCTTCGTACACTTGCTTACGTTTGGAATGGTGGTGCACTAGAGAATCCACTAGGAAGGCACAACAATTAAGTAGGCAACCAGTGTGTGAGGCACATGCACGTGCTTTATTTAGATGAGTAGGGCGTCGTTGTAAGTTTAGAGTCTTAAACATAGTGCATGCTTTAGGTGAGCTTCCAGATTTATACTTGCCATTGTTTCCAAGGTTGGAAGGTGCATGCATATTTACATTTTTTCTTCTCCAGTGGGTATGCTATTATAGGTGTTGTATTCCATGCATGAGGGTTCTCTCTCCTGGCCACAGTAGGGTTAGGGAATCTTCCTTAATATAGGTGGTTTGTTGGTTTTTTCCACATTCATTGTAACCATAAATATCTACTTCTATAAAGGGAGTTAAGTTGCTTCATTACAGACATGTTTTAGTAGGAGTGAAAAATTTTGTTGTGGAAGTATTTTCCAGTTACAACTTAAGATATATGTGACTATGTGCAGCAAATACCTCTTGCTATCCTAGCTTTTAGAACTCCGTTTTACACAAAATCAGAATTTACATACGCTATTTCAAATTTTTATAGCCTGATGTTCTGATTTTTAGAGTTATGTGTTAGCAGATCTAGTGCTCAGAATTCCCATATTTAGATAGTATTCCAAGCAGTCTCAGTTTACATGGTTTAGGGTTTTAAGTGCAGATATGCTCACCATGCTGTGAAACTGAAAAGTTAACATTGTATCAAACTTGTACATCTGAAATACATGTATGGAGAAGGCTATGGCATGTGAGATGGAGTTGTTGGAGGATTTAATTGGGCTTTCCTTATGATCCTTCCTAAAATGTATGCCCTAAAACAATGGTGCTCCTATTTAAGAACATTTTATATGGGTTAATTTATGCTTGTAAGATATTTGTGTGACCACTATTACTGCTACAGAATCCCTTGGTATTCATTTTGAGACATTATCCCCCAACCTTGTTTGACTATTCTCTGGCCCTGATGCCATAGTCTTGGTGTGTGCATGCATCATACTTTATATAAGTGTGTGTATTTTGTATTATATGTGTGTGTGTGTATTCTGTATTGTACTATAAAATTGTAAAACCAGAAAGCTTCCATTATCAACCTCAACTACTGCTTTCTCCCCTTATCAAGAGAGAGACATTAATGGCTTTCAATGTAACTTCATACTTACTAGAAACTGATGCACCATGGTTAGTGACTTAGGGCTTGAGATCTTTGCAACCTACTCAAGAGAATTTTTTAGACCTTTGCAACCTACTCGAGAGAATTTTTGACCTATACCATTGCAGAATGAAAATGGGGTCATATTTATAGTAGGAAATAGAATTGAATTGGCCTCAATCACCACTACTTGCCTTCTTCAATCTATGGCTTGGCTTGATGTGCAGCTAATCTGACGAACAAATGATAGGCACATACCTTGTGGTTTTGTGACCCCTATGCCTCCCTACAAATCCAACTTGCATTACCTTTTAATGTCAACCACCTTTCCTATTTTTAGAAACATTTTCCATCCCTTGGTGTAAACCCACATCAAGGGATTATTAATAAAACAATTTGTACTTATGGATCGAAGGATAGTTTATTTTTTTAGGGATCATATTCTATACAAGCCATCATTCATTTCTTCCGAGATGCATTGTTTTGTACTCTTACCTACAACTTACCTAATTGTGTTGAAGCCTGCACTCTTAAATATTTAATGTAGCTATATACCATTCTCAAAGTGTTGTTGTATGATATAAACCTTGCAACATCTTTCCATGTCTTCCATTTGAGGGGATTTTGTGGCTTACATTGATTCATATTGGGAAAGTGGAAAGAATTGCATTCTGGGTATGTTATAGATAGAGTCCAAAGGATGTATCCCTTAGAACTTAGAAGACAAGCCAACCTTTTTATTGAAAACACACTGGAAAAATATACTAATTTGTTGTATAGATCCTTAAGTACAAATATTTTTATGAATAAATATCCTTTGTGGGTTTGCACTGTGGGATGGAAAATATTACTGACAATAATATGCTACTGTAACTTACATGCATAGGTAGGCAATGGGATCACATAACTAACATTGGTATACTGCCTAGTTTTTAGTAGCAAGCAAGCAGTGGTGGGAGATGACAGAGGTGTACACTAGTGTTGGATTAGCCTTGTACAACTTTGAATCAACCTTAGCCACCCCTGCTGTGTACTGCTCAACTCAATGTGCCATTACTCTGGCCAACAGAGAGAAAACACATATATTGTGGTGTTGTGATCCCTACACAACACAACTCCCAACAAATCTAAGCTACATTATTATTTTATTTTCAACCAGCTTTTCTATTAACATTTTTATTGTCAGTGGCCCCTTTTCCATCCATTGGTAAAAACTCATGAAAGGGTGTATACAGCATAGCCTATATTTTCGGAGTGCATCTTATGCACAAGGATCGTGGAAGCACATTCTCAATTTCATCTTCTCTTGCCCAAAACAATCCTTTAAAGTTTACAATCAAGATATTAAGCATATGTTACATACAGAGCATTGTATCACCAAATCCCCATCTACGCTTGAATATTCAAATATTTGTTGCTATAGTAAGCTTTAGATACCTCATAGAAGTGTCACAGAACCTTTTTGTATTGATCGAAGAATAGTACCTCAGATATTCATTGTTTCCCAAACAATCTTGCTTCAATCATTATGGAAATTTTGGACTTGTTCATACTCTCAGACTAGCCTTTGAACTCAGCAGTAATAGATGTAAGCTACAGTATTTTGGTTACTCAAACTATAAAAATATCATGAATACACTTGGTCTTTTTGATTCAGAAAGAAGCGCACAGTCATGCTCAGATTGACACTACTATTACCATTGAGTATAGTTTACATGTACCTCTTTTAACTTACCCTGTTCTCCATTATTGCCTTTGAGTATGGTACTACTATATTGGAAGTTGTAACTTCTTGGGGCTGCTTCAAAAAATATGCTTACGCTAAATTCAAACTTCTCTGTCCATACAATTCTGCAACTTGGTCTTCACATTGATCTCACTAATTGGTCCTTCAAGCTCGACTATAAGCCATAGAGATATCTTTGAGCTGCTTTCAGTGTCCTCTATCTTTCAATATCAAATAGGTCAGCTTCAAGAATTGAATTCATCTTTATTTTATGTATGAGAAGGGTGCTATTTTCACAAACTTGTGTCATAGATTCCCTATACCCTCACAGTCCTTATTAAGAGATATAATGCTACTACATATTCTAGTGTCACAGAGATGGGCTTTATATCATCATAATAAATTCTGTCATGATGTAGCATCCCTCAGGTTTTCACACAGGATGCCACTAAACTCTGATTCTTGATGATTCAAAAAGTTTTGTATGTCTTTGTATAGTTCATATCACAAATATACATGTTCTACTTGTCATAGAGATGCTCAAACTTTTCACAAATGTAAATTCTGTCATTAAGTGTAGCTTTAGACTTGGAATTGATCATAATCTTGGCTTTTATTCACAGTGATGTATTTGGTCCCTTCTATAGACAATGTACCTTAGTCTTTTGGTCTTGTAGCATAGAGTAGATCACAGAATTTTGAATCATTTTGCACAAAGGTATAGAGATTATCAGTCCTTTATGTCACAGATAAGACTTGTTTTGCATGTCTTTAAGTTCATCATTTTTACATTTAAGTGCCTCAGAGACGATCCACATGGTTTTGGTTTCTTTTAAGTTCACATCACAAGACACTTCTATCCTTCATCTCACAGTGCCACATATTTGCATTGATTACAAAGATGATGGTCTTTTTAGATGTCAAATATGGATAGTCTCCCAAATGAGTCGAGCTGCCTTATATAGTGTTAGATAGACTTTGTATAGTTTCATGTTGGTGTCATCATTGATGCCTTGAATCTTCAAATATTTGTTGCTATATTAAGCTTTAGATACCTCATAGACGTGTCATAGAATTTTTTTGTATTTATCCAAGAATAGTACCTCAGATATTCATTTTTTCACAAACAAAATTGCTTCAATCATTATGGGATTTTGGACTTGTTCATACTCTCAAACTAGCCTTTGAACTCAGAAGTAATAGATGTCAGTTACAGTATTTTGGTTACTCAAACTATAAAAATATCATGAATACATTTGGTCTTTTGATCAAAAAGGAGCGCACAGTCATGCTCATATTGCCACTGAAAGTATTGTCACAGTATGCTGTCTTCTTTTAACAGATTTCATATAAGACATTTTCTTTTTCTTTGAGTACTTTGTAGATTATAAAGATAATGAATTTTATTCTTATCATAGGAGAAGGTGCCTCTGAAATTCACATTAGTATAGGAAACTTACTCCATAAATCAACATAGAGACTCAAATATGTGTACCTATGCCAAATATTTTGTCGACAACAAAGATATAAATTTCATCCTTGATTTACAGAGATAATGCCATAGAGTCTTTGCATGTACTATAGGTCTCTTTTTCTAGCCCTTAAGTATTTTGGTCCTTCCTTTATTGATGAGCTCGGTTCACAGGAATATTGATGTATTTCTTCAACCTGAATCACAGAGGTACTGTGCCTCTTTCAATTCCTATTTTAAGGAAAGTATGTCACATAATTTGTATGATAATTTGCTTAAGGTGCCACAGGGATAAGAAAATAAGCCAACAAACTGTTATCTTCAATCTGCCTTTCCTTCAACCTAGCTCTAATACCATGTTGAGAAATCAAGATGCTTGTAGATTAGGGTAGATTTCTCTTAACTTGATAATTAATTGTGAATGTTTGTTGGCTTCTTGTTACTTATGTTAACTTCTTCATCAAAAAATTACCAAAAGTACAAAACATGAAGATCACAAAGAGACAAAGAACATAAGAAATTAGGCTCCAAGCCAGGGAAAAACCCCAAAAGGGGGAAGACCCATGAAAATCCTCTTCTTACAGAATCAGATCAAAGTGAGATATCCAAGACCCAAGACCAAGACTGAGACTGCCACAAAGACCCAAGTCAACCCTCTTCCCATCCATTTCCAACAAATCATGGTCAACATAAGTCAACATTGATCAAATCTCATAAATCTGGTCATCTCCTGAAATTTCGAGCCTGCAATACAACATAAATTAACTCAGAAAATTCCCATGCGTGAACAGAAACTAGGGCAGAAAACAGAAATTTCTCTCCTTTGACTTTCGCTGAAATTCTCCTTCTTGCACAGAAATCGAAGTGATGGATGGATGATAAAAGGAGATTGAACTATCTTATATTTATACATGTCCAGGAGCTCGAATGGATGCCTCTTTAGGCCATCTTGTCCAAGAGGGCCAATTTGGTCTTTGGTGACATTTTTGACTCTTTGACTTGAAAAATAAATTTCTTTTTCTTTTACAAGTCCAAGTGGGACCTTGACTCATTTACATTTCAATGTTTCATTGAATCATGATAAATTTTCTCTTGACTCAATTGACCCTAAAAGCATGAGGAACATGCTTTGACTAGAAATAAAATAATAATAACAATGAATATAATAAAATTATAAATACATCAGTAATAAATTTGAATTACATTATGAAGACCGATGCTAGTTACATTTTCAATAGGGTCATTTAATTAGAAAAGGACATCACAATCGCTCCTTCTTGACATTTCTTGTTCTCAAGAAATTGCACGTTCGAGTATTGCAAGATCTTTTCTTGCACATATGCAACCCACTTTAAAATTTAATGAATATATTTGAAGGCTTCATTCACTGTGCTGCGATTTCGTGCCTTAATTTTCCATATAAACAACTTATGGATACTAAGAGATGCATAGAGATACTTGAATTTCATTGCCACATAATAGTAAGCTTGATGGTCTAGTGACTGATTGTTGTGGTGTGCCTCCACTGGACTGAAATCCTTAAACTACTCACATACAGTAAGTGCCACTCTATTAATTTTTTCCTAAAAAATGTCATATTTATTTAGTAATAGAATTAATGGTGTATCTCTGAAACATTAATGCTCCACAACATTCTCAAAAATTTCTTTACTGAAGATCATCTGATTTCTTAGCCCACTTTTGGTCATATTCACTTATAGCAACATAGAAGATTACAGCTCGTACATTCTCAAATATTTCCAGCCACTTAGAGTCTTCATTTAATCCTTTAATATTTACTCTAATAAGCTGATACTTCACAGTTGGAGTTGGACAATCAAAGTTTTCATTATAAGGTTCTGACATTGGACTACGATCATCAGTTGAAAATTATATAAATGCTAACCCATTACTTTGAGTCACTCCAGCATATAAAATGTGAGATTCTGACGGATTGTATGCATTACTTGATACCTCAACAACCCGTTCCTAGAAGTGACCAACAACATCAGGGAGGACATGAAACTCATTTCTTCTTGCATACGTAGCCTAAATTGCAGGGTCCCTCCACATTTCATCAGCTATTAGGGCATGCTCACATGTTGTAGCTGGGAGAAAAACCATTTAAATCCCCCATTACCATAATTTCCAGAAGCCAATTGGAAAATGTTTCAATTTTGGATTGAGAGAGTAAGTACATTGAACAACTTCTTTATCATCACTTTCATCTGAGGTAGAAACTTGTTCATGTACACTAGAACCATCCATATCTGCTACGATTTCCTCAAAATTATCACGCCCCTCAAGAAATATGCAGAGGTATTTATATAGGTTTCTTTGTATCATCAGTTTGATGTTTTGTAGCTCCTCCTATGAAAATTTTTCACCCTTGTAGAGAAATTCTTCCTGCTTGAAAATTGTACTAGCACCAGAGCCTTCATATCCCAGTAACAAGAGCTTTTGAATCTTCTTCTGCTTCAAGAATTCTTGGACAGAACTGCTGGAATGATTATCTGTATTTTCCCTCGAGCCATGATAGTTACTCTGAGGGGTAGGTAATGATAGTAAGGAGCATATCAACCTTGTTGAGAAATTAGGGCATTTAATTGAATTTCTCTTTCATGGTAATTAATTGTGAACTTGTTATGCTTCTTTTACTTAGATTTTATCTTTGTTAGCTTATTATGTCTTTCATCAAGTCAATTATCAAAACACAAGAGACACAAAGTTTAGGCTCTTCAAGCCAGGGCTAAAATATCTCCCTCTTGGAGAGGAAAACCCAAAAGCAATTCTTCTTATAGATCTTCCATTGATGAGTACCATAACCATGAAATAGACCCTTGATACCAGTATGCCTCCAAGACCCTTGTCACTGTTCTTCTCGGCTTCTCTAGCTGATCTCTTCTTTCTGCACTACATTGCACCTTTAATAGGGAAGCTCCGTCCTTAGTCTAGTAGCCCCAAATTGTGTGCTTCTTCTTGGCTTCCTTTGATCTTATCCTTAGCTTCCTAAAGTACTCTTCTCGGCCTCCTTCCAACATCCTTTGGACATCTTTGAAACTCAAGATTGAGCCTTTCTTCATGTTTTTGTAGCCTTCCTCTTTACTATGATTACCTTCAGCCTCCTTGAGATATGCGAGGTAAACTTGCAGATCAAAACAGAGATATGATAAGAATTTCTTCCTTCGATAGCACATCTCCTTTCTTGACCTAATCATAGATCTTTTCATCGCTATATTACCTTCTTTACGCATTGTTCTATGCACTAGAAGAGTGAATTATATTTTTCTGTGATAGCCTTATTTTTGAAATGTGCGAGGTGGTATATACCCAGAAAAAAGGTAAGTGTACCTCTTCTTTTCTTCCTAGACTAGCCTCCTATTCTCGCATCAATGTTGACCCAAACTTCACTCTTGTATCACATGATCCAAAATTTCTTACACCATAATGAGGCCGCATCATCCTTTATATAGTGGTTGGCTTTAACTTGTAGGCCAACATGAGGTTTGTGTGTAAGCCAACTTCATCAAGGAGAATATTCACCATCTTTAAGCCGACTTGTGGAGCATATTCACAAGGTCTTGAAGGCATACATTTACATCATTAAATTGTCTTTATAAGTGTAACACCAATTCATATACATGACTCTAAATTATATATATTTATGACAAGATGAAAAACCCCTAAAAGACATCAAGAATAAGTCTTTGAACTACAATAAAAAATTCCTTGCTCATGAAACCCATGATGCGCAAGTATTACAAAATACATTTTATTATCTTTGTCTTCTTCATTACATAAGTTTATAATTACAAGTCATTATGAAGACTGAACTTAGTTACATGTTCTAACATTTCCTCTTAACTAGGGAGGTATTCATAATGGTACATGGTCACTCTCAATCTGAAGAATCTCATTAGAAGAATTCGATTGGTAATCCATCTGTTATAGCATCTTATTAACTAGCATTGTCACAGTGCAAGGCTTTGATTAACAAGTCCATCTCTTCACGATACCATGAACTAAAATGCTGGTGAGACCAATGATCATAGACATATTCATCATTTTTTCCAAGGTACATACTCCACCAGCATGTTCACCGAGTATGACCTCATAGGAATATTATTTTGGGGATAGCTAATCCTCAAAGAATACATGTCATTTCACGACTACTCTTACCTTGGATACCATAATACATCTCCAAAAGAGTATCAGATGCCAAATGATTATCCAATGACACATTCTGTCTTCCAGGTGAGTACCAGAATGATAGTCTATCTCTCCCTCTTAATTAGGGAGGACATACCCATTCCTATCAAGGAATTTTCTCAAGCTCCCTCTTATCCAAGGACCTGTCAAGGCTCCCTCTTATCCAAGGACTTGTCCATGATCCTAGGGACTTGCTTCAAAGTTTCTACCAGGTAAGAAACTTATTACCAACCCCCCTCTTAATCAAGGACCCGTAGCAGCAATGATGAAAACACCAAGTTGATCATGAAGAACTACTTTCTTTGATGTCATGAATTTCTTTGTTGTTGAGGAGTCTTCATCTTTGGGATATCTTCATTAGGGCTCGAATCACCCATCACTTTTCATTTTTGTCCGAAAGTGATCCATCAATTTTTCATTTGGTCTACCTTCATATCATGTTGCTTCTTCCAAGGATCTTACATCCTGCAATATGGTTATCAACCTGTGGAAGACATATACTTCCATTTGGCTACCCTGATAAGCTCATAAGATATTATTCAATTATAAATATGAATACTTAAATAAAAATTTACCTTAGTGATTATCTTTCACCATGACATCCTTCTTGTAGGCATCGACATCCTTTTTTATCTCCTAAAGATATGTATTTTCAAGGGTCTCTATCTTTTCTAGACTTCTATTAGAGTCCACATATCTTCCCTAGAGATCTCCTAGTCAAGTCTTCTTGGCTTCCTTGGATGTTGATTGCTTCTTTCCATGGTTGTATTTCCCATGATATCTTCCTTTTTCTTTCTCCATAGTTTTATTTCATTCCCAGGAACTTCCATTGTGTAGTTCATTGATAATGTACAACTACCTCATATTCCATATGAGGACATATTATGTCGATTTCATCTAGTGTAGATCATGCCCTTTTGGCAACCTGTGCATCAAAAGAGTTTATGCTTTCTATTTTGATCATACTTCTAAAGATAGAATTATACTACCTGCAACCACATGGCATGAATTCATAGCATCCAGTGTCAACATATATATACATGTACCTCATTCTTTTCCTTTTGATTCGTCCTCCAAAAAGTTTCTTTAGAATGAAAGAGTTTCATTTTCTTGATCTGCTCCATCAATATGTCATCATATTCTAATCCCAAAATTCTGTAATTCAGAATTCTTGATGAAGCCTTTTTCTTTCTTCCTAACTAGTGAATCCAAACAGGATTCCTTTAGAAAATGTCAACACCTATTTCCATATTGATTATTGAATGATGACCCTTGATCTAGATGACTTCCTTACATAATTTTTTTTCAGTGAGGTTCCTAAGAGCCACTTCTTTCATGGAACTCTTGTTGACTGTTGTGGTCTTATTCTTTGGAAGGTTTTATTAACACGATTTCCATGCAAGCTATTATACATTGTCTTGGAACTTCCCTATTTTTGCAGAGAAGTTAGCATCATACTAGTGATTAATTTGAAACTGTATTTTAGTGGAAAAATTCACTATTTTTTTGTGGAATAGTTCATAATTTATTCTGATCTTTTTTTGCAAGTGTACTAGTCACAACGATAAATCTATGGTTTACTTCAGAGGGTTCTCAATTATTTCTAGATATGCTTTTCGTCATTTGCTTTGAATACTTCTCTAGTGCTTTACCTTCATATTTTATCCCCTACAAAATTGCTCCTAAGGTCCATGTTGTTATGTTTATTGGTTGTTTATGTGGAAAATTTTTCCTGAGGTTTTGCAAGGTAAATCCAAATGCAAAAAATACTATTTTACACATTGATATTTGTTCAAGACATTCTTGTGTGATACTTGAATTTCATAAATCTAGATTTCTATTTCATTATCTATATCAATATATAAGAACATGCCCATGGATTGTTCATATTTCTCAAACTATGCAGTTGTTCCTTTACTGTTGTATGTTCTTTTATATTGTTATGTTGTGATTCAAATTCTAGTTGTGCTGTCCAATTATTCTCCTAAGTAGTACATGCTTTGTTAGATTATATCAAAATTTATTCTTATTGTCTTTTTATTATGCATATTGAACATATTATTTCTAGAAACTTTTGATCTTCCTAGATTTTCTATTCCTTTGGTGTATCTTTTCACCTTTAGTGGCAATTGCTAATTTAAAGTCTAATTCTTTAAAGGGTGCTAGCTCAATGGAAGAGCACCTACTTTACAAGCAGGAGGTTGGTGGTTCGATTCCATCGTGCCCTTATATTCATAGGGAATGAGGATGATTATTTTTTTGTGACGGATGATATTTTGACCATCACCAATGAGCTTATGGTGACATTTTTCAACCCTCACTAAAATATGAAATGGTGACGGTCAACAAATGCCACCATATATATGCATCAATAGTGACGACCATTAAAGGTTCGTCACCATAAATATTTTTTGTTGATATGAAATGGTGAGGGTCATTGTTTGTCATTATAGTAATTATTCATGATGGACCTTGATGTCACCAATGAGTTTATGGTGATGGTCAATGAACATCGCCATATATATGCACCAATAGTGATAGCCATGAAAATTCCATCACAAAAAATCGTTGTTGTTCATATGAAATGGTGACGGTCACTATCCGTCATTATAATCAATATTCGTGACGGACCTTGAATGTCACCACAACAGATACTTTTGGCGACGCCACCTTTGGTGACATTCAATTTTTTGGTGACGGAAGCTATTGTCTACCACCATTGCTCATATGAAATGGTCACGGTCACTATCCTTCACTATAAATTATTATTGGTGACGGACCTTGAATGTCACCACAACACCTATACTTTCGATGACGCCACCTTTGGTGACGTTCAATTTTTGGTGAAGAAGGCTCTTTTGACCCTCACCAATGGGCTTATGGTGACCATTTTCGCCCCTCACCAATGTCATTTTTTCTTGTAGTGATTCAAGGTCCGTCACGAATATTAATTATAATGATGGATAGTGACCATCACCATTTCATATGAACAATAAAGATTTTTTGTGATGGACCTTTCATGGCCGTCACTATTGGTGCATATATATGGCAAAGTTCATTGATCGTCACCATAAACTCATTGGTGACATCAAGGTCCATCATGAATAATGACTATAATGACAAAAAGTGACCCTCACCATTTCATATCAACAACAATGATTTATGGTGACGGACCTTTAATGGTTGTCACTATTGATGCGTATATATGGTGGCGTTCGTTGACTGCCACCATTTCATATTTTGGTGAGGGTCAAAAAATGTCACCATAAGCTCATTGGTGATGGTCAAAAGAGCATCCGTCACCAAAAATTGATCTTCATCATTCGCTATGAATATCAGGGCATGATGGAATCGAACCACCAACCTCCTGCTTGTAAATCAAGTGCTCTTCCATTGAGCTAGCACCCTTTAAAGAATTATACTTTAAACTAGAAATTTCCCCTAAAGGTGTAAAGATACACCAAAGGAATAAGAACCAAGAAAACTAAAAGAATTCAGTGTCCTCAACTCGTTCAAAGTTCAAATTGAAGTAGATTTTAAAGGGAAAGCCTAAAACCGGCTATGTAGTTTACAAGTTAACATTTTGGATATAACTTATGTTCAATTTATATGACAAGTTATGCCATAACCTTGAAACTAGTTTCTTAGCTAAAATAATTTCTTAAATCAACAATGACAAAGAAAGATAGTCATGGCAAGAAAAATTCTCTTGTTTTTTCTAATGAGGGTGCATGTAACTTGATAAAGGTTGTATGAGAGTATCAAACCATAAACAGTTTCACTAAAACATGGAAATGACAACATCTTGTTAAACAACAAAATTTTAGTTGAATATATGAAAAGCATTGAGCTAAATGATATAATTAAACTAAAAGTAACTGTAAAAAAAATGGAATTGCCATCATATACCATCTAGTTTGTTTAGTTCTTTAGGAAGAGAAAGTGCAATTGCATAATCCATCTCCTCATATTGATTTTGTAATGGACCATCTTGAACAAAAATTTCCACATACAACAATCAATGTTATCGTATTGGTAAGACTTTTGATATAATCTATCAAAGCATGTACTATGTAGGAGAATAACTGGAAAGCACAGCTATAAATTTGAATCACAACATAACAATATAAAAGAACATGAAACAGGAAAGGAACAACTCCACAGTTTGAGAAATATCAACAATCCATGAACCTATTCTTATATATTGATATAGATAACGAAATAGAAATGTAGATTTATGAAATTCAAGTATCACACAACAATGTCTTGAACAAATTTCAATGTGTAAAATAGTATTTTTTTCATTTGAATTTACCTTGCAGAACCAGAGGAAAACGTTTCTACATAAATAGCCAATAAACATAACAACATGGACCTCAGAAGCAATTGTGCAGGGGATAAAATATGAAGGTAAAGAACTAGAGAAGTATTCAAAGAAAATGATGAAAACCATATCTAGAAATAACTGAGAACCCTCTAAAGTAAACCACACATTTATCATCATGACTAGTACACTTGCAAAAAAAGATCAAAATAAATTATGAACTATTCCACCAAAAAACAGCGAATTTTTCCACTAAAATAGAGTTTCAAATTAATCACTAGCATGATGCTAACTTTGTTAGAGATAAAAAATAGAAGAATGAAGTTTAAAAGACAATACACTCTGATGAATTAGAGATTACCGTGGCATTAGAGGCCACATGCCAAATTACATTATCATTTCCAAATGCACCCCTATGTAGTGTCCATCTGACACTTTGTAACATGAACCTTTAAAAGGCTTGCTCAGCCACTTCATCATTCGAGATTTATTGTGAGTATGATGTTACAATGTGACCTGCATGTCCCAAATAACATGAGCCAACAATGAAAACCATAATTAAATTATTAATGCCTTACTAATTTAATCCTTGAAAAGACGAAAAACATGAATCCAAAAAGGAAAATGATAAGGTTCTCATTAACCAGCTATTATATTTACAGATATGGCAGAATTTTTGATTGGTTTATTTAGAATTTAAATCATTTTTCTTATTCTCTTAAACATATGAAAAGACACTAAAATTACCAAGGTCATATTTCAACAAAAATCTTGCAGAAAATCAGATTGCAACTATGAAGATATTATTGCAAAAATCTTGTAGAAAATCAAATTGCAACTATGAAGATATTATTACAAAATCCTGCAGAAAATCAGATTGCAACTATGAAGATATTATTAAAAAAATCCTGTAGAAAATCAGATTGCAACTATGAAGATATTGTTCTAAATTTTAAAAATTATAGTAATGAAATCCGTATTCAACATGACTTAACATTTTATATCATATTAGACAAATTTTGAGTCAGGGAACAAGTAGAGTTAAAATATTTGTGTCAAGGACAAGGAGATATCATATACAACTTTTTGATTTGAGGTGTATCACTAGAGAACATAGTCTTGAGTCTTAAACTAGTACTTAATGAGGGACATCTGGAAATAAATGGGCACAAAATGTGAATTCATCCCTCATGAGTCATGGAAACCCACAAACAACTCCTGAGGCTTTACAACCACTACAGCTACACCCATCACACTACCTTTTTAGGTTGAATTGTCCACACCTGAGACTTTGCAAGTTGCAACCACTACAGCTACACCCATCACACCACCTTTATAGGTTGAATTGTCCACATGTCCTAATCCATAGAAGATGTAGTTGAATAGTCTATTGTACTGAATTGCACATCTTTTTCCCACAACTGACCTTAAGTCCTTGCATGTGATGAGTGCACCAGACATGTATCATGGGATCCACAAAACCTGTAAACAAAATTATCCATGAAGTCTAGAACGGGGAGTATGTAACTGGCAAGAACAAAGTTAGGACAAATTCTCCCTTGCATTTAAATTCTAGATGTGACTCCTCATGAACAGAGAGAAATTCTTATCAAAATATTCTAAGAGAAACATGTTTTAAAGCTAAATGGATACAATTCGTTAACCGCCCTGCCATCCTACCATGTCATATCACCTTGAGCACCCCCCAACATAGTGACTCCCTTGGTAGAAAAGGAGAAATAACTAAATAAGTTTGCTCAAAAATGTGAAAACAAAATCCAGATATGGGAAGAATACACCAATGCCCAACAGGCTTGGGACTAGCAGTTAGTGGAGAGGAGTTTCACACCTTTGGTCAAGATTTCATTCTCACAGGCTTCACCCATGGGGGTTAGGAAGGGATTGAACTTATGGCATTGGGAGGTGATGAACCATGTGCATATATTGCAAACCCAAGCTTACCCTCATTCTCCTTAGGGCAAACACTGTTGACCAAGTTCTGACGCAGCAGCAGCTATGGAGCAATGTAATACCAATAAAATTCTTCTGAAGATATCAAAATCGAAGTCCTGAATAATTTAAAGAGGGTTCTGTTCTCTTTACTTTTAAGAAACTCAGATCCGATATATCCTATTATACCATTAAAACAGCTTTAAAACGCTGTTAAAAATAATTTCATACATACATATATTGCAGCAACCCAGATTTTATCGATCCGATGCCCGAATCGATTTTCCAATTGTTGAATTCTGATATGCCACAAGAATTTGGGCATTTACCCATGATTTGATGCGGTATCAAAATAACTCTGCAATTACAATGCGCTCCACTTCCAATATGATCTGATGCGATGTCAATCGCTGTTCAAAGGCAATTCAAACTCTGATATACATCAATATATATCAATCGGCGATCCCAATCTATGTGATTTAATATCACCACGAGCTATTGGCAGTTTCAAGAACTCCGATGCGAAGTTATCGGGATATCAAAGATCATTGGGTTTCCAATTCTGCCCACCATAAACTTGGCGATATATCACGGACCCAAAATCCTTGTAAACTAGTTTATAACTTGTCACATCCAGTTTCTAATGCCATACAAATAATATGTAATGCCTCTACCTTTCTTCTGATGCGAATATTTCCAACGAACCCGATCTATTTCAAAATCAATGCTTATATTATTTTAGATACCTCAAAAGGTTCTGTAATGCATTTTTTTTATATCAATATTTCTATTAAGGGCTTTCCTGTGCACTATCTTGGCTTTTTTCAAGTTCACATTAACACAGAAACTATATGATTGTAATTAAAATACACACCGAATTGTGACTATATCAATCAACTACACAGTGAAGCGATGATCGTGTTTCCACAATCCATCATTCGGCAATGCATAAAATATAATTGCATTCGTAATATTCAGAACAATAAAATAGAGCCTGCGTGACTCAAATTATACAGAGAATGGCCTCTTTTTTCCACACAAACACAGTTCTTCTCTCCTTCTGAGCTTTCACTCCACTCCACTCCTCTACGAAGAGTCTCTTAGCTCATTACAATTTTTCTCTATATTTCTTCCACTAATTCCTCTAAAAAATAACTAATGTAATATTCTATTATTAAAATCTAACAGAAATATTTTAATTCGTAGTTTCTTATGCATATCCCTAATCTAAAATAAGCAATCTCTCACTTATTACAATAACAAAATTTTTGATAAATCGACTTCCTCAGTAAACTAAAATTGACCAAACAGTAAATGAAATTTCACTCTGTCAAGCCACAACATGTGAACAGATTTTCACATTGCTGGCTTATTCCGATGCTCCTGCATTAGACTCCCGGGGAAGAAAATATTTGTCCTTCAGATTTTCTGGGTTTATTCCATATCTTTGTAATTCAGCTGCTGTCAATCAACTGGAGTCTTCCATTGGTTGCTCTTTCCACTTGACCAGATATTGGAAATATGCCTACCCTCAAGTTTTCTTGAACATTCTTTGATCTAAGATAGCTTCCACTTCCTTCTTGGATGCTTTTGGTACATGTTCCTCCCAATCTACAGTTTGAATTTCATCAGCTGTAATTTCATTCTGCAATTCAGTTTCTGCTTCTCTGAATGTATATAAGTCTGCAACATTAAAAATGGGGGATATTCCGATTCCTTCCGGCAACTCAATCTCATATGCATTGGCTGAAAAATTTCTTTTGATTTTAAAGGGTCCTATCTTCTTCAGTTTCAGTTTGTCATAAGTCTTTGTAGGAAATCTGTCTTTCCTCAAATATGCCATGAATAAATCTCCCACTTGAAACTATTTTTCTCTTCTTTTCAGATTTTCTCTTTACTTGTATCTTCTGCTGCTCTCCTGCAATTTATTTTTAACTTCTTCCTATAGCTTCTGCATTTGTTCAACAAAATCTTCAGCACTTGCACTTCTGGATTCCTGTTTTCCCAAGTCCCTAAGCTCATATACTCCTCTCAGATGCATTGCAAAGAAAATCTGAAATGGGCTCATTCCAGTGCTTCTATTTGGTGTATCATTGTAAGCAAATTCAACTTGAGCTAATGCCAAATCCCACTATTTGGGATTCTGATGTACCAAGCATCTTAATATATTTCCCAAGCTCCTATTCACTACTTCAGTTTGTCCATCTGTTTGAGGATGGTACACTGAACTAAAACTGAGTTTAGTCCCCAATTTCTTCCAAATTGTCCTGCAGAAATGCCCTACAAATTTAGTATCTCGATCTAATACAATGCTTACAGGTAAACCATGCAATCTTACAATCTCTGAAAAGAATAAAATTTCTATGTTTGTTGCATCATTAGTCTTCTTACAAGAAATAAAATGGGCCATTTTTGAAAATCTATCTAGCACAACATAAATAGAATCATTTCCCCTCTGAGTTTTTGGTAAACCCAGAAAAAATTCCATACTCACTGCATCCCATGTTCGATCTGGTATGGGCATTGGCTGATATAGACCTGTATTTTGACTCCTTCCTTTGGCATATTGACATACCCTGCATTTCTCAACAAATTTTTTAACATCAGTTTGCATTTTAGGCCAATAATAAAAAGCGTTCACCTGAGCGAAGGTTTTATCTTGTCCAAAATGACCAGATAATCCTCCACTATGCTTCTCCTTAATTATGTTCTCTCTCATGGAACATTTAGGAATACATAATTTGTTGCTTTTAAATAACAGACCTCCTTGAATAAGGTAGTCCATCCATTGAATTATGTTATGGTTCACCGGATTCTGAACTGTTGTGTAGATGTCTTTAAAATCCTCATCATCTTTGTACATTTCTATCATTTCATCAAAACCTACAACACCCACTTTAAATTATTGCAAAATAAAACTTACCCTGCTCAATGCATCTACCACTTTATTAGACTTACCACTTTTATGCTTTATTACAAAAGTGAAACTTTGCAGAAATTCCACCCATTTGGCATGCTTCTGATTTAGATTTGGTTGATTATTAATAAACTGCAAAGCATGATTGTCTGAATATAATATGAATTCCTTTGGCAGCAAGTAATGCCTCCAATTTTTCAATGCATGCACAATAGCGTAAAATTATTTGTCATAGGAAGAATATTTCTTCTTCACATGATTTAACTTCTCGCTGAAATATGCTATCGGTCTTTGCTCTTGGCTTAGCACTGCACCAACTGCTTCTCCACTTGCATCGGTTTCCACTTGAAAGACTTTCTCGAAATTTGGCAATGCTAGAATTGGCTTTTCTATTATATTCTTTTTTAGCAGATTAAAATTTCTGTCAGTTTCTTTTGTCCATCGAAATGGTTGATTGACCTCCATGATGGTCTCAAGAATTGGTGCACAAATTTGACTAAACCCCTTTATAAATTTTCGGTAGAAACTAGCAAGTCCATGAAAACTTATTACCTCAAATACACTCTTGGGAGTAGGCTAGTTCCTGATTGCTTGTACCTTCTCCAGATCCATTTTCAAGCCTTCTTTGGAAATCAAAAATCCCAAGTATACCAGCTCCTCTTTCATGAAACTACATTTCTTCAAATTAATTAGTAGTTTCTCTTTCTGCAGAGTTTTCAAGACTAACTTCAAGTGTTCCAAATTCTCCTCTTTACTTTTGCTGAAAACCAGAATATCATCAAGGTAAACAACAACAAATTTACCTGTATATTATTTCAACACCTCGTTCATTAGTCTCATGAATGTGCTGGGTGCATTAGTGAGCCCAAAAGGCATCACTAACCACTCATATAGTCCATTGTTGGTTTTGAAAGTTGTTTTCCATTCATCGCCTTCCCGAATTCTGATCTGATGATACCCACTTTTCAGATCTATCTTAGTAAAGTACCTGGATCCACTTAAACAGTCTATTAAATCATCCATCCTGGGCAAAGGAAATCTGTGCCTGATTGTTATCTTGTTGATAGCTCTGTGCACATGTGCCATTCTCCTCCCTTCTTCGGACTAAGTACCGTTGGCACAGCACATGGGCTCAAAATTTCTCGAATCAGCCCTTTATTCATCAGCTCCTGTACTTGACTGGCAATTTTTGCATTTTCATGGGGAGTTAGTCTATACGCAGCTTTATTAGGTAGACTTGCTCCTGGTATTAAATCAATATGATGGCTCACACTTCTCATCAGTGGTAATTCATTTGGTAATTCATCCACAATGATATCCATGTAATTATTTAACACTGATTGAATTTCTTCAGGAAAATCATTTAAATTCGTGGAGGTTAAGATTACCTGGGGCCTCCCTACAATAGCGAAATGTACCTCTTCGCTCTTGTCGACTTCCTGAAGTAGTTCTTTGCCACTTATCAACATAATATTATTCTCAGGAAGTTCTTTGTCAACATCATTCTTCACTGGAAGCAACGTATGTTTATTTCCGTCCTTCTCCATGGTGTATGTATTCCTTCTCCCGTCATGAATTTCCTTCTGGTCAAATTTCCATGGTCTTCCCAATAACACATGACATACATCCATGGGCATTATGTCACATAGGATCACGTCTTTGTATGTTCCGATCTGCATTTCCACATTACACTTCTTTGTCACGATAATTTGATGACCCTTTTGAAGCCAAGATACTTTGTAAGGTGCAGGATGTGTTGTCCTTGTTAACCTGAGCTTTTCCACCATCTCTGTAGACACAAGATTGTCAATACTCGCACTATCAATTATAAACTTATAGCACTTACCCTTTGATTTGCATGTAGTTCTAAACAAGTTCTTCCTTTGCGTAGGTTCTCCAGTCTCTTTTTTTGATCTAAGAAAAGTTCTTCTAAGCAGCAATGATTCACCTTATTCAGGTGGTTCCTCTTTCTCCACAAGTCGAGCTGGTTATGGCTCTGCCTTAGCCACATTTTCACCCCTCTGGCTTGTTGATTTTATGAGGACAGTCCCTTGACATGTCTCCCCATTCTCCACAAGTATAACATCTGACGTCTCTTCCTCGCCCTCTTCCTCTAGGCGCGAATCTTCCTCTACTAGATTCATCTGTCTGTGGTGATTTTCCACTTGAACTTCCTGCTTCATACTGATGTTGTGTTCCTCTGGATCTAACAGCTCCTCTACCTCTTGCTGAGCTCTTCCCTCTGTTCCTTTGACTCTGTCTTCTCAATATTTTCTCCTCTACTTTCAAACTTGCTTGATAGGCATCTTCAACAGTTTTCAGACTTAACAGGCCAATCTCATCTTGTATTTCATACCTTAGTCCATTCACATATCAAGATATTTTCTCCAAATCATCTTCTACATGCCCTGTTCTGATACTCAATTTGTAAAATTCTTCTGTGTACTCCTTAACAGACATCCCTTTTTGCTTCAAATTTTGCATTTTCTTGAAAAGATTCAAATGATAGTCTTTAGGAAAAAACTTGGCTTTCAATTTACTTACCATTTTATCCCACGGCTTGATTTTAGATTTCCCTTTTCTCATTCTTGATGTCTGTACCTCGTCCCACCAGATGGCTGCATGACCTTTCAATCTAGTGACTGCAAACTTCACCCTTTTATTCTCTTCAATTTCTTCATAATTGAAGTACTCATCTATGGATCTGATCCAATCCATAAGCTCCTTCGCATTCAGACTCCCTTCATACATAGGAATCTCCATTTTGGGTTTGCTTCCAAATTTTGTCAGCATCTTGATGAATTTGACGTTTTCATTTTCTTCTCCTGCTTCCACATCTGCATCAGATTATTCTGAAGAACTTTTAGCTCCATCATCAGGCGCTCTTCTTTGGGATGTCTCCATTGTCTCCATTCGTGCACCCAAATTCTGCACTTCTTCCAACAGAACTGCATTTGGTTCTGGTCTCCCTCGACCAATTCCCCTTCTCGGTGGCATCTTCGCTGCAAGTACTCCTTTCTTCTGGCTCTGATACCAAAATGATGTAGCAGCAGCTATGGAGCAATGTAATACCAATCAAATTCTTCTGAAGATATCGAAATCGAAGTCCTGAATAATTTAAAGAGGGTTCTGTTCTCTTTACTTTTAAGAAACTCAGATCTGATATATCCTATTATACCATTAAAATAGCGTTAAAACGTTGTTAAAAACAATTTCATACATACATATATTGTAGCAACCCATATTTTATCGATCCGATGCCCGAATCGATTTGCTAATTGTTGAATTGCGATATGCCACAAGAATTTGGGCATTTACCCACGATTTGATGCGGTATCAAAATAACTCTACAATTACAATGCGCTCCACTTCTAATATGATCCGATGTGATGTCAATCGCTGTTCAAAGGCGATTCAAACTCTGATATACACTGATATATATATCAATCGGTGATCCCAATCTATGTGATTTAATATCACCATGAGCTATTGGCAGTTTCAAGAACTCCAATGCGAAGTTATCGGGATATCAAAGATCGCTGGGTTTCCAATGCTGCCCACCATAAACTTGGCGATATATCATAGACCTGAAATCCTTGTAAACCAGTTTATAACTTATCACATCCAGTTTCTAATTCCATACAAATAATATGTAACGCCTCTACCTTTCTTCCGATGCGAAGATTTCCAACGAACCCGATCTATTTCAAAATCAATGCTTATATTATTTTAGATACATCAAAAGGTTCTGTAATGCGTTTTTTTTATATCAATCTTTCTATTAAGGGCTTTCCTGTGCACTATCTCGGCTTTTTTCAAGTTCACATTAACACAGAAAATATATGATTGTAATTAAAATACACACCGAATTGTGACTATATCAATCAACTACACAGTGAAGCGATGATCGTGTTTCCACAATCCATCATTCGGCAATGCATAAAATATAATTACATTCGTAATATTCAGAACAATAAAACAGAGCCTGCGTTACTCAAATTATACAGAGAATGGTCTCTAATGTCCACACAAACATAGTTCTTCTCTCCTTCTGAGCTTTCGCTCCACTCCACTCCTCTACGAAGAATCTCTTAGCTCATTACAATTTTTCTCTATATTTCTTCCACTAATTCCTCTAACAAATAACTAATGTAATCTTCTATTATTAAAATCTAACAGAAATATTTTAATTCGTAGTTTCTTATGCATATCCATAATCTAAAATAAGAAATCTCTCACTTATTACAATAACAAACTTTTTGATAAATCGACTTCCTCAGTAAACTAAAATTGACCAAACAGTAAATGAAATTTCACTCTGTCAAGCCACAACATGTGAACATATTTTCACATTGCTGGCTTATTCTGATGCTCCTGCATCAAGTTCCATTCACATAGCCTTTACCTAGTATGTGGAGGTAGTCATTGAACTTACGCCATCAAGAATTGATTATGCTTGTGTACATGTTAGGAACCCAGGGCTACCCCGTCTTCTCCTTAAGGCCTGCCAAAATATGTTTGTCAAGTGTGTTGTGATCAAGTGGTAAATCAAATTTGCTATCATTATGGAGGCTCAAGTGTAATCTCCCCTTAAGAAAATTATGTCGTGATTTAATGTTGTCAATTTGTGTTATCGTCTGATATCTCATCGATAACTAAGTCTAGGCAGTTGGTCCTAGGAAATGTCCTACATAATTTTGATGAAATAGATACACCTTGGTCATGGCATTTTGGCCAAAGGTAGGCCCACTTTGTTAGAAAAGGCTTATTTACTAACCAGAATAAAAGGGGATAAAAATTTCAATGAATAAATGAATAAGAGATGGGATAATAACATATGAAGAAGGTTCAAATTTTGCACATATTTCAAATTATATTTGTTAGGCCTAAAATCATGTAATCCATGCATAGAATTGTGTACCAAATAAAGCACTGGAATAGAATGTACATCATACCATGTTTAAACCTAGGAAAGTGCAGAATCCTTCCTTTTCTACTCTAATCAAGAGAGTCCACATCTTAAAGAGCTCCCCATTGATTTTTCAGATAATGTTATTTTAATGGGAGTGGATGTGAAGAAACTGCCTTGAAAAGCATTCCAATGAGAAGACATACATGTTGCACAGCAAACCATAGAATTTGGTCAAATGAGCACATTTCATAGAAACATTCTGGCTACGAGGATGAAAAAAGGCATAACACAAAATCTCTCTCCATTGTAAAGGCATGGATGGATTAATGGGAAATTCCCCTGTGAGCCTAATCGAATATCTACTGGAGAAAGAAAGTTCAAGGATTTCTTTTGTAATATGAGGTTCATGATTGCATCCATATTGTTGTTTGTCTATTGCTGGAAATTCATTAAAATTTTCCCACAAAAGTGTAATAACATAGAAAAATGGAGAAATTAATTATATACATGGGTGCACACCTTGATTGTTTTTTATATAATGATAGTTTTTCTCCTTAATTTCCATTCATCCTCCCCCTTATGGACTGTATCATATTCTTTGATTTTAGCTTGGATCAAATTATTTGTAGCCATGTTGTTTAAGGCGATGTCCTTATGAAGAATGAGCTTCTGGAATGCAAAGCCATGGCCAGATTGTTTAAGGAAATGTCCTTACTAAGGCAATGTACTCTCATCCATTGGTAATTAAGGAAGTAATTTGCAGTCCTCAACATTAATCTCTTTTACAATGTCAAAGGTGACAATCCTCCTCATGGGCATTAATCATTAAAATACAAGTTCCCAAACCGTTAAGTATCCTACCATGCAATATGTCATCTTTGAGTTTGGCAAAGTCAAACTTGATCACCAATACCGTGCTTGCAGGTCTTTCGAATTGGAAATTTTTCAGGTTAGCCTCTATGATCATTTTTTGTCATGCCATGTTTGAGGGGACACCTAGTGATATTGCTCACCAACACCATCTCCTACCTTGATTTATTCTCCCATGGGCCAAAATATGTTTTCTGTAAGACCAACTTTGTTTTCTACCTATTATTTTCATATTGCCAAAATGTCCACTTGCATGAAAAAATGCACGCCATGTACATAAATTACAAACCTGATGGATGATAAGGAAAAGGGGTTATCCTATATGCCATGAAACATCATATACCATACTTATAATGCACCCCAAAGTGTCAAAATTACATGCCAGGTGGAAAATTTACTTTCCTCACGTTAAAATTTGTGTTACAGCCTGACCTAATTGCGCACAACCTCCTGCAGATGTACCTAAGGAGAAGCCATAAAATATAGTTCTATATTATTTCTCCTTGTGCATCTTCCTACACTTCCATAATTCTAATTTACACCTTCAAGTGAGGGTACTAAATCTACCAAAATGATTTCACTGTCTTATGCTAAGTGCAAGTTGTCCTTAGTAACATGCATGTCCAGGGCTCAGTAAAGATCAAAATTACGATTTTCAATTTTTTGTGTGGTTCTTAGAAAATTATTGATCTTTTTACATCATTAGAGTTTCACTTCCAATCTAAGAAGCCACTACTATGCAAAAATATCGTGAAACTTCCAAATTACACAACATGACAAATCAAGCTAGGGTGCCTTCAGAATTCTATATGTTAGAAGATACATGAGCACATATGGTGAAATATAGAGGTTGATAGATAGAGTATTCCATGGTATTCAACCCTACACAATCAAATTCCCAAGAACAATCTCCAATTGTTTGTTTTTAAGCATCAGCCATAGCAATTTTTTTTGTCTGGTGGTTTTCTCCAACTCTAGAATCACATGCAGGCTTAAAATAAATTTCATAGCATGTTCTCATTATAAATCCAAATGCCAATTCTTGAAGTCTATGGTCTGCTGAAGCAACTAAACACAAATAAAAGAGACAGCTTTACATGGAATCAAAGGTCTAAGAATTAATTATCTTATTTTCAACCATGGCATTACCTTAACAACAAAGCGAGCCCAAATCTTGTCATTGCGAGCTTCCATGACTTCCTTTAAAATCATAAGCCCCAAGCCTCGAATGATGTCAGCTATTTCAAGGAAAATCCCCTGCTCCTCATAAAGCATCTACAATATTGGTGAAAACAAGCACAAGATAATGTTAAACCATGTCTCAAAATAACAAAAATAAGTTACTGAGAGCATATAAAAAACCTGTTAATCTAAGAATTTAATTGACCTCTCTAAGAAATTTAATTTACCTCTATGGCTGACTTATGTGAAACTGAACTCTCTCTCTCTCTCTCTCTCTCTATATATATATATATATCAACTAACATATACAATTATATGTGTGTGTGCACTGTGTATGTCAACTAATATATTAAATCGAAATAATATAGTATTTTATTAGATGCAATATATGTATTTATATTTTTTTAAATTATACATCTAAGCTATATAATAATAGAGATAAAGTATCCCATTAATATCCACTTAACACAAGTCTAACTTCTGCTAAGGCCCTTTGTTGATGAAGTGAAGCCAACTCTAGAAGGTCAAACAACTTCCCTCACACATGCACATAAGGGCTCTACACTTGTCGAGGTTTGAACCTAGGTTCTTTTCATATTGCCCTCCCATCACTCAGACTAAACCACATCCCGTTGCAAGTATTAGGATGATGTTAATTTGTATTAATATGTTTTTTTATATAGTATAAATCTATCTCAGCTGGCTAATGTATGCTAAAGAATATCAATAAATGAAGCATATGTTGACAAGCATCAGTTTACTACGTAACACCATCATGACAAGCACCATTCAATGGAACTTCAACAAGAGTGGGGCAATGATCCACATGCATGGGAGGTGATGGGCAGACCAAATTCCACAATTAAATTTTATGTTTGATAGTGCTGACAGAGTTTAACATGTAATAAGACTCCAACTTCCAAACCTTGCAAAATTAAAATAAATGGAAAACATGAATGGTAATATAACAAAAAAAAAAAATTATTCATCCCTTGTCTTGGAAGGATTTTGTGTGATGTAGAGTATGCATAGAGAGCTTGGAATTGCTGCCGACAATGATTTTCTCCATCTTTTTTAAGAGAGCTTTGCACAGAGTAAAGGATGCCAAAATCCTGGAAACAAAAGTAAGTATAGACAGTTGAGGGTGGATGGGGTAAAAGATAAAATAGAACACCTTGCATTGCACTGGATTTTGTGCATCATCTTCCTGCACTTCATCAGAGTTGATCTCTACTCCTGCAGGAAAAATGCATCATGTGCATCAGATCTTCACAATGTTTAAATGTGCATTGATGTGGATGAGCTTGAGAATCAGATGTGGAAGGATCACATCTGGCTTAGGCGCATTAAGGAGCAATGGAAGGGAAAATATC
This sequence comes from Pinus albicaulis, assembly GCA_034641835.2. Lineage (NCBI taxonomy): Eukaryota > Viridiplantae > Streptophyta > Pinopsida > Pinales > Pinaceae > Pinus > Pinus albicaulis. The sequence continues at coordinate 997,585,922 of CM076571.1, forward strand.
ACAGCGACACAGCAAAACAGAGACAGTCACAAGAACAAGCCCAAAGGAAAAATATGTCTCAGGCAGAGGATGGTATACTGAAGTACATGTTGAAAATGATGTAAGTTTGCAAAGCACAAGGTTTTGTATATGGCATCATTCCTGAAAAAGGGAAGCCTGTAAGTGGAGCCTCTGACAATATTAGAGCATGGTGGAAGGAGAAGGTCAAATTTGATAGAAATGGCCTTGCTACAATCACCAAATATCAAGCAGAACATGTAGCACCTGGAGCAAATGAGAGCAACATGGTTATGGCTCATACCCCTCATACTCTTCAGGAACTTTAGGGTGCCACTTTGGGTTTTCTTCTTTCTTCCCTTATGCAGTACTATGATCCACCTCAGCGGAGGTATCCTTTAGAAAAGGGTATTTCTCCTCCTTGGTGGCCTACTACTAATGAGGATTGGTGGCCACAATTAGGCTTGCCAAAAGGACAAGGGCCTCTGCCTTATAAAAATCATCATGATCTGAAAAAGGCTTGGAAGGTGGGGGTTCTTACTGCTGTTATCACATGTCACCTGATATAGCCAAAATTCGCAAACTTGTTAGGCAGTCAAAGTGCTTGCGAGAGAAGATGACAGCTAAATAAAGTGCAACTTGGCTAGCAATTGTTAACCAAGAGGAAGCATTGGCTAGAAAAACCCTAATGCTTGTCCATCGACCAATGTTGCAGTGACTACATATGCTGGGTCTCTAACATTAACCAGCAGCAGTGAGTATGATGTTGAAGGCTTTGAACATGATCCGAACTCTATTTATAAAAATACTGATGTGCAAGATTGCAAACCAAAAGACTTGGATATCTTAAGTTCCAAGGTATAGGAATGCAAACCACAAGACTTTGACCATTTCAATGTAGGTATTTCAAATGAGGGAGTTTCAACTTTTCAGGTAGGAGATAATGCAGATTTTATCAGAAAAAGAAAGTTGCCACAGGAATCTCCTTGGAAGATCAAAAGGTCTATACATGTCCACATGAACAGTGCCCATATCATGAGCGCCAACTTGAATTTTCATATCAAATCTTAAGAAATGCCCATCAGTCTACTTGTGCATATAGAACAGATTTGCAAGGCATGGGATATCAGAGACCAGAACCTCAAGAGATTAAATCCTTATTTTGTATATCTATAGGGCAGCCTAACCAGCTAAAAGTTCAAGGAAAGGTGGGTATTTTTCCATCTGAGAAGGAAGGACAGACGACATCCAATGGTAATGTGAATCTTAATCCTCTTGGCACTACAAGTTCAACAATTCCAACTGGTAATCAGCAACCTATCAATGAATTACTTGCTTATATGATGGGTTGCATCAGAATAAGACATCAACGCTAGGGAACCTTAAGATGATGAATTATCACAATTGGCTTGAAGTGAAAATACACCCTGCTTCACAGGGTGGGGAAATTTTCAAAATTACACCTGATAATAACTTCTTTGGGCAAGGAGTCATTGCTGGAAACAATGATTACAATTTTGGTTCAAACATCCATCTGGTAATGAGAGAGGGATTAAACCTCGATCAAAGCAGGGTCTACGATCAATGTTTTATACATCATTGCCAGGAAATGAATGGAGACATAAAATTTGTCTCTGCATATAACAATATTCCAATTGACTATGCAGTCCCAGAGATGGTTTCTAAATATGATAATTCAATATGGTATTTTGGAGCATGACAAGAATTATTATGAATATCTCATCATGGTACTTCTGAAACTATATTCTACAAGGACTTCTAATCCTATTATAGTTCCCGAATCATAGCATTATAGGACCACTCTTACAAACAACTACATGGAGTCATTTTTATTAGATAGAAACCTATAGAGGGCAATCATCATCTGTATGGGCACTTTCATGTAGAGAAATGGAAATTCAAGAAGATGAAGATCCGTCATCTGTATGATTTGTGCATGATGATTTAGGTTTTTGCTGTGTATTTGGTTTGGAACTTGTGAAAGAATCCTTAATTTATTATGTATGTTACTATGTAGTTGGTCACAAGTTTGCCTTCTATAGTTAGAGAATGTAGACACATGGAGGTGAATCAAATGGAATTGTCTTTGATCGTTTATTTATTCTATGTGCATGAATTTATTTCATTATGATATGACACTTGATTATCTGAATTGATGTGCTAGATAAAATTTGTGGTTTGTTGAATCTACTGCTTTTGGAAAGCAGCCAAAGAAAACCAAAAACTTTTCTCTCCTTTTGGGCTGTGGAGGCTAAGGGAGATTTAATTCAGGCTCAATTGTCTAGCGTATCCCTTTAATCAACATGTTTATTGGAGGACCCTTAATACTCTTCTAAAACTTATTTGAAGGAGCTACTATAATTTATATGTAGGTAAAAATTATAATTGTTAGTACCTGTGTCATATAACAATGTATTCAAATTATAATACAAGAATTTACCTTGTACATTGATAAACTTGCTTAATGGTGATGTTAAATTTTTATAATTCACTTGTCTAGATGATTTCGCTATCTATTCAACAATAGGGTCTTTACTGTAATGTCTTTTAAATTTATTGGCTGCTTTCCTTGTCTGTTCAACAATAGGGTCTTTACTAATGAACACACATAATATAGCACTAGCACAAGATGATATTCCAATGCTGCCAAAGGATGCATACTTCTGTATCTGCATCTGATATTCATGATAGTGTTTACAACCATAAGAAGTTTTTTTGATGATTTGTTAGAATCTGCTAGCATATTTTGACATTTATGTAGAGATTTGGCTCAGATTCATACACCATATACACATTGGTGAGAGCATACATAATCAACCCTTGATCCACCAAAGCCCCACTTCTATGATCCCATATTGATGGCCATCATCTTTCCCTATGGTTGCAGAAAAGACAAATGAGAAACAATGTACTCATTTCCAGGGAAAATAAACTGCACAGTCTGCCCGCTAACATCAGGGAAATTTATTGGAACCATAGTATCTAGAGATAAAGAGTTAATAGTAGCAGTGGTCAAATGAACTGGTGAAGTAAAGGAACTGGTTTTCTTCTGTGATTCTTGCAAGAAAGAAGTTTAGAAATTTGCAACTGAGTATTCATGATAATCTCATTCCGTCTAAGATCTAATTCTTCTCGCTTTTCCTTAGATTCAACACGCAACCTTTCATCATCTTTAAAAATATCCATCTTCGTGTGTTGCAACTTTAAGATGGTGTCTGCAAATTATTTAATACTTGAAGCAACAAAATCATGACTCCTATTTCCAAATTTTCCCTTATTTGGATGAGTTTCTTTTGGTCTAAGGTTGGGTCCAGGACAATGATTAGGGATCTGGCTAGCTACAAGTCTGCATCCAGGGGCACTGGTATCACTTTCAAGAAGTATACTAGGAAAATTCTCATTTGTTTGCAATAACTGGTTTGAGACATCCTTCTCATGCTAGCTGAAAAGCATGCTAGTAGATAGATACAGGGCATCGATCCAGTCAGTGGTGTAATTGGAAACATCAATGCAGCTCCAGTTACTCCAACATCAATAAAATTGCATCTGCATCCGCTGAATCTGCATACATATCGATCACTCAACAGGTACAGGGTTTAATATTAAATCCATTGTACATTCCTATTTCCCTGAATTGTATCCTATCATGGTATTCTTGGGCCAACCCTAGATCTTTAATTTAGCTTAAAGCGGTGGTGGAATTTGAACTTCAATGGCGAGCCAAACATCAAAGCAACTCTGGTTACTCTAGCTTCAATAGTATCGCATCTGACAGAATTGTAGAGCCGTCGATAACCCCCTCTACTGGACACACACTGTTAGAGTCTAGGCAGGCAGCATGTGTGATCAAATTCTCTCAACTTCAGTGTTTCTTAAGGCCTATGAAAGGAAAGGGAAGGGAGCCACAAAAGTGGGGAGCGGATTGAAAGGAGCAGCAGCCTGCGAAATAGATTTGGGTTTTCTCTTCGACTGTAAGGTTCGATTCTTGGTCACTCATATCTTTCGCCAATGCTTCTTTATCTCTAGAAACAATGAATAATTGACATAGTAGAGCAAGTCTTTAGTTTGACTCTATAGAGATCTGTCCGCCATCTACCACTCATTCACGCGATTGGAGATTATCTGCCGGCTACCGCTCATTCATGCATGGAATCTTGTTGTGAAAGCGCATGCACAAGAGTTTTGGGTTTGTAGGTAAAGTGTTTGTCATAACTCCTTAGCGAGTACTGATTATCAGTCTGCTTTGGGCCGTGGTTCATGTTGTTGCTACTAGTAAGTCTCTCTGGTCTATCTTCTCCTCGACAATGAGAGATTCTTCAAAATCTCTTGTGGAAGTGCAGGGATTAGTCTTCAGCAGTGTTATTTCGCTTTCAAGATGCAGATCTTCGTTAATGATGTCAACATCATGACGCTTGGATCCCTGGCCACCCAACCACAGCAACAGGATCAACCGCAGGTGACTACGTCGTCACAACCTCCTACCGACATAGACATAGGTGTCGAAGAATTCTTTCAAATCTTGTCCAAACCATCACCTTTACCCGATTATGGATTTCGATGTGAAAATAGGGATTTTCAAGAACTATTTATGAGATTGGAAACCCTTGAATCCTCTAACCAAGCACTAAAAAGAGATCGATGAACTTTGGTACAGAGTAGTTGTAATGGAAGGCTATAATGGTTCACTGAAGTAGTTGTTGATGGAAAACAAGGAGCAAGCAATTCACCACCACCCCTCTAATGACACTCTACACACTAAACTTCTCAATCTGAAAAGCAAATAGGAGGATATCAAAGCTCAACAAGAGGCCTTTAAACAAAAACAAAAACACACATCAACTCATGGGCACATGTTGCTAGAGGAAGGGATACCCCCCTCGCTCCCCCTTTAGCTACAGTTGAGTAGGTGGTACAACCTAAACTCATGGAATAACGCACTAGACAAGCACAAGGATTGATCCTCAAAGTGAGAGGGCTTCCTCTGCCTCTCACATCCTCAGACCCCATGGTGGTTGGGACCCTGTTCCTCAATGAAAAACTAGATCTCCAGGATGTGACCCTTGATAGGGCTTGGCTTGGGTACGATTCCACTCTCTTTCTCTGTTTCAGGTCAGCAGCTGATCGCCTTCGGGCTCTTATACCTAAGCTAAAACTATTCTCACTTCCTAGTAAGATCTTCCTTGATGAAGATCTCACTAAAACAAAGGTTTTTGAGCTCAAATGCTTGAGGGAGTTGGTTACAGCAACACGCCAGGCAGGGAAATGGCCCGTTATCAGGAACCTCAAAGCAGTGATTCGGGACACTTTTCCACCTGGGTGGAAGCCTCGTTTTGGGTCCTCCAAATGATAGGCTCGTTAGGGGAGGAAACAAGGGGCATACATTTCTGTCAGTTGTTGGAATGGGAATGGGTCTTTTTGGGCATCGCCGGGTCTATTATATGATGCTCTTTGACTGTAGGGTATTTTATTCATCATCAAGATGCATGAGAACCCTGTTTGACCTCTCCCAGACATTACAGGTTACCATAAGTTCTCAGCTTGTAGGCAGGAGACGAGGAGTTCCGATGGTATCAGAGGTTCTGGGGGAGTTTCTTGCTTCATCAAATATTCCTTTTAGAGTAGGATTTCTTTGGTGGTTGCGGATGGGTTTGCGAGGTTTATTTGGGTTTGGGTTCGAGGGGTCTCTCCTCTCCCCAGGGACACTTACATTGTTTTTCGTTACTTCCCTCCTGCTTCTTCATCATATGCCATTCATAATAGGCCAGGAAGGGACCGCTTTATCAATTTGTATGTCAGCATAGCCCAGTATTCATCATTTGGGCAGGTTATTCTTCTAGGTGACTTCAAATCCCACACTAGAGCCCTCTAGATCCCTCTTCACAATCGGTTTGAGGATGTTTATTGAATCTAGGAGATTGACCTAGAGTCAATGGGATTTCACAAGATTTATGATGATGCATTGGGGCCCCTTACCGCCTATGGTCGACATATTTTACACTTGGGTGAATCTCAGGAGCTGTTTATTCTTAATGGCCTCCCACATTTTCCAAACTCCCGCTTTTTCACATGTCTACCTCACGGTGGAGGAGCAAGTGTTGTTGATTATGTCCTCTCTAGCCAGAACCTCCTCCCCTTCATTCATCACTTTTTTTTTTCCCCCATCCCCTTAGCTGACCATGCACTTCTTTCTTTCTCTCTTCATGCTGACAACCCCACCTCCCCCCAAGGGCTCACCACGTACTACTTTTCATTTTGATGAGGGTGACCTAGAAATATTCTCTTCCCACCTTCACCAGATGCTCCCCTCCATGGAAAAATTCTCACTATTTGACTCTGCATCGACCAAGTACAACTGTCTCTCATCCATCATTTTGGATGTTTCCCTTAAGTCCTACCCCCACTATCGTCATCCCACTTCCACCTCTCATAAACCCTATTTACATATTAATTGATGGTATGATGAGGAATGCAAAGCCCTCCACTGCCAACTTCGACATGCATTCATCCATACTCACCCCTCCTACCCCAATATCAAAGCCTCATATCGTCACCTCCTCCGTTGCAAGAAACATCTCTCTGTCTCCCTGAGAAGACGTGACTTGTGTACCTCTCTTGCTCACTCTCCTAAAAAATTCTGGCATACTGTCCTCCCCCGCCACTCTCCCCTCCCCTCCAACCTTAACCCCCAACCCATGTTCTCCCATGTGTACACCCTCTATGTCATCCCAGGGCAACCCCAGATTCAGGTGACCTCTCCGCCCTCTTTAGGTTTCGTATTCTATGATAGTGACATCAGAGAGGCCATTTGGGTGATGAGCAGCAGCAAAGCAGCAAGTGAGGATGGTTTCCAGGCAGAGTTCCTTAAACACGATCTTCGTGCTCTGGCTCCCTACTTAGTTGATCTCTTCAACCATGTGGTCTATACAGGTTTCCCATCAACATGGTCTTAGCACATCATTCACCCGATACACAAATCGAGGCCCAGATTAGATCCCAAGAATTATAGGACTATCATGGTGGGCCACACATTCTCCAAACTATATGCTACATCCCTCCACCTCCAAATCTCCAAGGATCTTGAGCGGGAACAACTTAGAGCTAGAGGAAAAGTTGGCTTTCGACCTAAGCACCAGACTATTAACCACATCCTTACACTTAGGGCCATCATTGAGGAGGCACAACATCGCTCTTTGAAAGTCTATTGTTGTTTTGTAGACTTTCGAAAAGCTTTTGACTCGGTGTCTAGAGAAGCATTATTCCAGAGACTCAGAGATATTGGCATCTCAGAGACCCTCTTGTCAACCATCATGCGCTTATATGAGTCGTTCCTTGGTCATCTACACATAGTACATGGGCTATCAGATTTTATCCAGAGAACTATTGGAGTAAAACAAGGTTGTCCCTTGTCCCCCACACTATTTGGGATCTTTATTGATGAGCTGGAGTCCTTCTTGCGTGAACACATCCAGGACGGTGATGGTTTCCTTATACATCATGTCTTGACTTCTATCTTATTGTTTGTAGTTGACGTGGTCCTTCTAGCCCCATCCCCTGACAGATTTTAGAGGTAGTTGGATGCCCTGATCCTTTTAAGTGATCTTCGACAGTTGATGGTTAACCTAGGTAAAACCAAGGTTATTATCTTCAACACGTCGAAGAAGTTCCTCTGTGACCTACATTTCTTTTTCAGAGGAGAGGCCAACATCTCCACAGTTATAGAAAATCACTTATCCTCTTCCTCGCCCAGCTGATCCACCTCCTTGGGCTCTTCCTCTGCCTTGGAATCCTCCATGCCCAGAAGGGGATGTTGGTGATGTAGGCTCAACCTGCATTCTATATATCTCTGCTTTATCTCAGATGTTGGTGATGTTGGTCAGTACGTCACGGATATTCTCACAATTCCCTTAGGGAAGGTCATGTTCCTAACCTTCCATGAGAATCGTGGAATGACCCTATTCTGAGGGTCCTGTTGGACAATGAGCTATTGGAGCTTTGAGGGGCTCTGGGGATAGCTTCTCAGAGCTATAAGCACACATGGGGCTAGGCTTTCCGAGCCTTGTGGTGCTTCTGCCCCACCTTTATGATGATTTATTTGGTTCGCCTCTCACGATCTGTGCCCCATATGCATCCTACCCATTGATTTTCGGACTCATGGGAAGTACCTCTCATTTGGCCAATGAGGTGGGACAAGCTAGAGACTAGTAGAAAAGGCTGATGGACACACAAATATTGTTGTAGTCTCTATATAGGATGACACATGTCCAACCACTTGATCTGGGATCAAGTCTAGTGAGGTTTCAGATAAACCAACTTCGGGTTGGTATGTGACTCTTTGAGTCCATGTGAGGTTTTCGACCTCCAATTGAATTCGGGTCAGGTAAACCAACTTCGGGTTGGTATGAGACTCTTTGTGAGTCCTATAGAGGTTTTGGACCTCTAGGTTGAATTTGTCAGCTGGGAATGATGTCTTTGTGACTGACCCACTTCTGTTTTGAAATAAAGAGGCCAGCAAAGCAAGTTACGGCGGGATGATGCACGATGTTTGATTGCATAGGTGGATGGATTTCTCCCTAGTTGAGAGGGAGTGTTAAAAATGGGAAAATATATTCAGACTCCATGTTGTGATGCTCAGATGAAGACACCAATATTTTTATTGGGTTCCTCTTTTGAAGAGGTGCAATATTGATATAAAGATCATCTTGATTTGATGAGAAGAACATTTATTTTGTATTTATTTATAATACTTTCAAAATATGTGCAGGTCGGCCTTAAGGTTTTACACCCCCAGGAAATGTGTCACACACCCTCAGTGATTGGTATAAATAGAGTCAATGTTGGAGGATATTTCACTCATCTCATCCTCACACATCATCTCTCCTCTTCTGATTGGTTCGAGCTCCTTGGAGGTAGTTTTCAGTTCACACGTGGGAAAGAAGGATGAAGAGAATTTTGATGTTGTTGCTGTTGTTGCTGCTACTATTACTGTTGTTGTTGCTGGTGCCATTGTTGTTGCTATTGTTGTTGTTGTTGCTATTTCTGTTGCTACTGTTGGTGTTGGTGTTGGTGTTGTTGTTGTTGTTGCTGTTGGTGTTGCTGTTGTTGCTATTGATGTCGTTGTTGTTGCTGCTTGCTGATGTTTTACGTTGACTTTTCTGGGCAACATTTACTTTTCTGGGGTTGACTTTGAGTTGACCGTGTGGCTGTTTTTAGGGTTGTTGTGACACAGGCTGGGTTGTCTGACCAAGGAGACTTTTATGGTTGAAGCATCCTATTGACCGCCGTAATGCAGCAACACATTTATTTGTTTTTGGTTTGTCTTTTGTTGATCTACTGTTATGTTCTATCAACACTTTACTTGATTGTGTGATTGTTGTAGTGAAAGTAAAGTTGCATAAAGCATAAAACATCTACATAAATTTACAAGTTCAAATATGAAGATGGCTTGAAGTCCTGAAGGAAGAAATTGATCTACTGAAGACGAATTCGTGAGATTATCTCTGTGTTGATGATATATTTCCCAAAAAGGATGAGAATCTCTTTAGTGTAAGAGGAAGTTGATTGAAAGTGTTACATGAACCTGATAAAATACTTGTTGAGAATGTGGCATGATGGATTGTGAGCCCATGGATACTTCCTTGATGAAGAAAAAGTTGCAAGAATATGTTGTTGAGCAAAGAAATAGCATTAATAGGATGTTGGTGTTCGCTTTTGTTCAAATCTTTGGTTAAAGCTAGACAAATAGCTAGATGTTACTAATAAAACAAGTATTGAAATCCACCATGGCTACCTTTCTTATTTTGAGTAGGTTGAATATTATATAAGAAGCCTAGAATGGCTAAGGATCCCTTTGAGAGGGAGCATTGGTTTGATAGCATCATCGAGTTACTGTAAGACCTATGTGGTCAGGGAATTTGGTTCCGAGGCTTGCAATCATGAGGTACAAATTTCATCTCTCCTTGAGAGGATATTGATGGTGTACAAATTTCATCTGTCTCTAAGAAGAGATTAATGGTGTACAAATTTCATCTCTCCCTAAGAGGAGATTGATGGTGTACTATTTTCATATCTCTTCAGAGGAGATTGATGGTGCACTATATTAATCTCTCCTGAGAGGAGATTGATGGTGCATTGTTTTCATCTCTTCTGAGAGTAGATTGATGGTGTATTATTTTTTTTCATCTTTCCTCTTGTGAGCCCTATGGTGTATGGTGTAATAGAAATGATGCATCGAGAAATCCTCATCTACTACCTTTATATGCTCCAGACATAGTGGTTCTATTGGAAATATTGTATCATACATTTTCTCATCGAGTGATAGGTACTCTTAAGAGGGAAAAGTGGTCCATATGGCCTAAGTTTTCTATCAGGATCAGATACTATGTATTTGATCACACCGGCCAAGCCACAAAAGAGGCCAGTGAAATTGAATCATATAATTTTGGAGAGATAAGATTCAGGAAACATGATCCTAAAGATTTTTTTATTAGTCATTGTGTTGTTGTCAACCAGATGTTGTCTTATACACATGAGAGGGATACTAATGAGGAAATATTCAAGAGACTTATTTATCCACTAAGGTTAAAGAAAATCTAAATCAAGGACCTCAGAAGAAGGCCGAATAGACCCATGCTTCACCTATTTTCAACCTCCAGGACGAAGTTGAGAAGCTCCAGAGGGTGTTGGAACAGGTGAAGGAGATGAAGGAAGCATTGGAGAAATAAGCAAACAGAATCAAGAGGAGGATTGAAGAAGAGCAAGCAGCGAAGGAGGCAGAAGAACTGAGAAGGAAAGCAAAACAAGATGACCTGGTGAAATAATTGGCTTTGGAAAATGAACAAATAAACAAGCAACAGGAAAAACAAAGGAAAAGAGATGAAGAGATTTGGAGGAAAATAGATGAGGAACTCCAAAAGAAGAAGGAATAAGCTATGTGGAAAGATAAAATGATTGAACACCTCGGCATTACATCATATGCGAAGATAAACCCCACTCCTTAGTCTCCAGTTGAACCATGTAAGATTGAAGAAATGGAGAAGGAAATTTTTTTTCCCATGACCATGGCTGACCCAGTAGTAGTATTGAAAAAATTCAATTATGAATACAAGAAGAAAAAAGTCAGCAGGAGAGTTTCCAAAATGATAAGGTTGGGGGAGCAATTGTTACTGAGGAGGTTCTCATTCATGAAACAACAGTTGATTCAGAGATGACTGCAGCTGCCAGTATTACCATGGCCCAAGCAACAGGTGATAATGTTGCCATGCTGAAAAGAAAGGTCTATGTTTCTCAGTTGGAACTCAGTGCTGCTAAGCAAAGAATTATAGAGCTAGAATTCCAGCAATAAGGTGAACTAGACTCAGTGAAATATTCCAAAGGGAAATCACTTGAGATTCAAGAGGAGCTGAGTACGGGTCAGAAATAATTCTATAGGAGCATTCAAGGCATCAAAGATAAAACTCCGAAGTTTGATGATTATATAAAGAGGATGGTGTCTGTCAAGGAAGAATTGGAGAATATTATAAATATGCTAGATGACATCATTCAATGGAAAATACAGTATCCTCATGATGAGGGGGTAGAAATTCCTCAGATCCATGACTTGGAGAAAATAATCTATTTTTATAAAGCTTATAAATGTCTCAACAGAGCTAGAGCCTTAGAGGAAAAGGCTGAGGAAGCTTTCAAAATTTGCTTCAAGTTTGGAGGAGAGGTTGATGTAGTCTTAAATAACTTCAAGTTTCCGATGTTCCAATCAACCTTTGGTCCTGTACCTGTGAAGCAGTACATAGGATAAAAGGAGAGAGTAATAGATAGCTGCAAGCAGGAGATCCGGTCATTAAAAGTTATCACCAGGGACAACACAATTTATATGAATATTTGCAAAATACAATGCTAATCCAAATTAAAAGGAAGGTGTCTCTGTTTCTAACAAGGAGTGCATAGGTATGAGGCTATGGTAGTAAGCAAAGAATTTTGAGTTGTTAATCTAGGACCTCGGTTGATCTAACATTTTTTTTTCCCTTTATCTCAAATAATTTTATAAAAAAATTGGCCAGATGAGAAGTTTCTATTTCACTCAAAGCCTAAAAGATATTAAATTTTTGGCACTGTGCTCAAATGGGTTTAAAACTCATAAGGCCACAACTCCACTAAAATTTACAAGCAACCTCATAACATAAATAAGAAAAGAGAGACAAAATCAAAGAAAACCATCATATACATACTTAAGTGTCTTTTCCCAGCTTCCAATTGCAAGCAAGTTCATTGCTGGAATCCATGCAATTTCCTTAATAGGTGCATCATGCATAGTCATAGTCACTGGCTGGCCCCTAGTTAGTAATGGCCACATTTTAGCTTATTTATCACAGCCAACAGAGAAAATAGCAGTGCCATCATCCTTCCATGTCGAGCAGAGAACCTGCATACGAAGCATTACATAATAAAAAAACTTAGAAGCACACTCCGAAACTTCAGTAATGGTTCTTGCCATATGTAATACAACCCTAGTTCCTGCAAGCATATTACAACCTTTGGATAAAATTTACAAGAAAAAAGAACAGGTACTAGAATTCCAACCACAATCTGAAGCACCTCACCAGTTGGTCATGTGACATTGCTTCTTGTGGCATGCCAGCCCCAGTTTGAAGGACCTTCCAGCATCTAACATGGCAATCTAAGTTCTAAAATATAACATAAGATAAAAAAAAAACACCAGTCAAAATCATTACAATAATATCACTATCCCCAAAATCTCAGATGAACGAGTCCGCATTTCAATAAATGGAGATAGTTGAGAACAAAATGAAGCGCAACAAAATGCCTAAATTCGCACTTACAATGGCCTAAAATCCCTCCTTTCTGCCTGTTTAAAGGTCCCTGGAAACCATCACTGCACAGAATCTCTGAAAGCTTTGTTTTTGAAAAAATGTTTAACGGCCAAAACTACTGAACCCTCAAATCTCTAGTAACCCTGTGTTCGTGCCTTAGCTTTCCCTCCAATTGATAAGCCACCAAAGTTCAAATGGTTAACACACCCGCAAAAGTTCAAATGTTATAATTTTTTGACATATGTTATGTGATATTAAAAATAAATAAAAGAAGTTGTAAAATTTTATTACTTAAAAATGTTAGAGCATTACTCTATATTTTTTAAGCATATTTTTTTTCTCATTAAAAAATATAGCTATCGAGGTTAATCTAGGGTAAATAGAGCTAATATTTGTAATATAGTAGTAATAATATATTTTTAAGATCTTAGTGAGAACTTATTTTGATCTCATTGTTTGTAGGATTTTTATTGTGATATTACCTTACTGTGATCTCATTGTTTGTAGGACAAAGGACTTGAGTGCACTAAACTCTACAAAGGTGTACATACTCTACCCCTTTATATTTGAACCTACGACATCTTATGATGAAGCACATGTTCTTAACCATTGTAAAGATATAAAAAAGTTGACAATTTGCTCCAATATTCAAATATTATGACCCATGGTCATCCAAAGGTAGAAGCTTCTACTAAAAAAAGAATCCATAGGTAGACCTAAGGTTTGAAGGGGATTTTATTATGAAAAAACATAAATGGAAACATAGAAAAGATATTTCAAAGAGTACAATAGTAGAAAAAAATCCAAATTCTATTAATGTATGAAATAGAAAATAGCTATAAATTGCAAAGTGATACAAACTAAGCATAATGGAGGTAGCTTCTTTATGAAGAGAGATGTGTCAACTACTCTTAATCAAAAGAAAACATTACAATATGTCAAAACTACCTTTGAACATAAAGTATGCTTTCCTAAGATCCAAAAACTCTAAAATCCAAAACCCTATCCCTAGGAAATGGCATGCCAAAAATAACGTGGGCCCAAATAGGCTAATCGATATATCAACTTCATGGGGCTACAATGTTTGCATGCAAACTCCATTTAGGAAATTTCTTGGACCAATACAATCCATACTATGTGTCTTTAGCCTATGACAAATGCCAAAAATGCAAGGGAAATGCCCAAAAAAGGCACCAGAAGTTTGAGACCTAAAACACTATAATATAACTACCAAGACGTGGAATAACGTTGAATCAATGTAACAAGTGGGTGGTCACTAGTATTATATTGAATCAGTTGTCCCCCCTTATGAATAAGTGATCCATTTTGTGTCAAGTTCCTTCATCGAGCGGGGAAATTTTTGTTGAATATGGCTCCTAGTAAGACATGTACGCCAAAGTAGGAACATGAGGTGCCTATGAGAGGTGGAAAATATGGTTGAAGTAGCTCCACATTAAGCATAAGGTTCAATCCAAAGAAAAGGGAATTTTTTATTTAGAAGCATCTTCGCCCACAACCTTTGTGTTGGTGTAAGGTTTATATTAGAATGGAGAGTCGGGGGGAACTTCCAATGGGATCTTAAGAGGTTTTCTTTATACAAATGCAACCATACCTTATCTCCCACCCTAAACTTATGTGGAACTCTAATCCAGGTGGATATTTGGTGGCCGCCCACATCTTCTACTAACTCAATGGTTCTTTATCTTCTTATCAATTTTTCTATGGTTTTTTGGGTCTTGAACTTCTACGGTCATTTGTAGGCCCTAAATGATGTTTTTTGGCCATTTATGGGTCTAGAGGTTTTTATGTCATTCCCTAGGATTAACCAAAATTTGTAATCCTAAATGTAGTTATTTTAGATGGACTAATTGTGTTCCCCAAACAGAGATTTTATGCAAAAGTTGCACCACTAGGAAGTTGATTCTAGGGTTACGGTTTTAAACCTCTGGGGTTATTTCTTTTATGTTAAAACATATGATGAAACTAACATAAACAATTAACAAAATATGCATTCATAACCTACAAGCATCTTGATCACAACATGTTTGTAAAACTTAACAACCTGTATCGGGAAAGCTTGAGCAAGATTAGAGCTTAGAAACAAAGCATGAAGAATGAGGAACCATGTTTTTGTCTTCAGGGAAAATGTAGATGCAGGTAGGGAGGGAACCCTTGCTCTCTATGGCGGGAAAAGGTAAATGTTAGTGTTGGATTTTTGTTAAAACAATCTTAGCCTTTGCCTCTCATTCTATGGAAGGGACTCTGCTATTTCAAGTGTATAATTTTTATTAATATTGTATCACCATATTTTATGGAAAGTTATTTGAAAAAGGTCATTTTTTAGTAATCATTTTTATTGTATTCTATAATCAAAATAGAGTGAGAGCTAATTCATTAATTTTATTTAAGTAAAATTAAATTATTTGAAATGATTCATTCGCAGACCATTAAGGGGTGGACTTTCACTATTGCAAGATATTTGTTTTTATTGCTTAGTTAACTTATTTCCTTGTGTATAAGGAAAACAAGCTTTTAGTCAGTCAGAAACAATTCTAAATCTTATTATATGACCGATTTCAATTCTTTATTTCCAAAACATGTTCTCGACAAGGTTTCAATATGGTTATGCTTAATGTCAATTCATTTTATCTATTTTAAAGACAACCCACACTATCACAAAATTTAATTCTTTAATTCCAAAACATGTTATCGATGAGGTTTCAATATGGTTATGCTTAATTTCAATTAAATTTATCTATTCTAAAGACAACCCACACTATCCAAATTTAAATGGAGCTCATGGTATAAGTTTTTATAAATAGAAAAAAAATATTCATTTCAATTTCATATATATGAAGCATTAGAAATGGATAAAAAGGAAATTAGGATGTCAATTAGGTTTAGCTTGGGTGGTTAAGAGGAGTTGTTATCATCATTGTCTAAGGTCAATATTACTTGTGATGTGTTTATTCCTTATGTAGGGTTTGCATTATCTTTCGAATTTCCGACTCAACCTTTTCAATTCATCCATTCTACCATGACTCATTTCCATTTAGTTTGCATTCAAATCATTCTTATGTTATTATCAATTTTAACTTAAGCAAAGTATGGAAAGTGTTGGTTGCATCTTGGTGCTACAAAAGATGGTATTATGGGTGTATTTATTATATGGTTAACAATAGATTATATGTGTTGTGTATGGAAATAATTTTGTTTCTTACAGTTCTTAGTATGTTAAACTATGTTTGGTTGTTCTTAGGTGTGATAAAAATGAATTTAGACACCACCTCTGTTTTAGAATATGAGTTTTCTAATATGAAAAATCCCTCGATTCTCCAACATGGTATTAAAGCTAATGGTTTGAGATGTAGCATGTTGCCTACAAGTCTCATGCAAGTTGTAGATGCTCTTAAAAATTCAGATTTGTTTAGTGGATTGGTTCAAGGTTTCTAATTGCAAACTAAATCTAGGATCAAATCAGTGGGTCAAAATAATGAGTTTGAAGCTAGATATTAATTATGGAATTTTGGCACAAGATATGGGAACATTGTTTAAGAGTGAAGAGTTATAGGACTTTACGAAAATGGTGGTTCTTATCCAAGGGATAACTAATAAAAGTTTTTCATCAATCGGAAAAAGGATGAGGCTCTAGGAGTCATAATCTGGAAGAATGTAACTAGGTTCAGTCTTCATTATTAATGTATTTGTCAAAATAACTTATTATTATTCGACTTATTAAAGCATGGGCTTCATGCTTCGGTCGTATTTAGATTAAGATCCCAATTGTGGACGTCTAGGTTAGTTGTTACAAATTTAAATTGATCCAATTTTTGGGCTTTTAAATCATGTAACATTAGGTTTTTAAAAGGATCCTCCATAAATTCATCTTCTTCAAGGTCATCATCCTCGAAATCTACTTCAAAGAAAACCCTCATGTCAAGTGATACAAGTCATCAAAGTTGCATCCTTAAGTCGACTTCAATCAGTCTTCAAGTCGGCTCAAAACAAGACACAACACTTCACACTGTCATGTCGGCTCAGTAACTATGGCAAACAACTATATATATAGGGGTATAGTTTTCATTTCTACCATAGAATTTTGGAAATCTCTGAAGTTTCGGACCACAGATACAGTTCGGATCATGATCACAGGTTCGTTGTTGGAGGATAAGGTCTCAAACATATTACAGAATTTTGGTAAGCATTTATGCTATGAAATGGGTAACTTCCATGATATGATGTTGCAACAAAAAAGTGCCTTGGTTTCAACATAGATCTACCACAGAATTAGTGCTATGTTATGATACTCAATTCAATGAATATGCTCGATTATCTCAGTTATGGTTCTCAATGCTATGATGATGCTTGGTGTTCTGATTAATGATGCTCGGTGCTATGTTGTTATCTCAAACTCGATCAAGGTAATGAGGATGGAGTTTAGGTGCAAGAAAAGGATATCTCAGTGTCATGGAGATCTCAGTGCTAACACAGTGAAGGCATGAATTGATGGAGGAAGTCTATAGTCTAAGGTCTTGGTCATCTCATCTTAAATCTAATGAAGGAATAATTTTGACTGGGTTTTCCCCAAAAGGTGGGGGTTTTCCCTAACATGTGCCTACATCTTGTGTCTTCTTCTATTTGTTCATTGGAATTACTCTTTATGATAAGAAAAGATAAATTGAAAGAAGAAATAACAATAACAAAACATCATAAGGTAATTTCATGATAAGAGAAATTTTTTAACTCCCATCTCCTTAATTTCTCTAACACATAACAACCTCCATCTCAAGGTTGATTCAATGTCATATAAACCATATAAACTACTCATATAATATGTACTCGTTAGTATATCAAAGAGCTAGAAGTTGATGCTTATTTTCCCCTAATACCCTACAAATTCTAGTGGAGATCGTGTAGGCTCAGAGGGAGTTGTGAATTTTTGAATTAGATGGTTTGATTTGCACAAGAAGAGTCTAGGTGGGCTTGATGTTAATAAGCCATGTGAAAACTTGTCAAGCCCATGTGGATGCCCAAATGAAGCCCTTATATTGTGTATAAATAGAAGGTGAGGTTGGAGGCTAAGATAACATCCAAGCGAAAAAATTTAGGAGTAAAACACCGTTTGATGTAAGCCACAACTTGAAGAAGAGAAGGTTGAAGCCTAAAATGACTGTTTTGAGGTCATATTAGGAGATATAACAAGGTCGAGGAGTAGCTACGTAAATAATTTGGTAAGAGGGTTGTTTTGGTGCCAAAAGGAGTGCATATTTTTTGTTTAAGAGAGTCTCAGGCACTGTAGTTATTACAGGGATAACGCATGTCTGTATCAGGTTTGTTGGAGGGGCCATAATGCCTATTTCCTACAACATAACTAAGGTAAAATCAACATACGAGAGAAAATCTAGGGTGAAGTCAAGCCACATTGATAGAAGGAATTGTTGGCAAGTGTTGAAAAGGCTGACATGGACTGTGGATAAGCCCTAACCAGATTGCAGAATACAATAAGGTACCAACACATTACATGTTATGTTTTTGTGCTAAATTATTGGTCCTAGTTTGGACAGTTGGATCATTTTAGTACAGCCTGTGTAAGAAAAGAAGGGAGGGCTAATGTGTTGGTTAGAAGCCCTAACCAGTGTAATGATTTGTGATTGGATCAAATTCATATGCAACCTATGGAAGCTATGTGTTGGGGTCCTCTTGGGTGTTAAGAAACCCCAACTAGGAGCAGATCTCGCAATGAAGTAACGAGTGTCCTAGGACAGGGCTGTTAGAGAAGTATCTTAGTAGCCAAGAGGAGGGTTTACTAAGTGTGAGGATGCCCTAGCCAGAGGTAGATGCTACAACAAGTATTGCTCACTCGTGGTCTATTGTAGGGCAGCGTGAGAGTGGGCCAAGTGTGAACATGGATTGTGCATTTATGGTCTGTTGGAGGATAGTGTGATAGTATCCGTGTTGGGGCCTAGTGTGCATCATCTTCATGGACCTCGATGGTTTCTAGAGGTCAAGGGTCTAATCAACCAGGAGAAGTTTTGTGTAGCCCTTGACTCGTGTGTGGAGAAGGACTTCTACAACAAATTATGGGAAGTCTTCCTAGCCCGTGTTTATTGTGGGATATAGAGATCTTGCAGTGATAGGTGGTAGCCCTTCATGCCCTATGTTGGCCTTCATCGGTGCAGCACAGGAATACCATAGTGGGTTGAAGTCCCTAAGTAACTGAGGAGCAGCAATGAGAAGATTGAGAATTGTTCACAAACGGAGTTGTGAACAATTCGACAGGAGTCTTGATGTGTTGTGCCCTTGATGGACTAAGGCACAGCTACTGAGAATATTGGAAGCCAAGATTTAGTGGCTAGATGGACTTGGAGCATTGATAGATTCAAGAGTTGTAGATTGAGATCCAAAGGACCGAGCTAGTACAGGGTATGGCCGAGAAGAGCTGAGAGAGAATGCGTCAACGACATGGTTAGAGTATCTTGTTGAGGGTAGATTGGTTCTCGATGGATTGAACCCAAGCCCAATTTTTTATTTTGTATCAATGGGTGTATGAGGAGCATTATCCCTGGTACGGGAGCCCTCGACTGTTGTATTTTTTCTTGATTAATATAACGAAGTTGGGTTAAAAATTGTAAGAAGTTGTTTATATTTTCTGCATTGGTAGATTTACTCCTATTTATATTTTTTTGTGCAAAGTAGTATCAGTGTGATTCTTGGTTTGGTAGCGTGAAAGATTTTAGGACTCTATCCTAGACCCAAGATCGTGGAAAAACAACATGGTATCAGAGGGTATCTGAGCTACTTTGAGGGATAGTGAATCAGAGTGTGCTCAGTGAAGCAACTTAGAGGGAGTTGTGGGTGTCTAGATCAAGGAGTAGATGGTTTAGCTAAATACATGGATATGTGGTCTTGATTGGCTTGGAGGCAAGATTGGTTGGGAGTTCTGGTGGATTGGTGGAGAGCCTAGTGAAAAAAATTTTGTTGTAGGGTAGATTGTTGATCATGGACTTTCGTTGATTTTTCATGGATGGTTAGAACTTAGGAAAACTTGATGGTTTATTTGGCATGGACGATATGAGGTTGATTGAGATGGATTCATGTGATGGACTAGATATTGGCAGGCTAGAGTCTTCATCGGATCGTGATGTTGCATATCCAAGATTGGAGGGATTTGCATGAGTGGTATTTGATCTAAAAGTATGAGTGCTTAAAAGACAGAGCCAATGGAGATCATGTAGGCTCAGAAGGAGTTGTGAAATTTTGAATTATATGGTTGGGTTTGCACAAGAAGAGTCTAGGTCAGCTTGATGTTAATAAGCCATGTGACAACTTATCAAGCCAATGTGGATGCCCAAATGAAGCCCTTATATTGCGTATAAATAGAAGGTGATATTGGAGGCTAAGATAACATCCAAGAAACAATTCTTCATGTTCTGGTGCAAAAATGGCATTCCTCATGTTCCCATGAGACCATTTGATAGAAACCAGAATGATTGATTGGTCCTTGACAAAAATACTTACAAGCGTTATATCTTACATTACTATAACATGCAGCATCTGGATTTAGTGTGTGAAGATGTAGACCATAATGGTATGTTTCAAAAAGTGTCATGGTAATGTAACCATCCTTTTGCATGACACTTCGTTCAGAGACACGTTCATACTCAATGGAACCTCTTATGTCCTGAAATGAGCATGTATTTTGCACAAGTTTAGTGAAAATATCACAAAAGCATTGAACTCACATTTCCTATAACAAGCATGCTCATTACCACACAAATGTTAATCACACCCTCCATGATGCATTTTTTTAGGACAATATCTCCCAAGATAAGTTTTTTTTTTCACAATACTCAATCTCAATTTTATCACACAAGGACTTTTGCAGCTTGGGAGAGAACCCTTCATCCTACAAATGTTGAGGTGACTTAAAATTATGAAGACCTTCATGTCCAACCTTCAAGCAACAAGATTTGCTGCAACTGGATGATTTGTCAAAAGAAGAAAAAATCTCCATGTATGTATGATTTGTCTTTTTGCAATCATGACATGCCAAATTTCAAGAATCCTCCATTTGGTTTATTTGGTGTAATTCGAGAGAATAATATGTCCGCTTTTCATCCCAAACATAGTTACCCATACAAGAGTGCTAAGAGGAATGGCCTTTCTCTAGAACACATCTCCAAAAACATATAGAAAGTTACAACCACATACAGAGTCTCCTTGTTTCAGTTCTGTGAGGGCTAGAACTGCCTCTAGTTTCAATTTTTGTACAAAAATTTCCCTAGATAATTTTGCAGTGTTGCAACAAAGCCACATTTCAACGTAATCTCACTGTCTACCAGCCAATGCCCCACTAAAATGTCCTGAAATTAAAAATTTCAAAAATTACCATTTTTACCTCCTCTTTCTAAATCACTTGTAGAGTATCTAAGATGAGAAAATTTTATCATAGGCTAGAGTCATGCCAACCAATGGGGAGATGGTTTCATGGGAACATGAGGAATGCCATTTTTGCACATATGATGCTACCCCAATGAATTAAACTTCTAAATTTTAATTGTTGCAACCAATGATTTAATTTTATAGCATTCATCTCACCTTGATAGGTCTTGGTGTCTAGGCATCCATTTTAAATAGAGACTGGTGATATGTGTTATTATAAATTGGTCTCTCTCTCTCTCTCTCTTCTTTATCTAGAGACAACCATCATCCATATTATAGCCAATGAGCCCTCAAAGGGTATTGTTATATACCATTGGCATTAATATTGCTATAGTCCCAGAGATGTTAAAGACTTGTGCCTCCACTGTTGCAATCTCTCTTCTGAGTCATTCCTTTGACTATCATTGTACTTGTTTGTCATTTCTAGGATTTGAGATTGTTTCCTTGTCTAACTTGTGCCCATATTTGGATCTTGAAATATTCCACTGAATCCTTAATATACATTAGAATATCTAATAGTTTGTGTATACCCATGAAGATTTCAGGGGAGCAGAGGCTCAACAAGAATAACCATTGGAGTCATGTGATGATAAATCCTTTGAAGGGTGAATGCATCAAGAGTAGTGGTTGCCAATAAGTATTACATGGAAATTTGGCTTAGCCCCATAAGAATATTGTTGGGGCATTTAGTATTTACTCAAATGACAGGTCAACAAACCAATTCCATACTTCCTGTCACTATGTCTTTTTAATTCATGACATTTATAGCACAAGAACTATTTACAATTGGGAAAAGGTTATTTTTCCTAGATTTATCCCAGCAAATATTAGACTTTAAAATTTCCAAGGCCATGTGTATTGGCTTCTACATTATTTTTTCCCTAGAAAATTGTATTGAGCTTATTCTCTTTCCCTGAAAATGATATAATACTTCGCTACAAGTATAGTTTTGGAGAATTTCAGTCACATTCTCTATATTGAACTATCTTCATCTTTGAGATCTAATTTGTCATGCTTTTCAACCATTAGAAACAAAAAGTTTATTTTCCTTAGCTAGAATTATGGTTGCAGGGTTGTCTATGAAGACACTTGTTTCAAGACTAACTAGAAACAACAACTTAAGGTCATACAACACAAAAATACAACTGTTGATTCATGATTGTCAATTCTAACATGTGAATTGTGATACACAAGTCTGCACTCAAAGATAATATAAAGATGAGATAATGTTCAACGACCACACATATACAATAGTGTGAATAGAAAGGGAGTGTAAATTGAGATTGCTAAGTACTGCTCCTATAAAATAAAATAAAAGATCAATTAAGTAAAAAGAAGATATAAACTAAACTATACAATAGGTGATTTTTATATTATAGTAGAATGAAATGAAAGAGATGAGTTGTGATGCAGAAATATGAAAATACTATTGAAAACAAGAGAATACCCTCATGGAATTAAAAAATCCTAACAACAGGACTAAAATTTAGTATCTGCCTATCAAAATTTCAGATTTATATGAACTGAAATTGAAGGATGTGAATTCAATATTGCAAAAACAGCGTGTACAGTGGATTAAAACAACAAATATATTACGCCCACTCTACACAAATCTGTAATCTGAGAATTCAGGATAAAAAGAGCAGGCTCCAACAACAATTGCAGAGAAGTCTTTATTACTCAAATAGAAGAATGTCACAGCAAGTTGTCATCTCACAAAAGCTCCTACTACAACCTACAAGCTAACACTCACTCTTATTATCTATTTCTACAAATATCTACCTAGTGTGCCCATCCTTTTCATTTATAAGTTAAGAGAAGGTGATGTTATAAAACATATTAATGATAGCGTTAGTGGTGCATCTCCCTTGAGCATGAGTAACTCCCTCATAAATTTTCCTTGTATGCAAGGCTTTTCTTTTAGAGCAGTGCATTATCATAGTAGATATAACTCCTCTCCTGAAGGTGCATCATTCCATAAGTGTGCACTCATGAATGCACCTGAGATGATGTTGTTAATCTCCTCAACTAGTGTGCCATACTTGGTGGGTGTGACCCAACAACTAATTCGTCTATCCTCGAAGGTGTCATTATAAGCTTCTAGTTGTATTTAAGAATATTTATGACTGGTGTACCATAATCTAGCTCTACAATCCTGGTGTTGCTCAACTTCCCAAAGCTGAGGTGAGACCAACTCAGACCAAATAGGTAATCTAACACTCTTGAGAATTTTTTTTTTTTCCAATAACCCGAGATTCTCCCCCAACTTGTCAAAATTCCGCTTTGTTAGGATCTTTGTCAAACTATTAACCATATGCAACTTTTTCAGAATGTGGTCCAACACTACCAACTCCCTAATGAACATAGAATATTCTTAGGAAATTGTATTCAATATCAATGTGTTTGAAATGGTCACGACACATTGGATTTTCATAGAGCTTGATGTAACTTTGATTCTCACAAGAGGCAATATTGAGCTTCAACAACTGATTGGTTGACTCTACAATCAAGTTGCAAATCCAGATAGCTTCATAATAAGTATATGAAAGTACCATATACTTTGCTTCAGTGGACCTGAATGCAATTGTTGCTTGCTTTTTGTTGATTTAATAAAAATGATTTATAAAATGATAATAATGATGTTTAAAATGAGCCTTATGATGGTCTACTTATACACATTGATTGTTCACAAGGTGTAGGGGTATGTCTATAACATCATTGCCCTTGAAAGCTTTGTCTTGAAAGCACAGTAATTAGAATTTTATTTAGTTGAGCATGTTTTTGTGGTGGAATGAATTTTATCAGATATCTATTTATACTTTGTAGAGGTTTGAATTTGTTTTTCCTTTGAGTGTTGGTGAGGTTTCTTTGTGTTTTTTGCATCATAGTCTAAAGTCTTTTGATCTGATTGTTTAACATGAAATCTTTATGCTTATTGGAAATATATTTGAAATACCTACATGATTAAGAAACTGTTATGGTTAATTAAATTACTAATTAGGTACTAAAAAAAGAGGATGATGTTGAGAGGGATTGCCTAGGTGACTCTGGGAATAACCCGGATGTGGTCAGACAAAGCTCTTCTAAGTTACAAATATGAAGAGAAAAAACTGGTGATGTATATGTGGTTGCTCAACCTGGGCTGTATGGAAAATCTTGGCAGAGAGTGTTTACCTCTCCGTGTCTTCAGGAAATTAGGACATTGTCTGGTCACAGAATAAGATCACTACATGTCGGTGATGGTTCTGTAGTAAGTTCTTAGCCTTATCTTTAGAATGGATAACATAGAGGATCATGTTTGAATACAGGATATAATTTGATGAATTTGGATATTTAGAGTTAAAGAAAAAAAATTGGTGATGTTTGGATGGGTGCTAATTTGTAGGGTTTTGCATTTTTATAATTTTATTTGTTGTGATTTCTACCATGCTACCTAGTTTCTTTCCTGTTTCCCTAGCATTTTAACTTTTTCGATGTCTATCTCTCTATTTTTTCTTGCCTCATTTGAAATTTCATCCTTATTTGGTAGGTGTTTCTTCAATATAGTGTGAATATTTTTCCATCACACAACTTCTGTGGGGTTTGTCTACGCAAATAGCTTGCAAGGCCCATTCACCAGGGCATTTGATGAAATGATCTTGGTCATATGATCTTCATTTGACACACATGATACCTCGTTAGAAATATCTCTTCGAGGACTACAACTGTTAATGCAATTTCTATGAAATTGTTAAACCTTTCATGCCCAAAAAACGTCGTTTGGGGCCTCCAAACGGCTCCAAAAGTTCAGGACCTGAAAAACTGACAAAAATAGTAAATTGTGCTATAACTAGGGAAACTGAAAAATTGAAAGAGACAATGGTGAGGGCCCAAGTGGAATAGGCGGGTGGCCACCAATATCCACCTCGATCACCTTAAATCGAATTTCTTGAGCTAACTCAATCATCATGACTTAGTTAATTGACACAAGTTGTTATGAGACAAAATTACAATTTATTGTCCAGTTTATTTAAGGGAAAAATAAATTAGACGCATCACATTCCTCACTTCGGGTACATCAAAATTCCTCACCAGTGCGGGTGCATATTTTTTTTCCTTTCTAGTTTCCAATTTCACTGTTTCTTGTTGCAAATTTCAACACTCCCTCTCAACAAGAAAGTAATTCAATCTATCCCCATCAGGTACCTTTGGAATGTTATGCATGCTACACTTCTCTAGTGTTGTTTGCACCTGAAAATCCTGAAACTGAATAGCCTTCACACAACTGAATCAATATAATGCATTTGTCATAAGAGTCTTCTGACTGCTGCTAGCTACTGCACCTGTCTAGTATTGGATTCTCTATGCTCCTACTCACATCTGCATCCGTGCCCTTTGAATTATTGCTAAATATGATTTGTGCTCCAGTGTTTGACATCTGTCACTCTGATTTCTGTCTTTCTGACATTTGACTACATCAATCTAACTGATCCTTCCTACTATTGTTGTACTGTGGGCTCCTCGTAGCCAGGTTTGATCCATGATACACGCCATCTCAATGGGCCTTGCCCAAATTTCTTATCTTGGTATTATGTCTACACATCACCCCACCTTACACCTCGAGGTATGGCTTCTCCCTCTTCCCATCTGGCTCGAAATTTCCCCCTCATGGAGGTATTTTCTTGAGTGGATGCTTCCACTCAGTCTCCTCTATGCTTCTCCAATTGTGGCAGCTACTCCACAACCTTTTGAGACTGCTTCTCATGAGGATGCATGTTGAGAGGTAATTTATGCTCCCTCTAAACCACCAAGTCTCTAACTTCTTCCTTTCTCATCAAATCTTTGCATGCATATGTTACCTCAAGTGCATATAGGTTCTTGACTCGCGCATAGTGTAATTGTCTCGATGTTACAAAAATTTTCTAAAAAATATTTGATTTTAAATCGATGATATCTCCCTCATCTGAGCTCTGATTCGACCGAATTTTTTTTCCATTTGGGTAGATTTTTGCAAGGAATCCAAATGTTCTATTTTTTTTTGAAAATTTTACACCAAAATCTACATACATTCTCTGTAAATCGTCGCCCAAAAAATTCCTACTCTGATACCATGTAGAAAATCTAACCAATGAGATTCAATCTAATCTTGTAATCTACTAAAACAAGATACTGAATCCTTCCTACAATTTGCGGAAACAAAACACGATTGCACAATCACATATAAGTAAGAGAAATAAATTATCAATCGCACAAAAACATGATGTATTTGGGGAAATCAACTACTCAAAACCCCTCTATCTCTATTGTGTATAAAGTTAAGGAATCATGAAACAATACAATGCTTGATCTCTCATGAGATTCTCCAGCACTCTGTCAATTGGCTCTCGTTGATCTAGGAAAACTCGGTCTAGTACTTAACTAATTCTAATCCTTACTTTAGCATGCCTTTCTCATGCAATTCCTAGGGAAATAAATCCTTATTAATTAGGAAAATCAGTCTTCCTTGATTGTGCAATCCATTGTGGCATCCCAATGACTTTATAATTGCACATGGGAAATTTTCTCTGAATACAACTGATAGTTATGTTCCCATTAACCTCTGTCTCAACTGGGTATTCCTTGAAACTGACATGCATGCAAATATTAATAGTGAATTATCAGTTATCTAACTGATCACTCATTATGAATTAAATCTAATTTAATTCACTGGACCTCTCACTAGCTCATCACTTAGTTAGAACTAGTTAAACTGATTTTAACTCATTTAATTGAGTTAATTACACTTGCACCCCACTAATGCATCAACTTCAATTGGACTGAAAAAATATTAGATTCCCTCTATATGCCTCATCTAAGACCCTCAACTCTAATTTCTTGAGCTAACTCGGTCGACATGACTTAATTAACTGACACAAGTTTTTATGAGATGAAATTACAATTTATTGTCCAATTTATTTAAGGGGAAAATAAATTAGACACCTTACATTCCTCACTCCTGATGCATCAAAATTCCTCACCAGTGTGGGTGCATTTTTTTTTTGTCCTTTCTGGTTTCCAATCTCACTGTTTCTTGTTGCAAATATTAAACATTTCATAATTTGATGCGGCCTTCACACAAAGACACAATTGAAATCACATGCCTAGATTCTCATGAGAAACCTCTCTTAAGCTCGATCTGCTAGAAGAGAACCAACAATATGCCATCCTACTTCCTAGCGCAAACCGAACATTAAGGTATGCAACATTATTTTGAACCCTCACATGATGATGTTTCTCTTGGAGGATGATCATGACCTCCCTTTAGCAACCCTTACTCGGCCCTCGTACTCAACCTACTTTAGGAATACATCTCTCTTCATGCCCTTGATGTGCCAGATAGTGGGAATACATGTCAAACATGATAAGATGTGCCAAGTGATAAGGCATGCCAAGATGTGAAAGGGTGTGTCAATGCATGTCAGGGACTGTCAAGACAACAAAAGGGAGAAAAAAATTTAAACTACAAGGAAATGAACACATAAGAGGATTTATAAGTCATCAATTTATCTTTTCCAAGAAGGGAATGATAGGCACACCAACACTAGGCAGCAATAGGTGCCAAGTGCAAAGTCTTAGTGAATTCTAAGTGAAAAGTATTCCTTTTTTACTTCTCATCTACTTTCCAACAATTGATCATCATAAATAAATTTAATATTAAACCATGCCAAATCATACCAAGGCATCTCAATGTATTCCATACATGTTAATACTTTCCAAGCGCCAACACGTGCCAAGAGCCAATATGTGTCAGGGACTAGTGTTATGCATGTTATGAAGTGGAAGGGAATGTTGAAGAGTGCTAAGGTGTGCTAGAGAGTGATAATGCATGTTGATGAGTGTTAAGGAGTACTAGGAAAGAAAATTAAGGGAGCACTAGCTACAAATTCATGGAAGTTAATGAATATGAGGAACGTATGCCAGAGACTAGTGTTAATGAGTGTTAGTTTTCATGCCAAGGAGGGAGTGACAAGGTATGCTAAGCATTGGTAAGGCATGCTAGGGAATATCAAGGCATTTCAAGAATTCCCAAAGTGTGCTTGGGAGTTCCAGGGTATGCTAATTTTATCATGTGCCAATTAATAGTGCCAAGATATGCCAATACATGCTAGGTGCTAAGGATGTGGCCCAGTGTGCCAGGGTATGTCAATATGTGTCAAGGAAACAAAAGGAAGAACCAATAAGAGGGTTAATAAGTTAGGACTTTATCTTTTTGAAAAGGGGCATGCTAGGAACACTAATAATAGGTCCCAATACATGCCAAGTGGCATTGTGTGCCAAGTGCTAATGTATGTCAATGCATTCAACCAAGGTGTTCTAGGGCATGCTAGGGACTATATTCAGCATGCCAACACATGCTGGGAGAGTTCCATGTTGTGTTAGTGCATGCCACCATGTGCTTGGGCGTCAGTGTCATCGCAATATGTTCTAGGTACAAAGATGTTCCAAGACATATGGGGTGATAAGTAATGTTAGTGTGTGCCAAAGCATTAATTTAAGGTGTGCCCAGATTGTTGATGAGTTTTAGGTCTTTCATGTATTAAATAATATATTTCCTACACACAATAGTGGAACTTTATCTGAAGGGAATTTTCTAGATAATAAACTTAATATATATGAATCATGTGTTGACTCATAGGAAATCTCTATTTGACTAGTCATTACTTTAGGGAAACGATACACACTAATTACTTCTTAAAAAATTGACTGACCCTAACCACTATGGCCTTAGACATATTATAAAAAATACTCCACAATAATGGTATTAAATAATTATATTTTGACAAAAAATATATTAACAAGCACATAGCATCATCAAAAACTCATTGGAATGATCAATGATGATGAACATTTTTTGACCATCACCAAAAGTAAAAAAAAGAGCATTGGTGAGGGTCATTAAAAGTTCCTCACTAGAAGTATCACCAAAGACAGAATTAGAGATGGGCCTTTAACGAACCTCACCAAAAGTTTCATTGAAAATGTCTTTGGTGACATACCATAAAGGACCATAACTATATACACTTACAGTAACGGTTTTTTAATGATCAATGATGACAGACATTTTTTGACCGTCACCAAAAGTAACAAAAAAAGCATTGGTGAGGGTCATTAAAATTTCATCACTAGAAATTTCACCAAAGAGAGAATTTGTGATGGGCCTTTAATGACCCTCACCAAAAGTGTCATTGAAAATGTCTTTGGTGACAGACCATAAAGGACCATCACTATATACACTTATGGTGACATTTTTTTAAGGACCATCACCATATATGACATTGGTGATGGACCTTAAAGGTCCGTCACAAGCATGACCCTCACCAATGTGCTTTTTCCTTGTAGTGTCCTAATGTGGAATGTAAGCATTTTCACTAGTTGGGAAAGATTGTAGGACATCTAATGATGACATAGTTGAGGGAGACTGAGCTAAGTTTTCAACTATATTGTAGCTATAAGCAGCTTTGGAATGATGCCTTATGCACCTTACCATCCCTTTTACCATTTTCTTCATTTGCTCGATAGGTACCTTAGAGATGGTTAATGGTGCTACGAATGCACTCGTTCTTGTACCTGAAGGGTTGGTATCCGGGGGTGCTTCGCACAAGGGTTTCACTGTGGGAGAAATACCATAGCACGTGGGTTCATATTAGGGGATATATAATGAGGAAAAATGACATAATATATTGGGGGATGTATAGGGCGTAAAGGATTTTTATATTTTTAGGTATAAAAAATGGAGCTCAAAGTTAATGAAAAAATATAAAGGAGTATAAAAAAATATTAATAAAAAAATGGATACCTACAATATATAGTGAAAGTAGGGGCTTCTTAAATTGGGAAGGTGTATTGGGTTTATATTGGTAGGGGCTTAAATAACGTGATTTTTAGGGGTATTTCCCAATATGTACTCTAATTAAGGGTATTTTTTAATATGATATTATCGCATGTTATATGTTAAAGGTTTACTGAGTTTAGCCCCCGTGGTGCTTCGTAATTTCTGTTTCATGTTTGGAAGAACATGCCTTCTTCAACCATGAATATATCGTGACTACTTTGAGTGTTTCCTCTGACATTATTTTTTTTGGGTGGTTGATTTTGTTGGGTGTTAACCACTCCTTGATGGGGGAAAGGTTCCTGCATGACTGTAGGTTGTTGGTACCCCCTGTCCTCGATTACCCTAAAGTCGTTTTAACTCAGTGATTTTGGGGCATTGGTGGCTATAATGATTGTACTCCCCACATATGGTGCAATAATTATTTTTCCTTTGAGTGGTCACCTTGTTTTTCCTCTAGGAGTTGGTTTTTGGGGGCTTAGTTTTGATTTTGGTTGGGATTTCCCCCATCTGGAGATCGCGTGGGGCATTACTAATTGCTTCCCCCCTATGTAGGGGCTCCCTTTGTTATGCTCTTTGTTTTTTTCTTAGCATCATTTGAAGGATTATTATTATACTTCGGGTCATATTAATGTTGATTTTGATCCTGGGAGGATTGCAATAGATTAAATAATGTGTTGTTTCGCACTGGCAGTATATTTTTTGCGAGGAAAGGAGAGTTTTGGTTTCCTTTCCCCTCGTTGACATATGTATGTTGGGATGACTCTATAGTATCAGCATTCCTAGCTGAGTACTTAGTCCCCTGCAAGGGAGGGTATGGACCTCCTTGCAGCTGGTGGTATGGATATTCCCTGTTATTCATGTTCTACAGAGGTGCAAGGTGACTATGGTAGTACCCTCATTGCGATAGTTCTGTGCAGGATACTGATAATTGTTGTTTGGTTGACTTTGGGCTAGGGACCCTATCAAACCATCAGTATTATTTGACGTGCATGGTAATTCTCTATAAGTTTGCAGGTGTGGAGAATTTCGAAGAATATGGTAGACATACCCAGATTGGGTGTAAATGAGCTCTACTTGTTTGGCTTTATTGATGGCATCTTCCTCGCTATGAGGGTTTTGTGTTACCATATATTTTGAACTTTTTTTATGAGAGTTTTCAAAAACAAGTCGAATAGAACTCTATCATGAAGATTAGCTTTGAAACAACTACAATGTCTTTGCCATTCATTGAGGTGGTCAGATATGTGAATGGTCGGTGTTTGTCTAAAATGGGTGAGGAGTTCCAACCCTGAATCATGATGCATCACGAGTTCGAAACATGTAAGTAATGTTTTAGCAAAGGTGCTAAAGGTTCCAAGTGATGGTGAAGGTTGGTCAATATACCATTTCGATGCAAGCCTTGTAAGGGTGTGCTGAAACAGTAGAAGTTGAATGGTATCATCTATGATACTATTCAACGAACACCATAGGTGGAAAGTCAAGATGTTATTTCCTGGGTGTTTCACATGCTTACATTCAAATTTTTGAATATCTGAATGGATCTTCGTGGGCATGGGTGGCCATTTAAGGCCATGTTCAATTGGGTCATTCATTAACTTACATAGATCTGGTATATTAAATGATGCTAAAAGAGGTAACTGAGGATTGAACACCATCGTATGATGATGTTCAAAAGGTATGTGTATGGGGGTCCCTTTGAGAGGTGCCTAGAAAATATTCCCCAATGGCTTATTCTGAGGGGTGTTATTCTAGCTCACCAAAGGGGTAGTGATCATTTTACCATGAGGGGTCATAACAGGGGTAGTGGGTGGTGACTCTTGAGGGGTCCCCACTCTTGTGGTGATTTGTGACCCTTGGGGGGTTTCAATCAAATATTCCCTGATAAAGAAATATCCTATAATGGTGGTAGCTTGATGTACTCTATGCCTGAATGGTGTGAGGCCCGACACTCCTACTAGTAATGGGGGGGGGGTTTAAGAAATGCTTAGATCGATGGGGTGTCGTTGGATCCCCTATTGTTTTGATTAATGGAACTTAATTTATTTATTTTTACTTTGGAGGGAGGAAGATAACTATCAATGAAATAAAGTTATCACATACATAAAACAAAGTGAAAAATGGGAATGCAATTTTTCTCTTTAGATTTAATCTATGTGATCAATAAAGAAAAAAATGTGGGCCCTTTTTTTGCATATGATACCAAAATCCTATATATACCTGATTGTCCTCACACTCTCAAAGTAACTAGGCCTTGCGGAGATATCTTATGATGGGTACTAAGGCCAACGTCCTGAAATAATGGGTGATGCCTTCCAGCAACTGAAGAATCAACTAAGGTAATCGTAATGAAGATCTAGTTTTTCCTGCACCGTCACCTGTAGAGAAAGGATGCCCTATATTTGGCCACTAAACTACCTTTGTCCCACATGAGAATTCATATTTTTATCTTTTTGGTAGTTAGTTACTAGTACCGAGCACTAGATGGGTCAGGTAGCCCCAAATAGTACTGCATGCACTGGACCTAATTCAAACCCTCTTTGAATCGGGTCTCTGTAATTCTCATGAAATCTTTTCCATGGGCTAATAGAAGCATTTTAAGCTCCTGCAAAAGTAAAAATATATGTTTTAAAATATAATATGACCATGGTGTCTTATTGGATGCCGACCTCCAGTGGTCCTAACCTAAACTATAACTTCTTTTGTGGCCCATGTGGGGAGAATTTAGCGACTTCAAGTTATGATTTTTTTTCAAGGGTCTTACTTTTCTTTAGGGTGTGATACTATAAGAAAACGTAAGATAAGAATAAAAGCCCCCAAAAATTGGTTCATTTTGGTTTAAAGCTTACCAATGCTTAGTGTGAGTTTTGCGTGAACAACCAAGAGAGTGATATGATGTGGATATGCGATGATCCTCTACTATACCTCTCTAATTACACTATGTTTTTTTATTGTTCCTTGCAAAAATTGAAATTATTTTGGGATAATGGATCACTTACACTCTTCCTAATTAGATTATGTCGAACTAAAGGGAGATGGTAGTTCAAAATGATTTTAGAAATATTTCATATGCAAGCCAAGGTTCACTAAGAGGTGCAAGGGAATCAATATTACTTTCATTCTTTACTAACAGTTTGACCCTTGTCCCAAGGCTAATGCCAAAAATGAAAAACAATAGCTTGTCTAGTAAAACTATTTGTGCATAATGGGCCACTTACTCCTTTAATAATTAAACTATGTGTTCTTCATAAAATTTAGCAAAAAATAGTTTCAAAAATATGTGTGTAATTTGGCCACTTACTCTTCTCCCTAGTTAAGCTATGTGTGTTTTGAAAATGTAAAAAACTAATAAAAACACTTAATTTCTATAGTAATGGTGGTTAGTGCAGACACTCTTTAACCTAAAAACATAAATATGCAGAACAATGGTGAAGGCAATTCATTATGGGATTCCAATCACTTGAAAATTTGAAAAAATAGAAGTATTTTTTTTCTTTCTGTTATACAACGCGGGTTTTTCAAACACAGGCGCGACGTCCGCATCTATCTGAGAGTAAGGTGCGTTATCATGAAGACATTAAAAAATGATCTCTCTTGCTTTCAAAACAGGCACATAATTTTTGAAGTACTTCATAGAGAGGCCCCGAGCGCCTTTTAACTGGTTATGCAGAGAGGAGGTCCTGCAAAAAAAACATTAAACTAAGAAAATGAAACCAATGGAATCATCGATCTTGTGGTAGTGTTTCTTCACACTGGAGTGCCAATAGACACCTCTTTAGCAGTAGGTTGTTTCCTAAAAATATCACATAGAATATTATGGTGTTGTTAATGGAAATAATAAAAAAAATTTAAAGAAAAACTCATAAGGTAATTAATGCCTACAATAACATTAACTCAAATAGAAAAACACAATACAATAATCGTAAAATGGAGCAAACAAACCAATACAATAATGGAGAAATCACCCTTTATTGGTTGTTGGTAGTAAGAATAATACAATTATAACACACTTGGAGTGAGTCCTTTGAGCTATGGAGCTCAAATACTCTCAGCAAGGAGATCCCTTTACTTGGTTTCCTTGTAAGATTCTCCCCCCTCTCTCAAAAAGGAATGTGACAACTCTCCAATGGTGGAGTTCTCTTCTCCACTAGGATGTTGGATGGTCAACAAGCTAGTGCCTTCAATCCTCTTGCTTCATCAATTGAAAGCTGGTGTTTCTATGGTATCAATTTGGCCAACATAACAATGTCTCTTATTTTTCTCTTCCCATGGCCAGTTTATATAGAAATTTTTGAACTCATCTTCCCTTTCTTGGCCCAAGATTGATAGTGACTCAAAATTACGACACGAGATTGCTTTGAGGGTTGCATAAATCTTCAAGGTGACTTGAATTCAGTTGTCCCTAACTGTTACTGACAGAGAATCATCTTCACTAAGTGTGGGAAGCAGTATTGGATGGTGACTTTTCGCCATCCCCAATACAACGCAACTATATAAGGAAAAAGAGTGTTGTTCAAAAAAAATTTTTTTTGTTAGTGCGTTGTCTACCAATTTCTAACTGAACCTTAGGAATTTGTTAAATTTGTGTCCTTCTTAATGCATTTGTGCTGAAAAACCTTTATTTCTATTTTTTTTCTTAACATTTTCTAATGTATTTCACTTGTATAATTTTCTGGTATTGACAGTGAAAATGTATTCAGTCTAGCCTTGCCATTTCCGGAGAGCCATGGTGTTGTGGAGTTCTCATGCTTGGTTTAGTTGGATTGTCTTATGGAATTGAAGTTGAGTGAGGTGGATCTTCGAATGATTATGGAACCGATCCATGTGTTGCCTCATTTTAGGGCCTAATAATTCAGGTTTGAATTGTGGTAAAACCTAAGAGGTGGTTTTCTCTCCATTCATGCATAGGAATACCAAGTTTGGTATATACGATAAATCCTAGAGACTATGTCTCGGTTTAGGGCATAGTGACCCCTAATTCATAGTGCGAATTGTGGTACATCCTAAGATACTAGGAGACATGAAATTTCCTCATAGTTTAGGAGGAGAGAATCTGTTGATATCCATGTTTATGTTGGCCTAGTGATCGGGTGTAGATCATGGTAAAGCTGGTTATGACACATTTATTTTGTTTTCCTAGTGATCCAGGATGGATCATAGTAAAGCCTTATTTATATTGATGAGGTTGAGGTGGTTTAGCCTCGGGATTCCTTGGTTGATTCTTTTGTTTTGAGTCCCACATTCATGCTTGGAATATGGCACAGGGATGATTGGCTAGAGAGATATTTTTCTCACTCAACCTATGGTCGGGTGGAACTTGGTAGTCCAATATCTAATTTTTTTACCTTCAATAATGAAAAGCTATTTCCTTTGGTATTTGAAGTATAATTTCACTAGTTGTTACGTGGATTATATTGTTTTTTTATCCATGGTATTTATGTTTTTATTATGTTGGTTATAAGCATGTATTTTATATGTGATGATGTATGGCTCTATCCATGTTTTTACCTGTAAATGAATGCATAATGTATCTATGGTAAAATATATTGTATTCCAACATATTATGTAGGAAAGAGATGCTTCTTAGCGATTCTCATATAGGTATGAGACCCCTATGCTCATTTATGTTGTTTACACCTATAGATTCAATGTTTGTGACATGTTTGAAAAAGTTCCTATCATGGATAGGAGGGGTCCAGATCAGTTTTTATTGATGTGATTTCTTCTGTATAATTTTACTATCGTGATTTATAAGCTCTGAAATTTTCATGAAGTTTTGGACAGGGCACCTGGTTCTAGGACTGAAAAGGTGGCTCAAATCCGGGGGCTGCAGGCACAAAATTGAGCATTTTGGGCCCTAGCCAATGGCAGGCAGTGTTATGCATCCAAATCTAGCCTCCTGGACATTGGCATGTAGTTTTATGCATGCGGATATAGCTCAAAGAGGTAAAAATGTCAATGTGACCCAGGGTAAGAGACTTGAAAGGTTGGGTTACCTCCTGGGGGTGTTTTTGTTGTTGTACAAGGTCTGTATGTTGTCTTTTTGTTGGTTCCATTTCCTTAAGGTCACCTAGGAGTTTCAATCCCATATAGTATCCTATATTCACACGTCTACCCCAATTGGTCGATTACTTGGGTAGAAGTGGGAAGAGGGTGTTACATTATGGAAGAATAATTGCTAATGCTAATAGAAAAAATCTCCCTAGATTTCCAACAAAACCTAGTGACAAACATCAAAATAATTTCTACCTTTCCTTGGCCTATAACTTGAAACATGAAACACGTAGTATCCAAAGAATCACTTACCTATTAGTGAAGTTCTTGGAGAATTTTCATTTAAGCCTACTGTAAATGGATTTTCCTCAATGCCTTAGAGGCTTTCCAAATGCTTTCCATAGATTATCCATGATGCTCCAAAATAGATCTACATAGATAAAAAACATTCAAAGGGATAAAATCATATCAAATATAAAATCAAAGTTAAATGAAATCCATAATTTAGCATACAACATACAATTGAATCAATAATCAATTATAAACCATGTGAATGGTCAAGGAATCTCACAAAATACAAAATACAAAAAAAAAAAAAAAAATTAGGAAAGAAAAAATACATTGTATTCACTAGCACTGGGGCCGGGTCTACCCTCCAGATGTTAGCTAGAGCGTCGCTATTCTGACAATAGAAGAATCTGGCTATTCCGACGACACCATAACCGTCGCTATTCCGATGGTAGAAAAATGTCGTTATTCTGATGATACCATAATCGTCGCTATTCCAATGAAACCCTAAACCATTGCTATTTCCACAAAACCCTAAGCCGTCGCTATTCTGACAAAACCCTACAGTGTCACTATTCCGACGAAACCCTGCACCGTCGTTATTCCGAGGAAACCCTATTCCGACGAAATTTTTAAAAAATAACCAAATTTTTCTATAGCGACATTTCTCGACCGTCGCTATTCTGATGTAAAAAAAGCGTCACTCTATCGATGTTGCATAATTGTTTCTCTGTCGACGGTCCATACCGTCGCTATTCTAAAAAAAAAAACCTTCAAAAAAACCTATTTGGAATAAAGGTTTTTTATACATACATTGTTTAAAAGAAAAAAATGGTATACCGACATTCGCACATGCAAAACTTTTGAAGGCTACATGATTTAATTAAAAACCTTTATTCCAAACCTTCAAACCATACGTTCGCATGTAATTTAAATGTGGTGGCATATTACATTAACTATGGCATATGGTATGGTTTAAATCACATATACGTTTGGAGTATATGTTATATGGTGGACCATCATCATTTTATAACTGAAAAAGATAATACCAACAACGAGAAATGACAATATATGGGTCAGCATTCGATATGTTTATTTCCGAGTATCCAGAAAAAATGACAGTATTCAACATTTTTCTTTATTTCTAAGAGTCCAGAAAAACCAACCCAATATGCATGCAACGGAAATGAGAGATCTACATAAAATCTTATTTAAGCACCATAAAGCAAAATAGCTAAACATCGCCCCTTAAAGTTCAAAGATTATTTTTTCTTTTCTATAATTCAAATATCCCATCAAATTTCATCCAACATTATTTGATCCTATTGTTCTGACTGTATTTTAAATGTGCTATGAATTGGCTCTTTTCTGACCACTAAAACTAACGCAGAGGGAAACTGGGATTTTTTTCTTGAAATCCAGCAAAAATTATTTTGGACTAATGGAATTGTAAATATCGAATGTTAAAATTACACAATCTGGTTGCTGAATTCAAGGGCACTGAATCCCTTTTTGCATTAAAAACAACAATTTCGTCCATCCAAAATAACACTTTTGGCAAATTTTGTATGGCTGGATTCTAGTGATGGAAAACTGGAAAAGGTCAAAATATAGGCTTCTTCATTCCTTTGTGGTCAGCCTACATGTTGCCATTGCATTCATACAAATAATATAATCAATACTTGGTCTTGTTGGGAAAGCATTCCAAGGAACAACCTTTCAATTATGAGCCATCAATATTATCCCATAATCCATTGCATTTCAGATTAGGACTTAGATGGTCACTCTGACTATACTGGTATAATTGTAAACACCTAGGCCCACTGCTTCCAAGAAGCACTTACATGTGGGATGCTTGTTCCCACAGAATAGGGAAACATCTGCTAAAAAACAATTGGGCATAAAAACTCATAAGAATGTTAACCCTGACCCTGACTATGACAAAGCTAATAAGGACAGCCACAAAATAAAATGCACAACAATGCTCATTTGGCTCCTTGATTTGGAGTGAGCAACGAACTCTTTTTCTGGGTTTACAATTTAAATTAACTAGCAATTTAATTCTTCTACTTTCTAGCCCTTCCTTTTGGAGTTCTCTTCACATCGACAGCAAAGCATGCCTTTTTCTCAATAATTTTGTTACCTCCCAGGTTCTCACTAGGTTAAAAGTCCCAAGCATAAGTTTGAAACTCAAGTGTGATGATGATGATAAGTTCCAAGTGATGATGATGATAAGTGTGCTGATGGGAAAGTTGGATTTTGGGAGCAGCCACTAACGATAAAGAAGAGATGTATGCCCTGTCAAAAGGGTTGCAACTAGCTTAGAAATATTCGACTGAAAATTTAATGCTGATCAAAGATTCCTTAAACACTATTAAGCAAGTCAATTTGAATTCTAATATAACTTCAGGCATAATGAAAGAACCCCACATGCCACTAAATAACACTCTCCACACTGATACTGAGATGTATAATCTTGCACATTATGCAAGCATGTCCTCAATTTGTGCAACAAATAGTATGTAATGGTAAAAAACTAGCGTCTACCTCAGTTACAATTCACAAGTTCGAAAAAAACCCATTCTACACAAACATTCTGTCCAGGGAGGCAATATAAAAACATGTACTCAAACTTCCATGCTAACAAATAAATCTTAAAATCAGAACACAGATAAATGTACTGGAATTCACTAACTATGTAGAAGCTGAAAGGGAATACCTCATTGTCACCCCATACATAACCTGAAAACTGCAAGATGTTATTTTTTAAATGAAAAGCCTGCATACACAAAATCCAATGTATGTCATTAGAAAATAACCATATTTCCATAAATAGTAGATCTAGAGATCAAAGTGAAAGACGGAAGGCCAATTTCAATGAAATTACCTATAGGGAAGAATGAAAATTAATTGGTTTTAAAAAGCCCATGTCAACACACTAAGCTAGTTCACAATGCATCTTGCCAAATAAATGGCTTAATGAACTAAAAACCTTTCAAACACTGAAGTAGCCACAATAAACACATGGGTGAGCCCATCAATTTCTTTCAACTCTACAGAAGTCCATACATTACAAAAAATCACCATTAATATCCAGTAATGTTGTCATATTGCATGACAGTAAGACCTCTATTTGGATGAGACAATTTTTCCATACCTGCAGCTTGATTTGTACATTTTAATTTTTTATTCCATTATTGACATGGACTTGCATGGCAAGTTTATATATTTCCAACAAAATGTAGAATCCCCTTCCAAATTCTCATCACTTACAGACATTTTTTATATTTTTGGCTATTTTTTAAAATTTTGCATGCATGGCACTCACAATCAGATTGATATTTTTGTCTATGGATGCCATGAGATTGCACCAACAATGAGAATTTGATTATATAAAATATTGTATCATTAACAAGATCTGATAGATATACAAACATCTCAAATAGAGAAGAATCTGTCAACATAAATTTTATTATTTCTTGAATTTTTTCTTTATTTAACAGACAAGTACACAATTTATTTGTCATATTTGCCCAATTTGGATGCGAACATAAGGAAAATTTTAGCAGCTACGCATTTCAGGCTAAATGCTTGCAAAATACTACATTCCAAATCCCATATAATACAAATTGGATGAAAGCAAGCAAATTTATTGCAACCCCGCATCTATAAATCATAAGAACCTTCAGTATGCTAGAACTAACAATAAAAACACCTAATATCCTTTAATTGTGATCACAAGTTAGATTTCATCAATATATAATCATTTTATGTAGTAATGTGCACTCAAGAATGTCAATAAATATTTTTCACACCATACTAGGTAAAAACAAACAAAATAATAAGAAAACCCATGAATTGTAACTTTAAAAACAAAGAAATTTGTTACTAATAACATCTAGTACAATAATCACACTTGTATCATTGGTAAGACCCAAGGTCAGAACCCTTGAGTGGGAGGAGATGTGGGTTCTTTTGAATATAAATCTCTCTCTCTCCTCTTTAAACACACACACACAATGTATATGTACATATGTATGTGTTTCAAGATGGAAATGAAACAGCCTAAAAGAATTGGAAGTTATTAGGAGCTTTTTAAAATTTCCCTTTCCATTCTTAAACGAATAGAGGCTCCTTAATCCTTGTGCACTTGGCAGCCTTATTTCTTGCAAATGGTAAAATGTATTCAAATAGAAAATGACTAAGCATTTATTCAGAGTTTACAAAATTACACATTGACGTTGGACATTGAGAAACTAGTTTAGAACCATGTGTCTTTTTCATCAATCAATTTTTTTTGTACAAAGAACTATTAATGTAGTTGGAGACAACTTGATTATTAATAGTGGAGGATCCTTGGTATGAATTTAAATGAGCCCCTTACACTAGGATTAGAGAGATTGGGAATTTTAGAGCAAGAGCAAGAGCATGATAGAAAATAACACCACATTATGTTGGAATTTCACAAACAAGTGCTACAGCAAAGAATGTAACAGCTCCAGAGACAACCTAAAAGATCCATGGGAAAGTGTTGGCCATTTTGTATTTTATTTTCATACCTTTCCACCATCAAATAACATATGAAAAGAGTTGTATACATAGTTTTCAAACATAATAAGCAGTCAAAAAATTGGACATTGCTAAAAGGACCTATCTAGTGATGTACAAAGAACCATTAATGTAGCTGGAGATGACTTGATAATTAATAATGGAGGATCCTTGGTATGAATTTCAATGAGCCCCTTACACTAGGATTATAGGGATTGGTACTTTTAGAGCAAGAGCATGAGAATGATAGAAAATAACACCACATCATGTTGAAATTTCGCAAACAAGTGCTACAACAAATAATGTAACAACTCTAGAGACAACCTAAAATATCCATGGGAAATTGTTAGCTATTTTGTATGTTATTTGCATACCTTGCCACTGACAAATAACATATGAAGAGTTTTATACATAGTTTTCAAACATGATAAGAAGCCAAAAAATTGGACACTGTTAAAAGGACCTATCTAGTGATGCATCACTAACACGTTTGGAGTCAAGGCTTTCTATACAGAGGTAAACCAATGATCCAAACTACAAAATATCACCCTCAATTTCTTGTAAAATTGCATAAAAATTGCATAGGGTGTGCTCTAACTGTAGCAAGCTGCCTAGCACACTACTATTTGAATGAATTTGAAAAATTCCTAGAATATTAGGTTGTTAAGGACTAAAAATTTGCTCAATTACCATCGTTTTTTTTTTCTATAATTTATAACACCAAATCATGTTGAAATTTCACAAACAAGTGCTACAACAAATAATGTAACAACTCCAGAGACAACCTAAAAGATCCAGGGGAAGGTGTTAGCTATTTTGTATGTTATTTGCATACCTTTCCACCATCAAATACCATATGAAGAGTTGTATACATAGTTTTCAAACATGATAAGTAGCCAACAAAGTGGACACCATTAAAAGGACCTATCTAATGATTCATCACTAACACCTTTGGAGTAAAGTCTTTCCATATAGAGGTAACCAATGATCTAAACTACAAAATAGCACCCTCAATTTCTTGTAACATAGCATAAAAATTATATAGGGTGTGATCTAACTATAGCAAGCTTGCTAGCACACTACTGTTTGAATGAATTTGAAAAATGCCTAGAATATTAGGTTGTTAAGGATTAAAAATGTTGCTCAATTCCCATCGTTTTTTTGTTCTATATTTTATAACAACCCTAAAGCTAAAATCTCACATGGTTAAGATTTGGGAAACCTCTATTAAAAGGTGGTTAACTTTATGGAACTTAGTAATACATCATTTATACCTATAGGTTGTTGATGTGTGGTTGTCATTGATGTCAATCTAAGTAGCACCAGGTAATGCCAACAAAATGACATGGCAATTCAGGATGTTTCAAATCAAGGTCATCCTTGTTGGATTCTCTGCATCAAGATGTTTCCGATGGTATGTGGCACACCACAAGAGGCCTAATGATTTGTGAGTTATGGCTAATTGAAGATGGAGGGCCAAATATATAGGTAAAAAACCCAAAGGGTGGTGATGTGGCATCCTATCACTAGCTAGCACAATATGATCATGAAATTATGTCCACTATTTATGCTTGGAATATTGTAGGGAGGGCCTCATAATTAAATTTTGTCTCGAAAAAAATTAAAATCCGCCCCAAGGTATGAATATCACATTCCTTGGGCTTCAAGGTATTCTTAAAATTTTTTGTTTCCAATAAAGTGAAAAACTTACTACATATTTAGAAGCCCCTCCTAAGTCTATAAAAAGGAACTTGATATATCATTCAAGTTAAGCAATCAAATAAAAATTAATTGACTAATTGATATATGAAACTTACTTCGGCCCCTATGGAGAAATTTTCAAATCAAAAGAGAGGTTTTGATGACAAGGGTTTTTGGTTTGGTTTTGATTGGTTTTGGGATTCATTTGAGCAAGGTTTCTTGCAGGTGGAAGATCAAGATTCATGGCTATCAAAAGTTTGTTTGGTTGAGTAGCACATCCTTTTCTGCCCTCATTAGGGCTTCGTTCTCTAAGGCTTTCATCGTTTTGAAGGAAGTTATTCGACCCTCTTAGGGCATCAAATTTTGAACTGGGAAGTGTCTCTTTGTGGCTTGAAGAAGACTCCAAGGCCAGCGAAGATTGTTACAGAACTACTGCAAGCTATATATCCTTTTAAAAAACAATAATGGCTAGTATAGTTCTCTAAGTTTATCTATCCTATGGAAAAACGGTCTAATGAAACAAAAGGCCCAGTATTGACTCGATCCTTATACACTGAAAAGCAGCAAGGAGTATTGACTATGATTGTAGGAATTTGTTGTGGTGTCACTGTAAGAATGAAATACTAAGCCTAGCCATAACACTGAAAATGTCATCCTGTCTTCCTTAAGGACATAATTTTGAGTATTTTATTCCCTCTTCATATGTGTGGAAATGTTAAAAGACTTGTTTGAAATTAATGGCATATAAAATGTATGGTTCATTGGTATACTTTTGAGAAACCTTTTATTGCTAATACAAAGTTCTTACAAGCACAAGAGATTTTTGTGTATATTGACAATTTTTGGAAGGGTTTTCATCCATTCCAGTACTTCAACTCTTTAAGATAATTGAAGAGTATTAACTAGTGCAGCTAATTTTGAACATGAGTTCTTTTGTGTGGAACTTTTAAAGGAATTTTATGAAGTTAATGGCATATAAAATGTTTCGTTCATTGGTATATTTTTGAGAAACCTTTTATTGCTAATAAAAATTTCTTACAAGCACAAGAGATTTTCGTGTATAGTCACAAGTTTTGGAAGGTTTTTCATCCATTTTAGTACTTCAACTCTTCTAGATCAGTGAAGAGTATTAACCGATGTAACTAATTCTGAACATGAGTGATTTTGTGAGGTTCCTGAAGGGATAAATTCTAAGCATAAGGGATTGTTTACTCATGTGTTTGTAGGAGCTATCCCTATAGCCTTATTTGGCAACTTTGTGGTGAATCTAACCAAAGCACTTCAAGATTCACACTCACCTATTCTGAAACATTGTAGTGGAACCATAAATAAGGGAAATACCTTTGCTTCAATGTCTTGATTTTGTGGCATCTCAGTCTAGCAATGATTTGTGGTTCGTTGGTATATTTTTGGGAATTCATTGTTGACCTAGTCACAGTTTGAAGGTCAAAT
Source organism: Pinus albicaulis (assembly GCA_034641835.2). Classification (NCBI taxonomy): domain Eukaryota; kingdom Viridiplantae; phylum Streptophyta; class Pinopsida; order Pinales; family Pinaceae; genus Pinus; species Pinus albicaulis. The sequence continues at coordinate 997,630,037 of CM076571.1, forward strand.
CTAAGAGATTACCTAATCACCAATATTTTAAAAATATTTGTTCGATGTGACTCTTCTCAATTGTCAATTGGTTATTTTTGAAGCTTTCTTTCAAGTCCATAAGCATCCTCATTATCATTTGCATTGAAGCCAAATATAGTTACTACATGTGCATCTTAGGAAACGCATTTTGTTGATAATCAAAATAGTTCAGTCTCGTATATACCTATGACCTGTCACCTGGAGACTTGAAGTGGTAGAAATATCAGTGCATTACAAGTAAAATTACGTCCTAGAAAGGAGGCTAAACTAAGATAACAATATAACACAAGTATGAAAGTTGTCTTTGAGTCACATTGACCATCTAACTCTTGGAAAATTTAGCATAAAAATATTTGTTGTCATTAAAAAGGAACAAAAGTATTGGAATCACCATCAATTCACAGTGAGAGCTACAAAAGTATAAGACATTGACATCACCACAATTTGTCAAGCAACAAAGATTCTTTTAGGATTGGAGTAGCATTGGTCTATGCATTTAAGTAGCATGTGTACAGTATGATCTAGCAGTCAGGGGCTTATTGAGAAATCATCACCTACAGGCATAAACATCAACACATTTGGCTACAGTAAACAAGTAAGGGCATTGAGTAAGAATTTTTATCATACTCTAGAGTTAGGGTTTTGCAGAGAATATATTGTTCGGATTTTAGAATTATTTGCAGAAGTCTATCATTGTACGTGGGTCATTATCCCTAGTACGGGAGCCCACAATTGTTTTCAAATTTACTATCATTTTAAGGGTGGTTGGGTGGTGCTAGGTAGGTTGTTGAACTCACTTTCAATTACGAGCCTGAAAACACTTCAGGGTGATAGGGTGGTTGTTAAAAATGGAAACTAGGGCCTAATTCCACCTTGGGACAACTCATTTGTTCGAGATGATGATTGCATTAAATTCCTCTTTTCGAGAGGACAAAAATTGATATGAAGATCATCCAATTTGCACTACGAAAAGTGTGCTTTTGAATTTATGCTCATACATGTGAAAATTGTTCAAGTCGGCCACATCATCATGTAGATGGAGAGGATATTGTAATCAGCTACAAGTTTGTGTTGAACGAGGTGATAAACAACTCATTATTAAGTAACTCATATTTGAAGGGAGATGTTGGAGGAACAAACATCATGCCATCTCCAGTACCTAAATTTTGTACTACAATGCCCATACACTTTGCTATGAACCCCACCCCTACTAACCCCTGCTCTTGAAAATTATGAAACCTTTAAATTTAAGTTGTACTGTCAATGTTTCTTGAAAAATTTTGAAAGAAAGAAAAGATTATATTAATTTTCAATGGTAGCCAAAACTAGTTAATGTGATGATTTAAGTAGAAGTAAACAAGTGAACCTCGAAGTTTTCCCAGTTTAAATTTTAAAGAGGGTACAACAGAAAACACAACAAAATGATAAGATAATTTCTAAGGAGGTAAAATTTGTTGAGTTGAGGCTTCTGAAAATGAGTCTAAGGAGGTCAAATGTATTGAGTTGAGGCTTCTAAAAGTGAGAGTTATTGTTTTAGAGATTGATTTCTGTAATTTTGACTTCATGGGAAAATTAACAGTCACTCATTTACATTATTCATAATAAACAGTTAAACGTACTAGCCAAGCATTGTGAGTTACAGTGCTCTCGTTGGTGCATTCTTGAGGGTTGATGACAGTAAGCTAGCCTTTGAAACAATCGACAAGATATTTAAAATGAACTTAGATCCCTCTCAACTAAGCTTTCTTTGATAAATGGTCAGCACAATTATCATGCAATGATGTGTTCATATGGAACATGTTTTTGGTCTATGCTACATCAAGACATGCATGAAAAATAGAAGTAAGTTAGCCATGTAGATTCGGGATACATCATTCATGAAGAGGATCTAACCAGCCATATTTATAGCTTTGTTAGAACCTTTGGACTGCAAACAAGCATAGTTACAGAGTACTGCAAATGATCTAATTCACATTAAAAGAGAAAGATTAGTTCTATGTTCTAACTCGCATTAGAAATCAAATCCTTACCGAGAAAATATTATCTAGATTTGTCATTCAGACCTGGCACATAAACCAATGGAAGTCCCTCATGGGCATGATTTTTGCAGTGATTCTTATTATTAACTAATAAATATATAATTAAACAATAAAAATGAAATGCAGTTAGCTACCTCTTGAGTGGGTTTAGTAGCCTCTGGAAGCTTCTCCTCCGGCACGGAGCCTTGAGTGGGCTTAGTATCCTCTTGAAGCTTATCCTCTGGCACAGAGCCTTAATCCTGTTGGTCTGAGTCCATGTCAATTTCCTCTGCATCCAATTTCCTTACTTTGGGACTCTCGGAATCCTGGATTCCATGCCAATCCGAAGTATTTTTTTAGGGTTTCTGGCATTTTTAGGTACAAATGGATCAGCACAATCCATTTGTGCCAGCGAATCTGGCTGGTGACCTCCTATGGTTTTAGGACATTTGATTTTATTGTGGAAGTCAAATCATTTCTTCTCTCTCTTTTGTTTATTTTCTTCATTGATTTTGGGGTCGAAAAGGCACTTGTCTGGATCCGATGTATCAGAGCAGATTGGTGTAGCCATTATTGCCCACACCTTTGGCTTTGTCTTCCTCTATGGAATCCTAAACATACAGGCTCTTGAGTTCCTCATTGCTCTTGTCGATATGTATTTTGAAGTTGTTAAGAGAGATGGAGGACTTGGGATGGGCCATCACCCAAAAATGTGGGTAATCTTTCGCAGATTCTTTCTGTAAAAGGAAATAAATCACCGGACTTCAACCAAATGTATCAGATCAGACTTGCAATAGGCACTCGGGATCAATTTTTTGACTTCCCGCGTCCTTCCTCCAAACCTACGACAGTATGGCCGCATCCTTCCTCCAAACCTGCGATAGCATGGCCGTATCCTTCCTCCAAACCTACGACAGTATGGTTGCATCCTTCCTCCTTCCTTGGACAAACCATGCAACCAGAGGGAAATGAACAAGGGAATTAAAACTTTTCATATTTGAAAATTTTTGACATTTTCTTTGGGTTAATAAGGCCACTCAAAATTCCATTATTTTTCTTTGGGTTAATAAGGGGTTTGGGTAAATAAGTGGTATTTTTATTATAAATTATTATTAATCAGGTTAGATCTAAGACATTTATTTAAATTATTAATTATATAAAATTGTTGAATTTCTATTCATAAATTATTATTTGAGAGGATTTTGGTCGATTTTTTAATATAATTATGTGATATTAAAGATGAATTTTGGTAACTTAAAAATACGTTTTATGTGGTTAAAAGGGAAGTAGTAATATTATGGTATGAATGATTATTTTCAATGAAATGTTTTGTTTAATAAGGATAACTCATCTATGGACATTTTCCATGATGTTTAAGATGAATTCAATATAGGAAAGGTGATACTTAAAGGGCTCCCACATGCTTTAGAAATTCTATATCTATTGTTTCATAGACATTAGAGGTGGAAAAATATCCTAAGCTCTAGAGCTAATTTTGTTCCAACTTAGCTATATCTTGAACAACAAATTGTTGTTGACTTCAAGGATATGATAGAAATTTGGTGGGTTGTAGGGTAGTCTTGTCATGAAATAAATGTAATGTAGTTACTAGGTAGGTAGGGAGAACCATTTTGGTGGAACTTGGACATAAATGAGACATCTATCCATGCATATTTTTTTAAGAACAAATACACCTAGTGGATTATCATTGTAGGGGAATCACTTTAGAATCTAGGCTACTGTGCACACACTAACTAAAGGGATATTAGTGAAACCCACAAAAGTATTATAGGTGCTTTTATAGAAATAGGTTTTCTTGTGTTCTCATTGGTTAGGTATGGGAAAATGACAATAAATTAATAGAAGTTATAGGTGCTTTTATAGAAATAGGTGTTCTTGTGCTCTCATTGGTTAGGTATGGGCAAATGATAATTGGGTGTATTAGTGGAGGGGGGTGGGGGGAGGGTTTAGAGGTATTAGGAAGTATACATTTAGGTATTTAATAAAAGTAGGGAGCCTTAATAGGAAATATGTATTAGGAGGGGGATTCAAGAAAATTATTTTGGGAGATCTTTATCAATAATCCCATGAATGCATGTGCTATGTCACGAGTTTAAAAGTCAAGGTCTTTTGAGATGACGAGATCAACCTACTCCTACAATTGATGTGGTTGACAATGAATGGTTATTTTCTCAAGAAGATGTTATTTGTTTCTTTATATTGTTATGTTTACAAATAATATAACTTGAATTCTTCATTAAATTTATTTTTTGTTACCACCAATCCACATATTTGATCCTAATACTTGCAAATAAAATCTTCTCTTATGACATTATTTTGTATTTTTCTTTGGTTTGTTAGCTATTCGAGACTTGTGGGACTTGCAACATTATTTTATATATATTTTTTGGTTTACTAGCTATCAGTGACTTGCAAGACTATCTTGTTGTCTAATAAACTACAACCCAGGGGATAAGCTATCGAAGTTATTTGGGGATTGCAAGACTAGCTTGTAGTTTTATAATAAAACATGACTCATGGGAATATAAGATATCAAAATCATTTGAGATTCATAGCTATCCGAGGCCACACCAACCCTCAATGTGGATAGATTTTTGGTGCCATAGATTTCACAAGTATGGTGATCATTTGGTCAGAGACTTCCCTCTAGGAATTAGCAGGAGGCATCATCAAAGGGTAGTCTATAGGAATGATTATCAGGCTCAGGTAGCTAATCAATCAGAAGGTGGTGAGTAGGAACAGATGGAAGAGGTGGTGCATCAACAGGAAGAGGGGCTTATCCTAATGGAAGGGATGGAGGAACAGATTGAAAAACTATAGATCCCATTTGTCGGTGAGATATTGAACCAAGCACAGGACACTCAGGCTCCAGTGGAACCTATACTGAACTTGGTGGGCACTGTCACTCGATCCATTCCTTCTATTCATGATACTCTTGATCTATTATTAAATGTTATTCAATCGCTCAGTCCTTTGAGGCCCCTAGTAAATGAGCCATTGTGCATAAAAAATATTTCTATAATGATTAAAATATAAAGTTATAACATACCAGTTCATACTCGAACAAAACATCTGTATAAATATTCTTCTTCTGTATCTTCTTGATATTCATCCAACTGATCGACATCTATACCAACATCTGATTCAGAAACGGTGTTGAAATGATCAACCATGTCATCATCATCATCAATTATGTCATTTTCAATAATATCCTCATCGACATCATCATCAATAATATCGCTGAAAAACTATTGATGAGATGCACGAAAATATGATGTTTATTTTTAGTTTCTAATATTTTGAAAGAAATGACATAAGACCTCGTTTCCATGACAATGCATTGGAGGCCAGGTTGGTGATAGTAACACCTTATTCTACCCTTAGAATGGTCTATGAGGCAGACAGGGGTGTTACAATTTCCTATTGTCTTACCTATATTGGATAATGGATTCCACCCATATCAATGAGATTGGGGTTGTGGCTTCACTTCTTCCTTCTTCTTGGTTATTTAAAAAAAATGATTCTAGTCATTCCCTAATCATGGTTTGATTCATGAATTAATGTAGCAATTTTAACTTCTTGTAAACACAATATCTTAATAATAGGAGCAACATTTATTACTTTCAAAATCATGGTTGTAATAAGGGTTTGTGAGCTCTTGCATGTTGCATGATACCATCTTCATTTTCTTTTTATGAAATAATTCCACTCTCTTCTTCCCCTCACACATTGAAAAAATGTCAAATGATTTGGGAGTGCTAACAATTTGTATACAAGGTAGAAATATCATTTGAAATTATGTTCCCTAGATTTTTACAGGTATCGTCCCCGCCAATCGATGGATAATAATTTGGTTTTTGGGGTCAAGAGTGGTTCTATAGGACCCCACTTCCTACATAATAACATATTCGGAGATTCTTGGTGGCTCTCCAATTTCCATAGAATTGCTAATATTGTTTTGAGTTAGGCTTGGAGAGGATGAGGGAGATGTAATTTTCTTAATGTGGGTAAATTAATTTTTTCATGTCTATATAAAATTCCTATTTCTAACAAATATATTCCACATATTATTGTTTTCATGCAATTTTAACCAAGGCCTATTGGTCCTAACTTGACGTTGCAAAGGATACGAGTGCAAAGGAGTAGGGAGAATAATTTATCCTACGGGGGAGACTTTGGTACTCGAAGCAAGTGTTGGGGAGATTGATGTATGACATAGCTGGATGTCAACTAAGCCTAAGCCCCCAAATGTACAACAAATATTTTTGATCCATTAAAATATCAACCTTTATGCATTCTATTTTTTAGGGAATGGGTTAAATATATGAACTGATTCATTACATATATTTAAGTGTCTCATTGTGGAACAAATCATTATATAAATGATCAAAAGAATAAGTGAATTCCACCTATAAGCTCATTAAATAAATTTTATAACCTTATTAAATTAAAAACCATTCATTTGGCATTTTGCAAAAAAACAACCATAGTGTTTTGAGAGATCCATATATAGGCGCCTATCAGATATACTTCATGACAATTATTTTCAATCCAAAAATGTAAATGAAAAAAAAAATGTAGTTAGGCAATGAATAGCCATGCAACTCAATCCATGGGGTCCTAAGGTCTCTATGGCCTAGGATTTGGGACAAAATATAGTGGGATATGATACACCAAATACCATAACATTCCCTAACATTTTTGTTTTTTCTATTATCAAAATGAATATCGACTTGATATCTTGAATATCAACATGAGTTTAGGGGGGATTTCATTACCTTGTGTATTGCCTTTGGTATACTATTCCATGGGTCCTTGGGAGGAACTATTTTTTAAACTCCTCGGTCAATCTCTCCTTGTGTAATTTCTAGAATGATAGATACATGTGAATGTCATTTAATTAAACCCATGCATCCTTGTGATAAGCGTGAAAGGCCACTACCTCAAGATCATATAATCTCCGCTAAACTTATACAATGTACATGTTTTGGTGAGCAAAAAAAAATTCTAATATAACCCTATATCTTTTCATAACTTGAAAACATACTAGAACTTAATTTCTTTCATTCATTGACTATTTGATTGAGAAGCATTGTGATATAAAATGACATATTTCATAAAAAAATAAAGAGATAATGTTTTGAATATTAAATGGTTAATATCATCCTTTCTCACTTTATTTCCAAAAAGTTAAAAAAAAAATTTCTTTAAATGTATTGGAAAAGCATGAGTGAAATTGATTTAGATTGAAACCATAACTTCATTTTTATTATTTCTTGTAAACTTATCTTTCTTTACACTATTCAATCGCAATAAAAAATTGATTAAAATATATATAAAAATAATATAAATATTATTTAGTGAAAATATACTTATAATATTATTATTAGGTGTTTTTTGAATTCGCAATCACATAAGTTGTGATATCAAAACTAGTTCAATGCACTTATGCCTAAACATTTTATAATATATTAATCAAATGATGAATATTTGATTTCATTATGCTATAATATAAATGATGTATTTAATTAAAAAAATAAATACCATGAATATTGTAAATATTTAATATTAAATTTTCTTCTTTTTGAAAAAAAAAAAAAAAAAAAAAACTTTTAAATATGTAAATATGAAGAAACTTAATTTAAATGAAAAATTAAATATTATTTTATATGAATCTCTATTTATTTACACTCTCATATAAACTCCACTAAACCTCAACAAAAATATATGTAGTGAGAAAAATAATGTTTGGTATATCTCTTAATTTTTTTATAAATTAAAATCATAAATTTAAGTTCTCCCTTTATATCAAACATTGAAACTAAAAAATTATTAACCCAACTTTCATAAATTTCAAACAATAGAACCAAAAAAGTAATTAAATTTCACCATCTCATCCCCCATGGAAGGAAATACCCCAACATCAAAACCCACATACCCCAACACAAATAGCAAAAAAAAGGCCATGATTTTCCTGTGGGGAAAAAATTATAGTATACTCTTGGAATTAGGATATACCATGAGCACAGAGAGATGCTTAATCATACATTGAGTTTTTCCTTTAGAACCCCTACACTAGCAAATAATTCAAGCATATACATTCCAGTATGAAAATTTCTTGACGCAAACGTCAAAGAAATATAGTTGAGATAGTTAAAGAACAAACACAAATGTTTCTCACAATCCTCCCAGTCTAGAGACAGGATTCCCAAAATCCCACACCAATGACCGAGGAAAGTAGCATGGAAGAAAAACATGATTAGGGAGAGAATGACTTTCACCTCCTTGTTGGAACTGAAGAAGGAGTGTCTCTATAGGTCATCGACCTCCAGGAACAGAATCCATGATGCAACTTCCACACATCCAACTTAAACGTACTCCTGCCACTGCATCCACAAGACCTCAACAAGGTAATAACCTACAGTCACAACACCAGAATTACCCTCAGATGGATTTAAATCCATAAATTTGTACATGATTTCCACCAAAAATAGGGAGGTTGAAATCTTGACCTCACCTATGCCCCTCTCTTCTTCGTAGAATGCCCAAAACACCATCGTAGGAGCCAATTTATAAGAAAAGGTGGCCATGTAGTTCAATTCATGTCATTGCATGATGAGGGTGAGTCACACCCTCTCATCATAAATTCCCATAACATCCTAGGGTGGCGGGCTAAGTCCCCAAGGGATCCTATCAATGTTATTCACACCTGGTTAGGGAGATAAATGGTCAATTTTAATTGTGACAATATATATATATATATATATATATATATATATATATATATATATATATATATATATATATATATATATATATATATATATATATATAATATTTTATCTCTTTATTTAATATTTATAATATATTAATTTTAATTTTTATAAATAAATATAATAAAATATTTATTAAGAATATAAAATATTTATAAATAAAATTAAAATATTTAATATAAATTTATAATAATTTTAAATTTAATTTAAACTAAAAAATAAATTTATCTTTATATTTCATAAGATGTTTTATATATACATAAAAAAATTCAATATATTTGATATATTATACAAATATGGGCTTGAAATTGTAATGTTCCAAAATGGAAATCAACAGCCTTTACACCACTGAAGGAATCCCTTTGTCGGAAATATGAACAAGGCTATTTCAAAGATGGACTGAGAGGGATTTTACCAGTTATTTCACCTCTAAAGAGAGGGTGAGAACCGGAGGCTTCCTGGCCCTTTCTCAGACTCTGCCTATAGCTATGCAAATATTTCTTCCTTCAGGAAGATATTCCTCAAAGGATGAGCTACAACAATATCTGAACTTCAATAATGAATAGCAGCAAAAATGAAATAATACTCATAAAATGTGAGAAGAGTGTAAATCTGATTTATAATCTGCAGCAGCAAAAGATATACAAACTCCTTGAGAAAAAGACTTCTCAAGGTGAGCTCAAATCAACCTCAAAGGAAAATGTACATGCAATGGAGAAAACAAGCTGCTACCTAACCCAACAACTCTATAACTGTGCAGTCTATAAGGGAAAATGACTGCAAATAGATGTAAACACAAGGATATAACAATATCAGCTCAAATAAGGAGGGGGGAGCGAGATCTCAACCCCATAAAATACATAACATCAATTCTTTAAGAGGATTGGATGAAATCTATACAAGAATGCTAAATATACAAAATTTCAGAGTTGCAGTGTAGCTGTTGCAACTCAAATACAATACAACATAGGAGAAGGATGTAGATGCTGCAACATTGTAAAAACCTCCTCCAATGATCTTCTAAGTGAAAGGCTGCCCCTTTCATTGAAGATTTCACTCTTTAGTGCACAATGAGAACCCCTTCTGCATGCCTCCTCTGAAGATAATGTTGTAAGGGAAAGAGACCGCGCTGGGCATGAGAAGAAACATATGGCACAATGCCAAAATCTAAAATATGAGCTCCAGAAATCTCCTTTGCTGATATCCTAGAGAAAGAGAGGGCTCCTCCTCTACAAAACAACTCCGGGAATGAGTGACGATGGTCCCTCACTGCAACACCAGCAACTCCAGCGTTTCTGCCCAACAAAATAATACAGTAGCTGAAGATGAATGCTTTGGCCTCAAGCCAAGATGTGAGGAAGATGAAGAATAGCTCCTCCAAGGCCTCCCAAGGAAGAGAAGGAAACTCCTAAATAGGAATTCCCCTTGTGCTGAGCAGCACAAGCTATCTCAGTTGAACAACTGAAGAGCGCTACAATTCGAAATTCTCAAAACATGAAATGAACAATGGCTCTCCTTCACCTTTTTATGTAAGGAAGGCTTCCTTGCCATGGACCCCACCCATTAGGTTTTCTCTCATCCTTTATTTTCCCTCCATTCAAAACTGCTCAGTATTCTTGAGCAAGCTTCTCCTCTTAGCCATGTTGTTGACTTGGTCAACCATGGCCTAATTTACTTGCTTTTGGCCCTTCTCACACTAGGGACTGCCAAGTTTAGCCACTCAAGTGACACTTTTCACCTTAGGAAAGTTTATTTTGCTGCTACATGGGCTTCCTTACTTATTTTATTCCTTTTATTAAAATAAAAGAAAAATTAATGTTCCAATTACCTTATTGAAAAATTTGGAACATTACAGTCCTACCCTCCCAAAACTTGCTTGTCCTCAAGCAAGAGCAAGGATGAACTGGAAAAAAAAGTCCTCCACTCAAGGCATGGAGTCTAAAATATCCTCATGTAGATCCTCCATCCCCCAAGCAATCAACCAAGAAAAATGAGTCACCCTCCAACTAGGCAACTCCTGAAAGTACTCATCCACCTTGTGCTCATGAGAAATAGGTGGGCTGAATTTTTGAACTTGGTAAGCTTTGTAGCCTACCCCACGCTATCCTCTTCTCCACTTATGATAAGTGTGGAGTGAAAGTTGAACTTGGGTTTCAATAGTGTTGCCTTCAAGAGGCAAGATGAAAATCAAGCTAGCCCCTAGGATCTCTCCTCCAACGTTGCAAATCAAGCTGGGCCAAATCATCTCATATGTGATGAGTTGGAATTCATCATCATATGGCAACTAGCCAATCATATGGCTCACCTCCAAGAGAAACCAATGTCTGAACATGGTGACCATATCATCTCCCATACTCCCCTTGTAGCGTGTACTGCAAAAATAATCGAGGTCTCTTCTCCCAAAGGCCACATCCACCCTATGAGTTCCTCCCTCCTCATGATACACATGGGGATGCTGCTGATATATGGCTAATGTGAAATGGTCTTCAAGAGAAACCAAAGCCACCCCATCAAACATGTAAACCATGAAATGCCTCCTCCAAAAATTCAGACTCTCTAAATAGCTTCTCCCACATGAAGGAAAGAGGTGAAGCTTGGCAATCATGGGCTGCCCATTATTTCCTCTGAAACATACATCATGAAAAGTGAGGAGAATCATACTCCCAATGGGCCTCTTCAACTCATGTCCCACTCTCCAAACAAAGCTCCCCATGCACCAAGAAAAATCTGTAATGCATGGAAGCAAGAACCAATAGAATCAAGTTGTCACATGACAACTGGAAAGTGGATCATTGTCCCACCAATGGGACCTACGCAGTGCACTCCTTGCCTACATCAAAATAGAAATTAACAATTTCTCTCCTAGCCACTTGTTAGCTGCCACAATCATCTCAAAATATGTATGCATGAAAGTACAAAATGGTGTAATGGGTGTACACCGAAAATCATGTGGCTTTCCCCCATAATCCACTGCTAAATTAGCCATCATATTTGCTGCAATAGACCATGAGCATAACCAAACATAGTGTACAAGAAGGAAATATCCTCCTTGATATAATCTACTGCTCATAAGAATAAGAGAGTGCCAAACATAAAGCAAATGGTTACCTCCCTCATCATGTACTTTGGCCTTTGAGCTGAAATGGCTCAAGTGAAAAGTCCCCTTCACTGCAACATAGTAGGGGAGTGGTTGTGCCAACCATATCATCATCTCTTGGGTTATGCATCTAGACATATGCTGATATATATCCATTAGTATGCCCTCCCAAGTGGACTCCTCCATCAGTAGGTAGTATGCATGAGAATGCATGGAAGAAGAATCCAAAGTTGATGCATGTAGGTGTCTCTTCTTGTGCTTGTGAGCCCAAGTCAAGATAATAAAAACATAGAAAGGGATGTTTCCATCCATTAATTCCTCATACTCATCTCCTACATGCCTCCAAAATACATCACTTGTGAAGTGGTTTGAAGGACACTCCAACAATTAATTCAAGCTCTCAAGTGACAACATTGCTGGCCTTTGGAGTAGGGCCACTGTCATCTCAAAGCTCCCCTCTTTGAAATGAATCTTGCCAAAGAATCCTCCCATCATGTTGCTGAAAATGTAGAGGCCCTCCCATGAAGAAGGTGCTACATGGGCATCCAAGATCAAAGAGCAATCCCTTTGCACCATGCTAGTGCCTCCTCTTGCTCCCGCAACATCCGAACAAAATATGAGCAACAAGAATGTTTGTTGCTCCTCCATACTTCCACCATACCCAATATGAAATTGGAACATGATGAATGGTAAGAAGAATTCCATCCCATCATAATGCACCCATGCTCCTTTCTTCTCCATGGTGTAAGTATTCTGCCATCTCCTCCTCCACCTCAAACCCCATGAAAAGGAATAGGTCACATGTTGGCCAAACTCCCTCAAGAGCAACCAACACAGCATGGCTTCTTGCTGCCCTATATCATAGATCTTCTAGAGGCTCACCATCCTCTTGCCTCCCATCCACATCCACTCAGCTCCTATTGGATGCCTCTCATCTTTCCCCAAATTGGTATCCCTCCAATGAGGTCTACCATCTCTCCAAAAAACATCTCCATCTTTTCATTTCATGGGGCATTGAAATGAAATCTCCTGCATGATCGATTTCTCAAACCCCAACCTCATGTGTGGTGCATGAATCATCAAGGGTGTCTCATAATGATGGCACATCGCAATGAAAGTTCCCTCCTCAAGACAATCAACATGCAATAATGTACAATCCTCCATGATAGATAAAAACTCATGCATACCTTGGAGAGATTTGGAAGAATCTTGTGTTGGTGCAAGAGTTTCCTCTTCAAGTGTGTTGGCTGCCTCAATAGCTGAAACTTAAGGGTTCTCCTCCATGTCTATGACAGTGCTGGTATGTGCCTCTTCAACTGGTGGTAAGGGCTCCTCCCTCCCTTGGCCAAATCTTCTGATTAAGATCTGAGAAAAATCAGCAAGAGTAGAAACCCTTGCATGCCTCCCATGGCTAAACCACCAAGTTCTTGCTTCTCCCTCAAGGTGCGGTGCTGAAATTGCTATAGCCTCTCTGTCTTCTATAGGATGTAGCAGGAAGAAGGCCTCCAGCTTCTTCACCCAAGCCTCTGCTGCACATGTGAGTGACCCATCAAATGTAGACAAAAAAAATCTATTTCCTTTCATCATCCCATGATTGTAGGGTCTCCTTTCCTCCTACTGCTGAATATAGTGAGGGAAAGATAGAGTTTCTTGGAAGACTCTAGGGTTTGTTCTGTATTCAGTAAGGTACCCACTTAGAACTTTGAATTCCAAGTGATCTTCATGCTTCTGCTCTGCTAATTTGTGAGAATAGGAAGTGCATGGTTCTTCCTCTTCTCCCTTTCCTGTCTCCTCAACCTCTTTGGAGAGGTTGTTGCTGGATCTAAAAATTGATGAGATTAATCTCATCCTCTACATCATTCTGGCCTCTTCTTCTCTAAAATTCAAACTTCATAGGCTGAGCCAAGTTCGAAGGTCTGATACCACTGTAATGTTCCGAAATGGAAATCAGCAGCTTTTACACCACTGAAGAAATCATTTTGTCGGCAATATGAACAAGGCTATTTCAAAGATGGAATGAGAGGGATTTTACCATTTATTTCACCTCTAAAGAGAGGGTGAGAACCAGAGGCTTCCTGGCCCTTTCTCAGACTTTGCCTATAGCTATGAAAATATTTCTTCCTTCATGAAGATCTTGCTCAAAGGATGAGCTACAGCCACATCTGAACTTAAATAATGCTAATATGATTTATAATCTGCAATAGCAAAAGATATACAAACTCCTTGAGATAAATACTTCTCAAGGTGAGCTCAAATCAACCTCAAAGGAAAATGTACATGCAATGGATAAAACAAGCTGCTACCTAACCTAGAAACTCTATAACTGCGCAATATATAAGGGAAAATGAATGCAAATAGATGTAAACACAAGGATATAACAATATCATCTCAAATAAGGAAGGGGGAGCGAGATCTCAACCCCATAAAATACATAACATCAATCCTTTAAGAGGATTGGTTGAAATCTATAAAAGCAGTGTAACTACTGCAAATCAAATACAATACAACATAGGAGAATGATGTAGATTATGCAACATTGTAAAAACCTCCTCCAATGATATTCTAAGTGAAAGGTGTCCCCTTTCACTGAAGACTGCACTCTCTAGTGCATAATGAGAACCCCTTGTGCATGCCTCCTCTGAAGATAACGTTGTAAGGGAAAGAGATTGCGCTGGGCATGAGAAGAAACATATGGCCCAGTGCCAAATATGCAATATGAGCTCTGAAAATCTCCTTTGCTGATCTCCTAGAAAAAGAGAGGGGCGCTCCTCCTCTACAAAACAGCTTCGGGAATGAGTGATGATGGTCCCTCACTGCAACACCAGCAACTCCAGCATTTCTGCCCAACAGAATAACGTAGTAACTGAAGATGAATGCTTTGGCCTCAAGCCAAGATGTGAGGAATATGAGGAACATCTCCTCCAAGGCTTCCCAAGGAAGAGAAGGAAACTCATAAACAAGAATTCCCCTTGTGCTGAGCAGCACAAGCTATATCAGTTCAACAACTGAAGAGAGTTGCAATTTGAAATTCTAAAAACATGAAATGAACAATGGCTCTCCTTCACCTTTTTATGCAAGGAAGGCTTCCTTGCCATGTACCCTTACTGCACAGTCTTCTAGAGCAAGCTTCTCCTCTTAGCCACGTTGTTGACATGGTCAACCATGGCCTAGTTTACTTTCTTTTGGCCCTTCTCACACTAGGGACTGCCAAGTTTAGTCACTCAAGTGACTATTTGGACCTTAGGAGAGTTTATTTTGCTGCTACATGGGCTCCCTTACTCATTTTATTCCTTTTATTAAAATAAAAGAAAAATTAATGTTCCAATTAACTTATTGAAAAATTTGGAATCAATGTGTTTGAAGGATTCTTTTAGTGCCAAAGCCATTATCTTTTAACATCCAAATTGTATCTTATTTTATAAAATAAATTATTTAAAAAATTAATGAGGAATATCTTATTAATTATGAGTTATTAATTTTTCGGCTAACCATCGCAAAATCGACGTTAGTCTTACAAACGTCGCAAGACCAAAAATTTGGAGGGAAACCGTCTCAACACTGATGTGCGGTCTAATCATCACACTACCGATGGTTTTTCAGCTAACCATCGCAAAACTGACGTTTGTCTTAGAAACGTCGCAAGACCAACAAGTATTTCTATACGTCGCAATAGCGATGATTATCCAAATGTCGTAATCCCGACTCGTGTCTTAGAAACATCGCAAGACCAACCTCATGTCCCAAAACGGTGGTGTTCCGACAATGTACCTAAATGTCGCAATACCGATGGTTTCCCTATTCGTCGCTATAGTGACGCTTGTTGGCGGGATTTTAAAAAATGAGAAAAATTGGGTTAATTTCCGACAATACGTCAAAATTTTCGGAACTAAAGTGTCGGAATGTTGACCAAATGTACTAGTGATTGAATTCAAAGGAAAAACATGCTTACAACCTTGTTTCCTTGATGTCAGAAAACTCTTCCAATGGTATTCATTCCATCCCTTAATGAAAAACTCTTCAAACTCCAAATCAGAAACATATTTTGTACAAATCCAACTCCCCCTCATTCCTACAATCCTATGCTCAATGTATAGGCAGGAGGAAGAGGTTTCTAGTTCCTCTTCTCAAGGGATAGTGTCCTTAAGATGAGGGAATTAGTTCCATGAACCAAGGGATGAGGTGTAGGTATGTATTGGTTCGAGGTTTCTTATTTGGATAAGATTCCTCCATATAAGCTTCTACAATTTGTTTTTTTATTTTTACTTGCGTGAACAAGATTACACAGTTTACAGTGGAAGAGAGTGCAGAGAATTGTGTAGGCCACAATGGTAAAAACTACGTATGTGTACGTAATGATTAGGAAAATTGCGCAGATGCTAAAAAATGGTTTTTAAGCAATGCAACTTAAAATTCCTTCTTTCCCTAGTATTTTTTTACTTCAACCTTCATATGGGATTCACTTGAGACACTTATTAGATGGATAGAGATCTTAATCGACAATCATGGTGAAAAAATTAGTATAACAGATTTCTGCCTGACGTGCAAAGAAAAAAAATATGTTTGATGACTAAATCACTTTATCATTTCAAAGGTTCGGATCAGAGACCAATTGGTTGAAGAACTGAAACAAACAAAAAAGGATTACCATATCCTGCTTTCATATAAACAGTACTGTGGTAGGAATTCCCATACTCAGAGCACAAGTGTATCAATGAATCAGTATGAAAATACATATGAAGATCCATGTTAACAAAAAACACAGTATGGAAATACATATGAAGATCTATGTTTTCAATCAATAATATTTAATAATTCCACGCAGCATGGATGGATGAAACTAGAATTGGGGTCTTCATCTCCATCTCTCAATCCATGGTATGAATTTGACTACACGAGTAAATATTTTTAGGCTGAACATGGTAGAAACCACTTGATTAATGGTCAATTATTTAAATCGTTAATAGGTGCAAGAGAAACCACCAATAATGAAAATTTATCTCAAAGTACTCCAATACAATCTATGTAGTGTCATTAAATGTTTTGAATTTGAACATTCATATAATCATTTGAACAAAGATAAATGATGAGAACCTCTCGTCAAAGGTGAGCGACCTGTCATTCAGGCATGTAGGTTCCAAGGTACTAAAAAACGTTTCTAGATAAACATCCTATATGATGAGTTGAAGTCAGTAAGAAGAGACCCGTCGCAGGAGGGCCTGCAACATGAAACTCATGTCAAGTTTTGAAGAATATTTTTTTTCATAATTCAGGACTGACTTAGGGATGGCCAACCTGATTTAAGGCTATGAATTGCAAGGTAATTTTGACTAAGGTTGGACTTCTCTTGAAGATATCAGCGACATGAAAATTTGACTTGGAAGGATTTTAATCAACAATAATACCCAAAACCAATTGAAAATTTTCAATGAGGTTCAATTAACTGTGAAAAAAATGGATTTCCCAACCCGGACCCAAAGGTGATGGAGTTCCATGTTAAAGAGTGACATACTACCTTTAATTAGATACAAAAATGAATGTTTCTTCCCAATTTCTCCCCACTATTACTGGAAAGTACCTCTTTATTTTTGCTTATGCTTGAGGAGGGTAAACGTTTCTTGTCCTATAAGCTCATCCTTCGGATGAGTCCTTCAAATATTTTTAACGAACCCTAGGAACGAGTGGTTCAGTCTTTCCATGATTGACGAGTCCTCCATTGTTTACATTTTATGATTGCATTGAAGGGGTAACTGGATGTCGTTTTCATGTTTAAATAGTTTGAAAATACACGAAAATAAAACTCATTGAGTTCTTTCAACGTAAATTCTAACGACCCTAGAGAAAGTAAAACTCAGTGTTTTCAATTTTTAAGGAGTCAGGAGAAAAGCATAAGTAAACTCTGAAAGGTCATTTTTCAAAAATTTAGTCTGTCAAGCCTGAAAAAGGGTAAAATAATGCAGGAGATAAATCTATTGACCATGATTAGTCAACGTATACCTTTTTTGTAAAATTATCCGTAAAAGGGTAAAATTATATTAAGTAGACATTTTTTGTTTTGTTTTATTTAACGAATTTGAAACAAACATGCATGCTTGACAATATTTTCATGTTTATGGAGTCAGAAAAGAGCTTTAAGGTAACTTTAGTATTTCACTTTTTCGTAAGTTTTAACGAGTCCAAAAACTTGATAAAAGTGTACTTATATCAGTGAATTTCAATTTAATTAACGAGGAGGAAAATGTGGAAAGAACTCAAAATTTTCATTTACGTTTTACAAGCATGAAAATATCACAAACAACCTCAGGGTTTTCATGATTTTAACAAGTCTTCAAAATAATAACTGAAATGGAATCGATATAGGTTTCATTTTTATACAAGCTTGAAACAAAGGAAAAATATGTTTGAGAATGGTTTCAGGCCCCCAACATAATGGCTTAATTTTAGGCACATGCCCCCCCAATATTTATTTCATTCACCTAAGTAGACTACTAGTTATTAATAAGCAGATGGAATGAAGATTCATTTTGAGATAAGATAAAAGACTCGACTTAATTATAGGGGAATTCTCTTCATTTTTTAACGAGCTTGACAAGGGAAAAGAACTATGCTCATTTCACCTTGTTTCATTTTTTAACAATATTGACACAAGAAAAGGAACTATGTTCATGCTCACATGTTTCTTTTTTTAATTATGTTGAAACAATAAAAGAACCATCCTCATAGAGACTAGTTTCATTTTTTAATGAGGTTGACACAATAAAAGAACCATCCTCACGAAGACTTGTATAAATTTTTAAGAAGGTTAACACAATAAAAGAACCTTCATCATAAATACATGTTTCTTTTATTAACGAGATTTACACAGTAAAAGGAACATCCTCATGAAGAATTTTATCATGGATTCAAACAGGAAGAAACACTTGTCAACGGACATATCTTGATCATGGTTTCCAAGAGGTCTTCATCAGAAGGAATAATAGTTCTCTGGAAATAAAACATGTCAAGGGACTCAATAGGGATAAGAAAATCGTGTTCAAATACCCCCATAGGGTTGACCATGTCAATTACCGGATCTAAGTCAAAATAATTCGAGCACATAGTGAGAGCCTCACTTTCATCGGTAACTGGAAACATGGGAGATGTTGCCACATAGTTAACTCATGGTAGGGTAGGTACCACTTACATATAAGGAACATTGAGGGATGTTGAATAACTGGTGGTAGAATTAAGCCCAATGAAATAAATATGGTCAATATTCATAATGTTTCCATTGTGAGGGAAAGACATCACTCGAAAGAGTGTGGACACGGAAAATCTCATGGCATAGACATAGTCTCTCCAAAGGAGAAAATTTAAATCCAAAGGACCTTCAAATACCATAAGATCAATATAGACAGTTTTTCCTCCTAGAGTAATAGTTAACTTAGGAAGGATCCGTAAAGATTAGTTAATGGTTCTATGAAAAGCTAGTTGATTACGCATAACAGGCACAAGCTGAGGGGAAGCCAAAGCTTGCTAAGGAATTGAGGATAAAATACTAACATAAGAACCTTCAACTACATTTTTGTGTCACACATTCTTACCATAAGCCTTCACAATGATTTGGAAAAGGGTGGAAGAAGGGAGACAAGGTTTTGTTAATCTTCTCAATTCAAAAGAAATGACCTTAGTACTTGGAGGGGGTTTTGTAAAAACAAGTGAAATGCCCCTTAAAGTATAAGAATTTGAAGTATTGAGATGAACCAGAGCGCTATTAATTTCACTCTCTAAAGGGAGAGTGGGATCAATTGAATGTGAAATTGAGTCGACCACTTGATCAACTAATGGTTCATCAACTTGAGTGATATATGTTTCACTCTCCAATGGAAGAGTGATATTGACTATACTTGGAATTATATCAATCACTTTGTTAACTAACGGTAGGTTGGGAGAAATTTTACGGTAACTATTTGGAAGTTTTTGTTGTGAAACAATAACTTTTTCCAAAAAAAAATAGGATTTATCCATATGAGGTAAAAGGTGACTATGATGAATCCATTTGCATAAACTAGAAGGAAACCTAACTTTACCATTTTTCCGAGGAACCTATAAATCACTAGTCTATGGATGAATAGTAAGTTGATAAGAATTTTTAGACCACACTTATAACACCTTTGGAATACTAGGAAAATCAATAAGAGGGTGGTCACCCGTAAAACGTTTGCAAAGGAATTTGAGCTTGTGGTTTCTTTTGGATGCCAGTTCCTCAATATTTTCCATACTCAAAATTGGTTGGTTGACTTCTATCTTACCTTGCTTATTTTCCTTCTTCTTCTTAGCCACCTGGTTACTAGTATCAAAGATTTTACTAATCAAAGAAGAATAATGGAAGGAACACATTCCGAGGGAAGAAGGTATAGGGTTAACCAATGGTTGTTGTTGTTGAGATAAAGAACTTGGTTGGGGTGAATAATTTGGTTGAGGTGGTACAATTGGAGTTTTTGTGACTAAAAAAGTTGAAAAAAACCACACCGATAAACCTATCGTGAATCCAGAAAGTGACAACATAGCCAGGTGAGTTCGACTGACATTTCCAAAGTTAGGAAAAGGACTAAGATTCTTGTTAGCGAGGATTCCCTGATAGGTAACTTCTGAAATTTTTCCCATTATATTCAACTCAAATAATTTTTATTAACAATTTGAATAATATTCACAATCCACACCTAATGTATCTAAAGTGTAAAAGCAAGAAAATAACACACACTAGTAAATCTAAGGATTCAAACCATGCAAACAAACCTTTCACAGTGAAACCACTAGTTGGTGATGAAATCGAATGTCGCAGAGATCAATGTGAAAACTGAATAAAGATAGAGAGGGTGGAACCAGTTATGTTCATAACCTGCTTAATGAACACGATCTATTGCAAGTAACTTCACTTATGTCATCTCAAGGGAACAATACCCTCCAAAAAGGTCAAAGTTATTCTAGTCAACGTTTTTTCCAGGTACAACATAGACTTCCCCTCCATCGTCACCTTGAGCAATAGCAATAACATTATTGTCTCTAAGGTTACGACTTACAATAATTTAACCTGGGGGGACAGTCTTAGATCAAACGTACACACAATGACAAAGTAACAAAGCTCAATCTCATTGAAAGTTCCTTAACCTGGTTAATCTCATATTTGCCTTCAAGTGACTCCCAAGAAATTTTTGGCACCATTTATAATACATGTAAATGACTCTATCGTAACTAATGAAGTGGGGTCGATCATTCCACTAGGTCCGATATGATCTCATGCTTAACTCCCTCATTAGAGGAGCTTCCCAAATCCAAATTGTAATAAATGCGATTACTCCCTATCGCAAGATTATAGTGTTTGTTTGTAGCTTTGGAAAGCTAACTAACTTCCGTATTCCAAAGCCATATAACCTGATCTAATGTAGGTGGAAATAGACCTAAAATAATAAAAATTCTAATTGATTTTATTAGCGTTGTGTTTTAAAGTTTTTATTTACTCAATGGGTAAATGGATGTGAAACTAATGGTGTTATGATCGGACTCAAAAATTTAATGCAATCGAACATGAAATTGCGATCTTTTCATTTCGATTAATTCTAGCTAAAGTAAGGAGAGAGGTTTTTTTTTTAAAATATTAATTCTAGAATGCACCACTTTTAATTTTCCAATGCATTTCAAAGCCCTAAATTCCACACCATGCAATGTAATTTATGCACGGTTTGCTTGAAAAATTTGTAAATGTAATCGATGCATATTTTCCGTTCATGTTATGAAAATGAGAGTTCTAACTATTTAAATGTAATCTATGCAAGATAATTCTTCAAAACAAACACAAGATGATTCAAAATTAGAAAAAGAATAACACGGCTATTTTCCTTCACCAATGTAACTAAATAAAAAATCGAGTGTAAGTAAAGGAAATTGGGTGAACATTCCAAATATCAAAAGTGATGACACTAAAAGGAGATTAACACTCAAACACAATTCATAACAAACATGAAAAATTGTTAAGAAACTGAGACAAACCTTTGATCAATGACCAAAGGAAATCAAATTAAGAATTTCTCAAAAGGAAAATTCAAAACACCCAATGATAAAGATTCTATAAGACTTTAAACATGCTTAAGAAATAAAAATAAAATAAAAACTAGAATAAAATCAGAGAAACCCTACCTTTAAAAAAAATTAAAGTATGTGCATAGGGAAATAGTGTAATATAGTGCGCATACGCACTATTTCTAAGGGCTAAGTCCACAAATATGCACTCTGTTGCTAAAGGAAAACTGTGCAAACATAAAAACTTAAGAAAAAATAAAAAAAAAAGGTCTGAAACTAGAAATTTCAATTCTTAAAAGGTTCTAAAGGTGTCAAGGGTCATAGCAAGACATAATAGAGAACTATCGTTCCCCAGTATGGTCACCAATTTTTTATGGCGGGCTAATTGCTAATGTGAACATAAGTATTCTCCCTATATTTCCAACAAAACCTAGTAACAACATTAAAAGAATTGCGACCTTTCCTTAGCCTATTGAAACATGAAACATGTAGTACACGAAGAATCACTTACCTATTAGCGATGTTCTTGTAGAAGTCCTTTCAGTGATTTCCATGACAAAATTTTCCTCAATGTCTTAGAGGAATTCCAAATTCTTTTGAAATCTTCTCCATGATGCTCCAAAAGAGATCTTCATAGACAAAAACATTCAAAGGGATCAAATCATCTTGCATATAAATTAAAAGGTAAAAAAAATCCCTAATTTAATATTCAACATAGAATTGAATCAATAATTAGTTATAAAACATGCGACTAATCAACGAATATCACAAATAGCATCAAAATAGACGCAATTAAGAAAGAACAATTACTTTGTATTAAATTGAAAGGAAAAAAAATTACAACCTACTTTCCTTGATGTCACAAGCCCCTTCTAACTGTCTTCATTCCTTCCCTTGATGACAAACTCTTCAGACCCCAAATCAGTCGCATAAGTTTACAAATCCATGTCTCCCTCATTCCTCCAATCGTATACTCAATTTATAGGTAGGAGGAAGAGGTTTCTAATTCCTCTTTTAAAGGTATAGGGTCCTTAGGAGGATGGAACTAGTTCGATGACTTAAGGGATGAGGCACATGTATGTAGTGGTTCGAGTTTTCTAATTTGGATAATATTCCTCCATCAAAGCTTCTAGAATTTTTTTTTTAATTTTTACTTGCGTGAATAGGATTGCACAGTTTATAGTGGAATACAGTGCGCATAATTTCATAGGACACAATGGTAAAAACTGCACATGTGCAGGTAATGGTTAGGAAAACTGTGCAGATGCTCAAAAATGGTTTTTAAGCAATGCAACCTAAAATTGTTTTTTGCGCTGGTATTTTTTTACTTCAACCTTTATATGGGATTCACTTGAGACATTTTTCGGATGGCGAGAGGTTTGAATCAATAGTCATGGTGACAAAATTTAGTGTAATAGTTGCACCAGTCCATACAGTTTCATTTTTTTCTTACTGGTTTTAGTTTCTTATCTCTTGGGTCAACAAACAAAGTCAATGATTCTTGTTTAGTGATGTTAAAGTCTCTAATTTGGTATTTATTTAGAACGGTTCTATAATATGCATTCTATCCCTTTGATTTGAAATATATGTTAATTGACTTTAGGCATTGGACATGTATCAGACATTGAAGTCTAATGACCTTGAAAGAGACATTAGTGACGTGTCTCTATATTTTTGGAGATATTGTATGAGTGACATCATTATAACTAAGGATTGATTAAGTTCATCATTTGGATCTCTTGGTTCTTGGTTTGGGTTTAAATTTTATAATAAAAAAAAATTCTAATGGTGGGATTGGTTTTTTCTTAGGTTCCTCCAATATTTGTACAATTAAATATAATTATTATGTTGAGGGTATTAATTTGGTTGTTTTTTATAATTTTTTACCAAATTTTTAAAAAGTAAAAAAAAAAAAAAAAAAAACCAAAATCATTAAAATCCTTATCTAGGATTCCAAATCTGAGGTATGGAATTGATTTTTTGCTCGATATTGTTCGAGAAACAATGTGTTTGCTCAATTACTCCCAAAAGCATACTGCATGGTCCCAATTTGGTAAAAATGGGGTCACGAGTATATAAACTAAATTTATTATCAAGAATGTGTGCACATTCCAAGAGCGTATGCATGTTATAAAGCATGTATGCATTCAGAGCATAATCACATTCTTTTCCATGCCAAGTTGGTAACCTAGTTAGCAGCTCAAGGCCTGCCATGCCTAGATGCCCAAGACCATGCAAATTTTCTTAGGAGAATTAACACATTTGTGTTGCACACATTTTTTATGGCACCATTGCCACTTTTGGAGCCATTGTGTTCATTAATCTATCCTGAAAGAGAGAATAGAATAAAAAGGAAAACCAATATCTCAAATATTTAATAACAAGAAAAAATAATATCTCAAATATACAAAATAAAATGCCAAAGTTTAAAATGATATATAATGAAATATAACAAGGAAATATGATATCAAACACACATAAAGTAAAAATAAATAAAAAACATAAGGGATTCCTAACAAAATTATTTTAGACATGGAGGGAGATCTTATCATGATATTGATATCCTTTAGTGTCAAATTGAAGTGAATAACAATTATTTGTGTTTAAAACAATAAGAAATTGTTTATTTATAATTTTATTAATTTTTAAATATCAATATTTATGTTTTTTATGCATTGTTTATAGCAACCATGAGGGAGATGCACAATTTTTTCTATGTTAAAACTAGGCTGAGCATGCTTTTCTTAAAAGAAATTGAAATATCATTAACTAAAAAACAATGTAAGTTATAATAAAAAACAAAAATATATGTATTTAGTTAGTTTTAATTAAAAACATTATAAATTATCAATAAAGATGTTATAAAATATTAATAATGTACAACCCTATACAAGAAAATGTGTAATTACTTTTGTGCTTAACATAGAGTTTACATGTCCCCCAATGGGGTGGAACCCACACTATCGTGTAGACCACTCGTGTCAGTGTCCAAATTGATTATGAAGAAATTAAGGAAGGCCCATCTACCGAGGGGCAGATCGAGGGACAATTGGCAAGAACATTTGGTTTAGTGTATTATTGCAAGAGGGATAACAATGTGCTTGCCTCATGCACGGATGCCACATTCAATCTCCCAGCACATCAGCCATCAAAAAATCTAGAGAATTCACTTAAATGTAAAAATAAGAATTGAGTTTGCCACGAAATTTGGTGAAGTTTCCAACTTGTCGTATGAAATGTTCAGAAATTATTGAGGAATTTTTCCTCACGGGAAAAAATATGTCATTTAGATTAGCATTTTCATGGCATTAGGAGAAACATTAGATGTAGGGTGGTGCCTCAATTTCTAAAAAATCATAGAGACCAAACCATCATGGCATGGTCACATTATCTTTAAAATTATTCTCTTCCAATCCTTTTCTATAGTTGGAATCTCTGTGAAGTGCACTTTGCGGGTCGCAAGCATCCCTCACTTTTTCCACTTGACTTCGCTCACGTATATTGCTTATGTTGGTTGCTTATCCCATCTCTGAATTTATGTTATGACTTCTTGCACTTGGAATATCTATTGGCTAGCCTAATAGACTCTCTCGTTCATTTGGATCTATCTCTATTCACTTATCTCTTACCCACAACTATCCTGGTAGCTATCCCTCCGTTACTCTTAGTTTGTCACATATCCCACCTCTCGAATTCCAACCTATTTGTCTATATTCATCTGTTTCTCTATCCAATTATTGGAAATTCTAAAACATATGGAATTCTCAAGAAGGGGTGGTGGGGGTCTTGTCTTAGAAACAAATTCCTAAGCTCAAGACCAAGTATGAGCTTTGACATCCCATTATAAGGAATACCCACCCTTGGTGGCATAACATGATTTATCTGATATTAACCAATATTTTCTCAACAAGAGGAATGAAATGTCAAATTATAAAATCTTGGGGGAAGTAAAAAATTGTTCAAATCAACATTTTTTCATGGTTTATCTACATTATCACATCAATAATTTTCTAGGAAAAGTTGTTTGATCATAATTAGAGGAGAGACAATCTCCTCCTTCAGTTGGAGGAGCACCAGCTACCGTATCATATCATGGAAAAGAGGACGCAATGAATGGATGCAACATTTCTTCCTGATATAGCACATCCACCTGCTCTTTGCCCTGTGCATCCTAATCCATTTAGTTAATGGCATGGAATCCATGTGGGTAAATTCCACTAGCACTGAGCTCAGTGGTTTCTATAATTTTTAGTTTTATGGTTTTATTTTTTATGTATATTTGATAGCCTCCTTCCTTCTCCTATTGTGTCACCTTTGTAAATCCTTCAATCCTATCCCGAGTTGTTCTTAAGGGGGGATGTTAGGATATTCCAACACATAGGAAATAGTTAAGTATAACTTGGTCTAGCTTAGAGTTAGGTAAAGTGTGTTTCTTGAAAAATGAGGGCTTCTCTAATGGAATGGAAGGTGGAAACAAATATAGAGTATGCAGGGCCTAACTTAAAAGGAATGGAATAGATAAGACTACCATCTTCCTTTTTGACCTTACAACCTTGTAAGATAAGTATAAGGATCTTGAATTTGCACAAAAATCTTCAATAGAGGAGAAATTATTGGGGTCCAAGGTAAGAAACTCATTTTCAAGCTAGTGGGCTGTGATTTCATTTTTAATGCCAAAAACAGTATTTATCTTTTTCATATCATCATTAAGCGAGTAAATTTCTTGGATATGAAATCTAAGATCTTCAGAAATCGACATTCCTATCAACCCTCGTGCTTGATCTTGTTTATTTTCCCATCTATTGTTTTTATCTCCATAGGTAGGTTTAGATTCTAGTCGTGAGGCTATTTTATAAATCCCATTACATTTAAGTAAGTCTACCATGTAGGATAGTCATTGGAAATAATTGGTGTTGTTAAGAATAACCAGGAATGTGCTCTCCATTTTTTAAAACTGAAGCTGAAAAGATTGAAACTAACTGCTCCAATGGAAAGAACTCGAAAAATTAGGCCGATTAAAAAAAACGTCTTCCAGATGAAGAATTTATGCATTTTTGAAGAAAAATTGTAGTAGCTGTCAAGTAATCACGTGATAGGTTGAAAGTTGATGATGAAGTTGCACTTTAAAAAAAAAATCCCCCCATTTTCCAAAATTGATATAATTTGAAAAAAATACTACTTTCTGTGACCCACTTTTATAAATAAGTGAGAGTCACTTTTACAATGTTACTTTATGAACTAATGACAAAGTAGATTGCAACTTAAATAAAAGATAAAGTGACTTTAGATGGTAAGTGACTCACTTTTTATAATGGGTGAGAAAAACTATTACATAAAGTAAGTTTAAAAAATAAGTTACATGTGCTTTTTAAATAAAAACTTTTTTTTTTTTAAATGTAACTTGCCAAAAAGCTTTTTAAGAAAAATTAACTTGACAAAAAACTTTTTAAGAAAAAGAAGCTTGACAAAGAGACTTGAATCCAAGACCTCTATTCTCATAAAGTAACTTTACACCAAGTGAGCTAGTAAAAGAATTTTGTAATTGTTGGAAAGGAGGAAGGGTTTTTTTTTTTTTGCTCTTCAGGGTGCATGTTTTTTTCTGCAAAAAAAAACCTGCGCAAAAAACAAAAGAATACATGCCTTATGGCAGAATGTTAGATTTCCAGTTAATCTGACGGAAAACTATATATTTTTCTCTCTATATCTGATTTCCCAAGATTGCACAAAGGTGTGGGGAAAGAGCATACATAGAAGAAAAATCACGAATTTCTATTTCTGGTTTTCCAGGTCACACACAACGTAGAGAAAAGAGAATATGTAGAGAAGAGGGTATAGATCTAGTAATAAAAATAAGATTATAAATTGAAAGAAACAGAGTGATAAATAAATATAACTGCAAAAAATAAAATACTCTATATCTCCAGATCTAAAATAACATAGCTAGGGCAACCATAAACCTTTTCGCATGAAACGAAAGGGGTTCGTCACTCGAACAAAGGTTTTAGACACAACAGAGCAGTTCTCCCAGCCCAAAAGTGGTCAGAAACAATAGATCTGGAAAACGACAGTCACATGCAGTCAAATCATCTTTAGATTTGGATCAACAATGGATGGAGCCCTCAAAATAATTCTGATACCATGTAGGAATTTACGAGGTAAGTTCCTTAGATCAAACAACAAAGGTCACCACTCACAAACATATCACAGATCAATACACTAGTATTTGACATGGTTAAAACCCTCAAAGAGGGAAAAATTCCATGGTTTGATCCAAAGTGGTCACTTCAAGCAATTTATTAATATAAAAAAAGAAAATTTACATAGCTTCCTTAAAAAACGGTCACCGGACAAATGACCCTCCATTCTCTTTAAATAGAGATCATGGACCAATAGGGTGTTAAGCCACATATCAAGTGTCGATAATTCCAAAGAGAGATGAATCGTCGGGTCTATACATATCGTGACCATCAGATTATAAGTTACAAAAGAACATAGTAAAGAAACACACTTTACCTAACTCTAAGTTAAACTAAGTTATACTTAACTATTTCCTATGTGTCGGAATATCTTAACAGTATGGTCACACTTATCTCAAATTATGGTTTTTGACAACCTTACGTATAAACTCTAACCAATTTTTTTGACTGATTTACCTTTTGGAAGATTAGTGTCGATCATAATAACTCGCAGTAACATGCATTCTATATATTTGTAGAACTACACACAAAATATATATATATATATATATATATATATATATATATATATATATATATATATATATATATATATATATCAATAATAACAAAATATTTCACTCTAAACCATAACCTATTATTTAAAATATTTTGATATTAATATTAAATAACATAATTTTCTATCAATATTATATATAAAAAAAAAGAAATTAAAAGTTAAAAAAACATATTATATTTTTATTTATACTTATATTAAGACATTATCGTTAATTATATATATATATTAAAAATACAAAAATCCATATTGGTTTTATGTATATAAATAATATAGTTTCGTTTTGAATTTTGACTTATCACACACTAGAGGGATGGATTTTACTGTCATATAATTATTTAGGAAGAAAATTATAAATTATAATAATGGAAAAATTTTCAATAAAATATAAATCAAGATATTTAGATAATACAATTAATAATAAAATTATTAAAAATTTATTATTATATAAGATTAGAAATAATAATTTAAAATAAATTAGTTAATTTAATTTCATAATATTTTTTTTCCCGATTTTGGGATATAAATTTATCAAATTAAAAGAAATATTTCGAGAAATTACATGAGAAATTTTGGAACCTACGCGTTTCGAACTACAATAATCATCATGATACTGAAGACTAGCTGATCCGACCATCCAATTTTATAACAGGCAAAGAAAAGAAACACTCAAAACCTAAGGAAAAAAATATAGATGTTAAAAATGGTCAAAAATAAAAATAAATAAATAAAACTAAAAATATAAAAATCTCATCCTAAAGTAATAAAATAATATAATAAAGACTATAAAAATACATAAAATAATCAAACTTGAAACTAAAGAAATAGCCAAAATCATAAAAATCAAGACTAAGTCAAAAATAAAAATAAATAAATAAACTAAAATAAAACTAAAAATAAAAAAC
Source organism: Pinus albicaulis (assembly GCA_034641835.2). Lineage (NCBI taxonomy): Eukaryota > Viridiplantae > Streptophyta > Pinopsida > Pinales > Pinaceae > Pinus > Pinus albicaulis. Next base: position 997,659,681 of record CM076571.1, read on the forward strand.
CCCTCATAAAGTAATAAAATAATAAAATAAGAACGGTGTCAAATAAAAATAGCCTAAAAACTTAAAACTCACAAAATAGCCTGAATCCTAAAAATAAAGACTAAGTAAAAAAAATAAAAATAAAAATAAATAAATAAAAATAAAATAAACAAAAATATAAAATAAAAAAATTAAAACTAGATAAACTATATATATATATATTAAATAGATATATAGATTATTTATATATATATATATATATATATATATATATATATATATATATATATATATATACACACACACACACACACAAAAGATCAAAATTAAAAATAAAGAATTAAATAAAAAGAATAAAATTATGTTAGCAATAGAATTAAAATATCAATAAAAAACCATAGGGAAACAAAAAGAGAAGAAAACACAAGATAAAGGACCCGGGAGCAAAGGGATGGAATCCAACAATTGCTAACTTTAAAACTTTATCAACTTTTTAACTTATGATTACCATATATAACATTTATATTCAAACATTTTTCACTTCCATTAATAAGTAACATTAAATATGCCAATTTATAGGTTTACGACGATTTTTACAAACAAATTGGTTGTAATTATTATTATGTCTAAATTTAAATGTTGAATTATTTTCTGGATATAATTTTAAAATAAAAATAAAATATTAAATAAATAAATAAATAATATTAATTATACTAAAATAATAATGAAGTAATTTTATTTTTAAAGATTTTCAGTGTTAATAATAAAAAAAGTATTCATATTATAACTTAATATAAAATAGACATATTATTACTTTTATGATCAACATAAAATTGATATGTAATATTCAAAATTTAAAATAATAATAATAATAATAATAATATTTCATTTTCGATCATAAATATAAATATAAATATAATATTTTGATATTTACATTAAGTGATATAATTTAAGGTCAATTTCATATAGAAAAATAAAATAATTAAAATTAAAATTATTATATTTTCAATATTTATAATTCTTTTACTCTTAAATATTTCAATATAATTCTATGAACAAAAAGTAAAAAATATATGTTTTAATGTTGATTATGAGAGAGTTCAATTGCATACCATTTGGGTCCTTGATATAGGGCTTACTTTGCTTTCTCAACTATAGCGAGGTGCAACATGAAGGGAAGAGATGGTTGTATTCCTCTATGCCATAGAATGAGTTGAATTTTAAGTGGAAATCCTTGTTCAATAACAAGGTAATGGAGTGTGTTTATCTGACCTAGTCTCAATTTACTATTGTTATTGTTTTTATTCAGTTTATTTGGATTTTATGGCCTTTCCTTAGAAGTATTTGATGTGTTGGAGCTCTAATTTTTACCCTTTGATGTATCACTTTTTTTGTTTTTTAATTGGTTTCGAAGGCGTGGCCTCGGAAGGAAGATACAAACCACATTTTTCCTAGCTCAATTTCTCCACCCTAGTTGCCGTCTCAAGGGATCTAGTTTTTATCTCTTATGCTATGTGGGTATCCAATTATCCAATTTCTTATGGGAACTCATCCTATTGTATTTCAATGTTAGTTTGGATACATTTTTTTTATTATGGAGTGGCCTGGTATTCTTCTTGGAGGGAAAGGCTCTATTCCTTTGGCTCACTCACATCCTCCCTATATCCAAGTCCTTTGGTCTCTTGGTGAAGTCTAGGATTTCACATCAACACGGGACAGTGAGGCAGGATAGTGAGGCGGGGGGTGGGTGAGAGAGGGTAACCAAGTTGGCATTACTTGGAGGACACTGGTCAAGGGGAAGTTGTAGATCCCAACCTTTCCAGCTCACCCTTCTTTAATGAGGCTACTCCTAGTCAAGAAAACCTTGGGTGCTAGCTCAAGAATCTCAATATTCTTATGGAATAGCATACGAGAGACAAGTGACCAGAACATGATCATCTCCTTCATGAATGACCTCTAAAGAAACTAGTGCACATGCATGGCATATTGTTGTGCTTGCAAAGGGGATAGCAGTGTCTACAAGAAAAATTATACTGTTGTGAAGGAAGGTTGGAGGCCCACATAGAGAAACATGTTCACTCTGAGTCCCAACTTTCATCGTTACCTAGTTCACGCCCAAATAATCTTGCTCCAATAACTTCATCATATTCAAAATAGATCTTGGTTGTGTAGTGATCCAATTTGTTTTATGGTTCTATGTTCCTTTGAGTTTCTGGACACTCAAACAATTTTAGTAGTGTGTAACCTTTTTTGGAAATTACCTATTGGCCAATAAATCTCTTAAGAGTAAGTCCAACATGATTTTAGTAAGATGTACTCAATGATGTTATATTGCAGTATAAATAAAAAGTATATATATATTTTCTCTCTAGATATATGGAGAAGAAAGGTAAATTCATTTTTATCCTAGTAATTTATCAAATTTCATGACATGCAAACATTTTTTTAAGTTTTTAAAGTGCAAAAGTTGAAGACAAATTATTTTTACTATGGGTAAATTAATGGTTTGAGGGAGAATGAGGGCTTATATTAATTAATTATAGATTACAAAGTTTAGTTCGTTGAAACTTCATTAAGGAGGGTTCCAAAATCTCTCTTTATTTTTCTTAATGTTTTAATTAATATTTTTTGGACAAAGGAAAATTTTAAGAATAAAATTTTATCTTAAAGTTTAGATACCTTAGTGAATCTTACTAGTTCAGAATATAAAAAATATAAAAACTGGTGATTTTTATTGTAAAATTATTGAAATTTCTAATGATTTTATATTGCATCTATAAAATATTGGTGATTTTTAAGGTAAAATAATTTTGTAGTATAAACTTTTGGTTAATCAATTTTAGAAAAAAATAGGAATTGGTGACTTTTTGTTTGGAAAAAGAATGGAAAATTAGCCTAGTTGTCAATTTCCCTACTTTGAACATATTTTATAAACATAATTCAATGAGAGGGTTCTTTAATTTTTTATAGAATTTTTTTTGTCAAGTTGTAATATTTTATTATTTAAAATGAGAACTCAAATTATAGAAGCACAACCAAGTCAAAATTATAATTTTTCCAATTTCTAAATCACTTAAGCTATTAGATATAAGGTGTAGAATGAAGAGCAATCAAAACATGACCATTACCCCTTGTTTTTTGTTTTTCCTCCATCTTCTTCTTGGCACTTTATGGAATGTGATTACCAAGATTATTTTGGTGAAGAGTCTTTGCCATCACATCAATAGTCTTATGCATGCAAGAGGATTCAGGATGATAACCTCTACTACAATAAGGACAGTTGGAATTTCCTTTCGTTACCTTCTTACCCTTGGAGATTGAAGAATCATCCAAAGGTTTTGAATTTCATCCTTTTCTTGGATATGGATCTCTTGCTTTTCCTTTTCCTTTGTATTTCTAATTTGGTTTTGAGTTGCATTTTCCTTTCTCATGCATGGCAAGTGCGTGTGCATTTGGCACAGGGGTGTCACTCAATTAACCTATGGCATAGCACGTGTGTTCGTGGCATACTAAACAATACCCTTAGTTTGACTACATATTGGAAAATACCTCTAAAAATCACTTTATTTAACCCCCTACCAATACTAACGCATTGCATTTTCCCAATTTAAAAATCCCCTACTTTCACTAGATATTGTAGGTATCAATTTTTTCATTAACATTTTTTATACCACTTTATATTTATATCCTTAACATAATGACATGATGCCTCTATTTTCACCCCAAATGCATACTAAAATTCACCTTTCTTCTTGTGATATACATAGGAGATGCATATTAGTATTCCCACAATGTGATTACTCAGTCCACACTCAAGAAAATCCCACTATGATTTGTTGCATTTAATGGTCTAAGGCATACAAAGATCAACCATGTTTTAGGAAGATTGATTATGTGCATGTCTATAAAATGACATATAAATTGATCTATATGATGATGAAAAATCAATTGATCAATCTTTATGAATATGTTTGCACCAAATAAGGTGTTCAATCACAAGTCTAGACCCTCTTCTCTTTGAAAGCTTCTTGTTCAAAAATCCAACTACAACCTCATGTACTCAAACTAGTGTCTTATTAAGGTGGAACAAAAAAATTTACAGTTTCAGAGAGTTATATAGAGAGGAAAAGGCAAGGTTAGGATGAGAGTTATGAGACTCTCCCTTTGATTTAATGAAAAAAAACTAAAAACATTGTTCTTTGTTGTTTTTAATTTAGATGTTTTAATGAGAGCCCCATGGTATATTTTATTAAGACATCATTTGGAAACGACCCATGTGGATGGAATTAATGGTTTTTTAAGCTTGGTGATGTGATTTAAAGAGCTCTTACCGCTAGATTTCTTGTTTTCAGGATTATCAAAAAGATTTTTTAAGAATTGTAGACAGTTTCCCCCAAGTTCAAATGGATGGTATTATGTGGCTATGTTTTGTGAACCCTCCCAACATCAACATGCTAGGTAGGTCTACCCCCAAGTTTTTCAGTAAGCATCTTTCAAATATGGGATTTCACATTTGGAGGGATCCGTTGTCACAACACTATCTTGGTTGGATTGGAGAAGATTTAATAAGCCTAATATTCACTAGCTTAAGACAAGAATGTGTTTTCAAAATGATACCAGAAATTTCAAGGCCCATTTGGAAGCACTGGAGATGTAGTCATAATTACTGTAACAACTATACTCAACAACCTCAAGATTAATCTTCAATCATAATTATTGTAACTATAATCAACAACCTTAAGATGAATCTTCAACAGTGTTCACAAAAGGGGATCATTGTCACCATGTCACGAAGAATATTGTTGCTATACAGATGTCAAGGTTATTTTGAAAAAAGCAAGATCCGTCATGTTTTCATTAAACATTAGTATACGAATATTAAACAGGGTCAATCACTGACACATAGGTCACAGTATATAGATTACTTCCCTTGATAGTCTCATTATTATCTATCCACAAGATTATTATAAATGTCATTTTCAAATCATGGTTCTCTTATGTCACCAAAGGTGTCAAGACATCATGACGATATTAAATGCTCAATCACCATGCTCAACCATACTGCCTCAAGAATCAAATCTTGCAGCAACCAACTGAAATTTATTTTGTTAATAAGCTTTAGAACATGCTATCTATTGTAGAAATTTGTTGAATAATGATTAATTATCCACCGAGACTATCTTGATCAGATACAATTCGAATTTATATGCAACACATAATCTCTTCCACTCAGATCATCAAACATGCGTAAATAAAATCAAGCGATAACACATCAAATCATCATACACATTAACAATGATATGGGTGTTTATATTGAAACACTACAGCTATTGTATATTATAATGGAGAAACATGTAACAACTCACAAGAATACCCTTAAGTACTCAAGATTTTCTCAAGTAAAGTTACATTAAATCGCTCTATAACAAACATCAACTAAAAACTGATCGCCATTCGTCTTTCGCCTCTATTGCTAATCCGAAACTGTTTTGATGGGGATCCGAAGGTTTTAATCTCCTCGTCAATAACTAATCATCGGGAAATTCTCCAAGTGTTGTGCAAATCTCATGCACAACTGATGTCGCCACTGATAGCTAACTCCACCCTTTCATCTACCTCTTTCACTGGTCTCCACTGAACTGATCATGCACTGTAGTGAATTGATGTGTTCTTGAGTTGAATAATGAGTTACTAATTAATGAATTAAATAATATTTAATTCACTCCACTCATAACTAATTTATTAGCTAGTTAAACTAATCTCAACTAGTTCAACTAAAATAAACAGAACACAACTCCACTAGCTGTCTCATTAACTCCACCAAACTTCTGCCAATGAAGTCCTAACTGAAGTCAACCATGCATGATGCCATAAAACCCTAGGAATAGCATAATTCCTCTGTCAGATGCATGAGCCACTTCCAAGGCTCGAACTGAAGTGCTCCAAGAGAGTAAACTGAAGTTTATAGTCCAAATATTATTAAGGGTAAATAATACTTGACTTCCCTATTTTTAGGATAGGCAGTCTAAAAATAGACTTCGACCTATAGGTCCAAAAAATAGAGTCCCATCTATTTTTACCAACATGACCAATGCTCCAATAATAACATACTGCAATCCCCATACCATGCTCCATATGTCTAAAAATAGACATAGTCTAAAAATAGAATTTTGCGCCAGAATTTGCCTGCGGGCCCACTTAGTGAAGGCGACTTCATTTCAATAAGCTCCATCATCTTGATGCATTTTCAACACTCCCTCTCAGAAAGATATGGATTATCTGCAACCCCTATCCTGCCTCTGTGGAATTCAAACTTGCTCCTGGTGAGCGCCTTCGTCAGGATGTCGGCATCCTGATCCTCCGTGGGAACATATGAAAGCATCATGATTCTCCCCTGAACACAATCTCTGATATGATGGTACCTGATGTCGATGTGTTTGGACCTATCATGAAATACTGGATTAGCCGAGAGTTTAATGCAACTCTGGTTATCACAGTAGATCACTGTAGGCTCCAAATGCAACCTGAACAATCCTGTGAGGATCTTCCTCATCCAAATAGCCTCGCATGCAGCCAAGCTAGCTGCCATGTACTCGGCCTCTACTAAACTGAGTGCCACGGATCTCTGCTTCCTGCTGTACCAGAAAACTGTTGTCGACCCAATGCTAAGAACTCCTCCAGATGTGCTCTTCTGGTCCGTTGAGCTCCCTGCCCAATCTGCATCAGTGAAGCCAGAAAGCTTCACTCCATCCTCCTGTCTGTACCATAGACCATATCCCGATGTGCCTCTAATATAGCGCAATACATGCTTGCCTCTCTTCCTAAAGATCTTGGTAGGCTTAACCATAGCTTGCAAAAGCTGGTTAACAGCATAGCATATATCGGGTCGTGTATTGACCAGATACATAAGCGACCCCACCAACTGTCGATAGACAGTGGCATCCACTACCTCCGCTGAAGTAGCATCCTCCTTCCTCCAACCACCAGGAAGAGGAGTGTCAACAGGCTTGCATGTTGAACCTCTCCAGAATCTCTCGGGCATACTTGCCCTGAGAAACAAACATTCCTCCACTGCGCTGCCAAATCTCCAATCCCAGGAAATAATGAAGGATGCCCAAGTCCTTCATCTTAAACTCTCGTGCAAGATCCTCCTTGCATGAAAGTATCAACTGCTCATCGCCAGTCAAAATCAGATCATCTACATACAGTACGATGATCAACAGCTTCCCCTCCACCACAATCTGGTACAGGTTAGGATTCGCCTCACTCTTGGAGAATCCAAGCCCGGTGAAGTAGCTGTCTATCCGAGTGTACCAAGCACGAGGTGCTTGCTTCAGCCCGTACAGTGCTCTCTTGAGTCGGCACACATGCGACTCACTGCTGAAGATCTCAAAACCTTCAGGCTGCTCTATGTACACCTCCTCCTCAATAACTCCATTGAGGAACGCAGTCTTCACATCCATCCGATGAATGTGCCACCCCATCTGCGCTGAGAGAGCAAGGATCGTCCGTATGGAAGAGTACCTTGCGACAGGTGCAAAAGTCTCCTCATAGTCAATCCCCTCGATCTGTGAGAAGCCACGGGCGACAAATCTCGCCTTGTACTTCTCCACACTCCCGTCAGCTGCCTGCTTCACCTTGTAGATCCATCGCGAACCTACCACTGATTTCCCAACTGGTCTTGGGACAATCTCCCATGCACTGTTCCTGACGATCGAATCATATTCTTCGATCATGGCATCAACCCATGCGGGTTCCTCCACAGCTTCCTCAAAAGAGGATGGCTCCATCACAACACATTGACTCACAAGAGCCATGTATCCAGTGTATCGATCCGGTGACTGCCTCTATCTGTGCTATGCTGTAGGTGGTCCTACAACCTTCTCTGCATCTCGAGCCAGTCGCTCAGCTTCTGTAGTGCGCATGTGCCCTCTGATGGTTGGCGCTGCATGGGTGGTTTCTTCCACCTCTTGAACTTTCTCTTGTGGCTGATCCACATCCGGAAGCTCCTCCTTAGGAACTAGCAGCTCCTCATCTGCATGCAAGTGTAGCTCCCTCTCAAGCGAACACTGCATGGCTTTCTCCTCCTGAAATTTTATATCCCGTCGCACAACAGTCTTGCGACTGTCTGAAAAATATACCCAGTAGTTGTGAGGTGTATCAGTGTACCCCACAAATATTCCAACCTTAGCAGTTGGATCCAGCTTCCTTCTCGCATCCTTCGTCACATGCATGTAGACAGGAGAACCAAAAATCCACAAATGGGAAATATCAGGCCTCTTGCCAGAATAAGCCTCCTCCAGTGTACTCATGCCAAGAACCTTGTGAGGACAACGGTTCTGCACATACACTGTTGTATTGCATGCCTCAGCCCACAATTGAAGGGGTAGGCCCTGATCATGCAACATCGCCCGTGCAGCACCCATGATCGTTCTGTTCTTCCGCTCAGCCACCCTGTTCTATTGTGCGTTATGGGGTGCGATGAGCTCTCTCCGAATCCCTTCTGCGTTGTAGAACTCCTTGAATTCAGCTGAGATGAATTCACCACCATTATCACTCCTTAGAGCAATCACCTTCTTCCCCAACTCCTTCTCGACCAGTGCTTTAAACTCACAGAACTTCCTGAATGTATCGCTATTCTTCTGCATGAAGAAGATCCAGCACTTTCGAGAGAAATCATCAACAAAGATCACATAATACCTGTGCTTTGCTGTCGAAGCAATTGAGAAAGGACCACACACGTTTGTGTGAACTCTCTCAAGGATCGTCGTGGCATGACTATCCTTCTCGTGAAAGGTGGCTTTCACATACTTCCCTAAAGTACACCCCTTGCACTGATCTGACTGCGCAAGAGTGCCCTTAGGAAGCCCAGTAGAAATCTGCTGCGGGATCTTCAAAGCTCCATGGTGAAGGTGGCCCAATCTCCTGTGCCACAGTTCGCCCTCATCATCCCGGCTCACCACTCCTCCCGCCTTGCATGCCATTTCTGCGCAGCCATCTACCTATAAGCTGATAAAGGTTCTTGGTGGGAACCCCTATCTTCCAAGTCTCTCCGAGTATTCTTCTTTAACGCCGGAAGGCTTTTCCTTAGTAGAACCACATCATACCTGTCCTCCAACATCGCCCACGGAGATCCAAGTTCTTCTTCAATCCAAGTACATGCATGACATCCCTCAATACAAAGGGTTTACCGGACTCCCTCTGAAAGGATATGGTACCGATACCAGTCGCACTGTATCTACCATCATCGCCCATCTCGATGTGCACACCCAAATCTTTGTCCTCCAGATCCGAGAACAAATCCCGATCTCCCGTCATATGAAATGGCCTTGCCAGTACAATCCAAGAACCATGCGAGTCCCATCCACTTGAACTTCAACATGTGATCGGTAAAAATTCTTGCAATGGAAATGTGAAGCCAAAGCTTCTCCATCTGCAGATCTTCCCGCTTGCTTGTTCTTCTTCTTCTTTGGAAAATTGGTAGCATAATGTCCGTGATCATGGCAGTGAAAACACTTCACTTTCGCCATATCCTGCTTCTTGCCCTTTGCACCGGAATGAGAAGTTTTCTTACCCTTCCCCTTCTTTGCTTTGGCCACCAAGGTGCAATTTTCTTCATCACCTCCCTTTGATGAAGATCCATCTCGAGTAGTCCTCCTTATCTCCTCCTGCATGAGATCAGCCCAAAGGCGCTCCCATCCCGGCAGCTTCTCCCAACCATTGACACTATCTTGATATGAGTGCCAAGCCTTCGGAAGACCAAGGAGAGCCAGGTCGACCATGTCCTCGTCTTCGACAGTCACCCCCACACTTCCCAGCTCATCTCTGCATTGAGTGAACTTCATGAGGTATTTGGCGATACTGTCGCCTTTCTCCATCTTGATGTTCCTGAGCTTATCTTTGAGCGCCAGCTTCCTTTGGTCACTCTTACTCTGGAATAGATCCGTCAAAGCTTTCCACATTAAATATGGAGTAGCCTTTCCATGCAAGCTGGATACAATATGATCCTTGACGCCCTCCAACAGGATCCTTCGACACTTCGCCATCTTCTTTTGCCATGCATCGACTTCAGCTGCATCAGTGGGCTTTTGGACATCCGTATCTACGAACTCCTTCAGACCATTATCTTCTAATACTGCCTCCATGCGATCCTTCCATGCAACATAATTCAAACTTCCTTCAAGAGCATATTCGAGTCGCAAACTGTTGAAAGATATTTTCAACACCGACACCAAGAAAACAAAACTGTTGAAAATTTTTGAATTCCACCTCAAAGCTCAACCGCTCTAGATATATGAAAACAAATTATTTCTAGCACAGAGATCGACTGTAAGGGGCATTTACCAGACCTTTCACTTTCCGAAGAAAGATGAATCCGGAGGCTACCTGGCCCGCATGCAGACTCTGTCTACCGAAATAAGTTTGTAATCACTGTGATGATCAATTTCTGCTTCAATAGCTCCGATACCATGTAGAAATTTTCTAAATAATGATTAATTATCCACCGAGACTATCCTGATCACATATCAATTCGAATTCATATGCAACACATAATCTCTTCCACTCAGATCATCACACATGCGGAAATAAAACAAGCGATAACACATCAAATCATCATACACATTAACACAGTATGTATGGGGAAAGCTTATAGCTGAAAACCCTGCATCTATTGTGTATATTATAATGGAGAAATCATGTAACAAACTCAGTACAATACTCCTCACAAGTACTCAGTACTTTCTCATGAAGTTACACACAAACTAGCTTGGTTTTGAACAGGTTACTGGTTCAAAACTCACCATTAATTGCCTTGCCTCTATTGCGCAATCATGGCCTGTCTATATAGAGATCCAAGGTTCGAATCTCCTTGGCTTGACAGCGCAATCATCATGGGAAATTCCTCCAAGTGTGGTGCAAATCTCATACACAACTGATGTCGCCACTGATAGCTAACTCCACCCTTTCATCTACCTCTTTCACTGGTCTCCACTGAACTGATCATGCACTGTAGTGAACTGATGTGTTCTTGAGTTGAATAATGAGTTACTAATTAATGAATTAAATAATATTTAATTCACTCCACTCATAACTAATTGATTATCTAGTTAAACTAATCTCAACCGGTTCAACTAAAATAAACAGAACACAACTCCACTAGCTGTCTCATTAACTCCACCAAACTTCTGCCACTGAAGTCCTAACTGAAGTCAACCATGCATGATGCCATCAAACCCTTGGGAATAGAGTAATTCCTCTGTCAGATGCATGAGCCACTTCCAAGGCTCGAACTGAAGTGCTCCAAGAGAGTAAACTGAAGTTTATAGTCCAAATATTATTAAGGGTAAATAATATTTGACTTCCCTATTTTTAGGATAGGCAGTCTAAAAATAGACTTCGACCTATAGGTCCAAAAAATAGAGTCCCATCTATTTTTAACAACATGACCAATGCTCCAAGAATAACATACTGCAATCCCCAGACCATGCTCCATATGTCTAAAAATAGACATAGTCTAAAAATAGAATTTTGCGCCAGAATTTGCCTGCGGGCCCACTTAGTGAAGGTGACTTAATTTCACTAAGCTCCATAATCTTGCTACATTTTCAACATCTATGATATACATATATACTCAAGACTTATTTTCATCTAGCTAGACAACTCAATACATCAAAATCCTAGACAATTGTATACCTTAAGGCTTGTTCATTAACGCACAAGCACATAGACTTCCATTAGTTCTTTTCATTTCCACAGAAGCCCTTGATTTTGAACCTGTTCCAATTTAATCGTGTCTAAATTTAATTTTTTATTAACTAGGAATAGCAAAACAATACATAAAAAATACATCTCACTTTCCAAGTATTCAATACATGTCACTTTCCAAGTATTCATAAATGGTAAACTAGGTAAACCATCAGTATTGATTAGAGTGAATAACCCCAAAGGAATCCAAGTATTCATAAATGGTAAACCAGGTAGACCATCAGTATTGATTACAGTGCATAACCCCAAAGGAATCACAAGAGTTGAACTCGTGACATCCCACTTCAAAGGAATTACAGGAGTTGAACTCGTGACATCCCACTTCTGGGAAGTTCAATGTATAACTCCAAGGCCAGTCAAGCCAATCCTCGGGGCTCAAAAATAAGATAATAGAAAATAATTGTATTTGGTAAAAACGCGTGATACCTATCATTCAGCTCAGAAAGGATATAGGTTGGTAACAATTGAATTAGACTTAAAAATTAGCTAATTTAGACAGTTTCATTGTGGGAAAAATCAAGAATCTCATTCTAGATTATGATTCAAGTTGGGAATAAAACCCTACTCAAGGACTGGAATTTTCCAAACCGCTTTCCAGTACTAATTTAAATATGTAGACTATAGATTGGCACTCCCTAGATAACATTGTCAAGCAACACATTGGTAGCTCTAGAGTGATTGATACAGATGTGGATGCTTCTTCTCCCTCTACTTTTTACATCTATCCCTAATGACAAGTAATGGGCACTCCCATAGTATGTAGTAACTGGTGTAATTTTGAGCCCCATTGACCTATATTTTTGTCGCCCACTGCCATTAATAAAACTAGTCTTATCTTATCTTCTATCGTCCGTTAATAGGAAATGTTACTGTAATATAAAAACAATACTAAATAGCCAGGACTAACTCTCACCAATTTAGATCCTCATCTAGGAGTGAGCACTTAGTGCCTATACTTTCTTTTCTATATTTGAGGCAAATGTACATCGAGGAATTACACTGTACAATACAAGTATTCAAGAGACGTCTGTTATCAATTCCATCTCAGCAACACCAATCTCAATTACATACCATGAACCACATAATCGAAATGTACATCAAGAAATTAAACTGTACAAAAAAACTATTCGAGTGACACCTCCCATTAGTTTCGTTTCAAAAAAAACAATCTCAATTATTTACCCTGAACCTCAGATACAGGAACATACTACACAAAAAACATAATTTCATGGATCCAATTCCAAAAACCATAACACCCTATATCCAAAAAAACCTGAAACTAGAAAGTCGAACTACTGTTAAGGTAGAAACATGGACATAAAAACCATAATTAACAAATCAAATAAACCCACCCTTTACAAAAACCATATGGTGTCATGCAAAGGAACAACATGACCACTACAACAGGCAGAAGCTAAGGCTGGCCTCCCCAAAAGTAAAGATCTTTAATTTCTCCTTTTAAATTAAATTGGTTTGCAGAGGTGGATGAAAAAAACTTCTATAATTTTTATCCGTGTTTTATTAGACATAATGATGCAGTCATTTTTCCCTTCCCCAGCTAAAAATTAAGCAAGTAACTTACAATTGTGACTTGCATAGTCTTGTATTTTTAATCAGTTCTATCCCTTTTTGAAATAAATAGTTTTAAATAAACAGATACTGTTATGGCATAGTTTATATTTTGTCTATAAAGTCAATGCAATGAAGCAAAATGCTACAACTATACTAACTATACTAAATTATTTCTTGCATATATGACGACATTTCACATTTTGATTTTTAGCAGGGGCTTGGTGAATTGTTTGAGGTCATTTGAACATCATTTTTCTTTCTTTTGCTAGTTCCAGAAGCTCAAGTTAGCGAGCTGAATAAAATTCTCTCTTTACTCACGAGTCACTGTAGAGCACCGATAAACATGGTACTGAAAGATGGACTAGTGGTCAAACGATTGGATATGGTGTTCTTAAATCTTAATTTGCAGAGCTGGACACCATATATCCTGTAGAAAAGAGATATCTGCATACAGTAGTATCAAATTCCAATTGAACTATGAAATCCTTAATTATTTATTTTTGATAATTTATTTACGTAGAGAACTGAGAGTTGCTTACTTTTTTTGAAAGATACAAGATGAGTGCCCTCATATGTTTAGTTAATATTCTTGTGGAAAATGAAGACGTGGTATGGGAAATTTGGAATTCTTCATACTGTGAAATGCCCCTTTACAGTTCCTCAACCCAAGGAGATTGGAGTATATCATGTATTTACCAGCTAAGGATGGAGTTAACATGTTCATTCTAGGAAATACCTTTGGACCATAAAAAACTAGGACCAAAAAATGCCTTCTCAATCATGAAGTTATCTCATTCTCTCCCCGAGTTGCTTACATTTTCTGGAAGACACAAGATGAGTGCCTTCATATGTTTAGTTAATATTCTTGTGGACAATGAAGACGTGGTATGGGAAATTTGGAAACATTTCTTCATAATGTGAAATGCCCCTCTACAGTTCATCAACCTAAGTAGACTGGAGTATATCAGGTATTTATCAACTAAGGATGGAGTTAACATGTTCATTCTAGGAAATACCTTTGGACCATCAGAAATTAGGACCAAAAAAATGCCTTCTGAATCATCAGGTTATCTCATTCTATCCTTTTCTCAGGGACAATATAAATATACTATCTTTATTAGTCTAATATTTATATTTATATATGGTCTAATCTTTATCTATGCTTGGAATTTTTCTCAGGGATCAATTCCTGCATAGATTAGATTAGTATTGAACCACGATATCTATCGTCATCTATTTAATTAGTTATTTTTTTTAAGCTTCAGCGAAGTAATGAACTCAGAGTTGCTTAAATTTTTTTGAAAGACGCAGGATGAATGCTCTTATTTTGTTACAATTCTCGTGGATAATGAGGATGTTGTACATGAAAAGTAATTTGAAAACATTTATTGATAATGTGAAATGCCCTTGTACTCTCTGTAAACCTAAGTAGACTGGAAGGGTTATTTATTTACCAGCAAATGATGGAGTTTAACAAGTTCATATTGGGAATTGCCTCTGGACCGTTTGATAGAAACTAGGACTGGAAAATGTCTTCTCATTTATGAAGTTATCTCACTTTACTTTTTCCTCGGGGATAATATACTTGGTTTAATAGTCTAATATTTACATTTATATATGGTCATGCTAATGCCATATTAAGTTCGATGAAGACCTTGTACATTTCCCGTTTATGATTTACTAATGACTCAAAAAGTTCAAGATAAGATGAGATTTGGGATTCATAAAAATCAAGTTGCAAGGTTGTTACACATTCATTCTCAAGCATTTTATTGAGATGAATTTGCTTTGGACTTTGAGGTTTTATCATGGTGAACTAGATTTTAGAACCAGACACATCCTTTGAGAATACATTTCATATCAGTAGAGAAAATAGAAGCTATACACATTCAATGTCATTTATATATTGACATTTGTTCAGGTGTAGTTGCAACAGAATGATTATATAATGTGACACAAGACACATCTTTGGGTTTTAGAAAGTTCATGATATTTGCTGACAGCTTACGTATATACTCCATAAAAAACAGTGTGTGGCATAGAGATGGCCAGAAACATGTCTAAAGGCCAAAATTACCTCAAACAGCTTATATTCTAAAGCAATCTACAAAGTTGTGTGCACTGTGTACGTACTGAATTCTAAATTTCATGAAGGTTGTGAGAAAGATCATACCCAAAGGCATATGGAGTGGAAGGAAATCACAATAAAATTGTCTCAAAATCTTTTGTTGCTATTTGTTTTCACATGCAGCAAATGGAAAACATGCAAAAACAAATAACACATCTTTGAATTAGAAGAGAAAACATTATTGATAGTACAGATGTTGTCTTGGAGAAAAGGGAGAGGAAGAAGGGAAAAAAGGCAAAAGTAGAAGGGAAGCAATCTACAGAGGTATGTATAACTCAACAAACTCCACAAAGGCTGTTTTTGAAAACAGCAAAAGGAAGAAGGAAAAAAGGACAAAACTAGAAGGTAAACAAAAAATACACATCTTTGTAGGGTACACGAAGAGTCCAAAGTGTACGCTCTTTGAATATATATATATATATATATATATATATATATATGCTTTTGATTTCCTTCCACTCAATGTGCCCTCTGGTGTGATGTTTCTCACAGCTTTTGTGGAGTCTTTGTTGAGTTATGCATGCCTGTGTAGATTGCTTTAGCCTAGTTTAAGATATTTTGCCCTTGCCCATTATCTTCATTAAAGTTTTAGCACAATACAGATGTTGTCTTTGATGAATATCATGGGCAAGGGAAAATTATCTCAAACAACATCTTTAACTAGGCTAAAGCAATCTACACAAGCATGTATAAGTCAAAGGCTCCACAAATTTTGTGAGAAACATCACACCAAAGGGCACATGGAGTGGAAGGAAATCACAAGGAAATTGTCTCGGAGTCTTTGTTATGATGTGGTTGTATGCTCGTGGAAAAATAAAATTAGGCAAAAGCTAGAAGACAAAAGAAAAATACACGTTTTTGTAGTGCACAGTGAAGAGTCCAAGGTGTATAGGCTATTTGAATGAGGAATTAAAAATAATTCTTTGATAAATATTAAATATAATCTGCAAGAAGTATCAGACTATATTGTTGTACCATGGCTTGTATTAAAAGATAATGTAAGAAAGGTTGTAGAAGTAAAGGAAAGCAATCTAAAACATGAAAATATGACCAAACAAACATTAGGTGATGCTGAGGAAGCTAGTGCCAACAAGAAAAATAGTAACAAATCAGACCAAAGTTCAAGAAAATTCCAAAGTCGTATCTACATAAAGAATGTTGATGGATTAAAAGTTCCAAGAACT
Organism: Pinus albicaulis; assembly: GCA_034641835.2. NCBI lineage: Eukaryota > Viridiplantae > Streptophyta > Pinopsida > Pinales > Pinaceae > Pinus > Pinus albicaulis. The sequence continues at coordinate 997,676,310 of CM076571.1, forward strand.
ACCTACAACTAGTGAAGAAGTCTGGAAGTCAATTAGCCTACAACAGTCAACTGTATATCCAGTAAGTGTTGCTTTTGAGTATTGACTCAGACGAGTCTAACTCATTTGAAGAAGCAAACATAAAGCAAGAGTTGCAGAAAGAAATTCCAGAGGATTATACCGAGATACAGATAAATCAGACTTGGGAGCCTGTGTAGACTTCGAAAAAACTTTTCACTTGTTAGATGAATACAATTAGTTACGCATAGGTGTGAGATTTATTAAGTGGATGTCAAAAGTGCCTTATAGAATACAATTTTTGCAGAGGAAATGTATATGCATTATAGCTCATATGGACTGAAGCAGACTCATAGAGCCTTGTATGCAAGCATTGATGACTAGTCAAGGATAATAGTTTTGAAAACCTATCATATTATCAAAAGCAAAGTGAAGGATGAAATATTGATTGCATCTTATATGTTGATGGCATCATTTCAGTGAATCCAACTTACAAGAATAATGGAAGTGATTAAAGATGAGCTTCCTGCATGAAGCTTTCGAAATGATAGCTCCAATGTATTTAGATTTTCCAAGATAAGTATGTAAGGAAGATGTTGAAATTTGAAACATATTTGACATTGATGATGATAAATCTACAACAACTCATATTGAAATGGATATGAAGTTATCAATTCTTAGACTCAAAGCTAGTGGATGCAACACTACACAGTAAATTGGCAGAAGTCTTAATTATCTTATCTCTATTTGATCGGATTCAAACTGTATTGTTGGTGGCATGATATAATGATTTATGGCTTTCCTCAATATCTATTCATTGGAAGTCAACAACATGGTTTTAAGTATTTGCACAAATATGAAACTAAGCTACTTGATATCACACCCATTTATAAAGGATTTTGTGTTTCATGCCAAGACTAAGATGGTCACCATCCCTTATATCAGAGAGCAAGAACAAACCATGAAAATTGACTTGATCTATTTCAGGTCTTAAATGCATAGTATTAAAAATCATCTTCACAACATGACTCATCTTCGGGCATTTCTCAGGGGACATGGACACATAGACCATTGAGATTTGAAGCATGCCCACCATTTCCTCCTCGATGTTCTTGTACCACATGAGCTCTAGATCAAATACCCTAGCTATCCATTCTTCCCTTACAACAGACTGTACCCACTTGGGAAGATCTATGCTTTCATCCGGTGCGTGTAGCTGAAAAAGGGCTTTCCCAGTAAGAATCTCTAGGAGTAGCACTCCAAAACTATATACATCTGCTTTCTGAGATATCTTTCTTGTCTCGACCTATTCTGGAGCCCTATATCCCGCAGCTCTTGATGCAGAAGATGTAGGACTAATAAGCACAACAAGACCAAATTCTGAGATACAAGCATTTCCACTCTTATCAAACAAAACATTGGAAGAATTGATATTCCCATGATATTCCGATGGGCCATCTTGGGAGATTTACATGAGTGGTGAATGAACGTAAAACCACAGGCTACACCCAATGTTATCTTCATTCTAGTTGTCTAGTCAAGAGGAGTTATCTCAGGACCACGATTGCCTACAACAGCACAACAAAGAAATGAATCTAAAATTGGTAAAAGAGGATCAATTTCCAGGCACAGTTCTATGATCCAAACTTACATCGGAGTTGCATTTGATGGCTTGATATAGGGCCAAAGATAAAAATACAAACTGAACATGTGATAACATTCAATATTCAAACTGGCATCAGACCCATTTTCCAATGAAAGAAGAACAACCAATCATCTTTATGAAATATTTTCAATTATGAAAACCAACTTCCATTTTTTTATACCTAGAACATATAATAATCAATAAGTCAACAGGGGAATACAACTAAAAAGGAAAAAAGAAGCATGATGAACATACCATGCAGAAGGGAGTATAGACTTCCATTTTCCATATAATCATAAACAAGTAACTTCTCATCTCTTGCATAGTAATAAGCCTTTAATCTCACTAGATTTAAATGCCACAACCTTCCTAAGAGTTCCATATGTTGTTCAAAATCTCTTCTCCCTGGACCATGCACATCCTTCAAATTATTCATAGAAACAACATTAGCATCTTCCAACACAACTTTATATGCAGTTCCAAAGCTACCCTTCCCAAGCATTTCAGCAGAAGCACGGAGAAGATCCTCCAACTCAAATTGTCGAGTTCCCTCGAAAAAAACCAGTTTACCCCTCTTTGCAGCACTTGATTGCTAGGGATACGGGATTGAAGAATAAACAATATTTTGTGTTTCTAATCTCCTTCCATGCTTCTCATCCATCATTTTCCGAGAGTAATTTCTCCATTGATAACAAAGTAAAACACAGGAAATTAGCAATAAAAATGCAAAATATCCAACCACAATGATAATAAAAAAACCCCTACTTAATTTTTTTATTCTTTTCTTTCTACTCTGTGCCATATTAGGCTTTGAACTTGGAGTTGAGGGCATAATACTTGGATCCTGCATCACAGGGCTGGAATTCACAATGCCTCCTGGAGTGGTAGGATTATTGATTATGCTCTTACAACTTGGCAAGGGATTGCCACAAAGAAATAAATTCCTTTAAAATGTTGAATAAGGAAACTTGGACAAATATCCAGGGATGGCCCCTGTGAGATGATTACCAGAAACATTAAATTCTTGAAGACTAGTCATGTTCAAGGCTGTGATAGTACCAGAAAATAGATTGGTTTCCAGTCTCAGAGTGAGAAAATGGCTAAGAAAATTCAAATAAAATGGTATCTCACCAGTTAAATTATTGTTTGAAACATCCAATCTCTAGAGTTGATCTAACAATGAAACAGGTGAAGGAAATGGACCACAGAATTGGTTGTACAAGAGAAACAATAATTTAATGCTTCTCCACTTTGATAAGTCAGGTAGGGTGCCATTTAACGAATTCCCCTTCCTAAGAGTTCCATAAGTTGTTTGAAATATATTCTCCCTGGACCATGCACATCCTTCAACCTCTTCACAATAACAACGTTAGCATCTTCCAGCACAACTTTATATGCAGCTCCAAAGCTACCCTTCCCAAGCATTTCAGCAGAAGCACGGAGAAGATCCTCCAACTCAAATTGTTGAGTTCCCTCAAAGAAAACCAGTTTACCCCTCTCTACAGCACTTGATTTCTGGGGATACGGGCTTGAATAATAAACAATATTTTGTGTTTCTAATCTCCTTCCATGCTTCTCATCCATCATTTTCCGAGAGTACTTTCTCCATTAATAACAAAGTAAAACATAGGCAATTAGCAATAGCAATGCAAAATATCCAACCACAATGATAATAAAAATACCCCTGCTTAGTTTTTTTATGCTTTTATTTGTAATTTGTGCCATCTCAGGCTTTGAACTTGGAGTTGAGGGCACAATACTTGGATCCCGCGTCACAGGGCTGGAATTCACAATGCCTCCTGGAGTGTTAGGATTATTGATTATGCTCTTACAACTTAGCAAGGGATTGCCACAAAGAAATAAATTCCTTTAAATGCCGAATAAGGAAACTTGGACAAAGATCCAGGGATGGCCCCTGTGAGATGATTACCAGAAACATTAAAGTCTTGAAGACTGGTCATGTTCAAGGCTATGATAGTACCAGAAAATAGATTGGTTTCTAGTCTCGGAGTGAGAAAATGGCTAAGAAAATTCCAAAAAAATGGTCTCTCTCCAATTAAATTATTGTATGAAACATCCAATCTCTAGAGCTAATCTAATAGTGAAATAGATGATGGCAGTGGACCACAGAATTGGTTGTATGAGAGAAACAATAATTGAATTCTTCTCCACTTTGATAAGTCGGTTAGGGTGCCATTTAGCGAATTCCCCTTAAGGCTTAAGATGATAAACTGGTCTAAATCAGTTAAGGATTCTATGAGACCAGTGAGGTCAAGGCTCTATAGCACAAGCCGAATAACCCTATTGTTTAGACTGATGACACCGATCCATTTTCCTGTGCATGGTTCCCTGGTTTTCCAAGAGCAAAGTTTGTTGTTTGAATCATCTGAAGCCTTGAATACCATCAATGCATCATAGTCACTTTTTTTACTGGGCAATTCACAATTTTGGTTGGGCTTATTCCCTCATTTGAAATGGATACATTCTTCAAAGACCATTACACTTAAGAAAGTGCATATCATTTTGTGTCACCTGACCTGTGCATGTAATAGGTAGACCTGTTTACTTGAACTCACGTATGATATTTGTCCAACATGTTTGGAAAAAATATCACCTATGGCATCAACTAAAATTTTTTACTCGATTACCATGGTCACACCTGAACGAGGTCTTAACATCAACCATTGTGTCCCACAATCATATATTGTGCTGGAGGTGAGGCATCCTGCACATATGGACTCAACAATCAACATCTTTGTAACCAGACAGTGTGGACCTACCAGGGTAAGTGACTAATGAGGACTTCCCAAACCACAGTGAGACTGTGGGTGCTTAATAAAGATGGAGCTATGATAGAACTATGAGCCTCAACAACTCAATAAAAAGTTGTGGAAATGGTGTTCAACAATCTCAAAATCCTGGATCAGTATCAAGTTTAGGTGTTTTCCTTGCAGTGATAATGACACCAATTCAAACCTATTGTTGCTAGCAAGGATAATGTTATAAATTTGTTAGCTAAACGAATTACAGTAGCGATAATGGGGCAAGATAGGTAGACTTTGATAGCTTTCAGGCTTTGTCATTGCAGTGTAGGATAAGAAATGGAATTATAATGAGCATTTAGATAATTAACTCATTCTATAAGAAGAAAGTAACACAACATAATTTCCGTTACAAAATAGAGCATAAACTGATTTATGAATTCTATTTATAACTCTTTAGAAAAATCAGTGAAAGCATAAGATATGAAATGGAACTGAGAAGGCATTCGATGAAATGAAACACGAAGGAGATACAATGCTATAAAGCCATACCACATGAATCCCAAAATTCTTACTGCAACTGCCTCTGTATTATCAAAAAAAAATCTCCAAGTACAATAGCTCTCCTGTGATATATCCAATATCCAACCCCCCTTTATTACAAAAACATTTCTTTTTCATAGGCCAAATTACAAGGGCCTATTTTTTCAAAACAATAAATGTATTTGTGCAAAAATAAAAATAAAAATGATATCAAGGTGGCCAAAATATAAATACTTGCAAAAAGACTCTGATGGCACATTTTTTGAGCTACAAACTCTGATTTATATGTCCAATTTGAAAAATAGGAAATCTAACTACCACAAAAATATACAAAATCAAATGCACTTCCTGTGTTAGCCATTTCTCTGGTGTAAATTTGTTGACTTGAGTGAATAGAAACCATCTTGATTGAACCCCGTGCCATTACATCCTTGATATCCTTTCTAGCAAGCGAACCATTAATCTAAAAATTCAAGGAAAACATTAACATTAGTGATAATAACCACATATGTTTCTTCAAAACATATTCATAAAAAAGGAACCAATTCTTCTTTCTTTTCATGATTAAATGGACCAACTTCAAAAGAACCATAGTAGAAGGCATCCAACATAAGTGTTGAGGTAAGGGATGCCCTTATATTCAAAATGTATATATGTGTTGAGGTAAGGGGTACATATAGTTATATAGGTATGTAATTATATTGTTTTTATGGAAGAAATACCAAATTAATGTTTGAATGAAACACAACTACAAAAAGATAAATGGCCAGTGAAAGAAACTTACACCAAAAAGTAGGTAGCAAAAAAAGGTTGAGTTATCTCGAACATTCACCATTTGAAGTATTCACTATAACTAAAGCCAAAAAGTACAAAATTAACATCAGATTCATACAAACAAATCAACAAAAATATAACCAAAAACTATTTATAAATAATCCAACATATGGAAATACATAAGGAAAGTGAAAGTAGAATGTTTTGAAAATTAACCTTGTTCAATTTTTTCACAAAATCTGAAAAACTTTGTAATCACTTTCTTCTAATTTTTATGTATCATTCTTAGCATTGTACGATAAGCTTGTGATTGCTATAAGAGATTCAAGTTGCACAAAAGCATGATCAGTCAAATCATACTTATACATGCACTGCCCCTTTATTCTACTATACCAACATAATTGAAGCTCGATGCCTTCTAATCTATCCAAAAGGTCGATGTCATTATGGTAATCAAACACCCTATTACCATCCTTCTTCCTTATTCTTTGAACCCTTGCAATGTACCACATTCCACAAGAAACACCTTGTTTTGTACTTCGAGGAACACATTTTCTTGCAGTACGTTCAGTGGGAGGAATTGAGTTGTTTTCAAACAACACCCCACAATATAATCCAATTCCAAAGCCAATTGAAACACTCTTTTTTAGAGTATTTCCATCTCGCCTAAAGTAGACCCCACTTCTCACTTTTGTCAACCTATCTTTGGATAATGTTGGATTTCCATTCAACTGACTAACCAAAAATGCTTTGAACATATCCTTACCATCAAGATTCACCACTGGTTTTATAGTTTTTCTTACGTTTTCATCAGTGGAATCTAAAATTTCATCCAACTCGTGTCTCCACTCACTTTCCATTATTTTCAATTCACTTTCATTGTGTACCATTGAATATGAAGATTTAAATATAGAGTTGGAACATCTCGGTGGAGAATCATCAACTACTTCATCCACAATTTGGAAAGTTGGATAATCTTTATCCTCTGTCCATGGTTTAACCCACCAAGAACATTGAATGTAATTTTCTGCTTTCATTCCAAGAGTTGATAAAATTTCTTGTGCATCCTTCAATCCATTCTTAAGGGCTTCTATAATTTTAGCGTCTATGGATATTGAATCATATTGCGACAATATGTCAATGTTTTGTATTGTTTCTTGGTGCAATTTATTCCAAATGTTTTCTTGCTTCTTATGGGATTTATTAAAATGAAGCCCTTGGGAATTTGATTCTTCTTCAACAACTCTATTAAGGGTTCTAACAGCATGAAGCAAGTCAGTGAAATCATACGCCCTCTCCACTCCAACCATCCCACCAACTTTGCTAAAGAAGTTCTCACATACATCTGACCTAGTCAAGTGCAAAACACATGGTAAGTTAAAGTATTGAGCTCGAAACAATCTCATCAACAAAACTGCAAAATGACAGAAAATTATCACATCTTGATATGCCTCTCTGCTGATGAAATTTATGTTGACATTAGTATAAGATTGTTTTTTCACCCAACATAACCATAATGTGAAGAAATGATGAACTCGTGAATCATTTCACACTCTTTCCCAGAGGCTCAAAATATGAGACATAAAGATATCAAAGTAGTCAACAAAAATCATTAGGTAAGTCTTTGTAGCTAGTGTCCTCTCTAACTTTCCACTTGGTGTACTTCTCAACTCTTTCAAACACCTCTGAACATGCCTTGAAGCAATGCGTTGTGCGGAACCCCAATTTTTTCGATCCATCCTCTCTATATCTTCACACTTGAGCTTGTGATCATCCAATTTAAAAGTGTGATAAACCATTCTGATATGGCCAAAACTTATGTACTCATTTCCTAAAGCCAATTCTTGTCTACTGCTAAACAAAGGATTCACTAGCTTTTTTCCGTTATGGATGTAATCTAGGTCATGCAATCTTGTTACATTGCAACCATTGTACAACCAAATTAGCCTCCACCCTTCCCAAGGAATTTGATATCGAATACCTGATGTTGAAGAATAATCCTTCAACATAAGTTGTCTTCTTCTGCTATCCCCATCCGAGGAATGACCAACAATAGGTCCCAAATTGTTTTCTACGTGTTTCTTCCACGTAAATTCTATCTTTTCCCATTGTTGATAAACAAAATTTTCATTGAATTTATTGCATGTTGGATGAACAACCACAACCAAATGAGGAAGTTTTTCATGTAAAGGGTTTGCAATAATAACACGTGCATAATGTCCAATAACATTGTTTTTAAAAGAATTTGTTATAATCTCATAGCTTGCATCTCCATCACCAACTATCACCAAGAAATGTGATTGGCATTGATGTTCTTCTTTCAAACCGCAAAACCACACTAGTGTATCACTTTTTGGTACCCACCTAACATATTTTTTCACAATTGTTTCATCTTATGCCAGGCATACAGGAATTGGTCCATATATACCATGTTTGGCTTTATAAGAAGCATAAATTTTTCCAACTACCTCAAAAATGTGTTCGTGCTCCCCTGGAATATATGTCAATGACTTTCTAACTTGCCTTAAAGTTGTCGATATTGAAGGACCATCCATATTCAAGCTAATAAATTTATGTAATCTAGGACCTCCCCATAACTTGATCATCTCATAAAGGGATTTTGTGGATGTACTATACCTTCTCCCTTCTTTTTCATGAATCAAGTTATGAAATATATCCTTTAAAAATTCCCAAACTGAAATATATTTTCCTTGCTTATGTGCCTCACAAAAATCCTTACAAAAACTAAATACATCCTTCCTTTTTGTCGCTTCAAAAAACTTTTCCTTTAGAGATCTCATTCTAGTAGAGAGTGTAGCAACCTTTGTCCTCTCCCACCAAAGAGCTCGCATTGTTGATCTATGGTTAGCATTTGTAAACCTTGCAGCATTCTTCAATTCATTTTGAGTCAAATAGTCCAATCTTCTACCTTTTCCTGTACCTCGTTCACTTCTTTTATTGGTGCACCTTGATTCACGATATAATCGCATCCTGAAGTCATTACATTCTGGAACCAACCTACAAAATCTACATGTTAATGAATCAAAAGGGATGCATGTTTCAGAACCCCTCTGGCAATGAATATGCCTATATGTACCATCAATACGACATTCAATACCCTCAAAACATAGCATGATCTTGTTATGCTTCTCTATGGCCCATAATTTTCCACCCCTTTGATCATCCATTAGGACCTTTGTTTCCAATATCTCCCCATTTATATCAATATAAGGATACCAATACCCCCAACATTGTAGTAACAAGGGAGACAATTGAGCTATAATAAGATGACAACACAATAAATAAATAAATAAATAATTAGAAGTACGATAAATAAAATAATATACAAATTCATATTCAAGTTTAGTTCAAACTATTAATTAACCACTAATTAACACACCTGATGTAGGAGTTGCACTTGTAAATCCCCTATGTAATACTGATGGTAATGATGGCACTAAGAACCTAGTCAAACTTTGTTGGGACTTATCATTGGTAGGCTTCTTAGGTCTCCCAACTATGCCACTCCTCAGCCCAATCTCCTGATGTGAAGCCTCATTTGTAGTAGTAGTAGTGTGCTTCTTTGATTTCATGTGTTCATTTAGAGAACTGACAATATTACCACTTGTCAGAACTAAACAAAACCATTTATTGCATCGTGTACATTCGACTCTCACCTTTTTCATGTCCTTATAGTCTGCAAGTGTTTCTTCCACCACCTTGAGAAAATTAGGCTCTTGTGTCTTTTTGAAATCATCTTGAAGTTTTATTGCTTGATCAATATGAAATCGATCTCCAACCACCGTTGTTTGTTGTACTTTGTTACATGAAGGAATTTCACTACCACTTGGCATTGAAAGGCATTGTTGATGGGACGTTGTTTTCATATGATGGTTTTTGAAGTTGCGCATTGTTTTCACTACCAAGGACACATCACTTGTTCCATAATCAATGCCACAAATTTCACAATGTATCTTTATTTTAGATTCTCCCTTTTTTTAATATACTTTGAGAGTAAGTTTCTCATTGACAAACTCTTCCATTAAACTTTTCACTTTTTTTTCCCAAGATGTCAATACACAAGGATCAACAATTGTGGCTTCTTCCACTGAAAAAGGCATATTTTCAACTCTTGGTTGTTTATGCATAGGTTCCTCTACATTCTCTTCAATTTTTTCAAAGATTGGTATTGCTTCCACTGCATTTGAACCCCTTGTTTCCACATCAAATGTGCCTAGATCCTTCTTGATGCCTAAAAGTGTTGTATAAACTTTCCATTTCTTCTCTTGCTTTGGATTTAGAGTTACCATCCTGGATAAAATCAAAAGGGTATTCAACGATTCCATCATCCACAATTTCATCATGGATTTCAGCAAATGTACAACCTTCTCGACACCTGAAAATGCCAATGACAAGTTTCTCTTCATCGATAGTAATTTTATAAGACAATTCCATCTATTTTTGCACACAAATAAATGAAAAAGTAAGTAAAATTCTACAAACATATTGGTTTATTATGAAAAAAAGAGCAAGGAAGCAAGGTATGCACTTTCAATTCAAATCTCCAAAAAACATGAATAACTCTTACTATTGCGATGAAACACTTTGATTCAAAATGTACTATCGATGGATTCCTCAAATGGAACTAAAACCAGAAATAAAACAGAGTACTAAAACAGATTTGAGAGTTGATTTATTGAGTCAAACATTGACAAACTTATAAGCAAGCTTAAGCTCTAAATCTTCCTCAATTTTGGACTTATTTACATCATTTTTTGTCCTAAAGAGGTCAAAACCGTGTCAAAACCAAACCATCATAACTTTTACTGTTCGTTAGTATGAAATGGATTCTAAAGTTTTGAATTCTTCGAGACTCTGCTCATCTAGGTCTTGGCTCTTAGTTTCCCAATTCTGATTTTTCTTTGATATATAAAGAAATTCTTCGTATTTTACTGATTGAGAATAAAAGAAATAGAAAGGCAAGATACAAAGATTAAGTGCTCATTTATGCATGCAGTGACCTGATGTAAATTGTTAAGTTGAATCATCTTTTACATTCCTCGATAATCCTTACTCTTGTGTACCATATTGACTTGGCACAACCACTTTGTACTGACAATGGATATACTATCTTTAGTCCTTCCAACATACTTTTGTGGTTTATTCTTGGACATTAATAAAATGTATTATCTCTCTTATCTGTATAAAATTTATAATAGTAAGTTTGGTCGTCTGAATCAATACCTAACATAGCACAATGAAAATACCTAACATAGCACAATGCAAGTGATTGCATATAAAAAGATTCATTACCTAATCCAACATGATCCAAATGATTGGATATAAGAAGGTCTATTACACATTTATCCTTTAGTATGCTGTGTCCTCTAAGAAAATAATCAAAACTTTAATGTCAAATCTTGTGTTATGCAAGTCATTATGTACATAACTTGAAATTATGAAGTAATAATTACAACATCTTATCACCACTACGACTGTATGAAATTAAATTATGAGACTTATGTCCAAAATCAAATTATTCCTCTATTTCCTAGCATATGAGATGTTATATATCTATGTCATATAAATCTCCAAAGGAGTGAGTTTGAATGCACCTTAGACACTCCTTAATGTAAACTCTAATCTCTATTGGCTCAATGATCATGTGCATTACAACTTTGTTCGTGTGTTAGAAAATCTAATCGTTGTTCTTTAGCAAAGCATAGAACAGGTTCCATAACATTTAGTATTTTACAGAAATTGAATGAGTAGCCAAGCATATTAAATGCACACTGTTAATAGAAATATATCATTCAATGTCAAAATACTAGAAGTATAAAAATATACTTCAGCTGTTACAAAATTTTTTGAATTCAATAATAATAGTGACGATACAGTTCAGTGGATAGTGTACATATTCAAAATTTTCTGAATGTCAAGCATATTCACATTTTATTAAAAAATTACCTGCCATGAAAGAACTCGTTCTATTTGAAGCAGAAATTTTGAAAGCTTACAATGCACAATAAAGTATATCCTAATATAGGTAGTGATTTTGACACATATAATTTGGACAGAGGCAATTTCTTAATTAACAATAGTTTCATATTTTCCAAGGATATAATTTGGGCAGCATCAATATATAAATGATAGTTTTGTAATTTTGAAGTATATTATTCATGTTTTGAATTTGTTTATGATATTTAATAAATATGGATTGAATTTTTTCATAACGTTACCATAATAAAATATTTCAATGCCCAAAGAGTTATTGTCAATATTGTTGGGCATTAGGCTAGTTCCATGCCAACAGTTGTCCTATTTGAATACCCCTAAATAACGCATTCTAGTATACACTGACAATTTTAATAGGGATTCCATCCACAGATGTGGAAAAGCATCCCTAAGTTTTCCCCACAAGGTTATCCTTGAAAAGAAAAAGAAGGCTAGTTGCTTTTCCTAAGGACACAAATATTGAAGGACAACACAATGTTGTTAAGGGCTCGATGATATTGCAGGTAAAATGCACTCTACGAGGATAGTTTACAGGAAGACAAGCTTGTTAGTTGTCATTAAGATCACATCCTACATATCCTTTCCAACTTGGAAACTAAGGGGAGACAATAGCTCTCCTTTTTTTAGGACGGTGGATACTGTGTGACCACTCCGTGACTCCTAGATATCACAATCTTCATATGCATTTTGTTGTTTAGAAAAGCTTTAACCTAGAAATATCACTCTGCAAGGATATTTTACAGGGAAGCAAGCATGTAGTTGGAATTATGATCACATCCTACATATCCTTTCCAACTTCAAAACGAAGGGGAGATACTAGACTTGTTAACTTGTCTCTACTCATCCTTGCCTCAATAGAACTAAAACTCCCACTTGTTTTAACTAAATTTATAACTGCCAATTGATTTGTAGTCAAACTGAAGGAATACTCATAACTGGTCCTCCAACTCTATGCATGGATTCTCCAACTCCATGAACTCTTCCATGGTCAAAGGAAAGACAAACTTGGCCTTTCTCACTAAGACACAAGCTAGAGAATAACTTCTCTCACTACACTATTCAACATTTTCTGAATGCTGAGCATATTCACATTTCATTAAAAAATTACTTGCCATGAAAGCACTCGTTCTATTTGAAGCAAAAATTTTGAAAGCTTACAATGCACAATAAAGTATATCCTAATATAGGCAGTGATTTTGACGCATATAATTTGGACAGAGGCAACTTCTTAATTAACAATAGTTTCATATTTTCCAAAGGATATAATTTGGGCAACATCAATATATAAATGATATTTTTGTAATTTTGAAGTACATTATTCATGTTTTGAATGTGTTTATGATATTTAATAAATATGGATTGAATTTTTTCATAACGTTACCGTAATAAAATATTTCAATGCCCAAAGAATTATTGCCAATATTCTTGGGCATTAGTCTAGTTCCATGCCAACAGTTGTCCTATTTGAATCCCCCTAAATACGCATTATGGTATACACTGACAGGTTTACTAGGGATGCCATACAAAAATGTGGACAAGCATCCCTAAGGTTTCCCCATAAGGTTATCCTTGAAAAGAAAAATAATGATAGTTGGTTTTCCTAAGGACAGAAAGATTGAAGGACAACACAGTGTTGTTAAGGGCTCAATGATATTGCAGGTAAAATGCACTCTGCAAGGATAGTTTATGGGAAGACAGGCATGTTAGTTGTCATTAAGATCACATCCTACATATCCTTTCCAACTTGGAAACAAAGGGGATATACTAGCTCTCCTTGTTTTAGGACGGTGGATCCTGTGTGACCACTCAGTGACTCCTAGATATCACAATCTTCATATGCATTTTGCTGTTTAGAAAAGCTGTAACCTAGAAAGATCACTCTGCAAGGATATTTTATAGGAAACATGCATGTAGTTGGAATTATTATCACATCGTGCATATCCTTTCCAACTTCAAAATGAAGGGGAGATACTAGACTTGTTAAATTGTCTCTACTCATCCTTGCCTCAATTAGAACTAAAACTCCCACTCATTTTAACTAAATTTATAACTGCTAATCGATTTGTAGTCAAACTGAAGGAATCTTCATAACTGGTCCTCCAAATCTACGCATGGATTCTCCAACTCCATGAACTCGTCCATGGTCAAAGGAAAGACAACTTGGTATTTCTAGCTAAGACACAAGCCAGAGAATAACTTCTCTCACTACACTATTCAACATTTTCTGAATGCTGAGCATACTCACATTTCATTAAAAAATCACCTGCCATGAAAGCACTCGTTCTATTTGAAGAAGAAATTTTGAAAGCTTACAATGCACAATAAAGTATATCCTAATATAGGTAGTGATTTTGACACATATAATTTGGACAGAAGCAATTTCTTAATTAACAATAGTTTCATATTTTCCAAAGGATATAATTTGGGCAGCATCAATATTTAAATGATATTTTTGTAATTTTGAAGTATATTATTCATGTTTTGAATGTTTTTATGATATTCAATAAATATGGATTGATTTTTTTCATAACGTTACCGTAATAAAATATTTCAATGCCCAAATAATTATTGTCAATATTGTTGGGCATTAGGCTAGTTCCATGCCAAGAGTTGTCCTATTTGAATCCCCCTAAATAACACATTCTGGTATACACTGATAGGTTTACTAGGGACGCCATCCACAAATGTGGACAAGCATCCCTAAGGTTTCCCCACAAGGTTATCCTTGAAAAGAAAAATAAGGCTAGTTGCTTTTCCTAAGGACAGAAAGATTGAAGGACAACATAGTGTTGTTAAGGGCTCAATGATATTGCAAGTAAAATGCACTCTGCAAGGATAGTTTACAGGAAGACAGGGATGTTAGTTGTCATTAAGATCACATCCTACATATCCTTTCCAACTTGTAAACGAAGGAGAGATACTAGCTCTCCTTGTTTTAGGACGGTGGATCCTGTGTGACCACTCCGTGACTCCTAGATATCACAATCTTCATATGCATTTTGTTGTTTAGAAAATATTTAACCTAGAAAGATCACTCTGCAAGGATATTTAATAGGGAAACATGCATGTTAGTTGGCATTATGATCACATCCTACACATCCTTTCCTACTTCAAACGAAGGGGAGATATTATCTCTCCTTGTTTTAAGATGGTGGATCCTATGTGACCACTCTATGACTCCTAGATATCACAATCTTCATATGCATTTTGTTGTTTAGAAAAGATGTAACCTAGAAAGATCGGAGATTACTGCAATTTAATATTGAAAAGAGGATTTGAGAATTGCATAGCTCAGTTGTAGATATGTTAAAATCACCAATTTTAGGTTACTGGTGATAGAGCTGCAATAATAAAGGGGCACTGCAAGGTTTGGTTGTGGGCCCTCAAGTTGTACATCTCTTGGGTCAATTTAGAAAGGAATTTGAAGGAGAAACCTCAGTTTTGCTTCATCCTAGAACTCTATCTATCATGGAGAACAATAGTACTAAAAACTTACAGAATAAGCCAGTGATGAAGGTATTAACTATTTTATTTACAGATGTTAAATTGATTACATGCAGTGTTTTAATATAATTGCACATTGTGTGATTGAGAGATTTGACATATACTCTATTCTATACCTTGTAGTCTACAAAAATAAATTTTGACAATTGTTTATAGCAGACACAATTGGTAGCTGAAAGATCAAGAGGCATTGTCCTCTCTGCAAATGATGCTTCAGCAGCCAACAATATATTGTCTAATCATGTTGCAAAAAATCAGGAGATTGTTGTGACTATTGTTAATAATAGTAGAGAAATGAAGGACAACCAGCTTGAAGAAGGAGAAATCCCCTTCGGCTAGGACCACGAATCTAACTATGACCCCGATGTTGCATTTTCCTACATTGTAAGTGCCCATGATGTTATTTTATAACTACACTACAAAGTGATGAAAAGGGCCATAGTTTAATTGTTGCATTCCATTCAAACGATGCATGCTGAAATCACAATGCCTGTGTTAACAATAAATGGCTGAATACAAACCTTGGAATAGTTCCCAGGTCTTTAAATACCGTCTTCATATCTAACATCTATGTCAATGGTTTTTTTTTTTCTCAATATGAAATTACAAGTTCTCTTCTTGCTAGACCTAAGATATTGTTTTTTCGAGGTTGATGCAGGATGCTAAACTACAAAATGTTCTGGGTCACTGTCAAAAGGAATTTGAGGGTGAAATTTCAGCTGAGAATTTGGGTGAGTAGAAGGATGTGGCATCAACAATGTGTTGGTTGAATAAAAATTTCTCTTTTCCATTTTCCCTCCATGTTGGAAACATTGTAGTTTTCATGTAGAAACATAGACAATGCCCAACAAATATATACACCATTTTGAAATGAGATAATGGTTGTTATTTTTGGTCCTTTTAAAACTATCTTTGGGTTTTTTGTCACAATTATTTGGCATACAAACTAGACTACTAGTGTATTCTTAAGCTAACACATTTTCTTCTCAAACAACAATTTATTTATCTAAATTGACAAGTTTCTTGTTATATCCTTGTAACTCAGAATTTTCTTTCAGTGACTGAATTTAGTACTGGGCATGTAATCCTAGTCCTTGTTCCAAATGATAACCAAGTTTATGATCTTCCATGGAAAATCATTATGGATTTCAGTGCAATAGAAGAATGAATTCATGCCTTAAGCACATTAATTTCTTTCAACTAAGTTGTTTGGATGCACTTCTGTACTTGATAATGAAAATGAAGTTAGAACAAATAATCAGATGGTACCATCGAAGATTAAGGGAAAAAAAAACGATATCCTTAATCTTAAATATCTGAAAAAAACCTGCTACGAATTGTGACTATGGACATTCTTCAAATGGTTTAAGGCAGAAACTAATCACCTGTTTCTGCAGTTCTTGGCACGAGATGGCAATTTTCTCTAATTCTAAGTCGATCTACTCGAATGCTCAGTAGCTCTCTTGGTGAGTCGTTCTCTTCTGCTTGCTGAGTCGATCTCTAGGTCTTCCTCTTGCTCAGTCGATCTTCAAGTTAAAAAACTCTCCTCCCACTCTCCTCCGCATGATTTCGTATGGATTTCCATAACCCACTCAGGGACCAACCCCCTCTCACAGACCAACCCTCTCCTCTACGCGATATTTCCCTAAACCTCTCACAGACCAACCCTCTCCTCTACACGATATTTCCTTAACAATCTCACATACCAGTTGAAGCAATCGCAGCTGAGAACTCAGAATCATGTTTACCTTCCTAACCCCGCTCCTCTAGTCCAAGCCAGTCCTCCGCCCGATATTTCCTAGCTAGGGCCAACGTCAAGTCCAGATTGAAGCTTTCTCCCTGTGATGATGAAATGGCTCATGAATGTCTGCTCCTGATGGTGAAATTGATGGTGAAATGGCTCATGAATGTCTGCTTTGCTCCTAATGGTTGATGGGAACCCTAGACCAGTCGAACCAAAACTCCAAGCAAAACTCAAAATTGCATCTACCTCTCCTCCCATGCTCCTTCGCACTCTTTGCCTTCTGTATACTCCTAATGGTGAAATGGCTCATGAATGTCTGCTCTGCTCTGAACCCTACACCAGTCGAAGCAAAACTCCAACCAAAACTCAAAATCACATTTACCTCTCCTCTTGTGCTCCTCCGCACTCTTTGCCTTCCCACCTTCCCACGACCTTCCTAACCCCGCTTGGCCAAAAAAATTTAAAAAAATACCTCAAAATATTTATATGTTTATATAATAAATAAAAAAACCCCGTCCCCTCTAGTTATAGAGGCAATATAATTTTTTTTGATTTTTTGATTTTTTTTACCCCAATATGAACGCATGTGATATAATATTGGTTTGTCAGTGACGCCCCCATGGCATTTGGAGACTTTAATGAACCCATTTTGATAAGCTTCTCATGTTCATGAATGAGAGACTCAATAAATGCATCAAGTTTGGGCATTTCCCATTTATCTCTGGTTTCTATTCTAACTGTATGAAATGTAGAAACGAAAACAACATATTTAGGGCCTAATTTAGACAAAATAGAAAGGATCAGTTGACCTTCCTGTTTGGATTTATCGATCCCATTGTCATGTAATTGTACAAGCAATGATTTAAATTTTATAAATATATCTTGAATGTTCTGAAAGCTATTTGGATCTAAGGAATTTAGCCCATTTTTTAGAATATGAAGCCGCATCTCATCCTGCTTTTGAAATAAATTTTCCAAGGTTGTCCAGACCTCATTCAGATTGTTGCATGTGTCCACATGGAAACAAAATTTTGGAGATATGAACAACAATAGAAGACCAAAGGCCTCATCCAACCTGTTAAAATAGAAGACAACGGCAGAATTGGATTCAACTTCTGTATTCATAACTATCTGATACATACCTTTGCCTGTGAGTTGAAGCAAAATCACTGGCTTCCATTGGAAGAAATTATATGGAGTAAGAATAGTTGAAGATGAGAAATCCATTCTTTCAACTTGTACTTGTAGGAACAAGTGTCACAGTTCTCCAATATTTTGATACACAATTCAAATCTCTGAACAATTTTCAATTCTTTGATCTTCAAACCTGCAAATTATTCTTCATGCACATTCTCCAAGCCCCTATAGCTTTGATACCATGTAAAATTATTAGAGCACAAATACGGATCTAGCAAACAAATAAATGCACAAACTTGCTAGAATTGAAAAAAGTAAAATTGGAATTGAGAATGAATTCCATTCATCAATATTGATTTGAGAATCAATACATAAAGCAACTAAGTTAGACTTAGTTGTATATGCAATAACTATGCATACTTAAAGTTAACTGAAGCTAAGTGTGTTTTATGTTATGTATGCAAGAACTAAAATTAGCTAACTAAAGCCAAGTGGACATTACATGCAAGCACTCGAGTTAACTAACTAAAGCCAAGTGCACATCACATACAATAAATAAAGGTGAAGTGAAGTTAATTAAAGCTAACTATATACATGTACACGAACATGACATCACTTGTGATATAATCAAAGTCAAAAGACAAGTCGATTAAAAAAAATTAATATTCCACGTACAAGGCATTTGGTGAGCCCCATTCCTATGGGGTTTCAAGATTAGCACGTTTGATTTGTTCAAAGTCAAAAAGCGTGGTCGAGTTAAAAATCAATAACACGTAGTGTTTGTTTGGAATACAACCAAATCAAACTCAACGAAATCAAACCATCCGCAAATTCATCCAATCATGTGTTGGAAGCGCTTATAAATAGAGCTTCATTTTCCTTATTTCAAATCATTCACCTGTACCCTCATATCTCTGGTTACATTTAACTCGACAAACATATTCATTCATCAGTTTATTATCCTTACCAGCAGAGAAACAATTTCGTTTGTATTGTCCGCTCCATCGAAGTACAGGCGTCTACGTTTATTGAATAACATGGCAGTCAGGGTGGTGTTTGCCATCATCATTTGCACTTTGCTAATATCTGAGCTATTTCCAACTGCAAGCTCTCGGAGACCTGATTTCCTCAGAGAGTCTACTGCTGACTCCGCCATTAAGGACAATTCTAATACCAATAACATCTCTGAAGCTTATATAGAACGAGCCGACAAAGCGACCACCATCGATGTATAGTTACTGGATGATAAACTTCCAAAAAGTGGTTATACTCCCTCGGCTCCTTCAGCATGCCACAACATGGTAATAGACACCGTCGGTGCTGCATGTTACAGTTGTTGAATTATTCCATATTCATTCAGTTCAATTCCCTGTAAATGGGTTTAACCTGCCGATTGAAAATTCTAGGAATATCTCAGAATTATTCCTAGAATCTGATGGTGAGGAGAGGATTTCAAAGGGAGGTTAGAGTCATAGCACTTCTACAACTATGACTCAATATCCTCCAGTGATAGGATTAAGGGATGCGAAATTAACATAACTACACCAAGAGCTATATGACCTATTATATAGAGCTCATAATTTGGCGATTAGGATCTGATGGTGAGGAGAGGGGTCCAACAATTGACCCTTCTCCAAGATATTTCTAGAATTTACAATAGCTATTAAAATAATAAATGTGACATCGTACAAACAAAATCAATCAACTCCAAAGTCAATTTTGAATATGACCGTTATTGGAGTCTGATATTGAGAAAATAAAGATGAATTCAGAAAGTGTTCTAAAAAGGCGAAGTTTAATTAATTGATGTTTTTTTTTTTTTAAATTGAGAAATATTGTGATAGAATTTTTTGGGTTAGATTATGATTTTATTTTTATTTACCATGCATTTTTAAAATATAAATAAATTCAGTGTAATAAAAAATATTTAGACACTTATCATTTGGAGAAACTCTGCTGAATTTGAAACAAGAAACAACAACAAAAATTCTCTGCACAAAGTCAAAAACGTGGATTACTTAGACTACGCTGTTGTAAAATAACCCTTGGAAAAACCCCAGCTCAATTTAGACAAAATCCACTTAAAAATATCCCACATAAAGTCAAAAACGTCTATTATTTAGACTATGCTTTTATACAATACCCTCTACTGGTTGCTTGGGTTGGGTTGTATTACGCAAATCATTTAAGATTTTAGTAATCCATAAATGCATTTGGCTTTTATTAATCCATAAATATGAAATTTACAGGAAAAGTGTGTTTCTCATTCATTCAATTTGTGGAAAATAACAACTTGCCATTTAGTTTTGTTTTTATTAACAACCTCGCTGTCCAATTAAAAGATTTCATATTTTAGACTTGATTAAAGTTAAAATCAACAGAAATTCTCGAAAATATCACGCAAATATCTTTCTGGAACTAATTGGAAGTGTCTCTATAGTGTTAATTAAACAGAAGTTTCAACGTTGTGGTTTGTCTAGGTAATTTTGAAGACTAGTGTCTGTTTCCAATTTCATTTCCAGTGTAAATTTATTTTCTCTTAGGATGAGTTCCTATTCTTCTGGAAAAAGTGTTTCGATATATGGAGAGAGCCGCTGCTGGCATTTTCTGTATTCATTCAACCAATCAAAATCATATGCCGTACAATGAATAGAATATGAAAAGTAATGAAGAAGAACACCAAATAGCTATTTGGATAAATAATATTAGTCCGAAAACAAATTATCACCTGAGCGTAGCCTCATTGGAGATTCTGGTCGGTAACAAGGTTAACTGTGCTAATAATTTCAAGATCAATGTCCAATCAGGTTAAAGATGGTTCAAATTACCACAGTGTCAAAAGGATTCAAATTGTTTCGTCTATATTTTTCTTAAAACTCAAATCTAAATGATGTGTGATATTTTTGAAATTATATTTGTCTCATTCATTTGGTTTTGAGAATTTCAATCAAGGTGATGCTTAATACCTTTGGAGGTAGCTTATGTTTAAATTTTCTTGGTTAATATGAGGTTCGTTGTGGATAGTTTTTTATATGGATTTAAGCTATTTGTGTTCAAATTTAAGGATGAACAAGAGGATCTGCAAAGCAACAAGTATTGAAGATAATGGAAAATATTTTATTAGGCTTTAGGATAGGAATTAGTTTATATTTATTAGGGTATGGTTCTAACTTCCCTAAAACCATGTATGCTATATAATGCTTGAAGTGTATTGAGAATGTAGAGCGTTCTGCAGAACTCCTGGTTCAGACTCTCATTCGTAGAGCTGGCCAGTGGGTTTTTTATTTATTTAATTCAAACATCACTTTTTATCATCATATTGGAGCTCCAGGGTCGAATCATAGCTGGAGTGTTGTGATCCCTACGAGTATCCAGGTGGTAGAGGAGAAGCCCCTGGGTGGAATTTTTTTTTCTCAGGTTTTAAACGGATCAGCACGGGTTTTGGGGTAACAATCACGCCGATCGTCCCCTATATTATACTAGCAGTCACGCCGATGGCACAGAATTGAGCAGAACAAAGGCGCCAATCAGAGGACAACTTAACGAGTTTTGTTTCCGGCGTGATCGTCGTGGAAATTGGCTCAATAAGTCCGTCGAGGAGATCTGAGGTAGATCTGAGCTAGTGG
Source organism: Pinus albicaulis (assembly GCA_034641835.2). Taxonomy (NCBI): domain Eukaryota; kingdom Viridiplantae; phylum Streptophyta; class Pinopsida; order Pinales; family Pinaceae; genus Pinus; species Pinus albicaulis. The sequence continues at coordinate 997,698,057 of CM076571.1, forward strand.
ACACCACTGATGAAGGAATAAATCTAGTGAAAGGCCGCCAATGAAGGGATCTCGTGAAAGTTATCCGATGAAAGAAGAGATCTGAACAGATCTTGTTGGTGCAAAGGATTCGAAAGCTTGTCGCATAGTGTGCAAAACAACCTGTTGAATTGATCGCAGTTCAGGTATATCTGTATCATATCATTTCTTTCTATAAAGATCTCAAGTAGATCTATCATTTTTTTTCCTGTCAATTATTTTGTGACTAGCCAAAACTAAACCTAATTTTATGACTAGCCATTGCGTTGGTTATTGCTCCGATGATACTCTCACACTGACACTATTATGTAATTGTTGTACCCAATTATTTCAGAATTGATGTAGTTGCAGAACCTTTGCATACGTGAGGAGAGACGTCAAAGCGAAGGGGCTAAAAAAATCTCTAATTAATATTATTATGTTTCCTTGTGCATAGGACAAAGTATGTGTTAGAGAACAGGGGTGCAGAATGAACTTTATTCTGCAACAACGAATTTTAATTTTAAGCTTATTTGCATTTACATTTTTTATAGATTTAGTTGTGCGGGAGAGTAGTTTCATAGAGCTATGATTTTCTGAGTTGTAATTATTTTGGTGAGTGCTCTAACAATGTGTTACTACTTTGCCCAATGATGTTAAAATTGACGCGCTTATAGGTTCTTTTCATAAGCAGGTGGGCGTTGAACATATCTTCAATTATTATTATTATGTTTCCTTGTCTCAAGATTTTACTATGCGGAGGATGAAGTATGTGTGCGATAATGGGGCGCAAAGGTAACTTTATTCCATAGTTATGAAATAAATTTTAAACTTGCTTGCATTTAAAACTTTTACATATTTATCTCTGAGGGAGAGAAATTGCATAGAGATATTAATATTTTTGGAATGAAGGATGTGCGGAGGACAAGTTATGTGCGGGAGAACAAGGGTGCAAACATAACTTTAATTAATTTAAATATGCACAAAACTTGATTTAATATTATTATGTTTCATTGTGTAGATATTTCTTGTGCGAACCTTTCCTTGTGCAATTTTTTTACTATACAGATGACAGGGTATGTGCGGGAGAATGGGGGTCCATAGGGAACTTTATTTTGCTAGGAAAAAATTAATATTAAACTATTAGTGTTAATCTATGCAGAATGAAATATGTGCGGAGGACGGGGTAGTTAATTTAACTACAAAAATGAACTTAATATTTCAAATTTTCCTATTACATTTGTGCAGATTTGTTTAAAATTCAGATTGACATTGGTGAGTAATCTAAAAATGACATTATTATGTTACTGTTAAGCCCAATAATGTCGCATTACGAGCGAAAATCACATTCGTTTCATGGCCAAAGTGCGTTGACTCTAAATTATGTGGTTGTTCCAGTTTTCATTTTGGACGAGGTATGTGTAATCAATTTAACTATAAGAAAATTATTAATTAATATTAATGTTTCACTGTGCCAAGCTTACATGTGTGAAGCTTTCCTCATGCGAAGCTTTTACTATGTGGAGGAAGGGGAATGCGCGGGAGAATGTGATCCGGATTTATGCAGAAATGCAACAGAATACAGAAATAACCATAAACATATAAATACAACGGAAATAAGGCTTCATTCCATTAATATCAAATCACATAAATATGCTTACAAACATGATAGAAATAAAATAGCTAGGGTGCTGGTAGCGAATCTCTGAGAAGAGATGTGGTGGCTATAGACCTCTGAACTATGTTATAATGAGGCTCGAGGGCCTATTTATTATGGAGAAACAATGGAGAACTCTAAACGTCCAAAACCTAACCCTAGGAGATGAAGTGCCAAAACTATGGGCCCCGTTTGGGTAAATTGGTGTTTCAACTTCCCATGGATGTAACTTTGGCATATTATCTCCGTTTTGGGCCTCAAAATGGCTCCGAAAGTTCAGGACCCAAAAAAATGATAAAAATAGTAAGTTGTGAAAAAAAAAAAACTGAAAGAGACAATGGTGGGGCCCCAAGTGGAATAGGCAGGTGGCCACCAATATCCACTTGGATCATTCCTCCCCCTTAAGAAGAAATGGTCCCCATTGTGTTGAGTTCCTCCATGAGATGAGGAAACTTCTATTGAACTTGGTCCCTGGTTAACCACTTTCCTTGGTGGAGGAGTTGGCCAGCTTTGACAACCCAATACAGTTGGATCTTCTATCGGCGAGTGTTCTTGATTTTCATTTCCATGATACAATCTACGGTGGCATGTTCCATGCAGTCTGGGTTTAACTCTTTTGGTGTGAGTTCTTCTGCAATGTCAGAGGTGTCCAATAGAGGTGGGAAGTAGGGACGAAGGTGGTCTACATTAAATACTAGGTGAAGACCAAGGAATGGTGGAATACTGAGCTTGAAGGCATTGTTCCCTACAGCCTTGGTGATGGTGTACAGACAATATCAGAGTGGGCGAATCTTTCGGTGGGGTCTAGTGAGGCGCTCTTTCTGCAAATGTAGCCACACTTTGTCACCCACCTGGAAGTTGTGTGGCACCAGATGTTGATCATGTCGTTGCTTGTACTTAGCATTGGCTATGTCCAATATGTCATAAACCTGTTGGTGGATGTGCTGAATGCACTCGATCAAGTTGTTTTCTTTGTCATTTTTAGACTAGACATGAGCCGAATCGGCCTGAGTAGCTACAAATGGCATGGCTACGTCAATGGGACATAGCGACTAGAACCCCAAGCCCACCTGAAAGGGGTTATGGCTGGTTGAGTTGTGGAGAGCCTGGTTATAATCGTGTTGTACATAGGGAAGGCTCTCATCCCATGTGTGTGGATGCTTTGAATTTTACATGCGTATAATGTGTACAAGCATCCTGTTGACGACCTCTGTCTGGCCATCAGTTTTAGGATGGAAAGCTGTGGACTTGGAGAGCTTGGTGTCCAACATTGACTAGAGGCTGGACCAAAATGTGCTGAGGAACCTGCTATCGCGATCTGATATGATAGACTGTGGGATCCAAAATTGCACCCACACTCGTTCAAAGAAGAGTTTAGCAGTGGCTTCTGCTATGATATTCTTCTTGCAGGCCCTCATAATGGCCATCTTTGAGAATCTGTCAATGACCACAAAAACACAGTCATTTCCATGCTTAGTAGAAGGAAGGCCTGACATGTAATCCATGGAGATGGATTCCCAAGGTCGACTAGGGGTAGGTAGCAGAGTATAGAGCCCTTGTTTTTTGATGGTCGGTTTGGCAATGGCGCAAGCAGTGCAGGATCTAATGTACTTCCCGACATCCTTTCGAAGGTTCGGCCAATAGAAATACTTTTGCAGTACTACCACTATTTTCTCAACCCCAAAATTCCCAGCGACTCGACTGTAGTGCACTTCCCATATCATCTTGGCAAGCTCGCTTGAAGGAACACAAAGGTGTCCTAGGTCACATAATAGTGAATCTTGGAAGTGAAAATTTGGAACTTGCATACCCCCCAAGAGTGCCTTGTATGTGTAGTTGAATTCTGGATCGCTCTTGCAGAGAAGCACCCAATCAGAAGGCTGATGCCCACAAGAGTTGATAACGGTGGTTATGGCCACGATCGGTGGTGGGTTGAGTCAGTCTGCAACATTATTGGTGCTACCCTTCTTGTACTTGATGTTCAAATGAAATTGTTGCAGATATGTGGACCACTTCTGATGCCGATAATTTTTCAATTTCCCTTGTGTCTATATGAACTGCAGGGGTCGGTGGTCTGTGTGGATGATTGTCTCCTTCCCCAAAATGTAATGCTTCCATTATCGACAAGCCTGCACAATGGAATACATTTCTTTGTCATAAGTGGGATACTTTTGAACTGTGTCAGAAAATGTCTCACCGTGATATGCCACTGGATGCCCCTGTTGAGTAAGAACTGTCCCAATAGCATAGTTAGAGGCATCTGTCTCGATCTCAAATGGTTGTTGCAAGTTTGATAATGTGAGCACAGGGGCAGAACAGAGGCGATGTTTCAATTCTACGAACGCCTTTTGTTGAGATTCCAACAAACAGAAATTTTCTTTTGCTCCTCCCTTCGTGACTTGACTCAAGGGCCAAGTGATATGAGAGAATCCCAACACGAACTTGCGGTAGAAATTAGTAAGATCCAGAAAGTTGTGAAGCTCTATTAGGGTGGTTGGGGCTGGCCAATCCCGAATGACTTGGAACTTGGCTGGATCCACATGCACACCACTTTCATCAATAATGTATCCCAGATATTGAACCTCGGTCATGCCAAAAGTGCACTTCTCCAAATTGGCACACAACTTGTGTTGTTGCAGTGTTTGGAGGACTTCTCGGATGTGGTGGAGGTGCTCTTCCCAAGTCTGGCTGAAGATCAGAATGTCATCCAAGTATACCACTACAAACGAGTTAGTGAATGGACGCAAGATATCATCCATCAACCTCATGAAGGTTCCAGGAGAATTTTTCAATCCGAAAGGCATGACGATCCATTCGAAAAGGCCTTCCTTGGCTTTGAAGGCAGTCTTCCACACATCAGAGGGTTCGATTGGTACCTGGTGATACACAGACTTCAAGTCGATCTTGCTGAAATATTTTTCCACTTTCAGTTGGTCTAGAAGGTCATTAATCCATGGGATCGGGTAATTATTCCAGACAGTGATCTTGTTCAATGCCTGATAGTCAATACAGAGTCTCCAAGTCCCATCCTTCTTCTGTACCAACACGATCGGGCTGCCACAGGGTGATGAACTTGGCCAGATGTGAACTTTCTGTAGCAGCTCCTGAATCTTCCTCTTGATTTCATCATTCTCCAGAACAGAGCGCCTACAGATCATTCCATTCGGTAGCGGCGCACCTAGGGTCAAGTCAATGGGGTGCTTGACCTCACAATGTAGAGGCACCCCTGTGGGAGAGGTGAAGATGTCCCCGTAGTCCTCCAAAACCTTGTCCATTTGTTGTTTTCGTGTAGAGGAGCCATGTCTGGAGGTCGTGGCCACAGTCTTCTTCTTGCCCTCGGGGTCGATCATCAGGAAAAAAAAATTCCTGGTTTGGGAAATGAGCTTACTACATTGTTTTACAGTAACCAAAGAGATAGTGGGAGGCAGTGGTACCTCTGGTATTCTGTAGAATTTATTTCCCAAAGTAAAAATAACAGTGCGAGGTTGGGACTCATACACAGCATGTCACTTCCACAAGTATGGTTGGCCTAATAATACATTAGAAACATCAATAGGAGCAATGTCACATAATACCTCATCAGTGAAGGCCTTAATGCTATAGGGAAGGTGACACTGCTAGCTGATGCAGAGATCCCACCCTTGGTGAAGCCACCCGATGGTGTATGGTTGTGGGTGCGCTGTGGTTGGCAAGCCCAACCGCTTCATGACATCTGCTGAAATGAGGTTCTTTTGGCTCCCATTTTCGACAATGAACCATAGCGGAGAACCCTTTACCCACATATGGGAGTGGAAGAGACGCTATGCCTCCTTTGGATCTTATGGTTCCTCCTTCTGGATCTTCGTAGTGGCAATAGTGATGTTGGGCTCCACATCAATAATCTGCTTCCCTTTATCATCCCCCTTGTCAGGTTTTGATTCAAAGTTGGAGCATGCATTTGATTCAGAAGCACTCTTCTTGGGCACCAGTGACTGCTTGGCTCGACACTCACTTGTGTTTTGAGTAGAGCTCTTATGGACCTCACACCACTTTCTCGTGTCCTTCTTTGGCTTCGCGGTGTTGTTATTTTCTTGTGTCTTTGGCAGGTTATCGTGGGCCACCATGCCTTGGCTTTTCCCTTTGTTTTGCGGTTTGGGGGCACCTTTCTCTTTCTTTTTATTCACAAATCCAAAGTCTCGCTTCTTCTATTTGAATGTCTACTCAATCTTGGCAGCATACCGGTATGCCGTACCAAGTGAGGAGATGTCGAGGAACTCCATTTCCTCCTGAATGTATCTTTGCAAACAATCGTGATAATTTAGCACCAAATGCTTCTCTGAATCTTTGATACCCAACTTTGTGCACAGGGTATGGAACAAATTCATTAGCTCATGCACATCTTGATCCCTTTGTTGCCGCAGCGTGGTCCATTGTATGTACTTGTCCTAATAGCTCCCCACGGGATAGTATTGTTCCTTGATGGCATCTCAGAAATAATTCCAAGTGGGTACGGCTGAGAACAAAGAGGTTTTTGTCTCATCCTTTTTCTCACAGTAGGTTTCCCACTAGTCCTTAACATGGGGGGTAGCGTTGAGGAGTGAAAAAATAATCTTCTCCCGGTTGGAAAAGTCATGAACTGAGAAATATCCTTCTAATAGATCCAAGCATCTATCTATGGCATCTGCATCTATTTGACCCTCAAATATGGGAATGTCAAAGTTTACTTGTACCTTAAATGGAGTCGTGCCTCTAGAGTGGTTGCTGGATGCAGATGTACCGTCGGTGGGCGATTGTTGAAGGATCTGGGCAAAGTTAGCAATCATTGCATTCCTTTGTTTTTTGAGGGCCTCCTCGAGTAATATTTTTATAGGATCTCATGCTCCCTCATCTTTATTTTTTTCCCCCATGGGTGTCCATCCAGGTTTGCAAGGCTGATCTTGCAAAGGTTCCACCAGATCGAGCCCTAACTCCTTATCCCACGACCTCGTTGGGGACATGCAAAGAAGGATCGAGAAAAAGCAGACCGATCTGATACCACTCCTCTGGATTTATGCAGGAACACAACAGAATACAGAAATAACCATAAACATATAAATACAGCAGAAATAAGGCTTCATTTCAATAATATCAAATCACAGAAATATGCTTACAAACATGATAGAAATAAAATAGCTAGGGTGCTAGTAGTGAATATCTGAGAAGATATGTGGCAACTATAGACCTCTAAATTGTGTTACAATGAGGCTTGAGAGCCTATTTATTGTGGACAAACAATGGAGAACTCTAAACGTCCAAAACCTAACCCTAGGAGATGAAGCGCCAAAACTATGGGCCTCTTTTGGGTAAATTGGTGTTTCAACTTCTCGGGGACGTAACTTCGGCATATTATCTTTGTTTGGGGCCTCAAAATGGCTCCAGAAGTTCAGGACCCAAAAAAATACTAAAAATAGTAAGTTGTGAAAAAAAAAAACTGAAAGAGATAATGGTGGGGCCCCAAGTGGAATAGGTGGGTGGCCACCAATATCCACCTGGATCAGAACGACGGTGTAGATCGAACTTTATTCTACATGGACAAAAAATAATTTAAAACTATTTTTCATTCAAAACTTTTAGAGAATTAGTTGTGTGGGAGAGAAGTTGCACAAAGCTATGGATCTATGTGGAATGAAATATGTCTGGAGGACGGGGTATGTGCAAGAGAATGGGGTTGCATAGGAAACTTTATTTTGTTAACGTGTAATTAATTTAACTATGAACATAAACTGCAATTCGTAATGTAGTAATATTTCACATATGAGTCTAGATTAATTATGAAAGACAAGTTGATGGTTGAATTGCAGAAGTTTAAAAATTAATTATTTACCATGCATGTGTTCGCACACCTTTTTCTGTCATAGACCATTTCTCCTTCCTAGGTATATTACAAAATTAGTCTCTTTTATGTAGAAATATGAAAAATTTTAAATCCATAAAGATGTGTGCAGGACAAGGTATGTCTAGGAGAACACGTGTAGATATGAAATTTTAAACTACTATTTTATATTTAAAACTTTCACAGATTTAGATGTCTAGGAGATAAGTTGCATAGAGTTATGAATCTATGTAGAATGAAGGATGTGTAGAGTACAGAGTATGAATTCGTGTGCAATGAAAGATGTGCGGAGTATGAGGTTAGTGCGAGAGAACTCGGGTTTGTGCGAGTGAGTATAGAATTTTCCTAGGCATCAAAGTGCATTGAATCTGTATTATTTGTGTGTAACAAAAAATTTCATCCCTAGTGTTGTGGTTTTTACGACAAATTTTGCATCGGTGGATTTTTTTAGTTAGACATACTTTGAAGTAATCACTATGTACATAATTAAATTTGAAACATTTTTAGCAAGAAAAACCTATCTGTTATTTACAAAATTGACCTTGTTGATGAGTGCTTTGTCGCTTCAAAATAGAGGAAATAATAAAGAGACTGAAAGCTCTAGTTGTTTGAAGCTGAAACCCCTTACTCTTTCTCAAGTTTTCACTATATTATCACTGTGCTTTGGCACAGTAACCAATAGCGTGTTGATATTGTCAAAATTTGATATAAAACACTAACACAATTCATCTTGAAGTATACTAAAATTAATGGAATTCTCAGATTCAAAATAAAAATCAGTAACTAGAGCTCTCACAGACCACACTATTATTAACCCAAATAGTATTGCAATTTTGTAAGTTTTGGTATCATTGGGTAGAGCAGCGGGGAATTTATTTAGTTAATGTTTTGAAACTGAGATAAAAACAATATTTGATAGTATGTTTATATTTTATTATTTCATTTTAAGATTATTTCCATTTCAAATAATTTCATAATACTATCAATGTGTGAGGAATGAAGAATGTCCAAATGATGGTATATGTGGAGGAGAATGGGGGTGCCGAGGAAATTTTATTCCACAAACATGAAATTAATTTAAACTAAGAATAAAAGATTTAGTAAACATTAAATAAGAAACATTACCATTTCCTTTTAAATAAAAACCATTAATTTACACCAACAAATTTACTAGAAACTACTAATCACTAATACGAAAAAGCATTTTATTTTATGTTCTTAAAAACTTTTGATTAAGAAGAAAGTTTCAATTTAATAAAAATTACATTCATTCAATCAATGTGATGGAATATGTAAACAAAACACATGCCAAATGGTTTTTTCCTTGAAATCAAAGTTTGTATAGGATCAAAAATTTAAGAAAAAAACAGCTTGCAAGAGGCTCTAAACACAAGAATGTAACTTGTTCCAAGCCACTCAGTCCTTCCGCTATCACCATTAACAACCAATAGATGGAGTCTTGGATCATTGACCAAAGTTTTCATTTTCTCATCCAACGGGATTTCTGATTCTTTTGCAACGCACCATATGTCGATATTATTAGCACAAAACATTATAATCAAATTGACCAAGTCCTACGTCTGTCGCTAAGCTTTGCATAGTTCATGTTTCTATGAATTCTCATTTCCTTGGCAATAATTGGTATGACCTCAACCTCTTTACCACACGGTGTAAAGAGTGGTCTTGTCTACCCACCAAAGCATGGGTTCTTAATCGACACTCCTCATGCCACCACCGTATGAATGAGGATCAAACCTTGATCCAGTGTTACAACCCTCATTGTAGGGATTTCCCGAGATCATAGGGCCTTCCCATTATCATAGTAATTCTACATAACTGTTGCCAAGTTAGCTTAACCATTGAAATTGTGACCTGTCATGTAAACCATCTTCCTGAGAGAAAGGAGCCCTTTCTTTTCCAGGCCACCTAGTGTGATTGGATCATACTAGACTAGTAAACAATATAGGATCTTCCTCATTTCATGCTCTTCCTTGCTACCATTCCTTTAACTTCTATCTGTATTAATAGTGTGGCTTTATCTATTCCTTACACCATTATTGCAGTACTTTTTTTGTCGCAATTGTAAACTATTTTACTCTGTTGAACTCTCATAGACTCTGAAATTTCCTCTATTCGTTCTTCTGCTAGATTCACTAACATGGATGGTGTTTTATAACTCTGGTAGACTCGCAACATTTGATCTTTCCCATAGACGATCATTACATTAGCTTATGCAAAAACCCCTGGTTGATTTTCCATGTAAATAAATTAAGAACAAGGTCATGGGACATATATTCCAATTTGAATGTTGGGAAAAACACTTTAATGGAAATCACTTGTGATTAATTAATGGCTATGGAAATTGGCAAAGGAAATGACAAAAGAAAAAAATGAAATAATTGGAATTTATTGATGAAAATAAAGGAAAATAGAAGAAAAGGAAGGTGAAGAGACACAGATTTTCATGAAAGGGATATTAGAGGAAAAATGAAGAAAAATGAATAAAATAGACGCCTCAATGATAAAAAGGCATCAAAAAACCACTTATTAATTTTCTGAACATCTTTTGTTGGTTTAGATTTAGTTGTTTGTTTTTTTTTTCTCTCATTCATTCTCCCATTCTCTCATACTCTTGAACAATTAGAGCATTCTTGGAGCATGCTCGGAGCATTCTTGTATTCACTTGGATTGGAGAAAGAAATTAAAGTAAAGCAAGGGAGCACATGGAGATAGTTGGATCAATAGCTACATCAGGGAAACTTTGTAGGTAAAAAGTTGCATGGGAGATTTCCTTGTTGATTTTTGGATGCATCATATATGCATATGATTTCTTGGTTATGTGTTTTCATTGGCATGGATATTTTCCTCGATTGATAGGGGCTTCATCCTTGCCTTGTTATTTCCTAGATAACCATGGTGTTTTGTGTTTCCCACTTTTTTTCTTATTGGTGACCAGGTTCCCTATGGTTGTGGGTTGGAACAAATACTATGGAAGCACTGCAATAGTTTGGGTTGAGTTACTAGTTCATGGAGTCATAGGTTGGGAAAAATTATTTGGAGGCATTGATTGGTTGATTTACTAGTCCTAGGAGCCACATTTGGAACAAAGGATCTAGGTCCATGGAAGGTTGTGGGTTGTGTTACTACTTCCTGGAGCCCTGGAAAGCTTTGGTAGAGACTGACTTCATTGATGCTAGTGATTTCTACACGGTAGAGGTGGAATCATTGTGGTTTAGGGTTAAGTGGTCTGGCCTCTGGGAGCCCTTGTTGGTTTTGTTTTGGCTTAAACCATGAGATCCCACATTCATTCTTCGAATATGGCGCAGGGGTGATTGGTTGAAAGAGAGATTTGGTTCAACCCAATCTATGGTTGGGTGGTACGTGGAAGTCTCTAACTTGGCTGGAATTTTCATACGTTAATATGATATATTTTCCTATTATGATCTATGAGCATTTGTAGTGATTATGTTCGTGATATTATGGTTTATTTTCCATGGTTTCTATTTTCGTTATTTTATAGTTATATTTTTTTATATGATGTATATTATCTATGGTTCATAACATGTCTTGATGAGTATTTGAATGGTTGATGAATGCATGAGATAATAAGCGTTATTGCAACTATCTAGAGAGGGTTTAGAGCCTTCTTGGTGATTCTGAGATGAATAATATTCATTTATGATCAAATATGCATTCATGAAATGTAGCTTATATGTTTACCATATGTTTGATGAAATTTCTATCATATATTAGGCATGTCAAGGTAAAATTATTACTTAAGTTTGAATGGTTAGAATTTATATTGTATTTTCTATACTTCTAGAAAGTTACAAGTAGTTATCGGTAGTGGTCTGGACGCTAGCCAGAAAAAGTGGCTTACATCCCAGAACTGAAGGAATTGGTCATAAACACATGGAATAAATCCTATGAGTGCGATTATAGGCATCCAACCACATGGATGCAATGTTAAGGGTGCAATTATGTATCTAGGTCAAAGAAAACGAGTTATAGCTCAGGGATTGATCACCTGGGGTGGTTGTGTGGCTCATGTGTGATATGTAGTCCCTGTGAGATGTCTGTAAGTGTTCATTTTGTAGACCCCACTTCCTTAACTTTAACTTATATATTGGGTCATGTCATAGCGACAATCCTCTCATGTTTACCCCGACAAGCTTGTGAATTTGGATAAATGTGGGAAGAGACGTTTAAGGGGTGGTATGAGAGCTTCCAAGTTCAAACACTTGGACTGGATGGGCTAGATGTGATTATTATGAATGCATGTTAGTTGTTGATCTATTTATTATGCATGCATTTTGATGGTCATTCTTGTAGTCTTATGTCACTATGATGATGTTGAGATGTTGATATGTTCATGTCATTATGTGTACATATATCATGCTTATCTAGATTGATTTTGTAGATGAGATACCCTCCCCTGAACTTCACTAAGGCATGATTTTGATTATGTATATGTTTGGTTTATCTAACATGGCATGAGTGTAGGAAATAGAATATCATATATTATGAGAAAAATGGTGGATTATAGCTCACATGAATCTCCTTATAGATAAATTGAGTAGCAAGGAGATAAGTACTCTCCCGATATAGAAGATACATTGATAAGTCTGAAAGCATAAATTAGAAGTTGCAAGGCATATAATGAAAATATAATTGAGTCATGGAAAAGAATTTCCAGAGCTCAGGAAAAGCAAGAATAGGTTAATGCAGTGATCCTTCATAACTTACCACAGTTGTAGAAACAAGGAAAACCCTGAATCAATCATGGTGTTGATGGTGTTGGACCTACCAACATTCAGGGGATCTCCCCAATATGAAGTCCCAACTAGACCTCACACCATTTCGAGTAGGAGTCCCAACAGTGGGGTGTTTAATGATATTGCTTGAATTAAAAAACACATAGAGTGGTGCACAATTTCTTTTTTTAAAGCAAGTGTGTGACCCTGCGGAAATTCAATATGATGCATGAGGATTTCTAACAACAAAGGGGGAATGAAATGTGCTCCTTGGAATTCTATAATAGTACATAGCTTGAAAGGAACATGTGAGCTAACAATACATCACACAAACTAGTAAGTGGAATAGTCTACAATCTAAAGGTGATGGGTTAAAACATGAGCACACATTCAACCATATTCGTACAAATGCAAACAAAATAGTTTAATAATATGCGTAAGTTAAACATCATACATCACAAACATAACCAGAATAGTCCAACTACATTTACAATATATGCATGAATACATGAAACTCTAGTTTTATTATAAGTGAAAGTTCCATTCATACATACAACATGACGAACCACTTACCCTAACTGTGGAACGTGAAGTCAATAACAATTGCTCCTCCCATAGAAGTATACTCCCTCTACACTACAAAGAAGCCAAGGCTGACACAAAAATCCCAAGCGTTTTCTAAGCCTAAGCCTAGCCAAAATCTTGGCTCCCAAAAGCCCTTTACAAGAGTTATGAGGATGTATGTATAGCAAAAGGGGGTGACTCTTAGCATGCCACCTTTGTGAGTCTTGGACTCCCCTCATGACTCCTCACATTACATATGACTCTTCACATTTCATCATGGACACATGGAATTTCACTTATACAATAATTAAAAATAATATTATAATTTCCACTCGTACCCATAAAATACAAAAGGGTAGAGAAAACTTAACAAAATAATAAGACAAAACACTATGATGCTGGAGTTTGAGTGAACTCAAGGCAAACATCTTAGACTTGGTGTCTCTCAATCACATACTCATACCAAGCTTCGTATTATGTGATGGTCTCCCTAAACTGCGAGATAGTGTTAGGCTAGAAGTGAACTCTTTCCTCCAATGCATCCAGGTACAATCTCTTGGAACTGATCTTCCAATTCTTCTTCAATCAGGTGTGACATTAAGTTTTGATCTGAACTAGGCCCGCGATGAAGGTCTGCAAATTTTTTTTGTTGATCTCCATGTCCTTCTGGGTGGCCATCTACTCCAGCTGCTTCAAGTACTGATCAATATCCTTATGGAATTGTTGTTTGCATTTAGTCTTAGTGAGTGAACCAACTAATTGGATCGAGTGGGTTCTCACCATGAAATCCAAACTTATGTATATCCATACATATGCAGCCTGAATTCTTCTGATGAATGTGGTGAGTTTCTTGTTTTTTGGATTCGCATCTGAACCCTAGCTTTATCTAACTCTTCCCGTGGCTTCATCTTCTTTACCATTGTGAGCAGTGCAACCTTGTATCGCATTGTCCACTCATGCGCGATAGTGATGGTAGTTTGTATATTCCTGAGGATCTTGACGAATTTTCTGCTCTACCATAGCAAGTCATTAAGGTGGAAAACTACCTTATTTATGGTTACGAATTCCTCATAAAGATCACACATACTGTCTCTGAGTGCGAATAATTTAGTAAGTATCATTGCTATTATCTCCTCACAGTAGACCTGTGTGGAAGTTGAATTCTATGTTGTCACACGCAGTTTTTCATTCTCTTGCTGAAGCACCTACGTGTTCTGCACCAACTTTTTATTATTGTATGCCAAGCAATGGGTGTTAGATCTAGTTGCTCCTATGAAATCCGGTTGGCATTGGTAATGACATTTGGATTCCTGCTAGTGTCTTCCATCATCACTATTTCTCTCATGACCATAGATGATGAATAATCACCTGAGAAGTGATTTCTTCATGATTTTACAATATTCTTCTACAGTTCATCAAATGATATATTGTACACATCCATGATCGAAACATCATCAAGGGAAACTATATCCCATTCCTCACTCGGGGCTTGTTCGGTGGCTAAAGGTGGTGGAGTTTGAATGGTGGCCTGAAGTGCGTTGGGAATCAAGTCCACATCTTCATCTTGTGGATCTGGTCCCACTTCCATGTTTGTGAGTTCAATCAACTATTTAAGATCTTGAACAAACTCCTTTTCCTGCATCTATTCGCTCTCTCCTTCTAGTGTGGGCTAATCCTGTATTTGTTCTTCAACCTATAAGGTGTCATCTCTTCTATCATAGAACCTTTCCTTTCTTATTCTTATTTCTTATTTCTCTCCTCTTTTTCTCTTCTTCTAAGCTCTTGTTCTTCCCTAAACTGATCTTGTTCTCTCTCCACTTTCTGCACTGCTTCTTTCAAGGATTGCTTCTCTCTTTTTCTCCTCTCTGCTCTCTGCTGCATTTTTCCCCCTTTTGCTTCAATTTCCAAAGATACATTCTTAGTGAGAGGATATTATTTCATATTCCATATTTGTTCCTCTTCTGTATTGTCATCTACCTTTGTCTTTCCTTTGTCGCGCATCAGACCGCTGCTTATTGCTGATGTTGCTTATGGAAATATTGTTTCCTATGGAATAACTTGAGAAGTCCCAGATGTATTGATCAGCTCATGAGGTCAAGAGGAGTTACAATAGTTATTCCATGGTTCCTCCTTCCACCACTTATATATCCCACTAACACATTTGAAGTAAAATATCACACAATTTTCTTTACAAATTCCCCTCGTATCATACAAATTGTACCTCTTTGTGTCGAATTTGAATCTCAAAATGGATTTCTCTTCGACATCCACGAATTTTAGATTATTAATCTCGTATAATCCGACATGCAAAGGAATATTTGGCTATTTTACCTCTTCTTCCTATCCAATGTTGTTAACAATCCTTTGGAGATGTGATAAGCTACCTCTTGCATGATGTTGGAGTAGGGTCCCCTCGGGTACAATAATTTTGATAAATTTTTGTTTATGTTTTTTTATGTGTGCTACGCGGAAGGGTCAAAGGGGATTTGGGGTGGGTCAAAGTCCCTTATTCAATGTAATAGGTCTTAAGGGAAAACCATGATTCTCAAACCATGGTTTGAGACCATGGTATCTGCGTGCTAAGTTAGTATAAATATTTAAAGGTAAAGTCATGAGGAGATATTTTTGGATGGATAAGTCACTCTTGCGGATAAGACAGACCTCCCAAGTGTCCTACGGACATCTTGCAACAAACAGACAAACAAAAACTATTTTCTCTAGATAGTATTTGATTCATTAATTAGCTACAACAGGGGTTTTGAAGAGCTACCTGTAGTCCAGCGCTATTTGTAATAATCTTCTTTCCAGTTGCTTGAAAGAATCATCTTCAAAGATCTGCAATCACAAACACGGAAAAAATCAATAGCACCTGCATAGGATAAACTAATTCATGAATTATATATCTATCAAGATGATCAAGGAATTCAAGAAATAAGTTAATTAATTAAATAACTCATTGATAAAACATGATAAACAAGCTACTTAATTAAAAAACTCATTGATAAAATGGTATTCATTTGTATTATCTTTAATAAAGAAGAGCCTTACAATCGTGTCCGCCTTGATGTTGTACAGGCCTTCCTAGGGTCCGGAACAGGCGTTTCCTTTACTCTGACAATATTTTCACTCTCTAAGCTAAAATACACATGGGTGTGTAATCATTCCCACATCAGTTAAGAGAGTCTGAGTCTATACAGTGTTTCTCCTAAAAAATTCTCATAGTCTAACTCACTAACTCCCTTGAAGTTGCACTATGGCTTCAATTTATAGAAAAAAAGAGGAGGGTTATGGTTCCACATAAGAAGGGATAGAATGCTCTTTTGAAGGGATTGAGCTCCATAAATCAAGGGGTAGGCTCCGATAATGGAGGAATGAACATACATGATAGGAGCGAACCTTCGACCGGATAATTGCTTCTAGAAGCTTCTCGATTTGACTGCTGGGCTTCTACATGTTACTTTTTGCCTTCATTTTACCTTTTACAGGGGTCCGCACCATTAATGAAGAAAAAGTGTGTTTAGCTCCGCATTCTTTAGAACAAAAAGGTGTAGCACCGTAGGCAGTGTTAAGAGAAAGTGCGGTACAAGTGTTTTTTAAGACTTTTATGAGCTTTTCTCTCAATTTCAAGGCTTGATTTTCGAAACTTTGATGTTCTAGACTTCTAAGGGAGTAATATATGAGTAATGATGAACCCATATAGACACTAAAACGTCATGGTGACAAATTTCAGTGTAACAAATTTCCCCCTAAAGTGCGAAGTCTGAGAGCATTCGAAGAGTGATGTGCTTTGTCATTTCAAGGTTTAGCCTGTGGACACCCCAGTCAGAATCCTGTAAAAACATTTAATGCAAAACATATATATATATATATATATATATATATCATCACCGAGGTAGCCATTCCCATACTCAAATAAAAAACTAACTAAACTTGTTCTGACACGGAAATGATTTTAATATTACATCAATATTGTAGACATAGGATGGACACAGCCATCTGTAATGAATAGTCTACTGCATAATGAATAATAAAACTCCTTGCAGCTTGGATGGTGGAAAATAGATCGAGGGTCTTGATTTCTCCTTCCCGAACTAGTACAGTTCTATCCATGCGATTAAATGTGTTGAATTCGAACATGGTAGAACCCACTTGATTACCAGCCAATGATGTGAATTGTTAACAAGTGTGAGAGAAACCAACAGTAATGACAATGGCTCTCAAAGTACTCAGTACAATCCATGAAATCTGAATAAGTGATCTGAAGTCGAAGATTTCATAGAATCATTCGTTCGAAGGTCAATGATGCAACCTGTCATCGAAGGCGAGAAATCTGCCATTAAGGCATGCAAATTCCAAGGCATTGATGGATTCTAGATCAAATTCCTAGATGATGAGCTGTCGTCAATAGAAAGTGATCCGTCGTAAGCAAGCTCACGACACGAAACCATAGATCAAGTTCTGAAGAAATTTTTTGCAAGGACTGACTCAAGGATGGTCAACATGAATGGAGACAAATGTTTGCAAATGAATGGTTTGTTTGACTATCCTCTTGAACACATAACGACACTGCAAATGGTTTGGTAATAGTTGCCCTAAGCTAATACCCAGAAATCGGCTGAAGAATTTCAATGTGGTTTGATTAACTAATAGGCAAAGGATTTCCCAACCCAGGTAGAAGTGTTACAAAAAGTGTCGTGTTCAAGAGTGGTTTAAAGCTTTCAAATCAAAGTTTAACAAATGAATTCTTTTTCTCTCTTTTCCCCCACCATTTCTGGCAAGTACCTCTTTATTTTTGACAAGCTTGAGGAGGATAACATTTGCTTGTTTATAAGTTCATCCTTTGGATGAGTCCAACTTAGTTTAAAATCGAACCCTAAGAAGGAGTGGTCTGTTCCTGTTTGTAATTGACAGGTCCTTTACTATTAAATTTTAACAAGTCCAATATAGGAGAAACTTGGTGTTTTTCATTTTTAGGGAGTCAGAAGAAAAAACTTAAGAAAACTCCATGGTTGTACCTTTTCGTAATTTTAGTCTCTCAGGCCCAAAAAAGGATAAAATAATGCGGGAGAGAACTCTATTGACCATGATTAGTCAACGTATACCTTTTTCGTAAATATTCCATTTCAGTCCGGAAAAGGGGTAAACTTATACTAAAGGGATGACTGTTCATTTCCTTTAACGGGTTCGAATAGTCAAGTACTCGGCAATATTTTCATCTTTAGAGAGTCTGAAAAGGGCTTAAAAGAGAACTACATGGTTTCGCTTTTTCGTAAATTTTAAAGAGCCCGAAAAAGTAATAAAAGTATGCTCTTTGTCAAAAATGACCATTTTACCAGAAAAATCTAGTATTCTGCACAAAAACTCAAAAAATTTAAATGTACCTGTTTTCAATAATAAAAATATTTGGAAAAACCATTTTTTTAAAATGAAAAATAAACAACTTTAAATTTCATTTATTTGGAAAAACTTATAAAAAGGAGTTTTCCAAATTCATTTTTACCGTTTGAGTTCACAGTGAAGATTTGAAAGCTTTTGGCAAAAAATGCTCCAGAGAAGATTTCGGACAAACTGACCGTTCAAATCAAAAATCGTCTGCTCCAGGTAATCCACATCCTCTTTTCCTTTCTTTTCATTAGTTCATTTCCTCAATTTAGGGCTTAAAATTAATTTTTGGGGAGAAAATGTGTTCAAAATTCCGCCCTCAAGGGTCCACAGGTAAGACACACAGCACCTGTGGACCCCGACATTTTCTTACAAAGAAAAATGTCATGGCCCCGCACTTTTAGCACAGAGTCCGTGCGGAGCTACGCACTGTATCTGAACGAAAAGTGCAAGGGCACCATTAAAAACATATTTTCTTTCCAAATTACACAAAATTTCCTTTTTAAAATGATTTTAATGTTTCATTTTGCTCATTATATGGTATTTACAATGCTTATCCGGCGGGAACGTGAACATGAGGAGGTGGATGAAGCTGCAATGATTCATCCGCCTACATTACAATTTCTAAGAGCATGCGGGCTACTTAAATTCTGGGCTATCAGTGGCATGAGAGCTCAAGTATACCTTCTCACTTGGTTGGTAAACAAGTGGGATGTACAGGACTAGTGTTTTATGATTGGAGGCAACCGGCTCAAAATTGAGCTGGAGGACATATATTTTTTGATTGGTTTTTCTAAAAGAGCTGAACTACTTTCTCTATTTGGGGCTAGGCTAGGTGGTCAGTCTGTCGCTAGCCTGCAATTAGAGTTCTGTAATGATGAGGCCAATCCTAGAGACAAACGGATTGATATCAAAACTATCACCCGTCCTGAGTTAAAATTGGTTGCATTTACTGTATCCAAGTTATGTGGAAGTGATGCTTTGCACGCTGCTACTGGATCTCAAATGTGGATTGCAGTAGATTGTTTCTGAGGCACTATATTCAACTGGTGCGAGGCAGTGTTGGCTAATATCAAAGGCAAACTAACTAGAGCAAAGAATTAGATGTTAAATAACTTTGGATATGGATCGATCGTAGTTAATTTCGCTCTAGAGAGGATTCCTCTACTAGCCCCACAACATGTTCCACTTGATGCTGGTAGAGCTCAATAGCCTCGGATGGTTCGATGGGTTGCTTTGATGGCCTGTCATAGCGAGAGTGGAGATATTGTTCAATTTCCCTTGGCATACTTCCATTGGCTAGAGCACCAACTCTTTGTGATAGAATATTTTCCTTATGCAGGCATGTAGTTTCGCAGCGACCGAGATATGCCACTTCCTCCAGGAGTTCAATGGGATGAATCAGGTAAAAAATATTTTTGACATGCTCTAATTTCTAATTTTTATTTTGTTTATTAAATCGTCCAAAACTCATAACAAAAATTTCAAATGCAGATGTGGATCCACGCTGACCAGTCACTTTCTGCCCCTTCGAGAGGAGGCAAAGGGATGCAGCTACAGTAGCACCACCACCACCATAGGATCAAACAATAGAGATCCTTATTGATTTGGAACACCATCTGGAGTGGCTGACTATGGACATCCCTGAGACTACCATAGATAGCATTCCACTTCGTCTGCAGAGATATGTCATTGGTGTTCTTGGACCTTTCAGGAGATTCTTGAGTAGAGTGGCATGAGCTATGGTATATTATCATGATCATTACCATGGATAGTGGATGATCGATTGTAGAGACTCATATCATTTTTTGTATCACTTTTTTTCCGATCATAAGGCATTTTGAACCTATGATCGAGGACGATGTACTATTTTTTGAAACATTATTCTATACTATGATATGCTACTATTTCTAGTTACCTATTCAACATATTATTGAATGTTATTTACTACTTTCATTATCGCAAATGTTTGTTTATAACACTAGAAGCTATTGCATCTGCTAATGTGTTTAATCTTCTTGGAATGTGCTGATACTCAATATAATCAAATTCTCATTCCAAGAGACGAATTTTCAAAAATAATCTTAACAACACTAGATTTCTAATTGCATATACTTGATTTAATTGTAATGCAACGAGCTTAGAATCTAACCTAATGATCAAACTCTGAATTCCAAATGAAATGGATTCAAACAATAATTAAATAACTGTGCTATATTCTGCAATATTGTTTTTTGTTTGACTGACGCTTACCCCATGCATAGATACTAACTTGTGAGTGTGTGAATAAATAACTCAGGCTGCGGAAGAAATGTTCCATATACTACGACAAGCACCATCAGCAAAACCAATGTATGTTTGAAAAGATGTCGACATCTGCAATATCAAGAGTAATCTAAATAAGCAGGAATAGTAGTAAAATCACTCTTAAGCTAGGCACACATTTCTAATCTACAACATACCAGCTAAAAACTGACTAATATACAGGAAAGATCTTCATACAAAAATCAAGCATAATATTTCTTCAGATAAAGCCCATTTCTGGGTTTTCCTAAAGAAACTCTGTCAAAATCAATCAATTCATAGGCCCCTTTTGCATGCTATCGCTTGACAATATAAGGACCATACCACATGGGTTCGAATTTCCTAGCCCCTAGCTTATCATTAGCTTGATCATATAGAAAAACTAGGTCTCCTTGTGAAAAAATACGAGGTGTAACACTTCTATCATATTGAGCTTTCATTTGTTTCACATGAGTCTCGGTGGCTAATGCAGCGGTACGCCGATTCTCATATAATTGAGCTAAGTACAAAAATGTTTTTCCTCCTCAGAGGTAGCTGGTAGTAACTCTATGGTTAGTTTGAGTGACGATATCTCGCATTCAATTGGTAATACCGCTTCTAAACTATAAACCAGTTGAAAAGGGGTAAAACCTGTTGATGTTTTTGCTGAGGTCGGATATGCCCAAAGTGCTGAAAAAAGCATGGTATGCCAATTCAAGTTATGAATTCTGATGATTAGTTTGATCATGGTGACTAAAACTTTATTAATTGCTTCAACTAGACCATTAGCCTGCGGATAATAAGGTGTAGAACTATCATGGCACAGGCGAAGTTGGTCAGTTAGCTCAGTCATCATTATGTTTTGAAAATGACTCCCATGGTTAGTAATTATCGCTTGGGGTACACCAAAACAAGAAATCACATAATTGAACACGAAAGTAGCTGCATTTTTTCCATCTACAGTAAATGTAAGCATCGCCTCGGCCCAGTTGGTAAAATAATCTACTACTAGAATAATATACCCATGCCCCCCGGTCGAGTGAGGGTTACATGTAATGAAGTGAATGCCCCATTTTGTGAAAGGACCGACAACAATTATAGGGTTAAGAGGAGCGGATGGTGCATGCATATTTTGATCGAAAATTTGACAATTACGACATTTTCAGACCGCATAAATACAATCTTTAAATAAGGACGGCCAAAAATAACCAGTGCGCAATATATTTTGGGATGTGGCATACCTAGACATATGACTGCCACATGCTCCAGAATGACAGTCATTTAAAACCTTTTCGGCTTCTTCATGGGTGAGACAACATCGAAAAACAGAGTCTGCACCATGACGGTATAGTGTGTTGCCAACAATATGATATTGTTGAGAGTGGAAACAGATTTTACGTCATTGTGATCGTGAAAGTTCGGGCCGAAAATATTGGGTCTAAAGATAAACAATTATATCCCCATACCAAGGATCTATAGTACTAATAAGAAACAAGGATTCGTCTGCGATCGGTTGTTCCACCACAGTTTCTGTATCAGTACTTGGGAAGTCACACATAAGTTCAGCAAATATCAATGATTTCTTTGATTTGGATTTTTCAAATTCTAAGTCAAACTCCTATAGGATAACAATCCATTTGGATTATTTTCCCCCTAGCAATTGTTTGGTAAAAATATACATCATAGGGTTACAATCAGAAATCACTGTTGTTTTGTGTAAAAGTATGTAATGACGAAAACGTTGGACAGCTTGGACGGCTGCCATGGCCAATTTCTCCACATGTGAATATTTGATTTCAGTCGAATGAAAATTACGACTAAGATATTAAATCACATGTTCACTATTGAATTCATCTTCCTGAACTAAAACCATTCCTATCGTGGAATCGGAAGCGGCGAGGTACAAAAAATAATCTTGGTTGTAATTGGGAGGATGCAGTAACGGTGCATGGGTCAACGCTATTTTAAGAGAATCAAAAGATCGATTAGCGATCTCATCCCAAAAGAAAGGAATATTTTGTTTTAACAACCTGGTAAAACCTTTCGTAAAAAGTTTTCTTTCCCTTGCAAACATTGGAGCTGGCGAAGAGTAGAAGGAGGAGGTAAATTTATGATAGCCTCAACCTTCGATGGATCGACACAAATGCCTGCCTTTGAGACAATAAATCCAAAAAATCGTTTAGATTGTACGCAAAAAACACATTTTTGAGGATTGAGACGAATCTTATAATGCGTACATCGTATAAAAATGGCTCGTAAATGAGTGACATGATCTGCTCTGCGCAAGGAATGAGTAGGAAAATTATTGAGGTAGGGTTGCACAATGTGTTTAATGTCATGAAATGCATAAGACATTGCCCTCTGAAAAGTGGCACCAACATTCTTAAGTCCAAAAGGTAATTTGTGATAAGCAAAAGTCTCCCATGGACAAATGAAAGATGTTTTAGGTTGATCTGCAGAGAGTATGTTGATTTGATTGTAACTGAAAAATCCATCCATGAACGAAAACATTTCACTTCCAGAATAATCGTCAATAATTTGATCAATATAAGGGGTTTGATAGTTGTCTTTTGGACAAGCTCAATTTATATCCCTATAATCGATGCATACTCATATTGTTCCTTGTTTTTGATTGATAGGAATAATATTAGACACCCAATCTGTTAATGGAATCGGATAAATAAAACCTGCACGAAGTAATTTTTCAACTTCTGATTTAATAGCGGCAGCTTTTCTTGGATGTATCTGACGGGTTTAGCATCCAGGCATTTCTTAATTTCATGAACAACAATTGACAGATTGATTCCTAGCATTTCTTCATATGACCAGGAAAAAATATCGCGGAATTCCTGAAATAGGGTTTTATATGCTTGGATTTCGTCAGGCATACAAGAAGCACCTATATGAATGTTTTCAAAAATTCCAGGTTTTACTGAAACGTGAATGGGAACCATTGTAGAATTTTTTTCTAAATTCAATTCAGAATCAGAATATGAGATAGGATTATGAGGTTCTTTGATGTAATTAGTAGTAAAAATAGAGGAAAAATTGTTCTCAAAATGATCGAGATCAATTAAAAATGAAGACCTATGATGTAGATCTTCCCATGGTAATTCATCGACAGACAAGAATTCATGAATTTTTTCATCAATATTAAATATGTGTTGATCAAGATCCGGAATTGATGTCGAAGATAAGCTTGATATTGAAAATGATTCCTCATTGATCACATTCACTGGATCTGATTCAGTTGAAGGAGTATCAGAAAATGACTGTACAGTCTGATATGCTAACTCAAAAGGACTCAAAGGCATCCAACCATCGAAAGAATCCAGTTCTGATTCTGAAGGTACTATCCAAGGATCATCAAAAGAAATAGTACTTGATGTAATCATATTGATGTTAACAATAGGAGGTTGTACGTTGGGAGCAGGCAGGGAAAAAGTTCCCAGTAAAGCCGAATATTTAAGCAAACCTACTCCGACATCCTTATAAGGGATAGTTGATTTTCTGATATGCTGGATGCTATCAGTAGAGGCTAGGTCGGATGAGTAATATGAAAGCTGATCTATTTTAACGATCTTTCCTTTATGAGGAAACATGATGAGACGAAAGATCGACGATACACCAACATTCATGGCATAAGACCAACTGCGACCCAGGAGAAGGTTGTAATCCAGAGGGGCATCAACCACTTCCACATCTAGATTAACCTTTTTTCCTTCGACCTCTATTAGTAGATCCTGTAAAATACCATACAGCAGAAAACCTCTTCCATAAAAAGCTTTGAGGATAGTCGGTGATTGGTTAATTGTCGGAGAACCAAGTGATTTCCAACATTTTAACGACATAATACACATGGAAGCCCCTTCATCAACAACAGTACGAAAAATACGTGTGTTTTTTACTATTACCAGAATTTGAAAAGCCATTTGATGAGGTAGGCAGGGTGTAAAATTATCTAAATCGAAGATCATGAGGTTCGAATCCTGGAGGTCTACGGCTCCTAAGGCTAACAATAGTAATTTTCTTTAGGCTGGGCATGATTGCAGCACTTCCAAAGCTAACATTGCTGAAGGAGAAATTGCCAAGTCTTCAACAATATTGTAATTCTGAGAAACTCTCTCATGTGGATTTAAAGTTGATTTACGAAGTACACCTTTAACAGGTGGTTTGATTACTAAGTCAAGATTTTTTTTTTTTTGATGTGTAGCAGATCAGAAACTAAGGGAGATGTAGTTGATGTTGAATTAGATGTTTCTGTTTCTTTACCAGGATTTTTACTACCATAATTTTGTGATCGCATCGCAACCATGAAAATATTCTCTAGCGTATTTGAGGAAGATCAAATCATATTACTATCTTGAGCAGGAAACAGATCTTTCAAGACAGCAAGTATGGGTGAACCCTTAACGAATTTCAATACCTCGGCTCTACGTGGACACTCTTTTGTAAAATGATCTTCATCACAAATGAGACAAGGATAACGAGGTTTTCATTTTTCGTCAGTTGGTTCAGTTTTATCGTTTTTATCTTTTGAATATTTTTTCTTTTTAGTCTTACCTTTCTTCTTACCACCAGTTTTAGGTTTGGTTGTAAATGATTCTACAACATGAATATCGGCAGAAGTTTCAACGAAAGAATCTCCTTTTGGTGAATCGGTTAAAGTGATAATAGGAGAATTCGTCTTGGAAGATTTCTTCTTACTTTTACCAGTGCTAACAGAACCAATTACACCATCAGCGGCATGAGAGCGGGAAGGAGTTGTATTTAATTGATCAGGTCTTGGTAAATCAGGGATTTTATCATATAGAGTACCTGACTGGGTATATACAAGGTCAAGATATTGAGCCTGAGCAATGAATTTCTCTTCTGTAACAACGCCTCCCTTGGCCACATCTTCAGTAATTTTGTGCAATAATGATTTAATAAACCATTCAGCCAAAATTTGATCCGGAATAAAGACCTTCACTAAACGCCTCCTATGTCTCCATTCATGAATGTGATTAGATATGTACGTCGACGTATATTGTTTTAATTAAGTTAGCAATTCCGTGCCATTATTGTATCTAACAGGCAACTGAAAATGGGTTAAGAAAGCAGTAGCTAGTGCATTAAAATTATTAAAAGACCCTCATGGTAACTCAATATACCATTTGGCAACTAGACCAATGAGAGTTCTCTGAAAAATACGCAGTTGAATGGAATCATCGATTAGCGAATTGGATGCACACCAGAGGTGATAATTCATAACATGATTAGATGGGTCCTCTCCTGACTTACCCTCAAACTTTCGAATATCACTAGGCAACTTGTTAGGCATCGGCAGCCAATACGAAAGAGAAAATATAGGATCGTTCGTAAGGTGCGATAGATTAGGTAAATCTAAAGTTGCTATAAACAGTAACCGATGGCTAGGGTCTTGATACCCTTGTGTGATCAAACCAGTTCCAGGAGGAGGATATATAGGATATCCTGGAATTGGATGTGCATTAGGAATCGTGAAACCTCCTGGATAACCAGGATTAACCAGACCATACTGGGGTTGTTGAGGCATTTTATAAGTATACCCAGAGTACGGTTGATACTGATATACTGGATTTTGAGTAGCCTATCCAAATTGATATTGTCCCTAGTACAGTTGATAAGTAAATTGTGGTTGAATAGTAAGAATCTTACTTGTACCAGCTTGTCTTGTAGGTATCTAGATTATAGTCTGAATTGTAGGTATTGACTGTGGCACAGATACTTGAGGAATTTGCACTGATACAGGGGTAGTAGAAATAGGAGCTACAGATACTCCAAAAATAGGTGTGGTAGGTTGAATAGAAGTTGTAGTAGTAACAGAAGTCTGAGGTGGAGTCTGAGGTGTACTAGGCCTAGGCTGTTGAACAGAACTAGTTGCAGGGATTTGAACGGTAGGCTAGATAGTTTGTTGGGTTGGACCAGAACCTATGGGCTATCTAGGTTGATTTGGTAACTGCACATTGGGTTGCAAATTCTATTTAATTTGAGATGGATCCCACACTATATTCATTCTGGGGTATTGACCTAGAGAAGGTTGTGCATATGAAGGACCATAACCAGGTTGAACAGAAGTTTGATAATTGACTGGAAAAGTTTTGATTCCCTGTAACAATGGTTGTCCTGAAGGAGGTTGAAATCCTTGAGCTTGGTACTGACCTTGAGGTTGATAACCTTGAGGCGTGTACTGAATCTAGGGTTGGTATTGACCCTGAGGAATAAACTGACCCTGCGTTTGACCCTAAGGAATAAACTGACTCTGGGGTGGACCCTGAGGAATAAATTGACTCTGGGGTTGACCCTGAGGAAAGTAGTGTCCTTGAGGTTGATATTGACCTTGAGGTATGTACTGTTCTTGAGGTTGTTCTCCAGGTAGATAATATTTTCCTACAGTTTTTCTTGGTAAAAAATTACCTTGAGGTTGCCCCCTAGGCGGTAACTGACTACCTTGAGGTTTCCCCCCAGGCGGTAACTGACTACCTTGAGGTTGCCCCTCTATGCGGTAACTGATTTCCTTGAGGTTGAGTATTTGGAATATTGCCAGACATCATAAAAACCTGTTCTGCATTCAACGTTTCAATTTTAGTTTCATTTGTACCAAATGATAGGACTTATTCAATTGGTTGAGGAGCTGCCCCTAGGAAAGTAGCAGAGAGCGGCTGGTATCCCGAAGGAACAGATGGACCACCGTATAAATTTTTTTCCAGAGATTGACAAAACATCGATGACTCACCTCACATAGCTGATGAAGGATGATAACCTCTTGGTGTAGGGTGAAAAGGAATTCGGGGTGGTGAATAAGTAAGACTTGCGTTTTGTAAAAAATATGTCAATGATAAATACCAAGCGTCAGTTATAAAAGCACTGTAGAATATTGATTCACGTTCCCTAAGATTCAAATTTTCTTGGTCTTCGAGAAGAACTACTTCTTCGTCTGTACCAACAAGTTCTTCAATACATATGAGGTCAGAAGGAAGGTTTTCAATAATGTGATGTCTAACCCTAGGTGAATCAAGATCACTAGAAGTCGAAGTAACAAATCCTGAAGATGCTTCCAACACAGTAGGTTTAATTTCAGGCTCAGAAATTTTAGGTTCTTCAGCTAATTCACTGGTTGGAGAAATACTACCAGTAACTTCGGAAACTGAAATTGGCTCTTGAATATATTCTGTTGTTTTTTATTGATAATCAGGATTAATAACTATAGATGATTCTACTGGTTCTATTGATCTAACTCTACTGACACTGGGCAGTACCAAAGCTTAGAGTCCTTCAAGTTGGATTAGTGTACACTCAGGGGGTTTCCCCTGGAGTCTACACGATTGTCTTGGTAATTCAGTCACGATTAAAAATTATTAATCACACGCAAGCAAAGAAAATTTCAATAAAAACTCCTAGAGTCACTAAGGAAACAAACAAATGAATCACACACCTAAAAATCTAGGAGATCAAACCACAAACAAACAATAACTTCCCACACTAAAAACACTAGTTGTTGATGAAATCAACATCGTAATATTTTAATGTAGAAAGGGCGGTTGGAATAGTTACCCTGACAACCTGCTTAATGAAACAGACTAGTGCAAGTTTCTCCAATTAAACCATCTCGAGTGCAGATAACCCTTCGAAGAGTCCAAGTGAGTCTAGTCGACGTCTGCTCTAGGTACAGTGGGATATTTCCTCGACCGTCACCTTAGGAAAAAACCGTAAATATTATGGCCACTAAGGTTACCAACAGGAACTAATATACCTAGGGGAACAGTCTATGATCCAACATACGCGCAAGGGCAGAGTAACAAAGCTCAACCCCCTTGAAGGCTCCTTGACATAATCCAAGGTATACCGACAAGTGACCCCAGGCTCCTCGACAATGGTCTATCTGAGGTTTACCGTTGTTAATACACACACATCTTCTATGGTTCCCAATGAGATAGAATTGATTATCCCACTAGTTCGGATATGACCTCGTGCTTGACTCCTTAAGAGGAGCTTCCTAGAGCAACTATTGGATTTTTCCTACCGCAAGATCGAATACTTGTTGGTTTTAATTGTCTTGGAGAGTTAATTACTCCCTACTCCAAGACACTAGCCTAAGCTATATTGGTGAAAAGAGCCCTAGAAATATAAAAATTACTAGGTTGATTTTAATTTTAGCGTTGATTTTAATATGATGTTTCTTAGGACAATAGGTGCGAAAGTGAAACTGATGATATGTAGTGACCCGACTCAAAACACACTAAAAATTCATCTTATATGAGAAACAATTTCTTTCCTTTCAATGAATTCTATCTAAAAGAAAGAGTTGAGAAATGCAATCTTTTAAAACAATTCTTTCCTTTAAACAAAAATAAATGAAAAGAAATCTAAATTCATGAGAACTCAAAATGATCAATTGCTCAATAAGAAATCCCTTTATCATTCAAGATCGAAACTACAAAACAAAATTTTCTCAAAAAGAAAACTACAATTTTCTAGAAATAATCACTCAATAACTAAAAACACTAATTTTGAGATCTAAAAATTCTAAAGACTAAATCTGAATTAAAACTTTAAATATTTTGAGGATTTTTTGCTTATCTTGTTATCTAACTAAGAAATTCTTTGCTTAGATTAGCAAGAACTCAAAAAACATCCAATTTTTGGATTTTAAGTGAAATTCCAAACTTATCAACAAATTTTTTTTAAAGATTTACAAATGAGAAAATGGGATCTAAATCTCATAAAACAAATTCTGCTATAAATTCAAACTCAACAAGAAAGCAAAGAAATACCAGTGATCTAAAGGTATACCAAGGCTTCTAATCTTTGAGTGGGATAAAGACAAAGCAAAAATCGCTATAACATGCAGATCTTTCAAAAAATCATTCAAAACTTAAAAATTCTGAAATAAACTCTCAATCAAAGCTTTCTGACAGAAAATACAAGTCTGAGTATACATTGAGAATCTAACAAACTGATCCAGAAAAAATAATTTTAAGGTTTTCTAAAAAATTTCAGAGGGTCCGTAGTTTCCAGTGTAAATAGGTGCGGTTCCGCACTATTTATACAAGAAAAGAGCAGAGATTCCCGCACTGTTTCTAAAAGAAAAGTGCAGATACCAGAAAACTAAGAGAAAAATAAAAATCTCTAAAAAATTTCTCAAGGATTCTACAGGGATAAACTACCCAAGCTAGTATAAACTAATCAAAATCAGAAAAAATAAATTCACAAGTCAAAAATAAAAGAAATCAAAGTTCAAGATCCATTCCCCAGTGGAGCCACCATTTTGTTGGATGGATAAGTCATTCTTGTGGACAAGACAGACCTCCCAAGTGTCCTACAGATAGCTAGCAACAA
Source organism: Pinus albicaulis (assembly GCA_034641835.2). Taxonomy (NCBI): domain Eukaryota; kingdom Viridiplantae; phylum Streptophyta; class Pinopsida; order Pinales; family Pinaceae; genus Pinus; species Pinus albicaulis. The sequence continues at coordinate 997,727,905 of CM076571.1, forward strand.
ACAGACAAACAAAAACTATTTTCTCTAGATAATATTCGATTCATTAATTACCTACAATAGGGGTTTTGAAGACCTACCTGTAGTCCAGCGCTATTTGTAATAATCTTCTTTCTAGTTGCTTGAAAGAGTCGTCTTCAAAGATCTTCAATCACAAACATGGAAAAAAACAATAGCACCTGCATAGGATAAACTAATTCACGAATTATATATCTATCAAGATGATCAATGAATTCAAGAAATATCTAATTAATTAAATAACTCATTGATAAAAAATGATAAACAACCTACTTAATTAAAAAACTCATTCAGAAAATGGTATTCATTCGTATTATCTTTAATAAAGAAGAGTCTTACAACCATGTTCTCCATGATGTCGTACAGGCCTTCCGGGGGTCTAGAACAGGTGTTTCCTTCACTCTAACAAGATTTTCACTCTCTCAGCTAAAATACACATGGGTGTGTAATCATTCTCACACAATGATCATTTAAGAGAGTCTGAGTCTATACAGTGTTTCTCCTAAAAAATTCTCATAGTCTAACTCACTAACTCCCTTGAAGCTGCACTATGGCTTCAATTTGTAGGAAAAAAGAGGAGGTTATGGTTCCACATAAGAAGGGATAGAATGCTCTTTTGAAGGGATTGAGCTCCATAAATCAAGGGGTAGGCTCCCATAATGGAGGAATGAACATACATGATAAGATCGAACCTTCGACTGGATAATTTCTTTTAGAAGCTTCCAGATTTGACTGTTGGGCTTCTAAATGTTTCTTTTTGCCTTCATTTTACCTTTTACAGGGGTCCGCACCCTTAATGAAGAAAAATTTTGTTTAGCTCCACATTCTTTAGAACAAAAAAGGTGCGGCACCGCAGGAAGTATGAAGAGAAAGTGTGGTACAAGTGTTTTTTAAGACTTTTATGAGATTTTCTCTCAATTTCAAGGCTTGATTTTAGGAACTTTGATGTTCTAGACTTCTAAGGGAGTAATCTATGAGTAATGATGATCCCATATAGACACTAAAACGTCATGGTGACAAATTTTAGTGTAACAAATATCTTTTATCTATTGTTTTGTTATGGTTATTTCCTAAGGTTTTCGATCTAAGTCTGGGTTTTGGGTAGAAAGACTCCTACTGGTTGTGTTTGCGGAGACCTAAGTCTTGGCTGTGTGTGTGGAAGGGTAAATTGTATTGAAGGAAGAAATATATTGGGACTGGTATATCTCTTAATAAAGAAGACTGTTTTGGAAAAATATGGATTTTTATGCGTTTTTTGTTACTTATCTGTTATATGTTTTAAGATCTAGAATCTATTCTCTAATTGCATATTTAATTATGATTATGATCACTTGCATCTGCGCGAATGAATAAAGTATATTATGCATAGATATCAGTTTATGAATACGTGTGATTGAAGTAGATCTGCTTACTGTGCGCGAATACATATTGAAGCATTTTGTGATAATCTGCTACGAAGTTGATCTGTTGTTATGTCGATCTGTTGTTGCGCAGAATTGTATATCATTTGCTATAGTTTTGTTATAAGTATGTTTAGGCCCACTACACTAAATTCTTCCTCGAGCTACAGAAACCTGGTTCCAACACCCCCCATACTGCTTTGAGTGAGACTTTGATCTGCGCAAGTAGGTCATTGCCGAAAGGGCTAGTAGTTGGAGGGTTTGTTGGTTGCACAATAAATCCTAACTTGGGTCAGGACCCCTCATGCCAAAAAATGGTTCCGTTGTCGGTACAGGGTGCTGCCACATAGAGTGGATAAAGCATAGGGTGATGCCGCGTAGAGTGTTGAAGTGGTCTTACCATTGAAGATCTATGTCGAAGCGCTCAAAGAAAAGATGAAGGATACCACCCCATAGTGACTTGGGATGAGTCACAAGTTTTTTTTGGGGGCCTGTTGGAGCAGGGTCCCCTGGGGTACAATTTTGGTGCAATTTTGATAAATTTTTGTTTATGTTTTGTTATGCACGTTGCGTGGAAGATTCAAAGGGGCTTTGGGGCAGGTTAAAGTTCATTATTCAATGCAATGGATTTTAAAGGAAAACCATAAGTCTTAAACCACAGTTTGAGACCATGGTATCTGTGTGCTAAGTTAGTATAAATATGTAAACGTAGATTCATGAGAATATATCTTTTATTTATTGTCGTGTTATGATTATTTCTTCAATATTTCAATCTAAGTCTGGGTTTTTGGTAGAAATGTTCCTGCTAGCTGTGTGCGGGGAGACGTAAGTCCTGGCTGTGTACAGACCCTAGTGGCTATGTGCGCGGAAGGGTATATTTTATTGAAGGAAAGGATACATTGGAACTATTATATCTCTTAATAAAGAATATTGTTTTGGTGAAATCTAGGTTGTTCTGCATGTGTTGTTACTTATCTGTTATCTTCTTTAAGCTGTGGAATCTATTCTGTAATTGCATATTTAATTTTGTTTATGACCACTTTCATCTTCGCGAATCAATAAAGTATATTACGCATGAATATATGTTGATGAATAAGTGTGATTGAAGTAGATTTGTCTACTATGCATGAATACATATTGAAGCATTATGTGATAATCTGCGACGAAGTTGATATGTTGTTTTGTTGATATGTTGTTGCACGCACTTGTATATCATCTACTATAGTTATGTTATAAGTTTTTTCAGGGCCAATACATTAAATTCTTCATCAGCATGCGGAAACCTAGTTCCAACACCCCACTATACTGCTTCAGGTGAGATTTTGATCTGCACAAGCATGTCATTTCCAAAAGGGCCAGTAGTAGGAGGTTTTGTTGGTTGCACAATAAATATTAACTTGGGTCAAGAGCCCTCAAGCCAACACATGACCAGTTTTTTGGTGGAATATCTTGGCAAAATATGTGGAAAATTATTCCCACTGAATACTCTGACCAATGTGCCATCCAGTAAGGCGAACCAATCAACAATCTCTGATATCGCCTCCATAGTTGCTCGTGACATGCAATGTTGGTCCTCCTAAAAGATGAGGCTATAAATGGTAGGATGATGAAGTGATAATCAATTTTCTCCATGACTCTGCGAAGACTGTAATTTGAGATTATCTTGCAATAGATATTTATGGCAGTGTCTCTCGGTGTCCATGTCCAATTCATGCCAGGGAACTAATTTTGCACACAGATTGCATCTAGTAAGTATACAGACATATAGAAACATGCTTTCTCACCCTTGAGTGGATTTCAAGATTTTTTCACATGGAATCTCAGCTGGTGAGCTAATATGTATGACCAGTTGAACAAATTCCTCCCATTCACTACCTCATTCAAAAAGATATCCGACCCCACAAGAATGGTTTCTCTGTCTGGTTGACCATAGATTTCGCAAGCTAGTATGACCAAAAGCCGATAGGTTTTCCTGAGTGCTTTTGTCCTGTGCATGTGGGTGGGTGTCTTCCGGAACTTCGTTAGCTCCTTTACCCACCTCTTGATGATACCTCTCTTGTTCGTGTAGCTTTAAGTGGCATAAAATAGTGATTCCATGTTCTTCACTACCCCAACAAGATGATACATCTACTTGAAATCTGCTTCCAGGAATGTAGAAAAAAATTTCCTACTGGTGTTGCTCAATGTCATGGTTTCCACATCGGTGTTTGAGACAACCCAATTGATCACATCTGCACATGGGATGGCTGGATACTTGCATGAAAACTTGTAAAGCCCTGACTACGTGATGTTGAGATACACCTGCTGGTCCTCTAAGTATGCCTGAAAGACCTTTATGAAATCATATTTGTTCATTTTCCATGTTAATTTTGATCTCTTCTCTATGAAAAACTGAGTGTCCAAGTAAAATGGAAATTTAATCATAAATTTCTCAAATGCTTCCCCAATACTGGTTTCAATAGTTTCCTTTCAGGCATCTCTCTTTGATGCCATTATGCAAGTGACTACTGAGAGAGGCTTAATAGTTGTTGTATCTATGGCACAGAAAAGACAATGACTACAAGAAAATGTCTGTTATGAGCAAAACTACTTCCAAGACATGTTCATGTAGCACACCAAGAAACTAACTGGAAGGATTGTGAAATTCTTTATGGGAAGGGGGTCTCACTGGCTAGGAAACTATGCACTGCGTAGTCCCAACAGTCAGTGTTGAAGCTTGTGGCTTGATATTGCGCAATGAACAGTTTAGCATGGGCAATGAGCAAGGAGAGACTATGCATTGTGCAGTCTCAGTGCCCAAGGATTCTGGCTAAGGCTTGGCACTATGAAATGCACAGTAAGTCCAACTTATATTATGCATTGCGTAGTTCCAAAGGCTAGCCTTGAATCTTGGGCTTCCATATTGCGCAATACCCAACTGTACAAAGTGAATTATGGCCAAGGGAAAGGCAGATCTTCCCAAAGGAAGTGTGAAAAATGAGAAAATCTGAGATATTGTGAGGTTATGAGTGAATATCTTACTCAATGGTGTTATATTTCTGCATAAATCAGAAGTATGTGTGTGTGTGTGTGTGTGTGTGTCTATATATATATATATATATATATATATATATATATATATATATATATATATATATCTATATATATATATATTTCTTTTCTCTCTATATGTATAGAGAAGCAAGGTAAATTCATCTTTATCATAGTAATGGATCAAATTTCATGACATACAAACATTTTTTGAAGTGTAAAACTTGAAGAGAAAAAAATTTTACATGGGTAAATTAATGGTTTGAGGGAGAATGGGGGCTTATCGTAATTAATTATAGACTACAAAGTTTAATTGGTTGAAACTTCAATAAAGAGGGTTGTAAAATCTCTCTTTCTTTGTTCTTAATGTTTTACTTAATATTTTTTCGACCAAGGAAAATTTTAAGAATAAAATTTTATTTTAAAGTTTAGATACCTTAGTGAATCTTACTAGTTCCGAATATAAAAACTATAAAAATTGGTGATTTTTCTTGTAAAATTATTGAAATTTCTAATTATTTTATATTACATCTATAAAATATTGGCGATTTTTAAAGTAAAATAATATTGTAGTATAAAATTTTGGTTAATAAATTTGAGAAAAAATAGTAATTGGTGAATTTTTGTTTGGAAAAAGAATAGAAAATTAGCCTGTGAATATTAACCTTAAAATTTTCCCTACTTTGGACATCTTTTATAAACATAATTCAATGAGAGGATTCTTAGATTTTTTATAGAATTTTTTTGTGAGGATGTAATATTTTATTATTTAAAATAAGCACTCAAATTATAGAAGCTCAACCAAGTCAAAATTATAATTTTTCCAATTTCTAAACCACTTAAACTATAATTTTTTACTTTTTACTAAAGCTATTTGAAAAAAAAGTCAAATAGTCATACTAAACTAGATTTGGGAAAGATCCATATATAACTATAGAGATAAACACTTATATTTAGTTGTCTTCAATACAATAGTTGTGCTTAATACTCGTTTAATGGCAATTTCAAGCAAACACCACACAAAAAGAGCATTTTTCGTATTAAAATCTATGTTCCTTGCAAAACTTGCCTGGACGGCTGCAAAAATCATTCCAAAAAGCATTCTGTAGCATAAGGTTGAAGAAAATCTCACTAAAGACGTATTACATACATGGAGGGAAGGATCCAAATATCTAGAGAAGGAGCCATACTAAATTCTCTGTAATTATATCCACCAATTGTGGATTCAATACGAACCATGGATTTTCAGGAATGGCTTGTAAAATTATTAAAGCACAAATACAGATCTAGCTGAAGAATAATTGCACAAACTTGTGAGAATTGAAAAAGAAAAATTGAAATTGAGAATGAATTTTAGTCATCAATATTGGTTTGAGAATCAATACATAAAGCAACTAAGTTAAGCTTAGTTGTACATGCAATAAATAAGGACAATTAAAGCCAACTGAAGCTAAGTGTGCTTTATATTTTGTTAATGTGCATATGCACCACATGCAAGCACTAGAGTTAACTAACTAAAACCAATTTCATACCACATATAAGCACTCGAGTTAACTAACAAAAGCCAAGTGAAAATCATATGCAAGCACTCGAGTTAACTAACTAAACCCAAATGCACATCACATGCAATAACTAGAGTTGAACTGACGTTAATTAAGGCTAACTATGTGCATGTACACCAAAACCCCCCTTAAGCATAACTTAGGTGAGTGTGATGAAAAATGAATGAGTCTCGACAACAAGGCCATTTTAGGTACTCATACACAATGCATGAAAATAGGAAACAGGGAAAAACTAGTGGGAAGAACCCCCTCCCCTCCCTGCCCCCAAGCTATAATGAAAAAAGTAGAAAAAATACAATTGTTAGGTAGTCTTATCCTTCACACCGTGACGATCTTGTTGAAATCGAAACTTTTGCTCAGTGAAAGTCTTGGTGAAGATATCGGCAGTATGCTCAAAACTAGGAAAATACTTAAGATCGATGATCCCATCATGAATTAGTTTTCTAATAAAGTGCATGTGGATCTCGATTTGTTTGGTCTGCTTTCTTTGCATTGGATCTCTGCAAAAATTTAGCATACTTTGATTATCACACTAGATGATAGTTGGACAATGGACAGTGATCCTAAGCTCAGATAGGAAATATTGTCTCCAAATGGCCCAAATAGTGGCATTGTCTACTCCTCTGTACTTAGCCTCTGCTGATGATAAAGCAATTGAAACCTCCTTCTTGCTTGACCAACAAATTGGGCTGGATCCCAAACTAAGTACGTAACCGGAGGTGGACTTGTGATCAATGGTGTCGCCATCCCAATCTGAATCGATGAACCCAATGAGATCCAAAGAGTTTTTTTTTCATAATGAATCCCATAGGTGATTGTCTCATGGGCATATCAAAGGAAGCACTTTGCAGCTTTCCAGTGTAACTCATGTGGCTCCTGCATGTATTCGGAAACTACTCCTATGACATATGACAGATCAAGATGAGAGTGAGTGAGATAAATAAGACTTCCCACAAGCTGACGGTATAATGTGGAATCAACCAATGATTAATCTTTTCCATTTTCAAGCTTTATCCTCGATAAGAAAGGTGCGGCTGCTAGATTGCAACCACTCATGTGAAATCGTGTGAAAATATCTCTAGCATAATTTGGTTGAGAAATGGTAATCCTAGAACCACTTTGATTTATCTCTAGTCCACGGAAGAAATTTAGCAAACCCATGTATGTCATAGAAAACTTCTTACGTAATTCAATTTTAATCTCAATAATGGCAGAAGTTGAACTACCTGTTATCAAAATATCATCCACGTAGAGTAATATGATCAACAGGGAATCAATTTTCTTTAAAGAATAAAAAATGGAATCATATTTTTAGCGTACAAAATTTTGAGATAATAAACAGGAATCCATCTTTGCATGCTATGCTCTAGGCACCTGCTTGAGGCCATAGAGAGACTTCTTTACTTTACATACTAGACATGAATTTTTCATGTATCCATGTGGCTACTCCATGAATATTTCGTCCTCGAGATCACCATGAAGAAATGCATTCTTCACATCCATATGATTCAGCTTCCAACTTGTTGTTGCTAAAATGGAGAGAGCTAGGAAAATGGAATCCATTTTTTCCACTGGAGCAAAAGTATCATCATAGTCAAAACCATGTACCTACTGAAAACCTTTCGCTACCAATCATGCCTTATATTTACTAACTTGTCCATATACTACTTTCTTGGTCTGGTAAACCCACTTTAACCTCAGAAGTTTATGATTGGAAGGTAGAGGAACCAAATCCCAAGGCTGGTTCTCAATGACAGAGTTGTATTCCATGTCCATTGTTGCTTCCCATTCGGGATGGCCAACTTCTTATGCATAAGTTTGTGGATCAGATGCATGCATCATATAACCATGCATGGGCATGCATGGCTCCATAGCTAACAGTTCTTGTGGATCTTCCTCAAACAAAGGTTTAGAGGCAGGATCATCAAGGAGATCACTCTTGCTATGTAATTTTTGCGTTGAAGGTGGTCTAGAATCTTTCGAACTACATGAGTATGTATGATATTGATGTTCAATAACTGTTGGTCCAATAGGTGTCACAGGGAAAGGCTCATCTTCATCAGAATTCTGATCTGAAGCATCATCAACATACTCATCAATGAGCAGTGAGGGAAACTTGGTAATAGGTTCATATGTTGGTGCATCCAAAATATCTTTGTCAAACTTTTCACTCCTTTCAATAAAGAGCTCTTTAGTGTTGATATCAAGCAATATTTACCCTTTGACTTCATCAGAATATCCAAAAAATATGCATGGTTTACTTTGAGGCTCCAAAGCCCTTCTCTTCTCTGTAGGAATGTGATCCCATGCTTGAGATCCAAAAAATGCGGAAATGACTGACTTGAGGTTACATGTTAGTCCAAGCGTCAAAAGGTGTTTTTCCAGTAATAGATTTTTGAGGATATCTATTATGGATGTATGAGGCACAATTGATAGCTTCAGCCCACAATCTTGAAAAAATATATCTTACATGAAACATGTGATTGGACATTTCTTTCAAACATCGATTCTTCTTTTCAGCAACCCCATTTTGTTGTGGAGTGTGAGGAACTGTATGTTTCAATTGTATGCGTGGTTCATTTTAAATATTTTTGATATTTTTGTTGACCATATATTCTGTCCTATTATCTGTGCGGAGTGTCTTGATGCATTTTTCAAACTGATTTTCTGCACATGCTTTGAAAATATTTAGATGTTGAAAAACTTCAAACTTGACTTTCAAGAAGTAAACCCAAGTGAATCTTGTGTAATAATATAGAAATGACAACAAATATCTCACTTTTCTCATTGCAATTACTTGAAATGGACCCATGAGATCACTATGTACAAGCTCCAAAGGTGAAGAGGCTCTCCATGCATGCCCCTTCTCGAATTTGTCTTTTGGATGCTTTCAAGGAGCACATCCATTAGAAACACCATTTTAAAATTCAATGGTTGACAATCCTTTGACCATCACTTGCTTGCTAAGTTGTTGCATATATATGAAATTCAAGTGCCCAAATCTCTCGTGCCAAATCTTAATTTCTTCATTTGCATGCGTAAGTACCAAAATAGAATTTGACTGAGGAACAAAATCAGAAAATGTATATAGACGAGATTGATCATTTACCTTGCTAGATGCAATCTTCAAGTTGGTTTGCATGCCATAAATTCTCACGGAATCTGGGGTAAATTCCACTTTCCTTCCGGTGCATGTATGTGTCATCTAATACAATGAAATAAAATTCACCAAAAGCCTTGGAATATGCAAGACATTCTCAAAAATTCCATCTTCGAATTGCACTCTTCCTTGTACAGTTGCTTCAACTATAGAATTCCCCCCCATGAGAATAGGAGGTCCCGAGTATGCATGTAGAGAAAAAAATGATTCCTTTGAAGAAGCAATATGATGCGAAGCTCCTGAATCGATGATCCATTCTTGTGGTGTAGAATGAAGAGCAATGAAAACATGACCATTACCCCTTGTTTCTGATGTTTTTTCCTCTGTCTTCTTCTTGGCACTTTATTAAATGTGATGACCAAGATTATTTTTCTTAAGAGTATTTTCCATCAGATCAATAGCCTTCTACATGCAAGGGGATTCAGGATGAGAACTTCTACTACAATAATGACAGTTGGAATTTCTTTTATTTCCCTTCCTACCCTTGGAGCTAGAAGAATCATTCGAAGGTTTTGAATTTCCTCCTTTTCTTGGATATAGATCTCTTACGTTTCCTTTTCCTTTGTATTGTTGATTTGGTTTTGAGTTGGACTTTCCTTTCTCATGCATGGCAAGTGCATGTGCATTTGGAGACTTTAATGAACCCATTTTTATGAGCCTCTCCTGCTCATGAATGAGAGACTCAATAAATGCTTCAAGTTTGGGAATTTTCCATTTATCTCTGGTTGCTATTCTAACTTTATGAAATGTAGAAACTAAAAAAACATATTCATGACCTTATTTAGACAAAATATAAAGGATCAATTGACCTTCCTGTTTGGATTTATCGATCCCGCAATTATGTAATTGTAGAAGCAATGATTTAAATTTCGTAAACATATCTTGAATGTTCTCAAAACTATTTGGGTCTAAGGAATTTAGCCCATTTTTGAGAATATGAGCCCGCATGTCATCCTGCTTTCCAAATAAATTTTCCAAGGTTGTCCATACCTCATTCGGAGTGTTTCAAGTGTCCACATGGAAACAAAATGCTGGAGATTTTTACAATAATAGAAGACCAAAAGCCTCGTCCATCTTGTTAAAATAGAAGACAATGGTGGAATTGGGTTCAATTTCCGTATTCCTAACTATCTGATACAAACCTTTGCCTCTGAGTTGAAGAAAAACCTTTGGCTTCCATTGGAAGTAGTTGTACAGAGTAAGAATAGTTGAAGATGAGAACTCCATTCTTTTAGCTTGTACCTATAAGAATAATTGCAGCAGTTCTCCAATATTTTGATATGAAATTCAAATCTCCGAACAATTTTCGATTTTTTATCTTCAAACCTGCAAAATATTGTTCATGCACATTCTCTTAGTCTATGTAGCTCTGATACCATGTAAAATTATTAGAGCACAAATACGGATCTAGCTGAAGAATAATTGCACAAAGAATTGAAAAAAGTAAAATTGGAATTGAGAATGAATTTGATTCATCAATATTGATTTGAGAATCAATACATAAAGCAACTAAGTTAAGCTTAGTTGTATATGCAATAACTATGGATAATTAAAACTAACTAAAGCTAAGTGTGATTTATGTTATGCATGCCAGCACTAGAGTTAACTAACTAAAGCCAAATGCACATCACATGCACTAAATAGAGTCGAAGCAAAGCTCATTAAAGCTAACTAAATGCATGTACACCAACATGGCAGTACTTGTGATGTAATGAAAGTGAGATGTGATCAAAGTCAAAATAATCAAAGTCAAAGGGTCAAGTCGATTTAAAAAAATTAATATTCGACGTACAACGCATTTGGTGAGCCTCATTCCTGGGGTTTCGAGATTAGCATGTTTGATTTGTTCAAAGTCAAAAAGTGTGGTCGAGTTAAAAATCAATAACGTGTAGTGTTTGTTTGGAATACAACCAAGTCAAACTCAACGAAATCAAACGATCCTCAAATTAATCCAATCATGGGTTGGAAGCACTTATAAATAGAGCTTATTTTTCCTTATTTCAAATCATTCACCTGTACCCTCATATCTCTTCTTACATTTAACTCAACGAACATATTCATTCATCAGTTTATTATCATTAAGAGAAGAGACACAATTTCGTTTGTATTGTCTGCTCCATCAAAGTATAGGCGTCTACGTTTATTGAATAACATGGCGGTCAGGGTGGTGTTTTCCATCATCATTTGCGCTTTGCTAATCTTTGTGCTATTTCTAACTGCAAGCTCTCGGAGACCTGATTTCCTCAAAGAGTCTACTGCTGACTCCGCCATTAAGGACAAATCTAATACCAGTAACATCTCTGAAGCTTATATCGAACGAGTCGATAAAGCAGCAACCATTGATGTAGAGTTGCTGGACGATAAGCCTCCAAAAAGTGGTTATACTCCCTCGGCTCCTTCATCCTCCCACAACATGGTAATAGACACCGTCGGTGCTGCACGTTACAGTTGTTGATGATGATCACGTCAACAATTTCTTCCTTTGTTGTTCACTTCAATTCCATGTAAATGGGTTTAAACTGCAATTCCTTGTAAATGGGTTTAAGCTGCCGATTGCAAATTTTAGGAATATAGAGCTCATAATTTGGCGTTTAGGATCTGAAGGTGAGGATAGCTCCTAATTTTGGTGAGGATCACTACTATAACAAGGGCATTTTAAGACATTTTCTTAAGACAAAAGAAATATTTTGTTTTAAAAAGTTACTTTTTATTTTAGTTATTTTATATTAAAATTTAATATCAATTGAATTGTCTTAAATATAAAATTTAAGACAAAAGTAGTTTGAGACAAAATTTTATATTTAAGACAAGCAATTTGAGACGAAAATATTTTAAGACAAAATTTTATATTTTAGACAAAAACAGTTTGAAATAAAAATAGTTTAAGACAAAACTTTATATTTAAGACAAAAGGAGTCTGAGACAAAAATATTTTAATACAAAACTTTATATTTAAGACAAAAGCACTTTGAGACAAAAATATTTTAATATAAAACTTTATAGTTAAGACAATGGCAATTAAGACAAAACCATTAGTATTGTGGAAGTTTGGACTGAAATTCTATGAGTAGATAGTGGATAATTATATTTTTTATTTTTGAATATATATATATATATATATATATATATATATATATATATATTCAAACCACATGAAATGTAATCATTTCAATTTTATTTTTATTTTTATTAGATTTTTCCTTTTCCATTTAACTACATTCTAAAAATATAATAAATAAATAGATTAAAAAAATATTATTTTTTGGTTGGCCACTCAAAGGGATTTAAGTTTGAATCTCATGTTTTTACATAATACTTCATAACAAAGTGGTTTTCAAATGAGTTACATTCCATGAACTAAGACTGTTTATTTTTTTAAATATGTTAACATTTTTAAATTACTCCAACTAAAACTTTGATATAAATTTGAAAGAAATTAAATACAATATAACGATAAAAAAAGAAAATTAAATATTTTCTCAATTGTTTTCCATATATGCATTTTAAACCTTCATTTTTTTTCTTTCAAAATGAAAAATCAAAATTTTGATTCTTGCATATGTCTTATAGTCACATCTCATTTTTCTTTTCACCATTGAACAAATATATCAAAGAGATAAATAACAATAATTTAATTATTTTTTAGATAAAATTTTAGTATTTAATTTTTTTTATTGTAAAAAAACTTTCTACTAATTCAGAGTCATTGGCACAGAACTGCCTGGAAATGTCCCTAGTCGCATGCATTCCTTATTGTGGGAGCAACTGGAGGTTCTAAGTCACATGCATGCCCATGTCAAGGGAGAGATTAAGGCTTTGATGCAGAAAAATTTCATTTTGTCTCAAGGGTTAGTCACTTGGATGGGTTGGATGGCTTCGGTCACCTAGATGGGTTGGATGACTCCTGGGGTTTTTTTTTCAAGTGCAGAACGTTAGGTTGGTTGTGTTACATCGGTTACACTTTCTTAACTGATATATATGGAGTTGAATAATATCATAGTAACTTTTCTTCACATGTTTGCCCCGGTTGGCTGGTAACTTGGGTAGATGTGGGAGGAGGGTGTTATAGAGTAGTATCATAGCATGGTTCCATTCTCCTTGGGTGATGTCTGGTTTCCATTCCACTTGGATGAATGTGTTTTCGTATCTACATGTTGGTTGCATATAGGTCCTTGTACTTTTGATCTATGTGTTTTTTGTTTATGCATGGTATTGGTCATGATTGTAGTGGTGTCGTCATGTGAAGTTGATGGTGTTGTTGCTAAATGTATTTGTTGTGTTTATGTCGGTCGTGCATCGATTATGTGTATCAATTTTTATATGTTATTATGCATACTATGACTAGATGATGGTCGTTGTGCATGAAGTCATGGTATGTGGTCAGCATAGTCATGCATTGATAAATGGATAACGGTTGAAAAGATGTTTATATGTTGATATGATTATGTTTATATATATGTGTGTGTGTGTGTTTGTATTGTGCTAATATGGTTGGTCTTGCAGATGAGATATCCTCTTCGAGCTATACTAAGGTACACTAGTTTTCTTATGATTTGGTTTAACTGACATAATATACCTTGCAGGAAGAAGAGATCAAAGATGACTACCAAGATGGTAGACTATAAAGATTCTCCCTATGAATCAAATGAGTAATGTGGTGTTGGGAACACTTCTGACTTAGTAGAAACATTGAGGAGTTTGAAGGAGGAAATAAGGATTTTCAAAGAAGGTAATGACAAAATCATTCATGCATAGGAGAAATAAGCAGAAGTCAATGCAATAATTCTTTAGAGTTTGTCAGAATTGCAAAGACAGGGACCACTTCGGATCAACTATGGATAGGAGGATATGACTAATGGGGCATGCGAAAGTAGACCCCATAGTGGGCACAGGTCAGATATAGATGACACGATTAGGGATGTCAGGTTCTTGGATACTCCGGAAAGGAGGGGTGATAGACACAGGTACTATTCTCATTCTGGTTCTGAAAGGTATCATGGTCATCATCGTTATAATCCTTAAAGGAGGAGTGATAGGGGATATTTTCTGGATGAGTTCAAGAAAGAAAAGCCACCTACATTCGATGGGGGAATGAATAAATCACATGATGCAAAAGCATGGTTGATTGGAATGAATAAATTCTTCATATTACACGATTACTTAGAGAACTTGATGGCCAAGATATCTACATTCAGTCTTAAAGGTAAAGCAGATATTTGGTGTGAAGATGTAAAGAACATTAGAGATATTTATGAGGAGTTGACTTGGAGTGAATTTGAGAGACTATTCAGGATGCAGTATCTATCGAAGATGTACTATTATGACAAGGAAAAATAGTTTTATGAGCTAAATATGGACTCTATTATCGATGAGGAGTAAACTAGAAGATTTCTGGAGTTGTTGAGATATGTGCCTTACCTCAAGGAGGAGAAGGCCAAGATTCAACGATTCATAAATGGGTTGTCAATAATATTCAAAGACAGGATTGAGTTTGATGAGCCTAGATCATTGGAGGAGGCCATCCGGAAGCTAAAGCATTGTTATGAGCAATCAAAGCGTAGATCTGAGACTAACTAGACTGGAAATGTAATGCAACTAATAAATGGAAATGGGATAAGAAGCGAGCAAGGCCTCGAACACATTTACTAAAAAAGAGAATGCTCTAAGTTACATTTCCATTTCCACATCTTTTCCATTTCGCTAAGTTACAAATAAAACGAGTCCAATTCTATATGCAATAGACTAAGAGCCTATTGATACACCTTTAGTGATTTATGCATAGCTCTCACCTAGCAATATAGATCAATGAAATTACATCTAATAGATATAGCCTAAAAGAGTTTTATTTTATGCCCAAGACACCACTATAATGGAGTAGTTGTGAAGGTAATGATATCCATTGGGTATTTCCATTTTTTCAGCAACATACAAGAAAATGTTTGGGGTTGGAGGAAGAGATATAAAGATCTTTGCCAAAAACACAATATCATCACTCTCATAGTGCCATTTCTGTTAACTCATTAGAATGCAGGTAATGCATAAGGATTCATCAGTATCTATGAAATTTTCTCTCTTTCCAATAACAAAATAGGTTCATCCTAATATTAATATATAAAATACAGTTCATTAATATGCATTTTTCATTTTTTTTTATGATCCTATTTCTCTAAAGCATATCTATTTTTTGAATTTTGTTTAGTATAAGATATGGTGATACCTTTAAATATGAGGTAATTTTGGGTAAAATTAGAAGTGGAACAAAAATTTGTGGTTTGAATTTCCTTTGTAGTAGTAGGCTACATGAAATTTCTATCGAAAGGTTTTGTTGTGGCCCAACATGGAATAATATTTGGATGAAAATGTTAATTATGGGTGGTATGTTTTTTAGCTCTTCAACTCATTGGATTCTTTGTCTATTAATGGTATTTTTTGTTCTCAACTTAGAATCCATGAATCACCCTGAAAGGTCATGACAATGTAACTTTTGGAGGCATTGATGGACAACCCCCACCCCCCCAAAAAAAATCATTAGAATAAAACTTTTAGAAGCTTTTTTTAAATGATCACCTCCAAATGTTCAATTCTCATGAATTTTTGGGGAGGGGGATATTTTGGTGTATTGAACGGGGCAACGGGACATAAGGGTATCATGGATGGGTAGAATAGTGCATGGTATATTGAGATCTATAATACTAACATTAGAGAATGAGAAGGAGCCTTAGGGCCTTATGCCACAAGGTCTAGGGGACCTGTAAGTAAGGCAATGAGAGCAATTGATAGGGGAACCTCCAATAGTTGTGATAAGGGGATTAGGGGACACATTATCACAACCCATAAGAACTTTACCCATAAACACTAAAGTCCATATCCCTTTAACCCCAAAGCCACAATCCCTTAACCCCTACACTCATAACTCATAAAAAATTAACCCCTTGATCCCTTAAACCCCAAGCCACTAACCCCTTAACCCCTAACCCCTAACATTAAATGCTTGAAACCCATAAACCCTAATCCCATATCCTCTTAAAACTTGACCCTTAACCCTACAAGATTCTATCCTCTACCTATTTTGTTTGAAACATTTCTATTGGTTGTTAAAATCCCCATCAATCCTTAGTTAAAGTCTCATGCTTTGAAGCATTGATCTTAAAATAATATTTTATATTAGGGTATTATACATCCTCGGGGTCTCTAATCTTTCTTTTTCTTTCAACAACCCAACCCTCCTTGAAGAATTGATGCTGAATACTTTGATCCACAACAAGAATGATGTCATAATACATTTGTAGAGATATATAGATGAAATTACCCCCTAGACACCACTATATTATACACATTGATTCAATGGATAGGGGTTTGTAGTTATCATTCAATGGAATCACTTCTAACTAGTATCGATCTCTATTTCTCTTCTGGCTTGTTCTTGACTTAATGGCCACCTTCTTCGATGTTGTTCCTTTGGAAGTTCGGAAAGAGATTTTATTGTTGGAAAGTAAAGAGGTTGAGGGTCTCCCTTATCACTCATATTTTGAGATGATGGGCAAGGATTTGAAATGGATACAAGACCCTGGAAAACCTCAGAAGAAACAACTTTTCTATCACAATTCGCTGGCCTTACACCAACAGCTGGCTACTTTGTTTCGCTAGTACTTCATGATAAACAAGTTGAGACCTATAATCTATTTTTTTCCCTTGAAGATGTCAAAATAATGCTTCACAACCTATGGTACTATTTCGATAGGGTGGACTCCTAATTGGCTTGCGTTGAAGGTTTTTTGGTTAGTGACTCTACCTCCAGGGACCTTACTGATCCTCTAGTTGATCATGTACAAACTTTTATTATTATTTCCTTAAGCATGGAAATTATGTTTTATTGCCACCTATACGAGATTGTATGAATATTTATGGTCTTGTTGATGGTGGAGAGAGTATCTAGAGTGGATCTTCGTTTGGTCTCGTTGTACATGCTCTGGAAGTGGAGGATTCCCATTGTTGTTGTCAATATTATGCTTACTTGGTCTTTTGTTGGTGGTTTATGTTTATGTTTTCATGATCCTTGGGATTTGGTGCTAGCATCAAAATATACTTTGTTTCCTCTCATTTTATGGGCACCTGCAACTTGAATTTTGGAAATTGAATATTTTTTTAACATATGCTTTCAACTTGGCTTGTTTTGGGATGGATGAGTATTTTCGCATCTGAGAAAGTGGTTACTCTTTTCATGCTAGATGGAAGATGTCATTTTGTGTAGAGGACCCTTAGGAAGACCATAATATCATATACTTTCCAACCATCTTTCTACACATTTCCAAAATACTCAAATACAAAATAATTATTAATTAAAATATACAATACATGATACCATTCACTAATTTCATTCATCAATTTCCAAAATACACTTGTAACGAATTGTCTGATCGCGAGTTTGCTATGATATACTTTCCAACCATCTTTCTACACATTTCAAAAATACTCAAATACAAAATAAATATTAATTAAAATATACAATACATGATACCATTCACTAATTTCATTCGTCAATTTCCAAAATAAACTCGTAACGAATTGTCCGAGCGTGGGTTTGCTAATGGAATAACAAGCTAATCCATTTAAATTGGGTACCCTTTTTAGCTCCTTATCAAATTATGTTTGTGTTCTATGAGCTTGCAAGTCACTTAAACTTTGTTGTGCGCTTATTCTGTCTGTGTTCTAAACTCTTCGGTCATGAGTCATGATAAGTGCTCGAGATCAAATGCCATACAACCATCGCGCTGTGATCGACTCCCGTGTGACATCCCATTGGAACACCCACGCTCTGTATTTCAATGAAAGAAAAGGAAAAATACCCAAAAAAATCACGCGAAGAAATATTTCAGAAATTGGGAAGATCATTAATTAAGAAGCCCTCGAACCGATGGTCCTCAAACTTGCAAGAGCAAGGGAATAGTGAACTTGCAAGAATATGGGAATAGATTGCAAGGATTTTATGCAAGTGAGAAAGATGACCCTAGCTAAGGAAACCCACCCATCATGGGTGAAGGTGTGGTTATATCCTAACTCAGAATCCCTATCCCTAGCCTTGATGCTTTTGGATTCATCTCCTTTTGTATTATTTGAAGTCTCCATCTTCTACAACAACCCAAATCCTGGATCCCACATCAGAGGCGTGTTTTCTACACCTCATAAAGCCTCAGTCGGCCAATAGGCCAAAAAAATTTGCAAAAGCCATCATTTTTATATCCGCAATGCACAATCACATTGGATCCCGCACGGTTTTGAGGGCCTAACTGGTGCGATAGAGCTCCGCTTCAAATTGAAGTTCGAGTTTGAGTTTTAGTTGTGTGGGTATCAAGGTGAGGGCTTCCAAAGGCTCTGATGGTTTGACAAAACTTGGGATTGTGGAATTGGTACACATATTTTTGGTGAAGATCGTGTCATCTCAGCTTCTGAAGGGAAAATATGGGTCATGGCTGCCAAGCTCAAGGACGAGAAAGGGACTTCGAAATTGAAGGGCGAGGGTTTTGAACCTAGTAATCTAGTATGTATTAGTTTGATTAAGTGTTGTATCGTTGATTGCAATGTTTTCGTTTAGTCAATTCAGCTTTCGCTTCAACATATGTTGTTGGGGTAGGACAATGGGGTCAGGGTTTAACTGCTTCAACATATGTTGTTGGGGTAGGACAATCGGGTCAGGGTTTGTCCAGCTTCTATTTCCTGTCTGGAATCTCCAAAAACCTACGTTGGGGCAGGACAATGGGGTCAAGTTTTGGCCATATTCTATTTCTTGTCTGGCATCTCCAAAAAGCCTTGAAGATTTCTTGGTAGTATTTATATGGTTGGCCATCTTCTATTGCTTGTCTGGCATCTCCAAAAGCCTTGGGATCCATGCCAATTACTAAATTGGTTGGGGTTTAACAACCATGAACTATATTAATGTAAGAGATTTGTGGCTATGGTTTCACTACCGCCTCTGTGGATTCCTTAATCGGCCCATATCCTTGTGCAATCCCACCATGTTGTTGTCCATCTAACAACATCTCTAGGACGAGAGTTTTATAACTCTAGGACGAGAGTTTTATAACTCTAGGATGAGAGTTTTATAACTCTAGGACGAGAGTTTTATAAACTCTAGGACGAGAGTTTTAAAACTCTAGGACGAGATTTTTATAAACTCTAGGAAGAGAGTTTATGTCAATAAAACTCTCAGACGAGAAAATACTTAACTCTCGTCCGAGAGTATTTTAAATCCTGTTAAGCCTAATCAAACTCTCGGGTGAAACATTAAAAATATCTTGGACGAGAGTTTTAAAAACTCTCGGTTGAGAAATTGAGTTGACTATTTTCTCGAACGAGAAATTAAAAATTTCACCCAAATTCTAGCCATCCGCCAAATTTCACCCAAATTTTCTAGGACGAATTTAAGAAGGATGATGTGGGGAGCCATATGAGGCCTCTCAAAGTCCAATTGTTAAGATTGCTTTGAATTTTTTGGATAAGATGACTCCAGCAAGAAATTTTCAGAGAGCTTTCAGCAAGGGGCATGCCCAAGTATTTAGTGGGAAGATATCTGATACCAAACCCCAACACTCTCGCCATAAAGGTTTTTATATTTCTAGCCTTATTAAAGAAGAAGATGCATAATTTTTCATTATTAATAAGGGTCCCACAGGCTTCCATAAACACATGGAGTATATCTTTAATGGTTTTTACTTCCTTCAGCTAGACATGACAAAAGAGCATAATGTCGTCAAAAAATTACTGGTGGGTAAGAGGGAGGTAATTTCCCCAGAGCCTAAGTCCATAGATCTTGAGATTACGATATTCCTTATTTAAGAGTCGATGGCGTTTAAATAAGGTTTTGATGTTCATTTTAGATAGAATTCTGGAAATGTGATCAATAACACCTTGAATATAAGGAAGGGTTACCTTGGCTAAGGGAGGGGTGCATAGATGGGTTTTGGGGTGGGGATGGAGGCAAATAGATCTTTAGTTGATCCTTCAATTTCATCATAACTTAATCCTAATTAACCAAGTAGGATACATTAAAAATGCCTAATTAATCATGAAATTAAACAAATATGGATATGAGAGGGAAACCTCTAAACCCTTAACCCATTTAACCCCCTAAACCCTAAACCTCTAACCCCTAACCCCTTAAACCCTAATTCCCAACCCCTAACCCATTTATCCCCCTAAACCCATAAAACCTTAAACCATTTAACCCTCTAAACCCTAACCCCATTAACCCCTAACCCTAATCCTTAAATGCTAAATCCTTATCCCCCTAAACCTCTAAATTGACCCTAACCCCTTTAACCCCCTAACCCCTAACCCTTAACCCATAACCCCTTAAACCCTAATTCCCAACCTCTAACCCATTTAAGCCCATATACCCCTAAACCCTAATTCCCAACCTCTAACTCATTTAAGTCCATATACCCCTAAACCATAAACCTCTAAACCCTTAACCCCTAACCCCTTAAACCCTAATTCCCAACCCCTAACCCATTTAACCCCATAAACCCCTAAAACCTTAACCAATTTAACCCCCTAAACCCTAAACCTCTAATCCCTTAAACCCCTAAATCACTAACACCTAAACCCCTAAACCCCTAAATCATTAACGCTTAATCCATAACCCATTAACCCCTAAAATCCTTAATTGTTAAATCCCCTAACCCCTAAGCCCCTAATCCCTAATCCCTTAACCACTAACTCATTTTTCACCTAACCCATAACAGCGCCTAAATCCCCTAACCCCTAAGCCCCCAATCCCTAATCCCTTAACCATTATATCATTATTCCTCTAACCCCTAAATGTGCCTAAATCCCCTAACTCCTAACCACCCAATCCCTAACCCCTTAACCACTAACTCATTATTCCCCTAACCCAATCCCTAATCCCTTAACCACTAACTCATTATTCCCCTAACCCCTAAATACGCTTAAATCCCCTAACCCCTAAGCCCTCAATCCCTATCGCCTTAACCACTAACTCATTATTCCCCTAACCCATAAACCCTAAACCTCTAACCCCTAAGTCCCTATTCCTCTAACCCCTAAGCCCCTAATCCATAATCCCTTAACCACTAACCCATTATTCCCTAACCCTTATAACAATCCTTAAAACTCGTTGGGATTAACCATTCCAAACGAAAGCTAGTCTAGTTGGGACCTACGATCGAGTTAATTCCCCCTTGTTGGCAAGGTGGAATTTTTGCCCTATCAACAGCCCTATATTCCTTAATCCCTCTAACATATAACCTATATTATTGTTAATTCATATGAACTTTAATCCTAAGCCCTAATTCCTCTAAGACTTATAAGACCCAATCCTTATAACCCTTGCCACACTTAATACCTAAAGATTACAACCTTTATCCTCTTAAATAATTTACCTCTCTAACATGTAATACATATAATCATTGACACCTAACCACTATACTCCTTAACACATATAAACCATAACCATAATACTATAACCATTATATCTTTACATTTTACCATCATAAACCCTAAATTTTATAACCTGTAATCCCTACTCTTTTTAAACCCTAAAACCCATAATATAACCTTATAACCCATATTTCAAATAACCCCTAATGTTTACAAACTTAGTCCCTACAATCCTTGCATTAAAACCCCTAACCTTATAATCCATATTTCCAACAATGCTTAGCCTTCACAGCCCTTGGTCCTTATAATCCTTGCATTATAACACCAAAACCTTATCCTTGTAACTACAACCATCACTTAGTGACTATAAGCACCTTATCTTAAGCACAATGTACAAACTTTATCACCACTTTCATAGGAATTATCTTAGTCCAAGTTGACCATTGACATTGGCATGGACCTGTAATTCCCCTAGTCATACTTGATTGGTGATCATTGTAGAACTCTTCCCGTGCCTAAAATTTCTACCAAATGATTAGCTTATTTTGTGACACTAGATAAATTTTAAAGAACTACCTAATATTATAGCAAACTTCTTTCTAATTGTTGATATATGATGATAAAAAGAGCTAAAATTCTTATTGATTTACAACTTTACTTGTTTTTTTTTTACTATTTAAGTTGTTCATGAACCAAACAAAACTTTTAAAAGATATTGTTTCACCAGGAATAAGGGATAAATTGTAGTAGACTCTACTTATATCTACCTTTTCTACCAAATTCTTACCATCTTTATTAGTGGAAAGAAAATCTATATACTTCAAAAACATGAGTTATTTTAATAATTGACCTTTGACTAACCACATGATCTTTATATTACCACGTCATTCTCATAATTCATCTTTATATTAGTGTTTTAAAATATTAATTTAATATAAATTTAGAAATATAAACACAATTATTGTGTAAAGAACAAGACTCTCATATTACGAAAGATCTACAAAATAATTCCAAACTGTACACAATATTTACGAATTGAAATTATAGGGAACAATTACAATTAGTTGTAATATAAATTACATCATGTCTACATGCCTGATGAAGGAGAAGGAAGTGGTCCTTGAGGGAGACAAGTTGTCAGCTTCATGAGTAGGGGTTGTTGTTAGCTTAAATTTTGCAAGCTACCTCTTTTTGGGTGTGCCACAACCTTGATCTTGCTGATAGTTCATCAGCTGGCTACTTGAATGCCTCCTTGGAGAGCTTATCTGCTAGTTGATTGAGCTCATGATAAATGTGGGTGAAGGATGATCATTCTAGCTTCTGAATGCACAGCCAAATTTGAGACATCAGGGATTGAAGTCGAACATTCTACCTATAAAACTTGCATTGGCTCGGTCAACAACTATTTGAGATTCTGGTCTCTTGCAACCTCTTCAAACCACAAGCACTTTCCAAATAAAGAACAACAAACAATGTTGAGAACTCGACCTTTAAATTGGAACCAAAAGCTGGATTATATCTAATATGAATGAATTGAAATTAATTTATATAAAAAACACAGTGAAGAGCAAGAATAATCAACATATAACAAAAAACATAATTTTTTAATGAGATCACCTGGATATTCTCTGATAATTTGAGTGGGATTTCTTTCAAAATTCCTGCAAGATATGTTTCCGGTCGAATGTACGAAAAAACACGAGACATTATAGCTACGTATAAACTTTATCTTGCAGGAAAAATGAATTACTTCACCCATAAAACTTTATTATGAATACCATTTTTGTGTGATCTCATGATGTGGGTAAAAGTGCATTATATAAGAAAATAAAAATGTTCATGAAATTCCCATGAAAGTGAGTGCATCGATCGATTTTAAGTTTTTTATTCCATGTTTGTCTCTCTACTATAGATTTGTGGGATAGTTGTATCATGTGACTAAACTATATTAAATAAATAATCTTGCACTTACCCTGATATTTGAGGAGTAGTGCATTTTTATCTAAAACTATATGGTCTGCGATCTCCTATTTGTGAACTATGTATGACATATCTAATTGGATGTTAGCCAAAGTTTTCCATAAGTATAACATACCCAATTTTCACCCTCTGGGGGTTGTCTTGCCCATGATCACAGACAACTTTTGATGACTACTTAATCAGGCCACTTGCAATGCTTCTTCTAGAGTTTAAAGGAAACACCTCCTTGAAGAAAAAATTAAAAAATAAAACAAGAAAAAATGTTGCAAAAATTTAGGTAGAAAACAACTAACAACCCTCTTGAGGTGGAAAATTCTAGCCCAATTGAAAGAAGCGAGACAACTCAAGGTATTACAGAGATAAATCAGGACAATTGTGCAACTTTTTCAAGGATGCAACAAGAAATTTTTTTGTACATAATAAGAAAATATTTACAAACGAGAAGATACCACAATGGGCATGCACAAGAAGAAGAACCAAAGAAATCAAATTCAATAAAGGAAACACAACCACCACTCCAAACTCGCTTCTCTAAAACACATACAACCACAATAAATCCACTTAAGCTTACAAATTTATCAAACCCTAACTTACTAATAAATTCAATAAGCCAACATGCTACAATTTGTTGAGTCACTCCCAAATCAATTAATAATTATTGCATGAATGTACATTTGTATGTAATTTTGTTTGATAGGCTTAAATTCTCTAATGAGCGTATAGAATATATCCAAGAGTTTAAAAAATGGAAATTTTACCTACCTCCACAAGGTATCATCACACCCGAATAGGTGACAACATACAAGTCTAAATATTCTACCTCTAAGTCTCAATGGCACTTCAACATGTCAATAACATACTTGCAGCAATGCTTAGTGAGTTTTGTCTATTGGCTAAAGAAATGTACATCCATCGATCCAAAAAAAACATCTCAAACAATCCAACACCATAAATTATGCTAAATAGTTCATCATGTTATTTCAAATATTACAATATGGTATTATATTAGCTCACATATTCCTTGAATATTTGAAAGCCAAACCACCTTAGCATAATAGACCAGAAAGATTCGTACTCTAAAAGAGAAAAAAAGACAACAAACTAAAATAGCAACTTTAACTCTAATCCATACACTTCATTATTAGCAACATGATATCTAATGAAGATGATATGTGGAAAAAAAGGCTTGATATATTATCTATCACATGTCAAACCGAGTGAACAAACACATGCACAAAGCACATCAGAAATAGGGTTCATAGATCGACTTGTATTTTATGGTTTCAAACCCTTCTTGTCTCCTTCAAGGGGGTTTCTTGAGGTCTTCAAAAATACTTCCATTTGCTAACCAAATGGATTGTTTCTTTCACACATGTATGGAAATGTAATTTCCAAATCATATTGTAATAGATTCATAAGGTGATATTATTGGTATTAACTGCACCATATTTGGAGACATCATTTTTATTGTAGGGGTTGGTACCTTTCTATTGGATGTGGTTGGTGATGTGAAGACTACTTAACCTCTAGTAAAGATTCATACTAACTCTAACAAGCTTATGGATGCTTGTTTATAAAGGGAGACCCCTCTAAGCCTAACTCATTGGATTCTTTGTTTGTTCATGCTAATTATTGTTCTCAACTTTCCTTCTCCAAGGGTTTGAGACTATTTTCTTCATTTATTTTACATGGCCTGGTGAAAGAAGAAGAATGGAGATTGTATCCACATATTTTCAATTTCGCTAAGTTACAAATAAAAAGAGTCAAATTCTATAGCCAATAGACTAATAGCCTCTTGATACACCTTTAGTGAGCTATGCATAGCTCTCACCTATCACTGTAGCTCAATGAAATGACATCTAATATCTCCAAGACACCATTATAAATGGAGTAGTTGTGAAGTTGTTGTTAAATGATCGCCTCCAAATGTTCAATTCTCATGAATTTTGGGGGAGGGGGGTCTTTTGGTGTATTGAGCGAAGAAAGGGGACATAAGGGTAGCATGGATGGGTAGAAGTGAGAGGTTTGAGCATGGTTTACTGAGATCTATAATCCTAATGTTAGAGAATGAGAAGGAGCCTTAGGGCCTTATGGCATAGGAGCTAGGGGACCTATAGGTAAGGAAATGAGAGAAATTGATAGGGGAACCCCCAATAGTTGTGACAAGGGGATTAGGGGCCACATTATCACAACCCATACGCACTTAACCCATGACCACTAAATTCCCTATCCCTTTAACCCCAAAGCCACAATCCCTTAATCCCTACACCCATAACTCATAACAAATTAACCCCTTGATCCCTTAAACCCAAAGCCATTAACCCCTTAACCCATAACCACTAACTTAGAATCCTTGAACCCCATAAACCCTAATCCCATATCCTCTTAAACCTTGATCCTTAACCCATAAACTCATTAACCCCTAACCCCTTAACCTGTTGACACCTAAATAACATAACCCTTAGGCACTTAACCCCTAAATCCCCTGACATGTAAGCCCTTTATGGTTAATATTAACCCCTAAGTCCCTTAACCACTAAGACACTAACCTCTAACCCTTAAACCCCTTGTACCTTAACCCCCTAACCTCTAAATCCCATAAGCCCTAACCCTTTACCCTTTACCCTTAACCCCTTGCTCCTAAACCCTTAAACCCATTAACTCCTAGAACCCCTTATCCTTTATCCCAAACCATAGGTGCTCCAACACTAATATTCTTCAGCATATTATGCTTTTTCCTTCTAACCGCTCAAAATACAACCTCTAAGAACTAGTAGGGTCCAAGGAAAAGAGCTACAAGTTCCCCAAATCCGATCTACATTTTATGGACAATCACATCTCTCCCAAATTTCCTCCACATATTTGCCTTGGTGTATTGGAGTTTGAAAAATACATAGGATGCCACAAGTAACCCTAATCATAAGACTCAACTTTCCTAATGAATAGGAGGCCTTAAAAATAAAAAAAGCATCTTAACTTATGCCTAAAATTACTAAAATTTCCTATCCCAAATATGAAGATAGAAATTCTACAAAATTATAGGGCAACAAGGAAACCAACTTCCTCTTCTATAAATCTCTAAGACCTTATGGAGGACAAATACAAATTTTGAAATAAATTATTGAAATTAAGCTCTTGCATCAGTAGCTACCAATGTATCCTTGTAGGCCACCCCCTTTAACAATAGTAATACCAATGGCCTTTACCTAGAAGGAACTCCTTACATAATTCTCTCTTAGATCCACTTAACCCATTGCAATGATTGTCATTGATGCCTACCTAGTTGCAAGCACATTAAGAAGCAATGTAGCATATTCCTGTTTGAGGATTTCGATAAGTATGTGATTTTGTTGACATCTTGTGACTGTCCCATATGTGAATATATAAAATCATTTTTTTTTTACCAGTTTAAGGACTGATACCATCAAGTGTGTGTGCTAACATGGATGGAACACTAACTGCATGTTGTATATATTGTAATGTAAATGAATAATCTCTTCTGGAAAAGGCTCCACTCATAGTGCCATCTCGCAAATTCTTGCACTAAGCAATCGTGGTCAGATTTTAAGGTGCCATGTTCTCGTAAGGGTAAACCTACCTATCCATATCCTTAAACGCACACATCACACATGTTGGCTTGATCTTGTGCTTGTTGTGGGGAAAATGTTGTTGCAGTGGAACCCCAAAATCAGATTTATTTGGGTTGACCCTGATTTGAAGGGTAGATTTATAAATGTTCTGCACATTACATATATAAAAAATATGTCGGGTTCTCGATAAATTTCCTGAGAGAATCTCCCCAACACAACAAGTAGAATACTTTTTGTAGTCAAAGAGATTAATTGTTGCTTGTCCTTTTTCAGAACTAGTATAAGCTATAGACAATGAAAAATGCCTGATTTTTGGGCTATCAATATAGTATCCATTTAAATAGAAACAAGCGTATGTTAATAACAGATAAATAACACAATATTAATGAAATATTGTGAGTAGAGAGAGCCACAGTTATATATCTGATTTAGTCGAAAATTGATTGATATCTTCCTCAATGTGGACTACCAACTTGTTTTCCACTTCTTCAATCAGGTCATGGTTGTCTTGGATGCCCTTGTGACAGTCTGAAACTACCAAATTCAATGCCATCAGCTTTATCCTAGTGACCTCCATTTCTTTGTTCAGTTCTTTTAGGACCTTCTTGTTTCTGATTTATCTCTTCCAATTTATAAACACATACAAAAAGGCATTGACAGACCTCTTGCTTTAATGCAATGGCCAGAACATAAATAATTCTCCATGGACAAAAATTTTCGAGGTCCTGCAATGGCTACAATGTAAATACTTCTCCAATGGCTACAATGTAAATTCTCCCTTGTGTTTCCCTGACAATCCCTAACACTTCCCAGCACATGTCGGCACACCTTGGCACCTAGCACATCTTGGATGCATATCGCCCTGACACTATAACATGACTTAGTACTGACTATCATACCATGTCACTCCCTCCTCGAGACACCTAGTGTAGAAATTATATAAATAATGTGTTATATATCATAGATTCTCCTGATCTCACACTATTTAACTTTATGCAAAATACAGAATCATTCCACCATTGATCATTTGTGGAAATTCAAAACTAGATCGCAATGCATACACATGAAGCAATACAAATCAACACACATAACACAGTTTTTTAACGGTAAATCCTGAAGCTTAAAACCCCAACTATCTGTATGATATATTTCATAGAGATCATGTAACAATCCTCATACAAAGCTGAACATATCAAGCTCTCAGTACAATATAATCGCTACACACTATCATGAAGAAATCTGCAAATCTATGCACCGATTTCTTACCTCGTGATAGTCTACCTCTACTGCGCAATCCGTGCTGAGGAATAGCTCTGAATGACTTCAAATTACCCTTGCCTTGATTGCGCAATCCTCATTGGAATCTCCAATGGATGTGTGATGCATTGGATGCATCAACATAGTAACAACTGATAGTCACACTGCCCTTTCACCTATCTCTCCACTGAGTCTCCACTGGAAATCCCATGCAAGTAGTTAAATGTTGTCTCTGTTCAGTTGATTTATGAGTTATTATTTGTGAATTAGTTTAACTAATTAATTCACTCCACTCCCACTAATGCATCAATCAGTTAGAAATAGACACAATTAGTTCAATTGAGTTTAACTCCAAGGATGTAGTTAAACTGAAACAAACTCCATGAACTACTTCACCAACTCCATCATAAGTCTACCACTTGAGTCCTCCATGCATGAACACCAGTAAACCCTAGTGTTGAGGAGGTAAATCCCATCTGCGGACAGAGTCAATCCCTACTAGCCCAGCAGGGGTCTAGCAACAATCATCAAATGCTACAGCGCAAGTTCCTAATTGCGAATAAATAGACCAACGATGGAGGCCTACCTGGAGTCCAATGTTATGATCCGTAGAAGAGACAACGTTCCCGTTCCTCAGCCTCGGTAGATCACGATCCCCACGATCTCCGTGAATGGACACTTGCACATGCAAGAAACAACACGAATACGAACATAAAATCTAGAATATGCAACTATATATCAATCAGAAAGGATATAACTCTTTATCAACATAATCGAAAAATAGAGTGGAACCATAACTGGTAGTCATTCATTAATAAACAATCGAAAGAGAGTACAACCAATGTTCTGACGCTTCGGTCTCCTTCAGATGGGTCTCCAGTCGTTCACGTCTCGCAAAGCTCGCCAGGGAAGGGAAAAGCCTCTCTAGAGTCTCTCGACGATAGTCTCCTTACTTGAGTTGGCCTTAAGGGAAGAAAGAGGGCTCTTACAGCATAAAGGCTCTTGGGAATTTGGAGATTCAGAGCTTAGGCACTTCAAGACTAGCTTGCAATGGCAATGGGAAAGCTTTTATAGAAGGAGGAAGGGGAGTTGGGATCCCTATAATTGTGGGATTGGCCCTATCATCAAGGAAGCTTCCATGGGAGGTGGGAAACCACTTCCCTTCCATGGAATTCCTGGAGCCAAACCTCCCAACTCAAGATAGGCAATGGTTTCTGAGTTTGTTGAAACAAAACTTCTGCCATATTTATTTAAAAAACACTCCTTAAATTGGCTGGCGCGACTGCGACTCTGGGACAAAGCGCCAGTTGGCGCGGCGTCTTTGTAGGATTTTCCCTATTGGCGCGAGTGATGAACTGTTTGCCCGCGCCAATGCAAAAAGAGATGTTTTTATGGTTTTTTGCAAGGAGATGTCTTTAGGGCAATTGAAGCTCATGTTTAGAGGAATGCATTGATAATGATTTCAAGGCATGACAATGTTCACAGGTCACAAAATGGGTCCTCCATTGTGTGGGACGGGGAATGGTAGGGACGGTGACAAATTACCGTGTAACACCTAGGAATTGCGTAATTCCTTGAGCTAGCTGATCTACCACACCTGTTAACTGAAATTAAGTGCTCCAAGATAATAAGTTGTTATTTAGGGTCTAATTATTATTAAGAGTTAATAATAATCGACACTTCTATTTTTAGATAAACGATCTATAAATAGACTTCGCCCAATATGTCTAAAAATAGAAATCCGTCTATTTTTCCAACTTGACCAACCATCCACAAGTAGCATCCTGCAACTTCTGAAATATGGTCTCCATGTCTAAAAATATACTTGCGCCAAAAATAGCCTGTGGGCCCACTTAGTGAAGGCGACTCTTTTCACTAAGCTCATCATCTTGTTAAATCTCAACACCTAGAACTCACTAACACTCCCTGTCACACACTCTTATTCATTCATTTATTAATTTTGACCTAGTGCTATGTTATTTTTTCCTGGCACTCCCTAACACTCCTTAGCATGCATTGGCACATCTTGGCACTTGGAACATCTTTGTATGCTTCCCTAGCACTCTAACATGCCTTAGCAGTTCCTAGAATACTGTGTCAATCCCTTCTTAGCACACCTGGAACTGGCTGATACTTCATTTCCATGAATTTTAAACTAGTGCTCCCTTGTGTTTCCTTGACACTTGGCCCTCACACTCCCTAGCATGTATTCATGCCACACCATGGCACCTGCCACATATTGGCATGCCTATCATGCCTTGGAACTACCTAACATGTGTTAGTACTTCTAGGAATTCCCTGACACACCTTGGTATTCCTTAGATTTCATGTTGTCATAGATAACCTTACTTTTTTTGCGACTTGGGAACCCAACCAAGTCATTGGAAAATAAATGTTGTGCCCAACCCAAAGTTCCCCTTTCTCTGAAACTACTTTGTGCAACCCTTTATGTAACCATAGGCTTACCTCCTACAATTCTTATTTTGACCTTCTCCTAACACACTTTATCCTTGAGACACTTGGATTTTGTTGACACTACTTGGCACACACTCTTATTCGTTCATTTCCATGCATTTTGACCTAGCTCTCCCTTGCAATGTCCTGGCACTCCCTAACACTTCTCAACATCCATTGACACTTTCTAGCATGTGTAGCATGCCTTTTCATTCCTTGGCACACACTAACACTCCTTAGTTCTCATGCCCTCACAATTACCCTTACTTTTTTGGAACTTGGGAACCCAACCAAGTCTTGCCTTGACTATAACAACTTGACCAATTTATGGTTACTACAACTAGATTATGCCTTGTTCACCTAATAAATGGCTATAACCCCTCACCCATTTAACCCCCTAAACCCTAAACCCCTAAGCCATTTAACACCCTAAACCCTAAACCTATAAACACTTAACCCCTAACCCCTTAAACCATAATTCCCAACCCTAACCCATTTAACCCCCTAAACCCCTAAAAACCTACCCCATTTAACCCCCAAAACCTAACCCCTAACCCCTTTAACCCCTAACCACTAAAATCCTTAATTTTTAAATCCCCTAACCCCCTAAACCTCTAAACCCCTAACCCATTTAACCCCCTAAACATCTAACCCCTTAACCTCTAACCCCTTAACCCCTAACCCCTAAAAACCTTAACTGCTAAATCCCCTAACCCCCTAAACCTCTAAACCTCTAAACACATTTAACCCCATAAATCCTAAACGTCTAACCCTAAACCACTTAAGCCCTAATTCCCAACCCCTAACCCATTTAACCCCTAAAACCCTAACACATTTAACCCCCAAAACCTTAAACCTCTAAACCCTTAAACCCCTAAACCACTAACACCTAGACCCCTAACCCCTTAACCCCTTAACCCCTAAACTGTTAACGCTCAACCATTAACCCATTAACCCTAACCCCTAACCCATAAAATCCTTAAATTCTAAATCCCATAAGTCCCTAATCCCTAATCCCTTAACCACTAGCTCATTATTCAACTAACCCCTAACTGTGCCTAAATCCCCTAACCCCTAAGCCCCCAATCCCTAATCCCTTAACCACTAACTCATTATTCCCCTAACCCCTAAATGCGCCTAAATCCCCTAACCCCTAACCCCCCAATCCATAACCCCTTAACCACTAACTCATTATTCCCCTAACCCAAATCCCTAATCCCTTAAATACTAACTCATTATGCCCCTAACCCTTAAATGCGCCTAAATCCCCTAACCCTTAAGCCCCCAATCCCTAACCCCTTAACCACTAACACATTATTCCCCTAAACCCTAAACCTCTAACCCCTAAGCCCCTATTCCCCTAACCCCTTATTATACCAGGCTCGTGGTGCTTTCTTGAGGCCATACAAGGATTTTACCGCTTGCATGCTTTATGTTCCTAACCCTTCACAAAAAATCCTTCTGGTTGGGACACAAAAACATTCTCTTTCATATCTCCATTCAAGAAAGCATTTTTTACATCCATTTGATGGAATTTCCAACTTTTTGAGTTTCTAGGGCAAAGAATGTCCATATGGTATCCCATTTTGCTATGGGGGAAAAAGTATTCTCATAATAGACCGCTTCCTTTTGTGTAAAACATTTTGCCACAAGCCTAGATTTATTCTTTTCAAGTGAGCCATCTTCTTTGTAATTGTTTTTGAAAAATGTTAGCGCTTAATTTAGAAAGGGTCCTAGGAGCGGTTCCAAAGGGACTACTACTAGATCAAGTGGAAACAATGGGACAAGGACCCATTGTCACCTCATTCAATTTCCCCTGCTCTTTATGAACTTTCACTGATGGGAGGAGTATCGGTATAGGGAAATTACTATAACGATGAGACCAATAATGATGCACAATGTGATTTCCAATGCCCATTCAAAGAAGAGGATTAGATAATAGGTTCCCTACTTTAGAAGCAAAAGAAGGACTCTCCAAGAAAGGCTTGAGGGAAAGATGACCTCGGGTTTAGGAATATTAAAAAATGATGAATGCCTAAGATCAAAAATTCCAAAATACCTTTCTTGTGATTGGCGTGTTTATACTAGGCTTCAAAGTGAGGTAAGTAAAAATTCAATTAAAGTATGAGCTTTGGGAGAATCTAGGGTGACTTTCCATGAATTATTTTTTGAGAGAAATACTATAAGAGACTAAGGTTTGGGAGATATACCGTGGTAAAGGCTCATCCAATGATCATTTATAGATAAGATAATAGGTTTTGAATGATGAACTACAAAGTGCAAACCTTCAATAAATCCTCAAGTCAAAGGATCATCAAGGGTTCCCTCTTGGTGTGATAGTTAGGGCATCAATTTATTTGAAATTCCACCATCGTATTTTGTTCAAAATTGGAGGATGCCTAGAGCTCTAATCTAGCCTAGGAAGTGATGCCTTGATTGAGGGAATTTTTCTATTTTTATACACCTTATCCTTTTTTATTTTATCCTCACTATGCATCATACTATTTTAGAGAAAATAAACCTTTATTCCCACACCTTGCATGTGAGCCTCTTCTCGGAAACTCCACATGATTCAATTCAACCTAGCCATATATGCATGGTTTCTTTTCTTCAAGAAGTCAAATTAGACCTATTTTCATCCACACATGTTAATTATTACAATGAGAAAGGTAAATATTGAGAGGTGATGTAGTCAAAAGGGATTATTATTGGCATATTGTGTGTTTCAACCATGCAAAAAGTGAACAACCTTGGAGAGGGTGTGCTCAAGGAGGATCATTCTAGGAAATGTTTGTATTTCATCCCTACAAACAAAAATCAATAGATATATATGGTTACTAAATGAAAAGAAAAAGTTATTACAAAGGGGGCACCATATTGAACTATTTCTAGTAGGTTGGAACTTCATAATAAGAAAAACATAGATATCATGGAGAAGTAGTGCCACAATGCTGTGTTGACTTGTTGCTCATACATTTAATGCACTATTATGAGTATTATGTGCTAAAATAACACATATTTTAGAAGACATGTGCCTCACTAAAGATACATTAAACACAATTGTCAATTAAAGGGAAAGCATTAGCTACAAAGTGTTTTGAGGAGATTTGTGCTTTCAAAAAACCTAGTTTTGAAAGAGAGAAAATTCACTAGAGAGAAAATGATCTAGCACATAGGCCTTTAACCCACAATTTGATCCTCTTCTTTTTCATCGATTACATTCTCTATCTTTGTATTCAGTTCTATAAAGGAGAGGTGAAAGTCCTCATTCTAGAGGATGGATTTACTACATAGGTTTCAAGAGCTTCTCATCATTTTCCCTCATCCATTTCATACTTGAGAGCACTCCCACTACATGCATTTGATAGGGTAGCCCATGGTATAGTGTCTCTATGATTTACCTTCCGACACTTCATTCACATATCAAATGAATTATAATATACTTAATTTATAGCTCTTTGAGTTCATGTGTTTGTTTTGTATATGTTATCATGATACAAGGATTATGTTGTCATTACAATGCACTTATTTGAATGTTACTTTCATATTGGATGGGTATTCTTGGCCACTTTTCCATCTAATCATAGGAATTTTAATTAGGAAACTCATCACTACCCTCTATAATTTAATTTTTACTCAAAGACACCATTGTATATTGGATTATTTTAGACTTACACCGGCACAAATATCTTAAAATAATCCTTATGAATAAAAATAAATAGTAATAATCCTCATTAATTAATAAAGTTACTTAACTATTCATAAAAACACTAAATAATGAAACAATAACAACAACATATAAAAATAATTTAAAACATTTTTTTAAGCCAAACTAATATTTTGTCTTAAAATCCTAAATTATCATTTGAATTATTTTAATTTAAAAATTAAAACTTTTTAATGGTCTTAAATTAGAAATTAAGACAATTCGCTCCATTAAATTATAAATTAACACAATTCATTCAAAGAGGCGGTAAAATTCTGAAAAAGAAGAGGGGAAGTAAAAAAATTCATTCGTTTCATTTATTGCCACTAAGTCTTAATCCAACCTAAAAGAGGGCACATGTATAACACTCCCATAAGACCGTAAGTCATTTGGATGAAGGCG
Source organism: Pinus albicaulis (assembly GCA_034641835.2). Lineage (NCBI taxonomy): Eukaryota > Viridiplantae > Streptophyta > Pinopsida > Pinales > Pinaceae > Pinus > Pinus albicaulis. Next base: position 997,762,857 of record CM076571.1, read on the forward strand.
GTAGAGAGCACTCAGGCCCAGCGCATGTTCATTTGTCCCCCCACCCACTTTGAAACATTTTGTTTCTCCTTTACTGTTTTAACTGATCCCTCGCTTTACACTCGATCCTTTCACTTTCTCTGCAAAAAATATTTTCTCGGCAGACAGAAGCCTTTGGGGGAAAAGGAGGCGAACGGGTGAACGATTCTACAGTTGAAGCTTCCTGCTCACAAACATGGGGGTAAGTTCCCACGTTCCCTTGCTTGCTTTCATGCCGATTTTCTAAAGTTAACAACACCCCTTTTGATCCCCATTATGCACTTGATGGACTTGAATCAGTGACAAGGTTCTACAATTAAGGGTTAGGGTTTATAGTTTTTTTTGTGCTTTGATGCAGACTAAAAGGTTATTTAAAGATGATGCCATGGATGAGAAGGGTGAATGGGCCAGGATGGTAAGTATCTCCTCCAATTTCCCATTTTTGTTCTTATTTCAGGTGATGACCAGCTCGATGCTCATAGAATCCATTTCAGGATGCCAAAGAAGTTCTCTTTGTATGGCATAAGTAAGTCATTCTTATTGTTGACCTTGAAAAAAAAATGGGCATATCCCACTATAACTTCTGCAAGCGGGCCATGACCATGGCCTTAACCCTTCCTCTGACAGGGTGAAAACTATCAAGGTGAAAACCATCAAGACAAGAGTCATCGTTGGTGAGGGCCGAGCTCATCCACATTTCCACGTTGCTCATCTGAGCCTTGAGCATTGAACGTGTTCGCCTTGAATTTCTTCAGCTCCGCCAGAGATTGATGAATATGGGTCGTGGTGTCCTCGAAATCCTCAATACAATCTTTGAGGGCCCCCTTTTCTCTTTTATTCATCCTGGCTCTTTTTGTTTTCAAGCCCGTGGCCCAGACATAAACATTGCGAGAATTAACAAGGCTCACCATCACAACTACCTTCACAACATCACTCTGCTTAGCCCTTAGAGACCCAGATTAGGAAGAGAACGACGAAAAGCAGAGATTCAGATGCAGAGTCACTTTGCATGAATTTTTTATCAATTTCGCCATGATGAATTCCGCCATGCTTGTATGGCCATGGTAAAGGGGATTCACATCCTCTGCTACTGCTGAAGCCAGTATAACAGCAAACAGACAGAAAAAGATGATGAAAACATACAGGTGAATTCATTATGAGCATATCTCCATGAGCATCACTTTTCCCTAAACTCTGTTTTCGTCTCTTCATTTCTCTGTAACTAGGGTTTTGTCTTTAATTGAGTATGATTTGTTGCTTGACCATAAGCTTAGTAGAAATCCCAATGCTTTTCTAGGTAATGTTTTCGACTCTTTTTATCTTTTACAGGGTTCGAAATCAGAAGAAATTGTTAAATTTGTATTCTTAAAAACAAATCCTTCGAGAAAGCATTTATGAACTTGTAAAACATAAAATTAAATTTATGGTCAATTTGCACTTGCTGCTAAAAGTGATTAATTTCGTATTGTTTTCCACAAGAATCAACTGAATTCTAAAAATCTGTTGAATTAAGTCAAATGAGTGGCAGTTGTTCTGAAATCCTATGGATCTAACTTAAGATTAGGCTTCATCAAACTTCCCAAGCAAAGAAGCCATGTATTCTTTCAAACATTTCAAATTAAAATTAGGCATCATTAAGTTTATCACGATCAAATATCTAAATGCAAATGTGTTGAGATAAAGCCATTGCATGCAGAAGTTTGTGAGGCTCATTAGAAGCCAATCACATTTTTATTTTACATTGGCAAGGCTCATGGATCAAATTTAACTCCAAACTCATTATTTATTCTTAACATAGCATTGGGGTTCCACACCTTACGAAAATTTCTTTTTGTTGTGGTTCACCCACTCTGAATCCTCGATTTTGTTCACAACGGCTCTAGTGAAGGGGTACCCTCCAAAATCATCTGTCGCTAAAGGGAGGGTGAGCAAAAGAACCTTTGGATCACTTTAGATAAAATTCAGGTCCTACTAGCATAAACATCAACTCATTTGTAGGTACCCCAAAGTATTTTCACATTGCTACTAATACCCAAAAATAAGTATATTTGGTTGTGTTTGAATGTATTTTTCTTTCTTCGTCCTCTACTATGTACGTGAAGTATGCTATTTATACTAAGTTTTGAGGTTGGAAGGGGATCCTTCTTTTTATTTTACCTTTGGAGTTTTTCAATTTGATTGTGTTTCTATCTTGGATGGTGCTTTGGAACGTGACTAGTATGAGTTTTCTGATACCATGTATAAAATAAAGGTTTACCTAAATAATAAAGTTTTACCCTCATTCCTGAATTTTTTGACATTGAAAAGGTGTTGGATGTGCTTTTCAAGTAGCTGTATCCCCCTCTCATAGTAGTGCATACCTACCTTCTGTTATGCCACAGTGCCATCACAAGTTTCAATCAAGTCAAGTCTTCTCTTTGGACCTCATATGTGATTTTTGGGCACATTTTGGGAAAAATCGAATGGTTATTTTATTGTTGAGTACTTCTTGTTGTAAGTTATTCTTCCAGATGTTTGGTCTTGGCACCAATTTTGTAATAGTTTCCCCCTTAGTTCTACTAGTTTACGGTGCCTTGGTTACCCAATATTGATGTTAGGTTGTCACATTTTGTAATAGGTTGCCCTAATTATCGTTTTAATTTCCATACAAAATGGTCCAAGTTTTTGACTGAATATTCTCATGTGTGTCCTATTCCAAACATAATTTAAATAATTTGATTTGGATAATCCCATTCAAAATGTACACATAATTTAAGATGACGTATTGCTTACAACTCTTCAATGACTGGACAAGCAACTGACACACATGAGAATATTCAGTCAAAATATTCTTTGAATCACTTAATTGGATATTTCAATCAAAACTATAGCTAATTTAAGCTAATGTATTATTTAAAACATTTATAGATAAGTAGCTGGCATTGTACTAATAGTAAATCTCCAATTTCTATCTCAATTCCTATGAAATTTCCACCAGCAATACTCTAAAATGTCTTCCTAATTATCACACTTAATTTGGATAAAAGAAACTGGAGTTGTACGTAATATATAGAGACCTATAATTACTGACCATTCTTAGAAGTCAAACTTGTATGGATTGTAGCTTTAAGAATTTCATACCAAATACTGTGAAATTTTATCTTTTGGTAGCCTCAAGTGTATTATTTCCATAGCCTCAGATATCACAGAATGTTTTCAGTCAATCAAAAGTTATTTGCAATTTATGTGAGCTTACTATTTTTTACCATTCTTTAAAACTATATTAGAACCTAACTTGTACTATAGATAAGAATGATGAAGAGTTACTCTATGAATTAGCAAAATATCTCCCAATAACGTTAATTTATTTGTGTGAGAACTACAATAATCTCTTATATACTACAGTTTCTCACTAATTCACCACTGGGGCCTTGGTTCAAAAGTGAGCTCAACAAAATATTATGACATCCATCAAGTTTCCATTCCCTCTATAGTTTGCCTCGTTTGCCTCACCTGAATGTGATGGAAAAAAAGGGATGAGATGGGTGCAAGTCTTTGGGTGATTTTGCCAAATAGATAGCCTTTAGTATTACCATTGGATCTAGGTGATATTGCGAAATAGATACCCTTTAGTCCAACCATTGGATCTAGATCTGAAGAATGTATTCATTGCATGTATTTCAAAGCAACTTCCAAAATAATTTTTTTTCTCTTATTTCTCTTAAGATATCAACTCCTATTTCTCTTATGATATCAACTCTTGAATGATGTTCCATTTACTGATATGAGTGATCCCTGATATTGACCTTGTGGATGACACAAACATCAACATTTTAGTTTGATATGGTAAGTTGATTTTAGATGATGCATATACCCAGTTTGGTAAAATTAATGGAATTGGTTGACATGATATAGCCTATATATCGTATGCTAGTTTCAACTCCTAGAAGTGTATGCATTCATTAAGGATTTTTGGCTGCATATATTGGAAATTCTGCTTTAATTTTCTAGTTTGATCCTTTGAGGTGGTCATCAAGAAAAGAAATATTTCATATCTTTTCTTTTTATATTTTCAGTGGAACCAAAGGGTCAACCTATTCACAGAATCAATGAACAGTATGAGAAATGGCCCTACATCTCTCTCTCTATATATCCCTTTTCCCATCAACATGACTCTACAGAATGAACTATTGTTATGCCTAACTACTGATATCATGCATTTGTAATTTATTGAGATAATCTTTCAACCGGACATACTACACACGGTGTGGTCTTATTGTTGGGGAGTAAAGTGAGCTGACTTGTTATGTTTCTTTATTACAAGACAAATACAATGTTATCCTCCGATCTATTGGCCTACTCTTTTGATGTGGTTTGACAAAATTATGATAAAAGTAATAGATGGCATCTCACATTTTTTATTTGGGATGGGAAATGGTTGAGTAGAAATGCAATATACATGTTGATGCTTCTTTTGTGGTTATGATTTTGAAACATTTACAGATTACTGAGCTTCCTTTCCTCCTTCCATTTCAGTACTTGAATGCTTAGGTATTATGCTTTGTAAAAATTGTGCGCTTAGCTTATGGCAAGTGTAAGGCGTTCCTGCATTTCCTTGTAATAAAATGCTGAGCTCAAAACTGATAAACCTATTAGTTTTCATTTACAATTGGAGATATATTTGATAGATGCAGAAAACTGTTAATTGCCTCGAAAGTTCATTTTTAAGTGGTATAATCGATCTGCACATCAACCCTAATATTTTAGGCCCTAGACAAAGTTGAACTTATTTTATGGAAGGTGTTATCAACCTTTTTCTGCTTGTCCATATGCAAACTATTAAAGCCCAAAGATAAACCATGATAAGATATGGATGTGTACTCATTTAAGTAGGAGCAAGTTTGTCACTTTAATGGTCACTTGCATAGCAACTCTTCATTTAAGTGTTTCTTGGTTTTGACTTTTTAATTTCCAATTTTATATGCCTAACTATTGTTTGCTGACATCTTTTATCTTTAGTTATATTATTTTAGGGTGCCTTGGTTACCCAATCTTGATGTTAGGTTTTCATTTTGAAGTATTTCCGATTTTATGTGCTCTGTGCATGCTGCTCCAAGAGTCATAAGTTCTCCTAGAAGAATTTTATTTTTCTCTTATGAGCACTATTCTATTATACCCATATTGAAATTGCCTAATTGGGTGCATAACAACTGCAAAAATTGACAATCTCTATTGAGTTTTCTAGAACTATTGTTTTCTGCATATGTGTGCCTGGCCATGGAATAAACAGGGAAATCTTATGTGGGCCTAAAGATGTTGGAGATCTTATTGACGGTAGATTCTTTGCCTCCTAGTCCTATACTTGTCATGACTTATAAAATCCATGGTCTGGATCAATATTTATTGTCTTGCTTGAAATTTTGTCCCAACCTGGTGAGGATAGGGGGGAGAAGTGAGGAACTTGACTTGATTCCCCACAATGTTTCTTCTAAAATTGGAAGAATGAGCAAAAATGACTCTGATTTTATTGAATGTACACTTAAGTTGGAACATGTGCCAGAAGAAATGGAAATAGCTCTGCAATAGCTACGTGAGAGCAACTTTTTGAATGTGGAGTCCTTAATGGATTCATGCCCAAAAAGCAGGTGAGGAAATTGAATGAATATGATTGTTATGAGTTATTTCTCTCATGTGAAACAACATTATGCAAACCCCAAGAGAGGTATTTCATTTACTTTCCTTTTCCCATTTGAATTTTAATGTTTCAGAAATCAATTTAGATTTCTCATCTCCAATTCACAGTTCTTGCAATCGTTTCGTCTGCTCTTTCTTTAGGTTTCTGGGTTCTGTGTATTAGGTTTGTTTCTATTGAATTCTGAGCGTGTAAATGGCTTCATAAACTTCTTATTATTGTGAAGGATTCCCTAACCAGGGTTTCGGTCAGTCTTCGTGGGATTACAATGCTTTGAAGAACATGAAAAAGATTAGCCCTGTCGTGCAGAGTCATCTGAAAAAGGTTTATTTGTCGCTTAGATGTGCCCTAGTAACAACAGCTATCGGGGTTTATTTACATATTATGCTAAATATTGGCAGCCTCCTCACGGGGATTGCTTGCATTAGTTGTGTAATCGGGCTCTTATCCGTCCCTTCTAACTCGAACAATGAGGTAAGTTCTTTAATTTTTTGATCATGTAGGTCGTTCTGTTGATTTTTTATTTCGAATAGATATTGGGAAAAGAGTTCCAGCTCATTAGCAAAGCTCAAACAACAGAGCCCAAAACCCAATAGCGTCCAGCCTTCTTTTCTTTATAAATTTGAAAATTATATAATGTATAAAGAACATTATTTTTCAGAAAGCTAAATCCCGTTGTATACTCACTCCATAATCCTAATCCTGCATATTTGTATACTCACCACATTCCTGCAACAAAGTCAGTTGAGTGGGGAGGAGAAATTTTTGTTTAGATAAGGTGGTCATATTATAATTCTTCTTTCCATAATGGTGCTACATTCCATTGGTCAAAACATTTTTCATTTTTGGTGGGAATAGTGCGTAAGCTTATCCTTTTAGTTCTTGGAACACACAGTTCTCCGGCCTTATCCACATTTTAGTTCTTAGCACACACAATTCTCCAGCCTTATCCATAGCCAGCGTGTTAAGTGGTTGTTTGAAGTTCGGGGTTAGGTTCATTATTTATCTTTGCTTATCTTTCCCACATTTGCAATAATCTCTACTATTTGTATTTTACTAGATTTTGGTACACCCATTCTGTACAATTAGATCGGATTGTGTTATTAAGCTCGGATTGGGGATCAACAACACAGTTTTCCACACTTATCCACATTTTAGTTCTTGGCACACACAGTTCTCCAGCCTTATCCACAGCCAGCGTGTTAAGTGGTTGTTGAAGTCCGGGGTTAGGTTCATTATTTAGCTTTTCTTATCTTTCCCACATTTTCAATCATCTCTACTGTTTGTATTTTACTGGATTTTGGTACACCCATTTTGTACATTTAGATCGGATTATGTTATTAAGCTCAGATTGAGGATCAGCAACATAGTTCTCCAGCCTTATCAACATTTTAGTTCTTGGCACACATAGTTCTCCAGCCTTATCCACAGCCAACGTGTTAAGTGGTTGTTTGAAGTCCGGGGTTAGGTTCATTATTTAGCTTTGCTTATCTTTCCCACATTTGCAATAATCTCCACTCTTTGTATTTTACTGGATTTTGGTACACCCATTCTATACATTTAGATCGGATTGTGTTATTAAGCTTAGATTGGGAATCAACGTTTTTTGTTAGAGATCATGGCTGCCACTATTGGAAGAATTATGGGTGCTCAGGAGAATTCGTTCTTGAGAAAGAAAAATGGAGAGAAGAAAAATTTGGCAGGCAGGAGGAATGTAATTGTGATGGCTTCTGTTGCTTTCCCTGGGATGAAAGAGGAGTATGAGACTCTGAGATTGAGTCCTGGGGCTACAGAGGAAGATGTCAAGAGTACCTACATACACCAAATTTTGATCTGGATTCTTTTATATTTTGTACCATTGCTTGTTTTTATTAAAATGGAATACTTTTTGGCAGGCCCCGAGTTTGCATATGGAGTTTTTAGCCAATTATTTGGCAGAGTTGACACTCATGGAATGTGGTTTTCTCCAACACCTACCATCCTTTATAGTAGCTTCAATTGTACTTCTATCTCGATTGACTCTTGATTTTCTAACACATCCATGGGTATTGTCTACTCCCTGAAGTTTACTATTATACTGTTCTGTGTTGGCTTTATGTCCGGGCATAAATTTGTAGATTTTGTGTTATGCAGAATCCAACTTTGGTGCATTATACAGGATACAAGGCATTGCAGCTTAAGGACTGTGTAATGGCAATCTATAATGTACAAATGAATCGAAAAGCTAGTACATTGGTTACAATAAGGGAAAAATATCAACAACACATGGTACGCTTTCATATATCTTGTTTGGGAATTTAATGGTTTCTTTAATCCAACCTTTGAAAGCTATGAGGATTACATGCACACAGTTGGTTACTCTTATTAAAGGTTTATATATGTTTTATTGTTTTCCATGACAGTTCAAATGTGTAGCAAGCTTGCCTCCACCTCCTTTTATTGCTAGAAGGTTCTTTGAAGACACTCCAAACTAAGTTATCCGTCATTGGTTGTGCACAAGCGTTTTGCTAAAGCTTGTTTGGAAGCACAATCTCATGTAATAGTTGTAACTAAATCTGGAGTATTCTAGTTCTGGCTGGTTAATTTCCATTTAAATGTGTCAATTTTTTTAGGCCATTGGTGCCCATAGTTTTGGTGCTCATATTTTAACTCAACAACTTACTAGTCTACTAGGCAATTGGGTGCTTGCAGGTATTTGCATGTATTAGTTTTGAGCACTCGAAGGGAAATGCCCATTTATCAAATTGTATCATATTTCTAGGAAATCATCTACGTGGATACCATATGATGAGTCAATGTGGTCATGGATTGATGATTAACATGATTTTTTACAGAGAATAGTCGTTAAGATTTTTTTATTTTTTATTTTTTATATGTTTGTTTTGTGTAAATATTTATTAAAATTTTAATCTTCGTTTGTTGGTTTAAATCCTTTTGGGGTTATTTAGATCTTGTACTATTTCACAGATTTTAATTATTTTTTTCTTAAAAATTGTTGTTTACTTCTGCGTCAATGAGGCCTTTCCTTACACCAACATATTATTTTTCTGATGAAAAATTACAAATTTTTCTCTATGGACCACTGAAAAATTATATCAGTGACTTTTATGTTGTGGCAATAATCCCTTATTTGAATTTGTATCACTAATATTGTGTATCTTGGTTTATGATGCCTCAAACTTGAGCGATGTTAATCATCACGAGCTTCAGCTTGTGGCAACCAATATCAATTCGATTTCTAGAGGTTTGAGAGGGATTGACAACCATTTCTATATCCTTCTACTCAAATAGGTCAATGAGCCTCACTAATGCGAGCTCAAGTAATGTTTGCTCAACAAACTATCAAGGCAATTTTTCTCTTATTCATAGCACAACATAATTCATGCATCTTCCTTTCGGCGTTCCCTTGCACCTCCTAGTGCAATTGCTAGTTATAAGTTTTAAATAAATTACACGTAGTCTAACTTTGGTTGAAATTTTAAGATTTTTTCCTCTATACTACTGTTTCCTATGCTACTGCTTTACAACGTTTCCTTTGAAACATATGGTGCAATTGCTAGTTTTATTAAGCTAAAAATAAGAGCTTGCATGATTATATATTTTACAAGGATTATGCCATTATGTGTTGAACATTTTTTAAAAATCAATGCCTATTATACAATTTCAAGAACTATCATAACTCCTCACATAATTCTTTAAAGGGTGCTAGCTCATTGGAAGAGCACCTGCCATGCAGGAGGTTCGTGGTTCGATTCCACTATACCCTAACATGAATTATTCAATGATATTGTTGATTTTTTTAATTAAATTTTTTATATTGATTTATTTTAATGGTGAGATATTTTTCTGGATTCATTGTTTTATATTGTCTCTACAGAGACAATAGATAATATTAAAGACATTGTCTCCATAAAGACAATATGTCCTTAATTCCAACTATTGTCTTTGGAGAGACAAAAATGAAATTGTCTCAAATTCAAACAATTTACCCAAAAATTGTTTTAAAACTCCCCTTTGTGTCGTAGTGCAACTATTGTCTCTAGAGAGACAAAAATGAAATTGTCTCTCGAGAGACAAAAATGATTGTGTTATCTATTGTCTTTATAGAGACAATATTTTAAGACGATTTAATTTGAGACACCCCCTTAAAGACAATATTTAGAACAATACAGAAGTTTTTTTGGTCTCAAATTAAGACAATTTACCCAAAAATTGTCTTAAATATTGTCTTAAAACCCCCTTTATGTAGTAGTGAGAGGGGTCAAACAATTGACCCTTCTCCAAGATATTTCTAGAATTTACAATCGATATTAATAATAAATGTGACATCCCACAAACAAAATCAGTCAACTCCAAAGTCAATTCTGAATATGACCCTTATTGGAGTCTGATATTGAGAAAATAAAGATGAATTCAAAAAGCGTTCTAAAAAGGTGCAGTCTGATTAATTGAGGTTTTCTTTTTTTGAGAAAAACTATTGGGTTTTTTTGTTTCTGAAAAAAAAAAAGAGAAATACTATTGGGTTAGATTATGAATTTTAAAATTACCATGCATTTTTAAAATAAAAATAAATTCAACGTAATAAAAAATATTTAGACATTTATCATTTGGAGAAACTCAGCTGAATTTGAAACAAGATACAACAAAAAAAAATATCTGCACAAAGTAAAAATTGTGGATTACTTAGACTACGTTGTTGTAAAATAACCCTGAGAAAAATCCCTGCTCAATTTGGACAAAATCCACTTAGCCAAATTTTGTTTTGAGAATTTCAATTCAGGTGATGCTTTATGCTTAAAGTTTCTTGTTTAGTATGAGGTTCAAGGTGGATTCTTTTTTATATGTATTTAAAGCTATTTATGTTCAAATTTAAGGATGAATAAGATTGGATATTTTTACTTGTAATAGAGTTTGAGAATATACTATATTAAATTAAATTTTAAATTTATTAAGTATTTATAAATATGAAATCAAAATTTAGAATTGAGATGAATTTAAATTGATATATATTTATTATTATTGTGTATATATACATACATGTTACTTCACAACATCAGCGCTATATTAAATTATAAAAAACTATTTTTATTGTAGGCAAAAATTTGGACAAATTGAAAATCTATACCTTATAAAATATTGTGTATAAAATCTTTCAAGCAGATTTTGTCAGAGGCTTTTTGAACCAGTCACTATGATTCATCATCAAGACAAGATGAGAAGTATGATCTAGGACACAGTTCAAATAGATAGGAAACTCCAACTAGCCATTGTGGAATAATGGCTAGTTTGACTGGAGTAAGAAAATACAAAGACAAAATAATAGTTGAATTATTATTATTAGATCGGTTAAAGACCCGATCTGCCGTAAGGATGGTAAGGGTGTTTACTTGATTCCATGCACCTGTGGGACACCTTACATCGGTGAAACTGATCGATCCATTAGTCAAAGAATTCATGAACATGTCATTGACCTTAAGCATAATAGATCTCGCTCCTCTGCCTTAGCAGAGCATGCGGATAAGACAAAGCATCACATTTGCATTGGAGATGTGAAAGTTATTGCAAGGATTGACCATTTCCGCCACCGAAAGTTGAGGGAGGCCTTAGAAATCGAAAAGAGGCCAGTCAACCTTAACATGGATAATGGGTGGAGTGTTAGCAGATGCTCGATCCCTGCCCTTCATTCTTAGTTATTGGTTTTCTTCCATTCAGTTCTCTTTGGTATCCTTTCCTCTCCTCTAGTCCTTATTCCTCCCTCCCTTTCTGTTCTTTATATTTTTATTTTATTTATTTATTATTATTATTATTTAATTATGTATTTATTTATTTATTATTTACTTATAGATTTATCATCAATATTTTTATTATTTATTTAATTTTTCATATATTTATTTTTATTTTATTTTTTTATTTTTTATTTTATTTTTTATTTTATTTATTTTTATTTTTTTTAATTTTTTATTGTTATCACTTAATTATGTATAAATATTTTATTATGTTCAAATATTTTAATAATTAAATAAAAATATAATAATAATAATTCAACTATTATTTGGTTTTTGTATTTTCTTATTCCAGTCAAACTAGCCATTAGAACCACACTGGCTGGTTCAAAACGGGTAGATAAAATCTAGTTGAATATGATTTTCACGAAAAATATTTATACACAATTTATAAATCACAGAAGCCAAATTCCTTATAAAATATTATTAATTATTTTTTAATAATAATGAAATATCAACCTATAAATTTGTAGAAATTCTTTCGGTAATAATCACATGCAAAAGAACGAGGTCGACGCGTTTCGAACCAACCAGTGTGGTTCATTCATGAACCACACTGGTTGGTTCGAAACGCGTCGACCTCGTTCTTTTTCATGTGATTACTACCGAAAGAATTTCTACAAATTTATATTATGGATCACAGAAGCTTAGATTCCAAAAATTCAGAAACCCTGCTCGGTAGGGCCTTGGCAACAGAGATTCATCAACCTATAATTATAAATAATAACTCATCCTAATTATAACAATTCAATTAGGCTAAATTTGACAATTTATTTAAAAAAATACAAACATTCCATCATCAATGTAAATATTCCTCGCATATTTTATCCATTCAATGACGTGCAAAACAACCTACCTCCGAAAAGACTTGGTTTCTTCCTTATAATCCTTACCATATTCTCATGGCTCGACTATATATAAACATCCATATTGATATGGAAATAAAGCTAAACTCTGGACACGAACAAATTGGATGAAAAAATTAGATTTTATATATATTGAAACAAAACTTAATCTTTGGACACAACCATTTCTATCATAAAGTTTTCTGTTATGTCATTTTTTCCAACAACATTTGTAACCATAAATGGGCCGATGAATAGCTTTACATGTTTTGAAATACCAGTAATTTGAAAAAATATTTTATATTAATTTTATTGTTATTAGTTTCTAACTATAACATTTGCTTTGTAGTCAAAGGGCGTTTGCTCTATATTATTTGATTAATTTTTTTTTAACTTTAATTAAAGTTTGAGAAAAAAAATTAATAATTTTATTTTTTATAAATTCAAAATTATTTTTTTAATTTTCAACAAATTTTATTTGTAATTTTAGATTGGTTGAAAGAGCTATGATGGAATATAATTCTTCCTGTGGAGGGCAGTGATATTTATCAGTGGCTGACCGTTCATTAAAAAAATAGAAAAACTAAAAATGATTTTGTGAGTGGTCATTCCATTAATTAGTGCTCTGACGATACTCTCACACTGACACTATTATGTAATTGTTGTACCCAATGATGTTAGAATTGATGCAGTTACAAACCCTTTACATACGCGAGGAGAGACAGCGGCGCGGGGTGGCTAAACAAATATCTAATTAATATTATTATGTTTCCTTGTGCACAGGAGAAAGTATGTGTGGGAGAATAGGGGTGCAGAGTGAACTTTATTTTGCAACGAAGAATTTTAATTTTAAACTTCTTTTCATTTAATTTTTTTGCAGATATAGTTGTGTTGGAGAACAATTGCATAGAACTATGATTTTGTGAGTTTTCATTCTTTTGGTGATTGCTCTAACAGTGTGTTACCACTTTTCCCAATGATGTTAAAATTGACGCGCTTATAGGTTCTTTGCATAAGTGGGTTGGTGTTGAACATATCTTCAATTATTATTATTATGTTTCCTTGTCTCGATATTTTACTATGCGGAGGATGAAGTATGTGCGGGACAAAGGGGTGCAAAGGGAACTTTATTCCGTAGTGACGAAATTAATTTTAAACTTTCTCGCATTAAAAATTGTACACATTTATCTGTGATGGAGAGAAATTGCATAGAGCTATTAATATTTTTGGAATGAAGGATGTGCAGAGAACGAGGTATGTGCAGGAGAATGAGGGTGCAAAGGGAACTTTAATTAATTTAAATATGCACAAAGCTTGAATTAATATAATTATGTTCCATTATGTAGATATTTCTTCTGCGAACCTTTCTTTGTGCAAAGTTTTTACTATACAGAGGACAGGGTATGTGGTGGAGAATGGGGGTGCATAGGGAACCTTATTTTGGTAGGAAAATATTAATATTAAACTATTAATGTTAATATGTGCAGAATGAAAGATGTACGGAGGACGGGGTAGTTAATTTAACTACGAAATTAAACTTAATATTTCACATTTTCGTATTACATATGTGCAGATTTGTTTAATATACAGACTGGCGTTGGTGAGTACTCTAGCAATGACATTATTATGTTACTACTAAGCTCAATGATGTCGCATTACCATGAACAATAGCATTCATTTAATGGTCAAAGTGTGTTGACTCTAAATTATTTAGTTGTTTCGGTTTGCATTTTGGATGGGGTATGTGTAATCAATTTAACTATGAGAAAATAATTAATTAATATTAATGTTTCATTGTGCGAGGTTACTTGTGTGAAGCTTTCCTTGTGTGAACCTTTTACTATGTGGAGGGAGCGGAATGTGTGGGAGAACGGGGGTGCGGATGGAACTTTGTTCTTCATGGGCGAAAATAAATATAAAACTATTTTTCATTTAAAACTTTTACATAATTAGTTGTGCAGGAGAGAAGTTTCAAAAAGCTATGGATCTGTGTGGAATTAAATATGTGTGGAGGACGGGGTATGTGCAGGAGAATGGGGCTGCATAGCAAACTTTATTTTGAGGATGTGTAATTAATTTAACTATGAACAGAAACTGCAATTCATAATGTAATAATATTTCACATATGAGTCTAGATTAATTATGAAAGACAAGATGATGGCTGAATTGCAGAATTTTAAACATTAATTATTGAACATGCATGTGTTCGCACACCTTTTTCTGTCGTAGACCATTTCTCATTCCTTAGTATTTTAGAAAATCAATCTCTTTTATGAAAAGATATGAAACGTTGTGAATCCATAAGGATGAGCAAAGGACAAGGTATGTCTAGGAGAACACGTGCAGACACAAAATTTAAAACTACCATTTTATATTTAAAAAATTTATAGATTTAGTTGCGTGGGAGAGAAATTTCATAGAGCTATGAATTTGTGCAGAATGAAAGATTTGCATGGTACGTAGTATGAATCTGTGTGCAATGAAAGATGTGCAGAGGATGTTGTTAGTGCGAGAGAACTCGGGTTTGTGCTAGTTACTATATCATTTTCCTAGGCATTAAAGTGTATTGAATCTATATTATTTGAGTGTAACAAAAAAATTCATCCGTAGTGTTGTGGGTTTTCTGATAAATTTTGCGTCGGTGGATTTTTTTAGTTAGACATGTTTTGAAGTAACCATTATGTACATAATTGAATTTGGAAACCTTTTTAGAGGGAAAACCCTATCCGTTATTTACAAAATTAACCTTACTAATGAGTGCTTTGTTGCTTCAAAATAGAGGAAATAATAAAGAGACTTAAAGCTCTAGTGGTATCAGAGCTTCCAAGTTCAAAGACTTGGACTAGATGGAATAGATGTGATTATTATGAATGCACGTTAGTTGTTGATATGTTTATTATGCATGCATTTTGATGGTCACTATTGCATTCTTATGTCACCATGATGATGTTGATATGTTGATATGTTCATGTCATTATTTGTACATATATCATGCTTATCTGGACTGATTTTGTAGATGAGATAGCCTCATCTTAACTTCACTAAGTTATGATTTTGATTATCTATATATTTTGTTTATCTAACATGGCATGCTTGTAGGAAATAGAATATCAAAGATGATGAGTAAAATGGTGGATTATAGCTCACGTGAATCTCCTTATAGATAAATTGAGTAGCAAGGAGATGAATCCTCTCCCGATATAGAAGACACATTGATAAGTATGAAAGAATAAATTAGAAGTTGCAAGCCATATAATGACAAGATAATTGAGTCATGGGAAAGACTTTCCAGAGCATAGGAAAAGAAATAATAGGTTAAAGCAGTGATCCTTCATAGCTTATCATAGTTGTAGAAACAAGTACAACCATGAATCAATCATGGTGTTGACGGTGTTGAACCCGCCAACATTCAAGGGTCTCCACAATATGAAGTACCAACTATACCTCACACCATTTCGAGTAGGAGTCCCAACAATGGTGTGTTTAATGATATTCCTTGAATTGAAAAACACATAGAGTGGTGCACAATTTCTTTTGTTAAAGCAAGTGTGTGACCCTGCGGAAATTCAATATAATGCATGAGCAGTTCTAACAGAAAAGGGGGAATGAAGTGTGCTCCTTGGAAGTCTGTAATAGTACATAGATTCAAAGGAACACACAAGATAAAAATTCATCACACAAACTAGCAAGAATAATAGTCAACAATCTAAGGTGATGGGTTAAAACATGAGCACACATTCAACCATATTCGTACAAATGAAAACGAAATAGTTCATAATCATATGCGTAAGTTAAACAACATACATCAAAAACATCACCAGAATAGTCCAAATACATTTACAATATATGCATGAATAAGTGCAGCTCTAATTTTATTATAAGTGAAATTTCCATTCATACATACAACATGGCGAACCACTTACCCTGATAGTGGAACGTGAAGTCAACAATACTTGCTCTTCCCATAGAAGTATATTCCCTCTACGCTACAAAGAAGCCAAGGCTGATGCAAAGCTCCCAAGCCTTTTCTAAGCCTAAGCCTAGCCAAAAGCTTGGCTCCCAAAAGCCCTTTACAAAATTTATGAGGATGTATGTATAACAAAGTGGGGTGACTCTTGGCATGCCCCCTTTGTGAGTCTTAGACTCCCCTCATGACTCCTCACATTACATATGACTCTTCACATTCCATCATGGACACATGGAATTTCACTTATACAATAATTAAGAATAATATTACAATTTCCACTCGTACCCATAAAATACAAAAGGGTAGACACAAATTAACAACATAACAAGACAAAACACTATGATGCTGGAGTTTGGGTGAACTCAAATCAAACATCTTAGACTAGGTGTCTCTCGGTCACATACTCATACCAAGCTTGGTATTGTGCAATGGTCTCCCTAAACTACGAGATAGTGTTAGGCTAGAAGCAAACTCCTCCCTCCAATGCATCCAGATACAATCTCTTGGAGCTGGTCTTCCAATTCTTCTTCAATCGGGTGCAACGTTAAGTTTTGATCTGAACTGGGCCACCGATGAATGTCTGATTTTTCTTTTTTTCAATCTCCATGTCCTTCTGCGTGGCCATATGCTCTAGTTTCTTCAAGTAATGATCAATCTCCTTATAGACTTGTTGTCTGCATTTAGTCTTAGTGAGTGTACCAACCGATTAGATTGAGTGGGTTCTCACCATGAAATCTAAACTTATGTATATTCGTACATATGCAGCCTAAATTCTTCCGATGAATGAAGTGAGTTTCTTGTTATTCTGGATCCGCATCTGAACTCTAGCTTTATATAACTCTTGTTGCGGCTTCATCTTCTTTACCAGTGTGAGTGACGTGACCTTGTATCACATTGTCCACTCATGCACGATAATGATGGCATTCTGTATATTCGTGAGGATCCTGACGAATTTTCTGCTCTGTTGTAGAAAGTCATTAAGGTGGAAAATTGCCTTATGTATGGTTACCAAATCTTCATAAATATCTCGCAGAGTGCCTCTGAGTGCGAATAATTTAGCAAGTATCATTGGTATTATCTCCTCGCGGTAGACCTATGTGGAAGTTGAATTCTATGTTGTTGCATGTAGTTTTTCATTATCTTGCCGAAATGCCTATGTGTTCTACACCAACTTCTTATACTAGACACCAAGAAATGGTTGTTATATCTAGTTGCTCCTGTGAAGGCCCAGTTGGCGTTGGCAATGACATTTGGATTCCTACTAGTGTTTTCCATCATCACCCTTTCTCTCATGAACGTAAGTGATGTGTGATCATTTGAGAAGTGATTTCTTCGTGCTTTTACAATATTATTTTGCAGTTCATCAAATGATATATTGTACATATAAATGACGATAACATCATCAATGGGAACTACCTCCCATTCCTCACTCGGGGCTTGTTCTACGACTAAATGTGGTGGAGTCTAAATGGTGGCCTAAGGTGCACTAGGAATCAGGTCGACATATTCATCTCACAGCTCTGGTCCCGCTTCCATGTCTATGAGTTCAATAAAATATTTAAGATCTTGAGGAAACTCCTTTTCATGCATCTATTTGCTCCTTCCTTATATTGTCGACTAATCCTGTATTTGTTCTTCAACCTATAAGGTGTCATCGCGTCTGTCCTAGAAACTTTCCTTTCTTATTCTTATTTATTTTTTCTCTCCTCTTTTTATCTTCTTTTAAGCTCCCATTCTTCCTTAAACTCTTCTTCTTCTCTCTGCACTTTTTGCACTTCTTCTTCTAAGGATTGCTACTCTATTATTCTCCTCTCTTTTCTTTGCTGCATTTTCCCCCTTTTCTCTTCAATTTTCAAAGCTACATTCTCAGTGAGAGGATATTCTTTCATATTCCAGATTTGTTCCTCTTATGTATTTTCATCTACCTTCCTCTTTCCTTTGTCGTGTAGAAATTTATAAATAATGTGATTTATTACCAGACTCTCTTGATATAATAATTATATCCACTGTTAAATACAGAATCCTTCTACTTAATTCTTTGCAAAAATTTAATCGCCAATTGCAAACACATGAAGAAAAATCAGTTGCACATAACACAAGTTTTTACTGGGAAAGAATAAAGCTAAAAATCCCAACTATCATATATTATGTATATCATGGACCATGAAACAATCTCTTACAAAACTCTACTCCAAGAGCTCTCAGTACAATATACAATCGTCTCACACTGTCATACAAAAATTGGCTCACACATGCACCTATTTACTGCCTCCTGACAACCTCCCTCCACTACGCAATCCCTGTCGATGAAGATCCCTGAATGAATTTGATCTTGCCTTGCCTTCACTAAGCAATCCTCATTGGCATATACAATGTGTGTTTAGTTGCATTGAATTCACCACTATAGTCACAATTGATAGTCAACTAGGCCCTTTCACTTATCTCTCAACTGGGTCTCCACTGGATCTAACATGCATGGAGTTAACAGTAGTATTTCTTTAGTTGCATGTGAGACCACTTCCTGTGAATTAATTAAATAATTAATTCACTGATATCTCACTAGTGTGTATTTAGTTACAATTAGCACAACTGAATTTAACTCACTTAACTGAGTCAAACTAAATAACAACTCACATAACTACACATCCAACTCTGTTACAGCTTTGCATCACTCAGTTACAATGAAGTCCACTGCATGGTCCACCAACCAGCCACTTCAACTCGAAACCCATTTAGCTAACTGATTTTCCACTTCAGTTAACTAGTTTCAAGTGCTCATTGAAAATAGATAATTATTTATTATTTAATATTTGTTAAGGGCTTAACAAAAATCAACATGCATTCTAATTTTAAACATGCATTCCACGAAACAAATTCGCACATTCGTTCCAAACTTAGATGCCCATCCATCCATATAATTTACTCAACCATCTATAAATATATTACTGCTAAAAATAGACTTTGATCCAAATTATAAAAATAGACATATCACCTAAAAATAGTCTATGGGCTCCACCTAGTGTAGGTGCTTAATTTTCATTAAGATCGTCATCTTTTTGAATCTCAACACTCCCTCTCAAAAATAAAGGGATTATCCTTCACCCCGATCCTATCTCTATGGTATTCGAATTTTCTCCTGGTGAGTGCCTTCATCAGAATATCTGCATCCTGATCTTCCATAGGAATGTACTGAAGCAACATGATCTTCCACTACACAAAACCTATGATATGATGATACCGGATATCTATATGCTTAGATATATCATGAAACATATGATTAATTGAGATTTTAATGCAAATCTTATTATCACAATGAATCATTGTAGGATCTAAATGAGAACCGAACAAACCGAGCAAGATCTTCCTCATCCAGATAGCCTCACATGCAGCTTGACTTGCTGCCATGTATTCTACTTCTGCTGAACTGAGTGCCACAGATCTTTGTTTCCTGCTATACCAAGAAACAGTTGTATATTCGATACTGAAAACCCCTCCTGATGTGCTCTTTCTGTCCGTTGGGTTTCCTGCCCAATCTGAATCCGTGAAGCCATGCAACTTCACCTCATCCATCTGTCTGTACCATAAGCCATAATCTGATGTGCCCCTAAGATATCTTAGGACATGCTTTCCTGCCTTCAAAAAGATCTTGGTAGGCTTAACCATCACTTGACTAAGATGGTTCACCGCATAGCATATGTTTGGTCTTGTATTATCTAAATACATGAGTGAACCCACCAACTGTCGATAGACAATAGCATCCACTACCTCTAGCGATGTACCATCCTCTTTCCTCCAGTTTCTTGGAAGAGGAGTATCCATGGGTTTGCAACCCTCCATGTGAAACTTACCGAGTATCTCCCTTGCATACTTTCTTTGAGACACAAACAGTTCACCTTCTCACTTCTATATTTCCAATCCAAGGAAATAGTGAAGCAGGCCCATATCCTTCATCTTGAACTCTTTTGCAAGATCCTCCTTGCATGGTTGTATCAACTGCTCATCACAGTCAATATTAAATCATAAACATAAAGAAAAATGATTAAAATCTTACCCTCCACCACAATCAGGTATGGGTTTTCATTCGCCTCACTCTTGGTGAAGCTAATTCCAGTGAAATAGTTGTCGATCCAAGTGTACCAAGCATGGGGTGCTTGCTTCAACCCATACAACGCTCTTTTGAGTCTGCACACATGCGACTCACTGCTGAAGATCTCAAATCCTTCAGGTTACTCAATGTAAACTTCTTCCTCAATGATCCCATTAAGGAATGCAGTCTTCACATCCATCTGATGAATGCGCCAACCCATCTGCACTGAGAGAGAAATGATGGTCCTTATGGAAGAATATCGTGCGATAGGTGAAAATCTTTCTTCATAATCAATCCCCTCGATCTGTGAGAAGCCCCAGGCCAAAAATATTGCCTTATACTTCTCAACGCTCCCATCAGTAGCTTGCTTTACCTTGTAGATCCATCTTGAACCTACCACCGATTTATCAACCGACCTTGGAACAATTTTCCAAGCACTGTTTCTGACAATGGAGTCATACTCCTCCACTAGTGTATCTACCCATGTGGGCTCCTGCACTTCTTCCTGAAAGGAAGAAGGCTCAGTCACAATACATTTTCTCATGAGAGACATGTATCCAATATATCGGTCAGGAAACTATCTCTGTCTGCGATGTGAAGTAAGGACTCCTACATTCTGTGTTGCATCAAGCTTCAGCCTCTCAGCTTCTATGGTACGCCTTCTGCCAGCTCTGATGTTTGGCAATGCATGAGTGGACTCCTCCACTCCATGAACCTCCTCCTATGGATGATCCACATCTAGAGACTCATTTTTGGGAACAAGCAGTTCCTCCTCTGCATGCAAGTCTAGCTCCCTCTCAAGCGACACTTTCATGGCTTTCTCCTCATTGAATTTATATCTCGTCGCACCATAGTCATTCGACTATGATCCAGGTGGATATTGGTGGTCACTTGCCTATTCCACTTGGGGCCCCACCATTGTATCTTTTAGTTTTTTAGTTTCAGCACAACTTACTATTTTTAGTAGTTTTTTGGGTCCTGAACTTCCCGAGCCGTTTTGAGGCCCTAAACGATGTTTTTTTTGGAAAATAGAGAGCAACATGGGTCCATGGACTAATGTTTCTCATTAAAAATTTGTATTCCTTGGATAGATCTTTCTAACGAGGTATGGTACACATCAAATGAATATCGTATGCCAAAGTTACGCCCCTTGGAAGTTGAAACGCCAATTTACCCAAACGGGGCCCATAGTTTTGGCACTTCATCTCCTAGGGTTAGGGTTTTGGCTGTTTAGGATTTCCCATTGTTTCTAAATAATAAATAGGCACTCAAGCCTCACTGTAACTCAGTTCAGAGGCCTATAACCGCCACATCTCTTCTCAGAGATAGCTACCAACACCCTCGCTAGTTTTATTTCCATTCTATGTGTAAGAAAATTTCAGTTCTTTGATATTAATGAAATGAAGTGTTATTTCCGCTACATCTTTGTATTTATGGTTATATGTTTATTCTGTTGCGTTCTTGCATAAATCCAGATCAGTGGTATCAGAGCGGTCTGATTTTTCTTGATCTTTCTTTGCATGTCCCCAACGAGGTTGGGGTATAAGGAGTTAGGGCTCGATCTGGTGGAACCTTTGCAAGATCAACCTTGCAAACCCCGACAGACGCCCATGGGGGACGAAAAAAAAGACGAGGGAGTAGGAGATCCTATCAAAATATTGCTCGAGGAGGCCCTCGAAAAACAAAGGAACGCGATGATGGATAACTTTTCCTAGATCCTTCAACGGCTGCCCACCGACAGTGCATCTGCATCCAGCAGCCACTCTAGAGGTGCAACTCCTTTTAAGGTACAAGTAAATTTTCACATTCCCATATTTGAGGGTCAAATAGATGCAGATGCCATAGATAGATGGTTGAATCTATTAGAAGGATATTTCTCAGTTCATGACTTTTCCAACAGGGAGAAGATTATTTTTGCACTCCTCAAAGCTGCCCCCCATGTCAAGGACTAGTGGGAAACCCACTGTGAGAAAAAGGATGAGACAAAACCCTCTCTGTTCTCAACCGTACCCACTTGGAATTCTTTTCGAGACGCCATCAAGGAAAAATAATATCCCGTGGGGAGCTATGAGGACAGGTACATACAATGGACCACGCTGTGACAACAAAGGGATCAAGATGTGCATGAGCTGACAAATCTGTTCCACACCCTGCGCACCAAGTTGGGTATCAAAGATTCAAAGAAATATTTGGTGCTAAAGTATTGCAGTTTTCTGCATAGATACATTCAGGAGGAAATGGAGTTCCTTGACATCTCCTCTCTTGGTACGACATACTGGTATGCTGCCAAGAATGAGCAGAAATTCAAGCAGAAGAAGCGAGACTTTGGATCTGTGAATCAAAAGCAAGGGAAGGGTGCTCCCAAACCGCAGAACAAACGACAGAGCCAAGGCATGGTGACTCAAGACAACCTTTCGAAGCCACAAGAAAAGAACAAAACCGCAAAGCCAAAGAAGGACATGGGAAAGTGGTGTGAGTTCCATAAGAGCTCCACTCACAACACAAGTGAGTGTCGGGCCAAGCAGTCGCTGGTGGCCGAGATGAGGGCTTCTGAGTCAGATGCATGCTCTGAATCTGAATCAGAACCTGACAAGGGAAATGATAAATGGAAACAAATTATTAATGTGGAGCCCAACACCACTGTTGCCACTATGAAGATCTAGAAGGAGGAACCGAAAGATCCAGAGGAGGAGGAACATCTCTTCCACTCCCAGATGTGGGTAAAGGGCTCCCCAGTATGGTTCATTGTCGACAATGGGAACCAAAAGAACCTCATTTCAGTAGACACCATGAAGCATTTGGGCTTATTTACCACAGCTCAGCCACATCCATACACCATCAGGTGGCTTCACCAAGGACGAGATCTTCGCGTCAGCCAGCAGTGCCGCCTTCCCTATAGCATCAAGCCCTTCACAGATGAGGTATTATGTGACGTTGCTCCTATTGATGTTTCTGATGTATTATTAGGACAACCATACTTTTGGAAGCATCATGCTGTGTATGAGTCTCGGCCTCGCGATGTTATTGTTACTTTGGGAAATAAGTTGTACAGGATACCATAGGTACCACCTCCTGCCACTATCTCTTTGGTTATTGCAAAACAATGCAGTAAGCTCATTTCCCAAACCAGGAAATTCATTCTCCTGATGATCCACCCCCAGGGCAAGAAGAATACTATGGCCACGACCTCTAGACAGAGATCCTCTACACGAAAACAACAAATGGATAAGATTGTGGAGGAATATGGGGACATCTTCACCTCACCCACATGGGTTCCTCTGCACTGTCAGGTCAAGCACCCAATTGATTTGACCCCAGGTGCGCCGCTACCCAATGGACCGATCTATCGGTGCTCTATTCTGGAGAATGATGAAATCAAGAGGCAGATTCAGGAGCTGCTGCAAGAAGGTCACATCCGACCAAGTTCATCACCTTGTGGGAGCCTGATCATGTTGGTACAAAAGAAGGATGGGACGTGGAGACTCTGTATTGACTATCGGGCGTTGAACAAGATCATTGTCTGGAATAGGTACCCGATCCCAGGGATTGATGACCTTCTGGACCAACTCAAAGGTGCAAAATATTTCAGCAAGATCGACTTGAAGTCTGCGTATCACCAGGTACCAATTGAACCCTTCGATGTGTGGAAGACTGCCTTCAAAGCCAAGGAAGGCCTTTTCGAATGGCTATTCATGCCTTTCGGGTCGATGAATGCTCCCGCAACCTTCATGAGGATGATGGACGACATCTTGCGGCCATTCACCAACTCATTTGTAGTGGTGTACTTGGATGACATTCTGATCTTCAGCCAGACTTGGGAAGAGCACCTTCACCACATCTGACAAGTCCTCCAAACACTGTGGCAACACAAGTTGTGTGCCAATTTGGAGAAGTGCATGTTTGGCATGACCCAGGTTCAATATCTGGGATACATTATTGATGAAAGGGGGGTGCATGTGGATCCAGCCAAGATCCAAGTCATTCGGGATTGGCCAGCCCCAACCACTATAACAGAGCTTCGCAGCTTTCTGGGTCTTGCTAATTTCTATCGGAGGTTCGTGTTGGGATTCGCTCATATCACTTGGCCCTTGAGTCAAGTCACCAAGGGAGGAGCGAGAGAAAATTTTTTTTGGTCGGAACCTCAATAGAAGGTGTTCACAGAACTGAAAAACTGCCTCTGTTCTGCCCCAGTGCTCACTTTACCAAACTTGCAACAGCCATTTGAGATCGAGACAAATGCCTCTGACTATGTTATTGGGGCAGTTCTTACTCAACAGGGACATCCAGTGGCATTTCACAGTGAGACATTGTCTGACACAGTTCGCAAGTACCCCACATATGACAAAGAAATGTACTCCATTGTGCAAGCTTGTCGACAATGGAAGCATTACATTTTGGGGAAGGAAACAATCATCTACACAGACCACAGGCCCCTGCAGTTCATACAGACACAAGGGAAGTTGCAGAATGATCGCCATCAGAAGTGGTCCACATATCTGCAACAGTTTCATTTGAACATCAAGTATAAGAAGGGTAGCACCAATAATGTTGCAGACTGCCTCAGCCGACCACCGATCGTGGTGCTCACCACCGTGCTCAACTCTTGTGGGCACGAGACTTCTGATTGGCCGCTTCTCTATGAGAGTGACCCAGAATTCGGCCACACTTACAAGGCACTCTTGGGGTGTACGCAAGTTCCAAATTTTCACCTCCAAGATGCACTTTTATGTCACATGGGACACCTTTGTGTTCCTTCAAGCGAGCGTGCCAAGATGATATGGGAAGCATACTACAGTCGAGTCGCTGGGCATTTCGGGGTCGAGAAAACAGTAGCAATCCTGCAGAAGTATTTCTATTGGCCGAACCTTCGAAAGGATGTCGAGAAGCACATCAGATCCTGCACTGCTTGTGCCATTACCAAATCGACCATCAAGAAGCAAGGCCTATATACTCCTCTACCTACCCCTAGTCGACCTTGGGAATCCATCTCCATGGATTACATGTCAGGCCTGCCTTCTACTAAGCAGGGAAATGACTGTGTTTTTGTGGTCGTCGACAGATTCTCGAAGATGGCCATTATGGCGGCCTGCAAGAAGAATATCACAGCAAAAGCCACTGCTAAACTCTTCTTTGAATGAGTGTGGGTGCACTTTGGGATCCCACAGTCTATCATATCAGATCGAGATAGCAGGTTCCTCAGTACATTTTGGTCCAGCCTCTGGTCAATGTTGGACACAAAGCTCACCAAGTCCACAGCTTTCCATCCCCAAACAGATGGCCAGACAAAGGTCGTCAACAGAATGATTGTACACATTCTGCGCATGTACAATTCAAAGCATCCACACACATGGGACGAGAGCCTCCCCTATGTACAACATAGTTATAATCGAGCTCTCCATAGTTCAATCGGCCATATCCCCTTTCAGGTGGGCTTGGGATTCCAGCCACTATGTCCCATTGACGTAGCCATGCCATTTGCAGCTACTCAGGCCGATTCGGCTCATGTCTAGTCTAAAGTCGACAAAGAAAATAGCTTCATCAAGCGCGTTCAACACATCCTCCAACAGGTTCATGACATATTGGACAGAGCCAATGCTAAGTACAAGCAATGCCATGATCAACACCGGGTGCCACACAACTTCTAGGTGGGTGACAAAGTATGGCTACATTTGCGTAAGGAGCGCCTCACTGGACCCCACCGCAAGCCTCGCCCGCTCCGATACGGGCCGTACACCATCACCAAGGCTATAGGGAAAAATGCCTTCGAGCTTAGTATTCCACCATTCCTTGGTCTGCACCAATTATTCAATGTGGACCGCCTTTGTCCTTACTTCCCACCTCTACTAGACACCTCTAACATTGCAGAACAACTCACACCAACAAAGTTAAACCTAGACTGCATGGAATATGCCACCACAGATTGTATCATTGACATGCAAATCAAGAACACTCGCCAACAGAAGATCCAACTATATCAGGTTGTCAAAGCTGGCCAACTCATGCACCAAGGAAAGTGGTTCACCAGGGACCAAGTTCAGCAGAAATTTCCTCATCTCATGGAGGAACTTATCGCAATGGGGACCATTGCTTCATAAGGGGGGAGGAATGATCTAGGTGGATATTGGTGGTCACCCGCCTATTCCACTTGGGGCCCCACCATTGTCTCTTTTAGTTTTTCAGTTTCGGCACAACTTACTATTTTTAGTATTTTTTTGGGTCCTGAACTTCCAGAGCCGTTTTGAGGCCCTAAACGACGTTTTTTGGGAAAACAGAGAGCAACATGGGTCCATGGATCGATGTTTCTTATTAAAAATTTGTAGTCCTTGGATGGATATTTCTAACGAGGTATGGTACGCGTCAAACGGAGATCATATGCCAAAGTTACGCCCGTGGGAAGTTAAAACACCAATTGACCCAAATGGGGCCCATAGTTTTGGTGCTTCATCTCCTAGGGTTAGGGTTTTGGATGTTTAGGATTTTCCATTGTTTCTAAATAATAAATAGGCCCTCGAGGCTCATTGTAACTCATTTCAGAGGCCTGTAGCCGCCACATCTCTTCTCAGAGATAGCTACCAATGCCCTAGCTAGTTTTATTTCCATTATGTCTATAAGCGAATTTCAGTTCTTTGATATTAATGAAATGAAGTGTTATTTCTGCTGCATATTTGTATTTATGGTTATATGTTTATTCTGTTGCATTCCTGCATAAATTCGGATCAGACTATTTGGAAAATACACACAATAATTATGGGGTGTTTCTGTGTACCCCACAAATATCCCAACTTCAGCAGTCGACTCCAGCTTCTTCTTGGCATTCTTAGTCGCATGAACATAAACAGATGATCCAAAAATCTTAAAGTGAGAAACATCCGGTTTCTTACTAGTAAAAGCTTCTTCAGGTGTATTCATGCCAAGTACACTACGAGGACAATGGTTTTTCACATAAACTACAGTGTTGCATGCTTCCGCCCACAAGTGCATTGGTAGGCCTTGATCATGCAACATAGCTCGTGGAACACCCACGATCGTTTTATTCTTCCTCTCCGCCACCCCATTCTGCTAAGGGTTATGAGCCACTATGAGTTCTCTTTTAATTTTTTCTTTGCTACATAATTATTTGAATTCGTTCGATATGTATTCACCACCATTATCGCTCCACAAAGCCTTCACTTGCTTCCTCGACTTTTTCTCCACCAATGCTTTAAACTCACAGAACTTTGAGAATGTTTGATCTTTCTTCTGCATGAATAAGATCGAGCATCTACGAGAGTAGTCATCAACAAAAATAACATAATACCTATGTTTTTCTATTGAAGCAACCAAGAATGGTCCACACACGTCTGTGTGAACTCTCTTCAGGATCACCGAAGCACGGTTCTCCTTTTCATGAAAGGTGTTCTTCACAAACTTACCCATTGTACATCCCTTGCAGTGATCTATCTGTGCAAGTGTAACCTTGGGAATTCTGGTATAAATCTGCTGCAAATTTTTTAGGGCGCCATGGTGAAGATGGCCCAATCACCTATGCCATAATTCGCCCTCATCCTAGCTCACTACTTCTTCTTCTTTTCCCACCATTGCAACAAAGCCATCTAACTCCATCTTGTAGATATTCTTGAGTCGAATCCCTATCCTCTTGGTTTGACCCGTTATTTTATGTCGCAGGAAGGATTTTCCAAAACGTCATAACCTCTGTCCTCTAACATCATGACTGAGACCAAGTTTTTCTTCAGACCTGGAACATGCACAACATCTTTCAATAGAAATGGTTTACCTAACTCCCTCTCAAAGGTAATGGTACCAATTCCAGTCGCACTGTATCGTCCATCGTCACCCATCTCTATATACAACTGGAGATATTTCTCCTCCAAGTCACTCAAAAACTCCTTATCTCCCATCATGTGTAAGGAAGAACCCCTATCAAGATACCACACTGATCCCATTGAGCTTGAAACCAAGCATGCGATCAAATAGAAATAAATTTCAAGTTGCGAGGCAAGGGCCTCACCCACTGTAGCTCCAGCAACCTTCTTGTTCTTCTTTTTCTGTGGGCAGTTAGTGGCGATATTCCCATGTTCGTGACAATGAAAGCACTTCACCTTGGACAAATCCAGCTTCTTACCTTTAGCCTCGGAATTTGAGTGGAATTTCTTCCCCTTCCCTTTCCTTTCTTTGGCAGCCAAAGCACAATATTATTCATCATCATGTTGTGATGAAGAGCCATCCCTGGTGCTCCGCTTGAACTCCTCTTGCACTATATCCAACCATAGTCATTCCCAATCCAGCAGTTTTTCTCGTCTATTGACAGAGTCTTGATAATTGTGCCAACTCTTAGGAAGTACCAAGAGTGAAAATATCACCAAATAATCATCAAAAATAGTGATTCTCGAACTCACTAGTTCATCCTGACATTGGACAAACTTTGTGAGATACTTAGGAATATTGTCGCCCTTTTCCATTTTGATTTTTCTGAGTTTATCCTTCAATGCCAAATTCCTATGGTCGTTGCTGCTATGGAAAAGATCTGTCAAAGCCTTCCACATTGCAAATGGATTGGATTTCCCATAAAGGCTTGAGAAAATATGGTCTCTCACACCTTCCAACATAATTCTTCTCGTCTTCGATACTTTCTTTTTCCATGCATCAAGTAATGCAAAATCCATTGAAGTGGGCTTAGGAAAATCTCTATCGATGAAATCCTTCAAGCCATTACCTTCAAGCACCACCTCCATCCTGTCCTTCCATGCAATGTAGTTCAAGCTTCCCTCTAGTGCATACTCTAATCACAAACCATTGAAATCCATTTTGATGTTTACTCAACTGTCGCACTAAGAAATTCTTCCAGCAAATTCGAACTGTTTCCACCAAAAAAATTTAGTTACTGCTTCAATATTGCAATCTTCTCTGCTCCGATACCATGTATAAATTTATAAATACTGTGATGTATTACCAGAATCTCCTGATCTAACAATTATATCCACTATTAAATACATAATCCTTCTACTTAATTCTTTGTGGAAATTTAATCGCCAATTGCAAACACATGAAGAAAAATCAATTGCACATAACACAGAAGTTTTTATTGGGAAAGCATAAAGCTAAAACCCTGAATATCATATATTATGTACATCATGGATCATGAAATAATCTCAGACAAAAATCTACTCCAGGAGCTCTCAATATAGTATACAATCATCTCACACTGTCGTACAAAAATTGGCTCACACATGCACCAATTTACTGCCTCCTGACAGCCTGCATCCATTGCATAATCCCTGTTGATGAAGATCCCTGAATGAATTCGATCTTGCCTTTCTTTCACTGTGACATCCTCATTAGCATATCCAATTTCTGTGTAGTTGCATTGAATGCACCATTAATTTTTTTCTTCAATACTAGCTTGCACAAGCCTAGAACATGTCTCACTTTTGACTAATCTAATTTTGGCCTTCAATTTCTGATATGAAGAAAATCTTGAAACTATAATAAGGTTTGTCTTTTGAGCTCAATATTCCACAAAAAAATTGTTTTCAATTAGTCCTTGAAAAACAGGCCTAAACAACTCAAAACAACTCCTTTTTTTCAGAAGATACAGTGGTCAGAACAACCTTTGATTTCAGTCCACACTGGTCCCTTTTCAGTTAACTATTCAACATTAAACCAGCCCATATACTAGCAACCTAAGGCATATTTCTTAAGGTTTTCAAGATTAGGACAATTCTTCAACAAAGACTAGGACATCAAAAGGATCCGGGGCTTGTCATCATATAGATAGGGGCATATATAACAAGGGTATTTTAACCATTAGGTATTGCTAGGGCAGAATATAGTCAAATATCTATGACATGCTGCAACAGTACTTGCCATCTAATTGACATCAAAGACAAATTTAGTCAACACTCTCAAACATTCTAAAATAATTCTAACATTACCATTAATTGCATAGCATTAGTAAGGCCGTAAAGGTTGAATATTAGGCTGGTCTACTCATAAATTATTGCTTTCTTTTAAAAAATTGTGTTCCAATAATTCTTAGTCACATTGTACAAAACCAACCAGTTTGGTGGAAAAAGGTTGGTTAGGTACTGAACTAGCCTTTTCCAATCCCTAGTAGTGGTTCACACCAGTTTTTCCTTGAAAACAGTCACACTAGCCAGTTCATCCCAACCTAGTCTAGTTGTTATAAAGTTGTAAGATTGTTTAACATTGTAACTAAAGAAAATAAGGGTTGTTTTACTGCTTGAAATAAGAATTTTCAGTTTTGGTTTATGCATGATAAAATTTTACTAGATGGATGAAACTTATCACGAACACTTTAGTATCTTTTTCTCTTGGATTTCCTAGAAAATCAGGGCATTAAGAATTGAAATATTGTTTATTTTGTATTTCATAACAGCCCTGAGGCAAAGAAATGACTGTGCAACTTCAGTTGAGTTTGGGAAAATCAGAATGCAAGCTTCTAATGAGAGGAAGTAAGCATTGAAGATAGGATCTATGATGAATTGTCCTAGTAAATTGTATCCACCAAAAATATGTTTCCTATATTGAATCTCAACATGTGTCTTGGAGATATGAAAGAATTTGTTCACGTCAATGTCAAGTATTGTGAATTAATGTGAACCAATTTAAAAGTATTGGTGGACTAGTGCCTTTGTTGCAATTCATTTTGTTAATTTATTTTCTTGGATTTTATAACAAATTTAAGTTTACATTTTTTGTGAAATTGGGTTATATTTTCTTTTAGATGAATTGTTATGAGTGGAAATACTCCAAAAATGCACAAACTCATTTAGCAGCTTGGAAGCTCAGGTTTGGGAAGCTGAGTTTCTATTTTGGTGTTTGATATCATGTATATTTTCTTTAATGTAAATACATAACATTGGATGTGTGTTCCCAAATACCATCAATCACCCATGTTCTTAAAGGATTAGAATTGGTATTCTCTAGTTGTTTTCAAATATTTTTTCTCTTATTGTCTTTCTTCTTTCAGAAATGTACCTAAGCCAAAACAAATGCAGCTTAGGATGTAACATGCTTCAACCAACTCAAGACTAATTTCATCTCTGCTTTGGGAAAGAGAGACACCTGAGAGAATTTTGGTGCAACAAAAAAAAACATGCCTTTCTCATGACACATCTTGATTACTTTTCTTTTACTTTGATTGATAAATGATCCGTTGATAGCAAAGTGTTCTACCTTTGACTTAGGTGTCACTTGCATTCTGTAGCTAAATCACCAACCTATCTCCCCAATTTTTTATGGATTCAGAGTAGGCGGGGAGAGATCAGAGTAGAGAAGTGATGGTTGAGGAAAGAAAAACTTAGAGGGAATCCTTAAAGCAAGAGATGATTACAGTACCTACAAAGAAGATATTCAAGATGGAACCTCATCCAATATTTCGATTTGAGTCTTGACTCTAAGCTAGTTGGAAATTGGGCTGACCAGCAAGATGATGAGGACCATAGCTTGGGGAAAATGGAGGCAGCCACACAGTCAGAGACTCCCAATATAGGGCGAGTTCAATCCAACCAAGATAGGGAGAGTTCAAGCCAAGTGTGTAGAGGATTTGTTTAAGGGAGATCGGGATAGAGTTGGATCTTCCATTATCACCTAGTGTTGGTGAAAAACCTAGATGAACGAGGTTCTTCTATAAGCACCTTTCTCTCTGTTGGAAATACTGAGGGGGGGGGGGGTGAATCGGTATTTCTTTTCAATTGTTATTTTTACCAGTTTATATCACTTATAATTAGAACACAAAATGAACAATGTAGAATAAATAATTTTATTAGTCAAATATAATGAGGACTTCAATCCTCTTCTTTACAACAATGTGTAGGGCCCCAACCCTAGATGAAGACACCAATCTTCAATCCACCAAGCTCCAACATGTACTTTGCCAAGCACCAACTTGGACTTCACAAGGCTCCAACCTCTAGGGCTCCAACCAGGTCTTCCCATGGCACAAACCTTGTCTCTATGAGGCTTCAACCTCTAGGGCTCCAACCCACGACTTCAATTATTTAATATGGATTCAATGGTTCTTCAAGGCTTCCAATATCATCTGCATGAGACTTGGAAATCTTCAATACCGCTCTCTATCAATCTTCAAGAATCCTTCCTTAATATTCTTCAACAATGGATGTTTCTCAGGTCTTTAGTCGTTACAAGCTGTCACATGCTTCGGGTTTGAGTTTGGGTTTGACAATGATTAAGTTTAGTTCGTGTTCGAATTTTTCGATGAGATTCGCCATCAGGTTTGTCTATAAAAATTTTCTATATATTTACATATACTAAGTTTTAAATGAAAAATAGCATAAAATAGTTATATATCAACATCAATAAACATAAAAAAATGCTATCACGATCATGGAAATTGCAAGGATACATTACAAGCTCGAATTGTGACATGAGGTTATGAGTTTTGATCTATGCACTTGGTCAATGGCTATGAGCTTCGATGAGGTTCGTCGAACATCAAAAATTTTTTAAGGTTCGCCAAAATTCGAACCTCAAAGTTGAAGTTCGCTAAACCTTGTGACATAGCTTCTATGCACTCTCCATCAGGAGCATCACCTAGTGTGGGCTTTTGAATTCCAGTAGATCTGTAAGTGTCATTGTTGATCAGTTAGTAAATTTTCAAAAAATTACTTGACCCATTTTGGGTACTAATTTTGCACTAGATGAGTCTGTTGAGCAACTGAGTGTCACTAGAGTTCTGGTGCTTGATGGTCCTGTAGATGGACCAGCTGGAAAATTTGGACTGAAAACAAAAAAATGACATGCTTATGGCTAGCCTGTCTTGGGAGACATCATTACAGCTGTAAATGGGAAGAAAGTATGCAATGGAAGTGATCTCTATAGAGTACTTGACCTAGTAGTTTTTAAGGTGGTAATTTTAGTTCCTCAAGGGTGGGGTCCTTCAACATAATTGCATCTGCCTTGGTCCTATCATCCAAAAGAAAAAATTAATCAACAAAGAGTAAATATGTCAAGTTTAGGGTAATTCATATTTGTATAGTTGTCAAGCTTATAGTTATTTTTGACTCTGTTATAACTCTGTTGAGACCACCTAATCTACAGTAAAAAATAGCAGAGGAGCCATTAGTCATACCTACCCATGGTCTCTTATAGGCGTGATAGAAGAATAAGCTGAGCCATTAATTAGAATTGCAAAGATAGAGGAAATATATTTCATTATGTGGTTAACAAATTTCACATTGAACCGTATATGAATGAGTAGCCCTAAATAAAGCCAATTTTCTCTATCATATGCCTTGGAAAGACAAACTCACTAACATTTCTTGTAATTTTTTGGTTTGATGTTATAAATTACTTCTTGGACTACTCCTATTCCATAATGGATTTGTTTCCCAAGAAGGATGCAAAATTGTTCTAATGACATGGAATCAACTTAGTGGATTTTGACCCTACATGCAATAATTTTTGCAATGGTTTTCTAGATGAAATTACATAGTGATATGGATTTGAAATCATCTCATTCTTGTCTAATTTTTGGGATTAAAGCCTGAAATGTTGAATTGAAAGCTCCCAAATATTTCTTGTGTATTTTAATTTATCAGCAATTCTTGGTTTGTTTGAAGGAAGTCATAGAACCACTAGAATAATTCTATTGTCCTACGAAGTGACTGAGGGTTCTTATACTTTTGGAAACAATGCAAAATTGTTTGTAATTCTTCCTTTTATATTTGATCCGTCAATGCCTCATTACCCACCTCCCCTACAAAACTGGGGAAATATGAAGTCATATTTAACTATCTCTCTTAAATTTATTCTATCATCCTCTTTATAAATTACCTCAAAATGGTCAGTTGATGAGCAAATTGCTCCTCAAGATAAGACACCTTCTCATGAGGAAAAGTTCATTGATAATCAACATCTTGAGGCAATTGTTCATTACAATTATGAGATGTTGAAGAGAGAAAAATATCTGCTATTTAGTAAAGGCTATGCACGAATGTTATTGATTTGGTACAAGGAAGGACATGGGCAGTGAAGGAATTGTGGAGATTCCCTACAGCTCTTTTCCCAAACGTGACATGTGAGGATGTATGCTTATTAAAAAACTTCACTACAAAATTTGGCTACGAGTCTCACATCGATTCCATATTTACTGGAGAAACACACTGTCGGTAGAAACCTCTACAAAAAATAAAAGCACACCTAAAATATAAAAGTACACTTTGGCTGGCATTAAATAAAAAAATTTTAACTTGGGACAATCTCATGAAGATGAACTAGGAAGATCCTAGTTTCTACTATTAATGCAAATTTTCATCAAACAGCATTGAACACTTAATTATCTCCTCTGCATACATAATGCAACTAATCAACATAGTAGTGTCATAATTGCATATAAATGGCTCGTGGTTTTCCACAAGTTTGGCAGATAATCTCATGACATGGCTGGAAAATAAAGACAACTTCTTCCATGGGCATCCCCACTATTTTGGTAAACAATATTTGGTAGGCTAGGAACAAAGTTACCTTCAACACTTGAAACATCCTTCTAGAGATCACAATGGGTTTAGTGGTAAAATTCTGCATGAAACATAAAGCTGATCACAAGCCATAGAGGAGGTGCATCCTCATCATGCGCCCTCTTACAGAGCAACTTAAGGGCACCTAACACAATGTGGTGTTATTGCGGTTTTATTTATCACTCAATCACATGATGTACCAGTATGGTATCGCTCTTAAGCAAGGTACAAACAACCATTCATAATTTATTGCATTGTGCACCTTGCTACAGTTTTCTTCATTAATTTTTTTTAAGAATAATCAAGTAATGGCCCATGGGGGATTTCAGGCCTACCATCTACTGGACAAACAATAAAATTCAAATTGAGAATATCTAACTTCACTCTATTCTTCAAGACATAAAGAACACTCTCTCTCTTTTGAAGGGATCTCTTTCACACATATGCTGCATGAACTCAATTCCATTGCTAATGGGCTCTCCAAAATTGATGTGGAACTCCTAGAGGTGACCTTCCTCATCTACGACGTCTCGAATGGTGTGGAACATGGCGAAAAGGTCATACATGCTTAAATTTTTTTCCTTGCTGTTTTAATATGCTAGAGTCACAAATTCTATAGATGATTTTCTGAATTTTTTGTGACTCTCCATATTGGACGTATCTTAACAAACACCTAACGACCACCGTGTGTCCCAATTATACACATTAAAATTTCCAAATAAACTAAAATAGCAAGAATCTTTGGAGCTGGCGCGAGTTCTATTCCCTTGGTCTGGAAAAACATCATTGAAAAATTGTTATGCCAACGCCTTTCTCCATAATGATGGCAGTCTCGAATCTTCACCCACTTCATCAAGCCAGCAGAAATATGCACAAATTTATTATAGATTTGTGTAATCCATGTACAAAAGGTTGTTGTGATGATAAGAGAAGAGAACAACCTCTGTTGCAATTCCATGTACAAACTGCAAAATATTTTGTCTTTTGAATGCTACAAAAAAAAATTAGATAAATGTATGGTAAGAAAGACAGTTAATATGGGGTTATGAAAACATTGTCTATAGGACAAGGATATGTATATTCAAGTGGCTTGCAGAGCCAAATCTAGAAAATTTGCACCATTTTTAGAATTTACAGCATTCATAGTAGTTAAAAGGTTTATGGTGTATCCCAAATGCTCTAGCGCTAAGAGGATTTCGTCACAATTGCAAGATCGTTTGGGTTTGACAGTGCTAGTTGGAAAACTTGCAGCTGGCATTTTGTAAGATACATAAAATTCCCCTCACTTTGCAAAAAATGGATAAAAAGACCACAGCAATGAGGTTATAAACACAATTGAGCGGACTATGGCCAAAAAATACTTACTTTCTCAGACATGGGTTTTAAGCCCAAGCAGTATGAAAACTCCCGTATCGTGTTTCTTGGGCAATCTCAAAAAAAAAAAACCATAGATGATTTCTCAGAGAACTCAATAGGTCTACTGTTAAACCATAGCCCAAGCTAGGGTTTCGGCTTAAATTGGGGCCACATCATATGGTATTGTCAAAGAAAGAGCATCGTTAGGGAAAATTAGTCCATGGTGGTTGTTTAATTCATCCATTAGTAGAAACTAAGGAATTGGTAAAGTGATTATTTTGGATAGATTTACAAAAAAACAAACCCTTGTATTATTGTTACATTGAGCCAGTCCTTTACCTGATATACCATGGAGTTTCTCAGCTATGGAATTCCAGTTATGGGGTCCATATTGTTCAACAATTTCTCTCAGTTTCTCATCCTCGGCCAGTCTTTAGTGTCCTCGGGGGCCCATTTTGGCTTGCGAAATTTCATCTTTTACATCTGAAAGTCTATCTGTTTTAATTTTCTCATGGAGTACTACGGGTTCATTATTAATTTCGAAGATTTTCAAAATTTCCCCCACCGAGAATCTATGCACAGTTGGGTCTGAGCACAGAGACTTGAAAAAGCTCTGAAATATTCATACAAGTATGTAGTACTATTTCCTGGAGAAGGGTTTTAAAATTTGTTACAGATTCGTGTAATCCATGTACAAAAGGTTTTTCTGATGATAAGAGAAGAGAACTTCCGCTCTTGCAATTCCATGTACAATTGGAAAATATTTTTTCTTTTGGATGCTACAAAAAGAAACCAGATAAATTTCTGGTAAGATAGAAAATTAATATGGGGTTATGAAACTATTGTCTACAGGACAAGGATATGTATATTCAAGTGTCTTGCAGAGCCAAATCTGCAAATTTACACCCATTTTTAGAATTAACAGCATTCTTAGTAGTTAAAAGGTTTACGGTGTATCCCAGATGCTCTAGTACTGAGAATATTTAATCACATTTGCAAGATCATTTGGGTTTGACAATGCTAGTTGGAAAACATGCAGCTGGCATTTTGTAAGTTGTAAGTTACATAAAATTCCCATCAATTTGCAGAAAATGGATAAAATGACGACAGCAATGAGGTTATAAACACAGTTGAGTGGACTATGGCAAAAAAATACTTTACTTGCTCAGACATGGGTTCAAATCCCCGGAGGACGTGTATTCGCGTTGGCATGACCAACAATGCTAACACATTATAAACAAACAAAATACCACAGCTCTTCCTGAACAGGAAATTGTATTTATCTTATTATAGAATATAACAGGAATCCAAAACTTCCTAGTATATCTGACCAACATGAGAATACACATATTTTAATTTCTCTAACACTTTGAATGGACGTAAACCAAGCGGATTAGCAGAAATTAATTACTTTTTCTTCATAACAGAAAGATAAAAATATTAAAGTCTTAAACAGATATCTTACCCATTGATTCACTGCAACTCCCAATGTCATCAATCCAAAGATCGAGTTGAACTCTCGGGCCTATCGCACTTTGGGCTCTATGTCGCTGCTCTTTCCACTTAAGCCTTTCCCATCTTTTATTTCTGAAATTACCCTAGATAACGACCAAAATTTTAGGGAAAAACTCTCCCACGATGATTGAGTCTGAATCAAAGACACTAGGGTATGGAGCGAAAATCCCTGGAATCCATCAAAACCCTAAAAATTTGCTGAAATCGCCTCAAGTCTTAAGAAAACACAACAAATGGTGCCTGAACCACAAAGCGGGAGCTTAGTACTGATGCCAAGGCATAGACGGCTGATTAAACTAGACAATACAACCCCTAGAATGTTCAGATTCGTTTAAAAATATCAACGAGTCGGTCATGACACCATCTAAAATTGTAGTCTATCAATTTGAATATAAATGGGTGGTCTATCCATTCTATGGTTTATATTTCACTAAAAGAAACCGAGTTTTCCTTACGACCTCTAGAGTTTAGTTTGAGTTAGCTTTGAGGTTGTGGTTAGCTTTGTGGTTGTATTCTATTGTGTGGTTGTTTTTTTTTGGTCCCATAAGTCCTAAGGTTTATTTTCGGGGATGATTATGTATGACTTTTTTTATTAGCTCAAATAGATAATGTGTAAAATAAAAAGTATGTATATTGATAAAAGTCTTCTATAATTCAGTGTTAAGTAATGTGTAAAATAAATTTGATTTATGTGTTAAATATTTGAAAAAAAAAATATGTATATTAAAAATATATATATATGTATATTAAAAATATTTTTAGATGTAAAGAAGTGAAATTTATATAAATATAAATAATATTATTAAGAATTAATTTAAATGTATTTTTGTTTTGATTCTACTATATTTTAGAGCAATTAAATTTATAGAAGTGATAACATCTCATCATGTACAGTGTTTACATGTGTGTTATTTGGAGTAAACTTGACTTTGAAGTGAACACTTGTTCATGGGTAATTTATGATACTTTTTCCCACTAGGCATAGAAATATTATGCAATCGGTGAAGAAGAAATAAGCATGAGTATCACTAGTAAGGTTGTGCATGGTCAATCGAAATTATTTTCATATGTATGGCTTGTCATAGCACACTGGAACTATTAGGGTAAAGGATGTTTTTCAGCAAAGTGCACTTGATTGGGATAGGAAAGCCCTCGTGAAGGAAGTTGATTGTGTTTAAAAGATATTTCATGGAAGTGAGAAATCCAAGGGGAGAGAACTATTTTTAAAGTTCAAAGAATTATTGGAAAGAGTGGAGCTGATGATGAGCCTGTATTTGTGAAGTGACGCAATGTTTCTTTCAAAATTTAGAGACAGGATTATACTTTGGGACCTCCATATTCCATTTGTGAAATACCTTGTATGATCCAATGAAATGGAAAATAAAGCCTTGTTGAAAAAATGGATTGTTATCATTGAATCAAGAAACTTGTACACAGATGCACTCTATACGAGACTCTTAGCATTAAGAGTGTTGTTTGGTAATAGTGTTTGTATACAAACCTTAGATCACATTAATTATTTCTTTCCAAGTGCAGATAGTCGCATCATTATAAAACTTGATGTTCCAAGACAAGCAATGATTGTTCACCTATAGCGGACTTGGAATTGAGGCTCTTAGGCAAATCAGTATTGACATTGTCGAATATGCTTACCAGAAAATAATAATAATAATAATAATAAATAAATAAATATAAATAAAAATCATTTTGAAAGGCCTTAATCTTACTATGTGAAATAAGGATAAGTTTTCAAAGATGTTGAGGATTAAAAATATGAAACTAATGCCTCTTCCAAACATTTAGCAAAGGTCAAGTGGTAGATTTCAGTTGCTTTTGAGAGAATAATCCATAGAGGAAAATGGATCCCAAACAACCCTTGTTCAATAGCACGGGCCTTAAAGAGACATGAATGTGCCCATCATAATCCATGATTATGGTGATAAAGGGAATGAGGGTGTATATATAAATGTATGTACATGTGCCACACTAGAAAATGTTTTGATGAGCTGACCTACAAAATTGGACTAGACCAACCTGTTAATTTTGGATGCCAACTTGTATACCTTGATTTGGATGTATTGCACATTATTTTTCTAGCTAATTTGAAATATTTCCCATCTTTTGTGGGGTATCTTCGTATAATTCCATTAGAGGACCCCGGGGGGCATTGGTCTTCATGACATGGATATTTCACACTTGGTTTGTGGGCCCGATTTGAGGAGGAGCCCCTTGCATGGAGTTTTCATTCATGTTTCTCTCATCATATGCATGGTATTCATCCATTGTCAAAATTGGGCATTGAATCATGTTCATTTTTTTTCATTCATAAATGAAACTAATATGTTAACTCTTTACTTTCAACTCTTTTTAGAACTTTATTTGTAAAAGAGAAGATTCAACTCCCATTTGAGTACAAATGTCAATTGTGAAATTTTTTTTGAAACAACATATAAGAAGAGAAGAATACACATTTTTTTATAGTGTGAACACACCCATACATAACAATCACACAGTCAAAAAACAAAAGAAAGTCATATTTGAGAGAAATCCTGTAGATCAACACTTGTTTGAGCAGATATTTTTTTTTTTTATATTTACACCTTTTGAATGCATATCTATCAACATGATAGCGAAAAGTTTTGGTTAATATATTAGCATTCTCAAGGACACATCCCTTGTGATCATTTTTAAACATTCATTTCAATAGCAGTGAGGAGAAGAACACACCAATGGCAGTTTTCTTAGCAACAAATATGATGCATCACTCAGCTACAGGGGGGGCACTGATGTAGTGGCAGTTACCAGTTGTGAACTCTCTCCTTTAAAGCCTATTTCTGACATGTTTCCAGTGCTCATTCTTAGAAAATGAGGGCACTCTAATTGAGGGTGTCAGTTACCTATTCATGCTAGCATGACGAGTTACAAATTATCACCTTTTTTGGCACTTGAAGGGAATGCATTTTGTATTTTTCCAATTGCATGGAGGGCACATTAATGAAGGATTTACACCATATTCTCTCCTTGTTCTTAGCATGCAAGAGGGTACATAATTTGGAGATTTACATTATTTTTCCAAGCTTTAAGAAGTTCACCCTAGTAGAAATTATGCATTTGGAATCATATATGTTATTCCTATCTTCAGATATAATTATGTGCATAGTATTTGATACTCATTCAAGACCTTCACAAGTTGTAATAATATTACCTAGGATAAAATGACCTCCTGGCAGTGGCCTCTGGGGATGAAGCGTAAACTTCATAGGAAGGTTTACATGGAGAGTGGCTTGTGTGTGTTTGTCATGGGAATTTGTTGGTGTGGTGTGTTCAACTGGTCCATGCTACTCAGTTTCTTAGCCATTATCTATGTCTGGATCGAGGATAGGAAGTAGAAGGAAAGTGAGCTCACCCGTTTCCATTTTTCTTGGCTTTCAGTGAGCCTTCTTTTTCATGTTAAGAGAGGAAGTTGGAATTTGCAGTCTAGGAAACCTCGAGGGTGGTGGTGGAAAAATAGTTTCTTTTCCCAATTGCGTGCCCTTCGGCATGGGTGCAACGGTGTTTGGTGGATTAGTGTGTGGTCTTTGTGCGGAGAATTTGGATGTTGGTCGTTGCCCTAGGGGAATTTATGCTCAGGCATCGACTACGTTGTCGTCATTTATTGTTTAATTTCCTATGTTGGTTTGGTGGGTGGTGCTATTTGGTTTTCCTGGTGGTGACAACCTTTATTTGGTAGTGGGAGGTGGCTTTGTGCTTCCCTGATGTGGCGGCATATGACATTTGGTTCCTTTTCTGGTTGTGGTTGTTTTCTCTGGTGGGGGATCTAGTCTTTGGACTCTGCATGTGGCGAGGCTCCTCAAACTTAGTGAATTATGAAGCCCTCAGTGCAGCATGCGCGCTCTCCCTCCCCTATCATCCATGGCCCTGTGGGGGTGGTCGACTCGACAATAATCATGGAGGCTCCATGCGAAGGTGGAAATACTGTGGGGCGTGCACGGCTCGCTAGTGTGGTTGCACGTGGGGGTTGTGGAGGAGGTAGGCGAGGGGCTAGCATGGGTGGGGATTCGATGGTTCAAAATCATAGTTGTCAAGGCGAAGGATCCCGTGGTGGCAAGGGGAATCGTGGGTCTGATCTCTCTCAGGTAAATGAGTGGTAGGGTATCCAACATTGTTTCTTGGAGAACTATCATGCACTTATCAACAACCTGATGGAAATTAGAGTGGATACAGTTGAGATAATTTTAACCCTACATATGGATTTAGAGACGCCTATAGTGAAATGTAACACTTCAGTATCAAAATTGTAATTTTTCATTTATGGAGTGACACAATTAAATTTTTTTGACATAAATGACTAATTCATATAATTGTTGTACTTGTTATTTGGTCATATTTTTTTTCTTGGACTATAATAGTCATTTACATTCATCATATTAATTTTTTCACTTATTATCTAGTCATATATTTTAATCCTAGACTAAATTAGTCATTTAAGTTAGTCGCTTTTAGTTTAGTCACTTATTATCTAGTCATATATTTTATTCCAAGACTAAATTAGTCATTTAAGTTAGTGGCTTTTAGTTTAGTCACTTATCATGTAGTCGTATATTTTATTCCTAGACTAAATTAGTCATTTAAGTTAGTCATTTTTAGTTCGATCACTTAAATTTGCTCAAATTTAGTAGTAATTCACTTGAAATAATTGAGGTGACTAACGTTTTTAGTCACCTGGTCATTAATTTCATCGTTTTTTACTAGTGTTCCTAGAATTGAAAAAAGTAAAATTGGAATTGAAAATGAATTTGATTCATTAATATTGGTTTGAAAATCAATACATAAAAAAACTAAGTTTTTATATGCAATAACTATGGATAATTAAAGTTAACTAAAACTAAATATGCTTTAACTGCATTCACACCAACCTCAAAGGACTTGTGATGTAACTATGTACCAACATCAAGGGATCAAATAAAATGAGAAGTAATCAAAGTCAAAAGGTCAAGTCGATTAAAAAAAATTAATATTCCACGTACAGCGCATTTGGTGAGCCCAATTCCTCTGGAGTTTCAAGATTAGCGCGTTTGCTCTGCTCAAAGTCAAAAAGCGTGGTCGAGTTAAAAATCAATAACGCGTAGTGTTTGTTTTGAATACAACCAAGTCAAACTCAACGAAATCAAACCATCCGCAAATTCGTCCAACCATGCGTTGGAAGCGCTTATAAATAGAGCTTCGTTTTCCATATTTCAAATCATTCACCTGTACCCTCATACCTCTGCTTACATTTAAGTCAACAAACATATTCATTCATCACTTTATTATCCTTACGACGAACAGAGAGACAATTTCGTTTGTATTGTCCGCTCCATCGAAGTACAGGCGTCTACGTTTATTGAATAGCATGGCGGTCAGGGTGGTGTTTGCCATCATCATTTGCACTTTGCTAATCTCTGCGCAATTTCCAACAGCAAGCTCGAGGCCTAATTTCCTCAGAGAATCTACTGCCGACTCCGGCATCAAGGACAATTCTAATACCAGTAACATCTCTGAAGGTTATATCGAACGAGCCGATAAAGCGGCCACCATTGATGTACAGTTGCTGGACGATAAACTTCCAAAAAGTGGTTATACTCCCTCGGCTCCTTCATCATGCCACAACATGGTAATAGACACCGTCGGTGCAGCACGTTATAGTTGTTGATGCTCGTCAACTCTATGAATTATTCCA
Organism: Pinus albicaulis; assembly: GCA_034641835.2. NCBI lineage: Eukaryota > Viridiplantae > Streptophyta > Pinopsida > Pinales > Pinaceae > Pinus > Pinus albicaulis. The sequence continues at coordinate 997,806,316 of CM076571.1, forward strand.
TCTTCAATTCCCTGTAAATGGGTTTAACCTGCCGATTGCAAATTCTAGGAATATCTCAGAATTATTCCTAGAATCTGAAGGTGAGGAGAGGGGTCCAACAATTAACCCTTCTCCAAGATATTTCTAGAATATACAATCGATATTAAAATAATAAATGTGACATTCCACAAACAAAATCAATCAACTCCAAAGTCAATTCTGAATATGACCGTTATTGGAGTCTGATATTGAGAAAATAAAGATGAATTCAAAAAGTGTTCAAAAAGGCGCAGTCTAATTGATTGAAGTTTTCTATTTTCAGAAATACTGATAGATATTTTTGGGTTAGATTATGAATTTTTTTTATTTACTATGCATTTTTAAAATATAAATAAATTCAGTGTAATAAAAAATACTTAGAAATTTATCATTTGGAGAAACTCTGCTGAATTTGAAACGATAAACAACAACAAAAAAATCTCTGCACAAAGTAAAAAACGTGGATTACTTAGCCTACGCTGTTGTAAAATAACCCTGCAGAAAAATCCCTGCTCAATTTGGACAAAATCCACTTAAAAATATCCCACATAAATCAAAATAATTTTGGTTTTTATCATTCCATAAATATGAACTTTACAGGAAAGGAAAGAGTGTCTTTTTCATTCATTAAATTTGCGGAAAATAAAAACTTGCCATTTAGTTTTGATTAACAACCTCGCTGTCGACTTAAAAGATTTCAAATTTTAGACTTGATTAAAGTTAAAATCAACAGAACTTGTCAAAAATATCGCGCAAATATAGTGTTAAGAAAACATAAGTTTCTCGTGTGACATTTTCTGTATTCATTCCACCAATAAAAATGCTATGCCGTACAATGGATAAAATATGAAAAGTAATGAAGAAGAACACTGAATAGCTAACGGTGTATTAATTTCATCATTTGGATCTCTTGGTTCTTGGTTTAGGTTTAATGGTTATAATTTTTTTGTTTTCAAATCTTTAATAACCAAAAAAATATTTGGAATATACAAAATAAAATGTCAAAGTTTTAAAATGATATCAAATGAAATATAACAAGGAAATATGATCTCAAACACACATAAAGTAAAAATAAAAAAAAATAACATAGGGGATTCCTAACAAAATTATTTTAGACATAGGAGGGAGATCTTATCATGATCCTGATATCCTTTAGTGTCAAAGTGAAGTGAATAAAAATTATTTATGTTTAAAATAATAAAAAATTGTTTATTTAAAATTTTATTAATTTTTAAATATCAATATTTATGTTTTTTTCTGCATTTTTTACAATAACTATGAGGGAGATGCATATTTTTTTCTAGGTTAAATCTCGATTAAGCATGATCTTCTTAAAAGAAATTGAAATATCATTAAATAAAAAGTAATGTGCGCTGTAATAAAAAACAAAAATGTATGTGTTTGGTTATTTTTAATCAAAAAAATTATAAATTATCAATAAACATGGTGTAAAATATTAATAATGTACAACCCTATATAAGAAAATGTGCAATTACTTTTGCGTTTAACATAGAGTTTACATGTACCCCAATGGGGTGGAACCCACACTATCACGTAGACCACTGGTGTCAGCCTCTAAATCGATTATGAAGAAATTAAGGAAAGGGAAAATTGGCAACAACATTTGGTTTAGTGTCTTATTGCAAGAGGGATAGCGATGTGCTTGGCTCATGCACCAATGCCACATTCAATCTCCAAGCACATGAGCCTTCAACCAATCTAGAAAATTCACTTAAATGTGAAAATAAGAATTGAGTTTGCCACTAAATTTGGTGAAGTTTCAAACTTGTCATATGAAATGTTCAAAAATTATTGAGGAATTTTTTCCTCATGGAAAAAAATATGTCATTTAGATTAGCATTTTCATGGCATTAGGAGGAAAATTACATGTAGGGGGTGCTTCAATTTCTAAACAATCAAAAGGATCAAACCCTCGTGACATGGTCCCATTATCTTTAAAAGTAAAAGCTTTCTCTTCCAATCCTTTTCTATAGTTGGAATCTCTGTGAAGTGCACTTTGTGGGTCGTAAGCATCCCTCACTTTTTCCACTTGACTTCACTCAGGTATGTTGCTTAAGTTGGTTGTTTATCTCGTCTTTGAATTTATGTTATGACTTCTCGCACTTGGGATATTCTATTGGGTAGTCTACTATACTCTCTTGTTCAACTGGCTCTATCTCTATTCACTTATCACCTACCCAAAACTATCTTTGTAGCTCTCCCTCCGTCACTCTTAGTCTGTCACATCTCCCACCTCTCGAATTCCAATCTGTTTGTCAAGATTCATCTGTTTCTCTAACCAAATCTTGGAAATTCCAAAAGATATGGAATTCTCGAGAAGTGGTGGTGGGGGTTGTGTCTTAGATCCTAAGCTCATAACCAAGTATGAGCTTTGACATCCCACTACAAGGATTACCCACCCTTGGTGGCATAACATGATTTATCTGACATTAAGCAAGAGTTGGTCAACGAGAGGAATGAAATGTCAAATTCTAAAATCTTAGGGGAAGTCAAAATTTGGGTGCTAGATTTGGGAACCCCAAGAACTCATTGAAATCAACATTTTTGCATGGTTTATCTACATTAACACATCAATAATTTTCTAGGAAAAGTTGTTTGATCGTAATGAGAGGAGAGACAATCTCCTCCTTCGGTTGGAGGAGCACCACCTGATGTATCATATCATGGAAAAGATGATGCAACGAGTGGATGCAACATTTCTTCCTAATAAAGCACATCCACCCACAAGAAACCTTGTGCATCCTACTCCAATTAATTAATGGCATGGTATCCATCTGGGAAATTCCACTAGCACTAAACTCAGTGGTTTCTATAATTTTTAGTTTTACGGTTCTATTTTTTATTTATTTTTTCGTTTTCATGGCTTTCATAGCTTTCATAGCCTCCTTCCTTCTCCTATTGTGTCACCTTTGTAAATCCTTCAATCCTATCCCAAGTTTTTGTTAAGGGGGGGTGTAGGATATTCCAACACATAGGAAATAGTTAAGTATAATTTGGTCTAGCTTAGAGTTAGGTAAAGTGTGTTTCTTGAGAAATGAGGGCTTCTCTAATGGAATGGAAGGTGGAAACAAATACAGAGTATGTAGAGCCTAACTTAGCAAGAATGGAATAGATAAGACTACCATATTCCTTTTTGATCTTACAACCTTCTAAGAGAAGTCTAAGGGTCTTGAATTTGGACACAAAAATTTTAATGGAGGAGAAATTATTGGGGTCCAAGGTAGGAAAATCATTTTCAAGTTGGTGGACTCTGATTTCATTTTTAATGCCAAAAAAAGTATTTAGCTTTTTCATAGCTTCATCAGGGGAGTCAATTTCTTGGATATAAAATCTAATATCTTGAGAAATTGACATTCCTATCAACCCTCGTGCTTGATCTTGTTTATTTTTCCATTTATCCTTTTTTATCTCCACCAGTAGGTTTATATTCTAGTCTCGAGGCTATTGTATAAATCCCTTTACGTCTAAGTAAGTCTACCATGTAGGATAGCCATTGGAAATAATTGGTCTTGTTAAGAATAATCAGGCATGCGCTTTCCATTTTTTTAAAATGAAGCTGAAAAGATTGAAACTAACTGCTCCAATGGAAAGATCTTGAAAAATTAAGCCATTTCAAAAAACACGGCTTCTGGATGAAGTTATGCATTTTTGAAGAAAATTTGTAGTAGATGTCGAGTAATCACGTGATTGGTTGAAAGTTGATGATGAAGTTGTACTTTAAAAAAAAAAATATCCCCCCTCCCCCCCCTTTTCCAAACTTAATATTACAAGCTCACTTTTAAAAAAAACACTACTTTATGTGACCTACTTTTATGGATAAGTGAGAGTCACTTTTACAATGTTACTTTATAAACTAATGACCAAGTATACTACAACTTAAATAAAAGATAAAGTGACTTTAGACGGTAAGTGACTCACTTTTTATAATGGGTGAGAAACACTATTACGTAAATTAACTTTAAAACATAAGTTACATGTGATTTTTGAATAAAACCATTTAAACAAAATTAACATGCCAAAACGCTTTTTAAGAAAGAGTAACTTGACAAAAAAAAAATTAAGAAAAAAAATCTTGACAAAGAGACTTCAACTCAAGACATCTATTCTCATAAAGTAACTTTACACCAAGTGAGCTAGTAAAAGAATTTTGTAATTGTTAGAAAGGAGGAAGGGGTTTTTTTTTTTTTTTTTTTTTCTCTACGGGGTGCGTGTTTTTTTCTGTGAAAAAACAATCCGTGCAAACAACAAAAAAATACATGCCTTATGGCAGAACGTTATATTTCCGGTTAGTCTGTTGGGAAACTATATATATTTTTATCATTATTTCTGATTTCCCGAGATTGCACAAAGTCGTGGGGAAAGAGAATACATAGAAGAAAGATCTTGTCTTTCTGTTTCTGATTTGCTAGATCGCACACAACGCAGAGAAAAGAGCATACGCAGAGAAGAGGGTATAGATCCGGTAATAAAAAAAGAGACTATAAACCAAAATAAACAGAGGGATAAATAAATATAACTGCAAAAAAATAAAATACTTTATACATCCAGATCTAAAACGACATAACTTGAGCAATCGTAAACCTTTTTGCATGAAACGAAAGGGGTTCGTCACTCGAACAGAGGCTCTAGACACAACAAAGAAGCTCTCTCGGCCCGAAAGTTTTCAAAAACAGTAGATCTGGAAAATGGCGATCACATGCAATCAAATCGTCTTAGAATTTGGATCAACAATGAATGCGGCCCTAAAAATAACTCTGATACCATGTAGGAATTTACAGGGTAAGTTCCTTATATCAAACACCAAAGGTCACCGCTCACAAACAGATCACATATTAGTACACTAGTATTTGACGTAGTTAAAAACCTCAAAGTGGGAAACAGTCCACGGCCTAAGCCAACGAGGTCACTTCAGGAAATTTATTAATATAAAGAAAGAAATTTTACATAAGCTTCCTTAAAAAAAAAATCACCGTAAAAGTGGCCATCCATGCTCTTTAAATAGAGATCATGGACCAATCGGGTTTTAAGCCACAAATCAAGTGTCGATAATACCAAGGAGAGAATGAACCGTCAGATCACTACATATCGTGACCATCAAATTTAGTTACAAAAGTACATAGTAAAGAAACACACTTTACCTAGCTCTAAGCTAGACCAAGTTATACTTAATTATTTCCTATGTGTTGGAATATCTTAACAATATGGTCACACTTAGCTCAAACTATGGTTTTTGATAACGTTAAGTATAAACTCTAACGAGTTTTTTTGTCTAGTTTACCTTTCGGAAGACTAGTGTTGATCATAATAACTCTCTGTAACATGTGTTCTCTATATTTTTGGAACTACACCAAATATATATCTATATATATATATATATATATATATATATAATTGACATGTAATATTTAAAAAGAATAAATATTAATAATAATAAAATATTTCACTCTAAACCATAACATATTATTTTAAATATTTTGATATTAATATTAAATAACATATTTTTCTATCAATATTATATAAAAAAAATAAAATAATTGAAAATTAAAAAAAATGTTATATTTATATTTATATTTATATTATGACATCATAATTATTTTTTTTAAATAATTATTTAAAAAAATATATTAAAATTAAAAACATAAAATTATATATCCATATTGGTTAAAAAAATATATTAAAATTAAAAATATAAAATTATATATCCATATTGGTTATATCCATTTTGAATTTTGACTTATCACATATGAGAGGGATGGATTTTATTGAAATTATAAATTATAATAATGGGAAAATTTTCAATAAATTATAAATCACGATATTTAGATGATACGATTAATAAAAAAATATATTAAAAAGTTATTATGAGATTTGTCTAACCTCAACCTTCTTTAGTTTCGAGGGTGAATTCTTTGAACAAACTTGTGGTGTGGCCATGGGTTCCCCCCAATTCCCTGTTGTGGCTTATATTTTCATGGAAGACTTCGAATCATGGGCCCTTTCCACTTCCCTTTTTCAACCTAGGCTTTGGAAAAGGTTTGTTCATGACACCTATATGGTTTGGCCCCATGGCAAAGAGAAATTGGACCTTTTCTTCTAGCATCTTAATGATCAATCTGACTTCATTAAGTTCACCATGGAATTTGAAGTGGATGGTAGCCTGCCCTTTCTTGATGTCCTTATTTCTAGGAATAAAGAAGGTTCTTTCTCTCATCAAGTCTTTAGAAATAAGACACACACTGAGCAGTATTTACATGCTTGTTCTCATCATTTACCTGCTCAGAAGCTAGGGGTTCTCAGTACCCTAGCCACCAAAGCCTTTAGAATCTCCAATGAACACCACTTTGAAGATGAAAAATCTCATCTCCTTAATGTTTTCAATAAGAACAGTTATAGCGAGGTTCAATGTCTTAGAGATTTTCAAAAAGCTGAAAAAGGTCCTAGGGATAATAAATATCCTTGTGATCGATTATCTGGAGTTCACCTTCCGTTTATCCAAGGTACTACTGACAAAATCACTAGGATCCTGAGGAGACATAACGTTTCCTCAACCTTCAAGGCCCTCTGCACCATTCGGAGTTCACTTAGATCAGTTAAGGACCCGATTTTTCCTAAGGATGGTAAGGGTGTTTAGTTGATTCTATGCTCCTGTGGGACGCCTTACATCGGTGAAACTAATCGATCCATTAATCAATGAATTCATGAGCATGTCGTTGACCTTAAACATAGTATATCACGCTCCTCTACCTTAACAGAGCATGCTGAAAAGACAAAAAATCACATTTGCATTGAAGATGCTAAGGTTATTGCTAGGATTGACCATTTCCACCGCAACAAGTTGAGGGAAGCCTTAGAAATCGAAAAGAGGTCGGTTAACCTTAACAGGGATGATGGGTGGAGTGTTAGCAGATGTTGGATTCCTTCCCTTCACTCTTACTCATTGTTTTTCATCCCCCCGGGCTATCCCTCTTGTCTTTTGCTCTCCTCTGTCCCTCGATTAATTTCTCCCTTTCTGTTCTTTATAAATTATTATTAATTCATTCTTTTTTTTTTCCTTTTTCATAATTTTTTTGATAGATATTCTCGATAAATTATGTAGCTATTATATTACGATTTAACTTATTAAAATTACCTATTAAGTAAAGTAAATAAGAATATTTAATTATATTCAAATTATATAACATATAATTATTAATGAATTCTAAGTATATAGCATATAATTAATTAATTCAATTAATAAGCAAAAAATATAAATATTGAATTATATTCAACTTAGATAACATATAATTATTAAGTAATTCACTAAAAATAAAAAAATAAATGAATGAATGAATAAATAATAATACAATAGTTATTTAATTTTTAATTAAATTTCTTATTCTAGTCAAACTAGTCATTATTTTACAATGGCTAGTTGGAGTTTTCCTTATCTACTTAAACTGGTTCCTATATCGAATTTCTCATCTTGTCTTGATGATGAACCACACTAGCTCGATCAAAATGCATCGCAAAATTTGCTTAGATGTGATTTTCACCAAAACAAATTATCATAAGTTATTATTATACCAGCCTAGATCCATCTTAATTCCAGATCTCTCAAGAGCCAAGAGGGATTAAATCTCTCGAGGTGAAAACCTATTATTTTAATGAAAATCTTGAGGAAAGGTTTGCACCTCAAGAGATTTGATCCCTCTCGGGGCTTGATAGATCCAAAGTTAATATGGATCTAGGTTAGTTTCAATCGTGTGCGGCCAAGGAAAATCTATCAATAATATGAAGAACATATGATTAATTCTATTAATAATATGCAAATACATCTGGGTTACACTTTTTGCCCTTTTTTGAGAAAAAAATTTCATTTTTTTCGGTTCTTCAACTTTCTGCAAACTATAACAATTTTTCTGTGTAGAATTTCATTCTGCGATAAAAATAAAAGTTGTCAAAAATTTTGTTAGCTTTCTATTACTTATTTTTGAAAAAAAAATTATGTAGATTTGATATGTCAACTTAGCATTTCTTTGGGTGTGTGTTTCTTAACAATCAAAGGATTCATAAGAATTCATGTTATGACGCAATGTTGTATTCATTGAAAATTTGTGTTTTTGAAAAAACAAAATGTGTTACAACAATCTAGACAGAGTCTACATTGTTTCGTCATATTTACAAAGCTAATGGATGCATATCATAATTACTAGAATTTTTTGAACTGGTCAATACGAAAAACTGCGTATTTTGGATATGTTTCGCGTCGCAAGAAATTTCTTAACATATAAGTTATAAACTAAAAATATAAAAGCTACCCATAAGAGATGATGGACCAATGTAATGCCCCATAATTTTTTCAATTTTTTTACAATGTTTTTTGGGAGATACAAAATTTTGATTTCACTGAATCACAATGACCCTCAGAAATTGTTTGCACCCATTTTATTAGAAAAATAATTAAAACTAATAAACGTTTATGAAATTCCATAAAAGTTATATTTCCTGAAAGTAGATTCAATTCTGAAAATGCTTGTCTTGGTTTCGACAGTTAATTAACAACCTTTAATGGATTTTAATCAGTCCAAAGTTGCAGAACCATTTTCAGAGCCTGGTTTTTGCGTAATTGGTGATGCATTAGTTCGGCCAAAATTTTAGTCCAAGTTCGGCCGAACTATGTTTTCCGCTTAAGAATCGTTAAATCTAACGTCTTAATAGTTCGGCCGAACTTTTAATCAAAAGTTCGGCCGAACTATTGTATAACTCTCCGTCGGCCGGAAAATTTTGCGGAGCCCCCTACTAAAACACATTTCGCGTCAATATAAATTCCCACGAAATGATTCACAATTTTTGTACATTGCGCACACTTCATCTCATTTTACAAAGATTTTGGTTTGGGTTCAAAAAATTTTCCTCAAAGTTTGGGTTTAAGAACATTTATTGGAAGCAAATTGATTTTTTGGAAGACATTTCTTGGAGGTTTCATTTCTTGGATATTTCTTCAAAGTTTGGGTTTAAGAACATTTCTTGGAAGAAAATTGATTTTTTGGAAGAAATTTCTTAGAGGTATGTATGTGTTTTGAGTTGAAGTAAATATTTTGAGCTTCGTTTCATTTTTCTAAAACATTTTTCTCTCAAATTTTTTAAAGGGTGTGTTTTGGATTGGAGTATGTATTTTTTACAAAAAATTTAGATTGAATTTTTTTAAATTAAATCTTTTGTGATATTTTTTGTAATTGAGTTATTTTCTAATTTTTTGAAGGAAATTTTTTGAACTTCATACCCTATTATCATGGGAAATCGAAGAACTTGTGTGAGAAAATATGATCGAAAAAGAGACCCCGAGGAACGTAGAGAAGAGACGAGACAATATCGCAAAAGAAAGTTAGAAGCTCTCTCAAATATTGAAGAGGAAAATCAACCTCAAGTAGAAATTGAAGCAAGTATGTAAATGTAAATATTACATGATCTATTGATATATATTTAAAATTTTCCTAATGTAAAATGTGAAGCTTAATTTTTATTTGATGAACTAGTTTGAAAAATATTTTGTTTGATCTAAACAGACAAAGATATTCCTCAAAATATTGAAGAAGAAAATCAACCTCAAGAAGAAATTGAAGCAGGTATGTAAATGTAAATATTATGATCTATTGATATATTTTTAAAGTTTTCCCAATGTAAAATGTGAAGCTTAATTTTTATTTGATGAACTAGTTTGAAAAATATTTTGTTTAATGTAAACGGACAGAAATAATCCTCAAAATATTGAAGAAGAAAATCAACCTCAAGTAGAAATTGAAGTGGGTATGTAAATGTAAATATTATGATCTATTTATATATTTAAAATTTTCCTAATATTTATCGACATAGTTATTAATTTAGTGATTTATTGAATATGTACTATTTTTTCAAATATGTACAGATGAAATCACTATTAATAATGAGATGTTAGAAAATGTTGACACTCACACATATGGAGATAAAAAACCTGACCATGTTATACGATATCGTGTCAACCGCATTTTTGAAGAGTATTTTTTAAATGAGCAAGTGACAGTTCATGCTCAAATTTTGAAAGGTCTCCTATCATTAAGAAAATTAAAAGAAGCGACGACACTATTGGGTATTCGAAAATCAACCAAAGATAAAAAAATGAATGAATAGGTGATAAAAAATATTAGTGCGATAAAGTCAATTAAGAGATCTAGAGATAAAGATGTTTCAAATATACGTAGAGGAATATAGATGGCAATAGTTTCACCAAGTACTCAAGAGAATCGTTTGATAACATCTATGGCACGAGAGTTAATCGGGAACCTCACAAAAACTATGCACAAACATCGAAAAATTTCGACTGCAAATAGATGTAAATGATGAACTCTTATTGTTGGAGAGCTATTTGTGGTAGCAACCATACAAGGATAGACTTGGAGAAAATGTTAAAAAAATAATATATGAATATTGAAAACAATTCGTGTTTGTATACAACCTATAAGACATGTGATGATAAGAAGAATAGCACGAAATCAGTACGAAGAACATGAAAAATATTTCTTGGAAACCACTCAGATAGAGTTATTCAACAAGTTCAAAGAACAGAATCGTCAAATTCATGTTTCAATCAGTGCTTTTGTTCAACAAAAACCATGGTATGTAAAACCTATCACCATATGCGACACTTGTTGTTGCCATTATCATGTGGAATTTGAGTTATATTATGACACATTCCTTGATTTTGGTAGAATATTATGGAAGGATTCACCCCCTCCTTCCACTATCCGTGATTTCATATCTCAAATTCTATGTGAAAGAGAAAGCAATAAACTATTTTACAAAAAGAAATGTGTTGGTGGTAAAAAATGCGATGATTTTGGAAATTTGACTAAATTTCAAAACAAATATCATACTAATATAAATGATCAATCATTTTCCAACATGAAAGTGAAATGGAAGAGACATGAATATATCGGTACATCGATTCAAGGTGCAAATAGTGTTAAAAGAATTGAATTACTAGAAGACGAAATTTTTGTGATAGACTTTAAAGTTTTGGTGGCAAAAATTACAAATACACCAAGCATTCCCATAGAGCTCGATGGTAGGACTTGCAATTCAAAAAATCCCGTGAATTTTTTCCACCAGGGACCATTTTGTCAATAGTTGATTTTGTAGAAAACTACACATTTGTTCCACAAAAAGAAATTTAGAGTGAATATTATCATTCTGACAAAGTCTCCATGCTCGTCCATATTCTATATAGACATTCTGAACAAAATTTTGATCATATAAAAAGCACTAGTGAAAATCAACATGTCATTAAAGACTATCACTTTTATATCAATGACGATCGTACACATGATACATGTTTTTTACAACATTGTTTTGGAAGAATTTATGATTCATTGAAAGATCATGGAATAACATTCAATGAACATTGGATATGGTCAGATGGATGCGCAGGTCAATTCAAATCTGCACGATCATTCTTTTGGTTGTTTTGTCTTCATAAGAAAACATGCATTAAACATTGTTGGAATTTCTTTGAGATTGGCCATGGAAAAGGAGAACATGATGGTGCAGGAGCATGCATAAAACGAGTACTTCGAAGATATCAAATGAACAACTCGACACGCTGACTTGTGAACGCTGAAGAAGCTGTTCAATGGTGCATCACTACTCTAAGCCATGAGAAAAACCCATCAAGAAAAGTGTGAAGGTACATTCAATTTAATTTATATTGGAAATCTAATTTTAAACATTGTACATTTATCATGCAATGATTATTTTTAATTGTATTTTGATATCATATTTACAAATTCTTTTTATAATTTCATATAAAGGTTTTTCCGGCATATTGGAATTGGAGACGTAGATAGATCAATTGGAAATGACGTTGAAACAATAAAAGGGACTCGAAAATTGCATTCAATTCAAACAAAATTGTCCAGAAATGTGTCTGCATTAGATAAAAGAAAATATTCTTGTTTTTGTCATGTTTGCATAGACAACACAAAATCCAATGACGTTTCTGAAAACAAAATGTATGTAAAATATTGGAAACATACATAGCTAAATACAAAAGGAAAAATGTTCGTTGCAATGTTTGAAGAAATGAAATCAGAGGAGACTACAATATCATCCAATGGTGATCGAGTTTCTGATCTTGTTAGAGAAGGTAACATTTGAATTACTTTCTAATGATTTAAAGATCTAGAAATAAAATTAAATATGCATAATTAAATGTTAAATTTATTTTATTGTGTAGGAGATATTTTTGCTGTAATTGCACCTATTGACAACGATGAAAATGTGAAGTATTATTTGATGCATTGCACCGAACGAAAAATGAAATTATTACAAGACTTTAATGATCACGGATTTCAGTATGACAGAGGGTTTATTATACTGAAAGGTTATTTTTTCAAACAAACTCATGAAAGTGGAGACTTTGTTTACTTTGAAGACTATGAACCTGATTCCATAAGTTTTCAATATAGTCACTTGGTGTGTCCAGCACGCATAAAGTTGATAGAAGTTCAATCAAAGAAAAAATCGAAAATTAAGAAATGGAAAATGTCAAAATCCAATCATGAACGGATTATTGAGGATGGAATTCTATTATAATTTTTTTGAGTGAAGTGTCCAACAATTTATTATCTTTGGATTAAATATGTTTTAGAACTTCCAAAGACTCAACTAAAAATTGAGCGCTTATGTTATTTGTGGTTTTCACATGTTACAAATTGTTTGGGTACAAGCACGTGCTCTAGTATCAACTGAAAGTAGTTTTTCTATACATGTGCATTGATGAAAAATGTTATATGTATTGGATATATATATATATTCTAAAATGAAATTAATTGTTCTTGTATATTAATTATTCTTGTATATGTTTTTCGACCGTATGGTACAAATTATTTCACTTTATTTTGTAAGGTCAGATTCGGTCCCCATATGGCCTAGCCTCCAAGGGATAAGATAACAAGTGGTTGTCCCCACTTGCCCAAATCTCAGCTTTTAAGTACAATCTTACTGTTTATGGAAAGCATCTTACATGATGTCCTAGCCAAGGATAGATTCTCTTTGTTTCAAGTTTCCTGTAAAAGTTGTCACCGAATGACCTGCTAGAATATTATAAATACTACCTTTGTAAGATCATTTGGCATTCAGAAAAATTTGAAAGTATTAGACTGCCAATAAATTTAAAGTATCATTCACCCTAGGGATTGTAAAAATATTCAATGTAGGTTGGTGACGATGTCACTCCTAGCTCAAGTAGCTCCAATGACCAATTCTTTAATGAATTCCAATGCACTGTATCGAATTTGTGACCCACTTGTTTTTTCACCCAAGAAATTCCAAGGTACTCTTCTTACCTTTGGCCCCCAAAGCTACAATGGAATTATAGGAAGGTGAAGAAATTGTTTTTCACTGATAGGAATTTGGTTACATCCCTTATCTCCCCTTATCAAAAAGTTCCTATCTACTACAGTATCCAGCATGTACTGAAGATCACTATTTCGTAATTAGAATATCACAATATCATAAGTTCTCACAAAAATACATGGAATGCCATTACGACACTCATCTAACAATGGGGAGCTCAAAACCTAGAAAGCTCCTCGTCCCCTTAATAACAATGTGTTTAATTTAGTCTTTTAGGTGAGGATTAGGTGTGAATCTTGATTTCACATACAAAAATAATTAATTTTTTAATTCCAGAAATTTGATTATTCACCAAAATACATGTCATATCCACTATTTGTCTCTCCTACAAATTCCCATTATTTTATTAAAATATATGATTTTATCTCACCCAAGTATCACATGTTCCTAAATTTACTCCTAATTGTTCCCTACGCCCTAAATCTACTCCTAATTGTTCCCTATGTTGCTTTTCCCTTACTTACTTTTAGAAATTTATTTTCCTAGATCCGTCATAACTATGGATCTATCAAGCGCAGAGAGGGATCAAATATCTAGAGGTGCAAACCTCTTTTTTGAGTGCAAAACTTGAGGAAAGGTTTGCACCTCGAGAGATTTGATCTCTTTCGACGCTTGATAGATCCGTAGTTAAGATGGATCTAGGTTGGTTTCAATCGTGTGCAACCAAGGAAAACATATCGATAAACCATTTTAAATATGCTAACTATGTCTGAGATTTATCAAGTCATTTTAATTTTAAATTTTCTTAGTTACCTCAATTTGTTGAGATGATAAATATTGTAGAATAACTTTAATAATAGAAAATGATCAAATAAAATTTTTGAATGCAAAGTGACATTGTAATAATATTGAATGATAGAATGTGAATAATTAGAATGTAATCAATTACAAATAGCATTTATTGTGATCAATCTTAAATCATTTTCTTCTTCTATTCTTATTGTCACCCTTATTAGTTTTTTCATCTTTCCATATTGATTATATTAAAAAGAGAGGTAAAATCATAAATCATAAACCATTTAAATATTTAGCTCGAACTCTTGTAGTAAACACCATACCTTGTCTCTCTTGCTCTCCAATATTATTAGGTTTAATTATTACAACACAAAAATCGTTCTACATTGTCAATAATTTTTTGCGCTTACACTGAAATCAATGAACACTATTAATCAAATTACTTTACAAGTAATGTACCATCATACATGCAATTATATCAAATCAAAAATCAACATATACAATGAAATCAATGGGGATTGTCTTGTTACAAGTAATATTAATTTCAATTTACTACATGTGCAAATGTAGGTTGAAACTATCCAAAACTTTAAGTTTTAAAACCCTTTTGATTATATATTGTGCAACATTAAAACATTAGACATTTAAAGTTCATTAAATATCACATGCAAAATGTAGATTGAAACCATCCAAAACTTGAGTTTTAAAAACTTCTCATGCCATGCCAATTATAATTCAACTATCCAACAAAAAAATTTAACATTAAATATCACATGCCAAATTTAGTTCAGATGACAACATTAATTTATAGATGACAACATTACTTCACATTCACATGCCAAAAGTACTAAAACCGTCCAAAAATTAAATAAAACAAATTATATAATAAAAATGTAATAAAATATGTCCAAAAATTGTAAATCTCACAAGTATCAAACTGTATCAAGTTTAACAAATTTTAAAACCATCTAAATTTTGAAATCAAATCTATTGTAAATCATGTCCATCAAATGGAGGATCTAGCGTCTTCCCTACTAGGGTCTCAGTCCGCGCCCTATCCTGTGAATAGGAAACCTACATACACAATGCACATGTACTTGAACATTAAAATTTGAAGTTTTAAAAATGAATGAGAATATATATATATATATATATATATATATATATATATATATATATATATATATCTAGAACTTCATGTAAAAAACAAAATATAACAAAAAAATCGTACGTCTCGGAAGGTTCCCTCCATCCGATGAACAAGTTCTCCATAGAAATGATTCTATAGCGGGGTAAACTGCATAATATACATGTATACATATATATATATATATATATATATATATATATATATATATATATATATATATATATATATATATATATATATATATATATATATATTAAAACTTTCAAATGAAAATGCATCGTGTACATATATATAAATTTATTTTCAATAATATTAAAAAAAGGAACTAAAGACAACTTGTTCAAATGTTGTGGATGTTCCTATCTCCGTCGCTAGAGTCCTTGGATTAAAGAAATCTTCTATATGAACCTAAATTCAAAATTTTTTAAATAACTCATTCTATTCATGATTCTAATGGAAAAAACATATTAATTAAACACAAATTTTAAAAAAATATGCTTTAATTATTTATATTTTATATTTTAATTATTCATATTTTATATTCTTTACAATAATGGTAAAGATGTATGGATTTATTTTAGCATTCAATATATTATTATTATTATTATCTAATTTTAAGGTCATGGCCAAGCCATACACAAAACTGGTGTATGAGACTCCCTTGTTTGTGGGACAAGGGATCCACCTCCACACATCGATTTGAATACTAATTCTATGAAGGCATACATTATCTACCCGCTCTAGTTTTGAACCTTTGACCTTCAAACTATTATTTGACTTTGGATAAACAAATTTTAAACAATGCGTTGGACATTTGATAAATGCAATATTATAATATTTTAGTTTAGAATAATATTTGCAAAGATAAAATGGTACCAAATTCACCTTAAAAATATTATTTAACTTTGGATAAACAAATTTTAAACGATGTGTTGGACATTTGATAAATGCAATATTATAATATTTTCGTTTAGAATAATATTTTCAAAGATAAAATGGAACCAAATTCAGTGTAACCTTGTCATGAAATTATTTTGTGATTCTTTTAGTATTTAATAATTCATAAAATATTATTAATAATTTATATATTAAAT